>AP025051.1:20139741-20289129 GCA_036186865.1 Eustoma russellianum
TCAAGGGGTTAGAACACGTAGGCAAATAGATCCTAATGAATATGATCAATGGCATGCACTTATATCCCAAATTGAACCTAAGAATGTGAATGATGCCTTAAACGATGCATATTGGATAGATGCAATGCATGAAGAGTTAAACCAATTTGAAAGAAACAATGTGTGGGATTTAGTACCTAAACCCAAGGATAAATCAATCATTGGAACTAAATGGGTGTTTAGGAACAAAATGAATGAACAAGGGGTTGTAGTAAGAAATAAAGCAAGACTTGTAGCTCAAGGATATAATCAAGAAGAGGGTATTGATTACGATGAAACATTTGCCCCCGTAGCAAGATTAGAATCCATACGCCTCTTATTAGCTTTTGCATGTTATAATAACATCAAACTATTCCAAATGGATGTTAAGAGTGCATTCTTAAATGGCTATATCCAAGAAGAAGTTTTTGTTAAACAACCACCAGGCTTTGAAGATCCAAAGAACCCTAATCATGTATATAAACTTAAGAAAGCCTTATATGGTTTGAAACAAGCCCCCCGTTCATGGTATGAAAGATTTGCCAACTTTTTACTAAGTAACAATTTTCAAAGAGGAACCATAGATAGTACCTTATTCTTGAAAAAGAAAGACAAAGATTTGCTTGTAATACAAATATATGTAGATGACATAATCTTTGGTTCAACTAATCCTAACTTAGTAAAAGACTTTGAAGATTGTATGAAGTCTGAGTTTGAAATGTCTATGGTTGGTGAATTAAACTATTTCTTAGGCTTGCAAATAAAACAAACATCAAGTGGTATACATATCAATCAAGCCAAATACATAAGAGATATGATAAAGAAATTCAACTTTGAAAACTTGAAACCATCTCCAACACCAATGTGTACTTCAACAAAATTAGACAAAGATGAAAATGGTGTTGCATTTGATGAAAAACTATATAGGTCTATGATTGGTTCATTGCTATATCTAACTGCTAGTAGACCTGATATTATGTTTGCAGTATGTATGTGTGCGAGATTTCAAAGTATGCCTAAGTTGTCACACTTTAAAGCTATAAAAAGAATATTTAGATATCTTCAACATACACCAACATTAGGCTTATGGTATGATAGACAATCTAGTCTAAGTCTACATGCATATTCAGATGCAGATTTTGGTGGATGTAGAGTAGATAGAAAGAGCACTAGTGGAACATGTCAATTCCTAGGAAACTCACTAATATCTTGGTTTTCAAAGAAACAATCTAGTGTTGCACTTTCTACTACTGAAGCAGAATATATGGCTTTAAGTCTATGTTGTACTCAACTATTGTGGATTAAACAACAGCTTTCAGACTTTGAAATACAAGTAAATAATATCCCCATCTATTGTGATAGTACAAGTGCTATAAATTTGTCTAAAAACCCTGTACTACACTCTAAGGCAAAGCATATAGAAGTACGTTATCATTTTCTCCGTGATCATGTTAATCTTGGACATATACACATTGAACATGTTAGAACTGATCAACAAGTAGCTGACATATTCACTAAACCCCTTAATCAAGCTATCTTTGAGCATTTACGTGCAAGACTTGGATTAATTGCTTACAACTGACTACTACACCGTGCACATATTATGTGGAATAGCAATACTGTCTAGATCATTCTGAATATTGCTGCATCGGTTCAGTCTTTTGCATAATTTACAAAATTAAGGGGGAGAGAGAAAAAAAAGATATATGTATATATGTATGTATATCATGTTAAGGGGGAGATAACACATTAAGGGGGAGAAGCTTACACTTGATATGTATATCATGTTAAGGGGGAGATAACACATTAAGGGGGAGAAGCTTACACTTGATTTAGATGCTTAATATACACATCTGTGGGGTAATTTTGCAAATCATCAAAAGGGGGAGATTGTTGTGATATATCATGTTTGAATGATTGCAAAATGCATATGTGAGCATGTATATGCATGTATATGTGTGTAACGTTTAAAGTATAATGTGCAAGACATGAACTTATGAGCTAAATGTGAAATTGATTGAATGAATCAAGATTGAACAAGTTTGATTAAGATCATGAGATTGAATGAGCTAAATGTGAAATTGATTGAATGAATCAAGTTTGAACAAGTTTGATTAAGATCAAAAGATTGAACTTGGCCAATTCAATCACATGTCTAAATCAAGACATGTTCAAACTGATCTTAGATGATATATATGCCAATACATGTTAATTATATGATCTAACCAAGCCTTGAAGTCACATGACTTACAATATAAGGCAAATTGCTCGGTTTAGTATCCTATTGCAGGTTTTGGTTCATATCTTGAGCAAATGAACTCCAAATTGAGTCATTCAAAAGCCCACATGATCCTTATTCAATTTAGAATCTAATTGGCTGAGGAAAAGCATGCTTGACACGGATAAAAACTGACTTGACACGGTGGTGAAGCTTATTGACCTATATAAGGGCTATCTTGGTAATTTCACCATTTGGACTTCTTATTCTTATTTGGTCTTCTTCCAACTGATTTATATGATCATATGACACATTTATAAGTCATGTCACATCATGGCAAAAATGAATCTAGAGCAGCACCATGTCTAGGTTCATCCTAGGACAAAATTCCTATTTTTGTGCTAAGGGGTATTCTGGTCTCTTCACTTGCCAATGGATCTTCTAACGTGTTATATATTGTTTATATGATGTTTATATGTGTTTATGTCACATATAGTACATGTCCTATATTTATGGAAACGGGCAGCATGGAAACGGGCAGCATGGTATATCATTTGGGATTCTTATATTATGGTTATCACATATATGGTTTTCTTGGAATTCTTGGCATTCTTCATATGGTATTCTATGCTACATGTTGAAGACATAAATGGCTATATATTATATGTGTGCAAACGGATATTGGCACACAAATCATGTTCAAACCTTCAGCTTTTGAACAAGTCAAGGCAAGTTGAAATAAATCCTATTTTGGTGCTGATTTCAAATGACTATTCTTGTATATTTTGGAGCTGGTTACAAACGGCTATTTTGGTTCAAATTTGGAGCAAAAATCTCTCAACCAAGAAAGCTATGCAACGGCTATGTGTTCAAAAGTTGAAGACTAATTCAAACTCAAAAGCTTGGCTGATTTCTATCTATCTTTGAACTACTCTCCAATGCCTATCTTCTAGGCCATTCCAACGTTCATTTAGTGTTCAAAATGAGGAGATAAAATTGTTCAAAATACACGCCAATTCAGCTGCATACATGGCAAGTTATTCACACATGGACATTGCTGATTGGAGCTGCCTTTTAAACGTTCAAATGAAGCTGTTTTTCCACCTCATTTCAACGGCTATAATGGATAAGATGAAGGGTAAAAGTTCAGATTGGAAGACCAATTCAAAGCATCAAAAGATCAACTTTATTTTGAAAGTCAAATGCTGAATTTGGATAGCTAGAAAAGTGCTGAATTTTCTCCATTTATCAACCATTCCAACGTCTACTTAGAGGAGCCTTTAGGCTGTCCTCTTGGCTATAAATAGCTCCAAAGATGAAGAGTAAAAGGGCACCAACGAAAAACAAAAGAAAAGCAAGCAAGACATTCAGCTCTTTGTCTCCATTCTTCTCTTCTATTCTTCTATATTGAAGAACACATTTGCAGCAAGCTTTATGATTGTATAGTTCTTCATTTCTTGTCATTTCAACACCTTTAAACGACATATATTGTAAGGGAGAAGCTGGTGTATAAAGCTTACTCCTTAGAGGTGAGCAAAAGGTGCAAAGGTGCAAAGGTGAAACAAACTAGTTGCTGTTTTTCAGTTTTGGTGCAGTCTCTTGAAGAAGTTGGTGAAAAGCTTCTTCCTTTGACTTTGTAAGGTGACATTGGTGTTTGGTGTTTAGTGAAATCCAAGAGAAGGTGTCTCTTGGGACTGGAGTAGGTCACATTGACCGAACCAGGATAATTCCTTGTGTTCTTTACTTATTTCCTGCACTTACTGTTTTCTGCCTGAGAATTACACTAACTTGGCACGCATAATTGAACAGGCAAACAGTCTTAGAATTGCATGAATTTTGGATATATTATACTTCAACGTGTTAGCTTTCATCAGCCGCAAGAATCACTAAATTATAAGGAGTTTAGCATATTCAAATCGTCTTCACAAAATTGTTGCTACATTCTGTGAACAATTCTGACCAGTGTGCAAAACTTGTACAATTTGAATAGGTTATCTTGCGAATCTTGAAGTGAGCCTTATATCAAATTAAACTAGACATTGTAAGGTTTAATTTGACATAAGATTCATCAAAATAGCACGGGTAGATTTTGAGATATCATCGTTTGAAGTTAAGCTAACATTCTGCCTGAAACTGCCAGAATTGCACACTTTACTTGTCTTGTTTATTTGAACGTGCAAACTTGCTTGGAATTGACTGAATTTTTTGTGACATACTATAAACATCCTAAACTTGATCTCTGCCAAGTTTGAGAGCTTGCACAGGTGTATAAGTGGTTCAACCAAAGCGCTCAAAACAGTGAACTGTTTCTGGAAATTCCAGAATCTGAGGCTAAAGAGGCAAAGGGGTCTTCAAACAAGTTTTTGAAGGTAATTGTAGTGTAATTTCCGCTAACCCACTATTCACCCCCCCCCCTCTAGTGGTGCTATACAGGTCCAACACAAAAACAACAATAACAACAATATACAACCACTATCAAACATATTTCAATCAAATTTCCTTCAAGGAGTTCACAACTATTTCTTAGTTGAAGTTTGAAACCACTAACGGTTTTCTTTCAAGTTCCTAGCCTAGAACTTGTTAGTATTTGCTTCATCATTTGGTTTACAACATCTTAGGGTCTCATTGAGGTTTTAGATGTGTTGGAGTGCCAAAGAGGGAGAGGTGTTGGCATAAATTGAGCGTTAAAGTTCAAGGGGTATCTTTGCGATGTTCTTTGCCATAGCTTTTGTTCAAATCAGTTTGGAATAGGAGACAAAGTCCTTGGCAACGTTTTCTAGCCTTCGTTTGGCTCATCAATTGGTATCAGAGCGTTGGTTAATCTTCTATTCATGTTTACATTGTTTAAATTTGCATATGAATGATGCTGCCCATATTTTGCAGTGAACTGTTTTTTTATGTCCGTTTCTAGCTTGTTTGTTTAGATAGTTAGTTTATGTTTTTAAAGTGCTTGTTAGATAGTTTACTATAGTTTGGTAACTTAGTTTGAGTAGCAAAACTGAAAACATCAAAAAAAGAACTTAGACTAGAGTTAAGTGTGTTAGGAGCTGTTTGTGTAGTTTGGAACAAAAACCGTGTGAAACTGATTGTTCATGTTTAAACTAGCTTAGTTAATCTTCATTAGTCCTTAATCAAGAAGTTTAAGTGTTAGTTTAGTTGAGTCCTTAAAACAGAAAAATAGATTAGTTGAAAGATTAGCTTGTAATCAAGTAGTTAAAATTCTGTTTTTTTAGTACTTGTGTGCAACCTGTTTAAAACATTTTAGTGCTGCCTTAATTAGCTTAGTTAGACTAGTTTACAACATAGTTTAAGTGTTTAGTTGGTTGTTTAGTTTAGCACAAGAAATCCGAAAACTAAAGATCCAAAACAAGTAGTTTTAGCTAACTAAGTGTGCTGCCTAGTTTCTAGTGTTATACGTTTGATAAGTAGGATATAAACACTTGCATCTAGTATCATCTAGCTTAGAAACTGAATGCATCATACAAAAACCAAGACAAAAACAAGTAGAATAGATAACTTAAAAACAAAACAAAACAAGTTAGTTAGTTTGCATCAAAACTGATTTCCATTAGTGTTATAGTAATCAGCCCTTATAAATTGCATTTAGAAACAACTAAGTTGCATTTAGCTATCTTAAGATTAGTTAGATCATTTGCATCAAAATAGAAAAAAAAAACCGAAACAATTTAGTTTAAACTTGATTAAATCTTTAAATGCTATTTGTTTAAACTTGTTGAATTTGATTTCACCACCCCCGTTACACCTTAAGTCATTGTTTGGTACAAACTTGATTGAATCTTTTAATTGAAACATTATTGACTTGAGATTTGTTAAAAGTGAAGTGAATTTGTAAGAAACAAGATTTGATTTCAAACTTTAACGTTGGCTTTACGTTTATCTTTACTTGGGGTTGATTCAATTGTTTAAAGACTTTATTGGACTTAAGTTCTTACTTAGGATCACTTTGTCTATATTTATCCCTACACTGTTAAATTGCCGACCCTGTTATCATCTTGTTGTCTTTACACTTCTTCAACTTGCATTGAACTTTCATCTATATTTGGTTGTTAAATTTGTGAAACAGTTTTCATATCATTAGTGTTCTTCCGTGTTGTTCAAAGAACGTTTCACAAAAGCCACACCAAAACTTGTGCAAGTAAAACCAAAGAAAAAGAAGCTGTGAGCAATGTCTCATAAAGGCAAGTGAGCAGTAGACTCACAAAACAGACAAAGCCAATCCAAAGGAAAATAATTAGGCTTGTTTGTGAAAGAAACTGAGAGAAAAGTCATTTTTAACGTCAAAAAGCAAGAGACAAGACGTATGAGTGATTTGCACAAGAAGTGAGATATAGCCATCCAAAGTTCACAAAAGGTGAATTGTGCAAAACCAAAAGCAAATACCTACACCAAAAGTGTTGACTGTTGTAAAAGGTTCCTCGAACAAACCCTTGTTGAACACTTGTGTGTATGTACTGTCTTTCACTTTATTTACAATTGATTGTGCATTAAAGTTTAAAGTAAGTTAAAGGATTGTTCTGTACAAACCCTTAGCTTTCTTTGATTCAGCCAAAAACATCACTTGACTTCTATTTTTCTTTGAATCTTAGATAGTCCAAGATTGTTGTTTATTCAATTTTCAATTTGAAGTAGAAATTTACGTTTTGTTAAAGTTATAGTTTGATCTTACTTGCTTGTATTCTGACTTATTTATCTCATTGTTTTACCATCTTGGTTGATTGTTTTGATTAAACATGATTCTAAAAACCATTTGGGGAGTTGAATGCCATAGGAGAGACTATGATGAACTGGAAAAACGTATGAACTCCTTTGGTCGTACGAATGGTTTATGGGTTGGATATTGGGAATGTAAAACTCCTAGATATCAAACTTTTTCTCAGTGCAATAAAGATGTTAGTGCATATTACAATGAAATGCTTGATGATTTGTACTATGCTTATGTTGATGAACATGAGGAATTAAGCATGATTAGGTTCTTTGCTGGTCTAGATAAAGAAATTGCCGATTGCATGTTAAATGAAAAATTCTCATCACTTTATGACATGTATAAAAAGGCAAAGATTGTTCAATCAAACCTAATCCCATGGCGAGTTAATCAAAACTATGGGTATGAACTGAACTCTTGTGATTCTGAAAATGACAAACCAAATCCAGTTAAGTTAAGCAATTTGAGTCAGACTAAGGATAATATTGAAAATGCATTGCTTCAACTTAGAGACATGGTGCAAGTATTGATAGAATCTGAAAAGAACAAAGACTTGCAATCTGACATTTCTGTGAATGATGGTTTGTATGAAATTATCCCCAACATGCCTGAAACTAGAACTCCTTTATCTGAATTGCATGTTCAACCTTGTGTACTGTCTGAAGAAGACCCTTCACTTGAATCTGTTGGTAATTTCCAAAGTGTTAGTCGTTTGCTTATAGATGATGTTAATTGTGATAACACTTTGTCTGAAAATGATTTACATTGTGACATGCATATAAATGAAATCCCTGTGCATGATCTGCATTCTGCTGAGATGCTTGTTTCTGGGTTACAATCTGAATTACATCCTGTACATTCTATTGATGACATTGATGTAAGTAATTCTGTTGAGAATGATATTGATAAACTAGATTCTTATGATTTGATGTTAGCTGAACTAGATTGTCTTCTTGATGTAGAGCTTGATCATGATGTCAATATTGAAATAGATTCAGCTACAAATGAACATAAATCCTTGGATGAACTAGTTAATGAATTGAATGACATATTTAGTATAGATGAAGATTCTATTTCTGGAATATCTATTTCATCTCATCTTGTTGAATGTCTGCCTGTTGTCATCTCAATTGATACATCTTGTCTAAATATTGCACATGTTTGTAAGATTTGTACATTTAGTGTTAACATGTTGCCATATGTTTTTTGGATGTTGTTTTATCTGTTAGGATGTATGTGTTCTAAAATTTTTGTTATCATATTGTTAATACATCCTAAACATTTTAGAAAGCGTGTACACACCTTATTCTTTCTTCAAAAATAAGGATGCACCAAGGTATTTCACCTTCACCATTTGTATTATCATGTTCCTATTTGGTTATGGTGTAGTTGAGCATACGTGTACATCCTAAACCCCTATCCCTTATTCTATCCATGTTGAGATTCGAGGACGAATCATTTTCAAGAGGGAGGGAATGATGAGCCCACGATGGGGTCAACACAACATATTTTCATGTATCATTTATTGTCATATGTTAGTTCTGTAAGACATGACATTTCACTGTTCACTCCGCACACACTAGTGCTAGTTCTTATGTCTTATTGCCTAACTAACCCTTAGGACATGTCATATATGTTGTGCATATTGTGTTTGTTGCTTGGTGTCTTTGAAGATAGGTCAAAGAGAGCTTTACATTGAAGAAGCATGAACACCTATCGATCCATGTTCCATCTGATCGGATGATATCATTGTTCAAACAAAGCTTGAAGATGCAACTAAAACCTGAATTTTTGTTCAAGCAAGGAGGTGATAAGCAAGTAGCTTACAAGCAAGGAGGTGACAAGCACTCATGTCAAATTCAAAATTGTTCTTCACGTAAGAATGGAGAGACAAGATGCTCATATCATTAACCAATAGAAAGGAGTCTTGCAAATGTACAAACCAATCAAAAACAAGTGAAGAAAAGCAAGCAAGCTGCACAACAAATGATCCAATCAAACTCATTCAAGAAGGAAGGCTGGTTTATGGTTAAATGTGTTGAATATTCAAAGCCTAAACTACAACCAATCAAAATGGAGTTCAAACCAAGTTGCACACTACCTTAACCAATCAGAATTTTGGCTGAAACTTGCAAGGAGGAAACGTTGGATTAAGAAGCTTCTTTCTTTTGAAAATTCAAAGCCACACTCTCAACCAATCAAAGCCTAATTCCAAGCAAGCTGCTCCAAGTTTTATCCAATCAAATTGATCAAGAAAAAGGCTAGAAACAAGGCATGGGAAGCACGGCAAAGCAACCAGAATCTTGGAACCAAAGTGATCAAAATCAAGCATGTTATTTTAGTCTTGTACTTTGTACATTAAAACTTGTACTCTTTATCATTTTCATTTGTTATAAATAGCATAGGAAGCTGAATGTACAAAAACAACAATAACAACAATATACAACCACTATCAAACATATTTCAATCAAATTTCCTTCAAGGAGTTCACAACTATTTCTTAGTTGAAGTTTGAAACCACTAACGGTTTTCTTTCAAGTTCCTAGCCTAGAACTTGTTAGTATTTGCTTCATCATTTGGTTTACAGCATCTTAGGGTCTCATTGAGGTTTTAGATGTGTTGGAGTGCCAAAGAGGGAGAGGTGTTGGCATAAATTGAGCGTTAAAGTTCAAGGGGTATCTTTGCGATGTTCTTTGCCATAGCTTTGTTCAAATCAGTTTGGAATAGGAGACAAAGTCCTTGGCAACGTTTTCTAGCCTTCGTTTGGCTCATCAGGATATTGGTTGGTTTAGGACAGAATTTGAGCAAACTTCAAATTCTAGGGTTAGGGTTTATTTGAATGAGTTGGGATCTTTAGATTCTGATTGTGTTTGGTAAAATTGGTTTGGGGCTTTTTGTTGGGCGTGTAAATAAGGTTGTTTGGGATCAGGTTGGTGAGTTTTAGGGTTGGGATGGGGTGGGGCTGGTTGGGCCGTGGGGTATGGGGGTAGAATTAGGGTTTTGTTATTGAAGATGGTTCGTGAAGGCAAAGACACGTATGACTACTTGTCTTAAAGCATGAAATCAATCACAATGCAAATCACAAGATGCATACAATCATCACCAACTAAAAGCTTCGGTAGCAACAAGAAGATTTGAAACCGAGATAGCTTTATAGGCTGATGGTTGGAATATTTAAAAGAAGGCTGAATGTAACCTAAAATGCAACAAACCCTAATTTGTTCAAGTTTGAACGAATTAAAATCAGATTGTGATGCGAAAAGGAAATAAAGGAAATGACACTTGAATGATGAAAAGCAAAATGCAGCAACATGCAAGGACTCAAAGCAAATGAGTTGGACTTTTTTTTGTATGAAATGCAAGACAATGGCGTGTAGAGTGAGGGGTAGAAGAAGGACTCAACTGAAATTGAAATGACTAGATCAAACGAAAAGGAAACGATAGATGGTAGAATATAGTAACCTGCCTCTGATACCAATTTGATGCGTGCAAACTCGTGGGCTCCAACGATTCCACCTTCCAAACGTCCTTCACAAAGGGTTAGGCACAAGGAAGAAGACTTCCCCTTGCTTCCTTAGTGATTAAAAACGTGTGGATTAAGAATGAGCAAGGCCAACACTTCAAGATGATCGTTGATCAGGCAAACCAATACGGCCCTCCTGGACGGCACCTTTAAGCAATGGCAACACCTTCAAAATGCTCAACTTTGAAGGATATTAACCTAGGTTTTTAATGCAAAACCAAGAAAACAAAGTATCACACAAAGTGAATGAAATATCAAGAATTGTTATTCATCAAAAGGTGTGTTTGCAATCAGCCAAAGGGGTCTATTTATAGGCCTTAATGAACGTCCTATCAGCCTTCAAAATGGCCAGAATTTAATTCAAATAAAACTAGCTAACAAATGTTTAAATCTGAAATTTGCTTGAAATTCAAACCTAAGATAAGTCTAGGTAAAACTTGAAATGCTTGGAAGCTGTTATCTTCAATGTATTCAGCAGCTTGGCGCCTTGAATGAGTTGGTTTGATGAGTAGGATGTGCTTGAATTTCAAAAGAAGGTTGAAGTTTGAATTCAAATTGAGTTTGAATTTGGATTCAAACTTGGATTCAATTTGAATTAGGCTCTATCTCTCCAAGATGGCGTGTTCCCATGGATAATGAAGTGTAGAAAATCTGATTTTGATGATGATAAGATGGTTGGACTTGAATTCAAAAGATGGTTGAAGTTTGAATTCAAATTGAGTTTGAACTTGAATTCAAACTTGGATTTAACCTTGAATTGTGATCTCATCTTCATTATCCTCCAAGTTGGCGTGTTCTTGGCTGGATATATAGGCTGAAAGCATCTTGAATTTAACTCTCCAATTGGTTGAAGTTTGAATTCAAATCATGGTTGAATTTAAATTCAAGTTTGACTTTGAATTTAAATTCAATTTGATCATCACCTTGTCTTCAACTTTGGCCGGCCACCCTTCTGATTTTTGGAGATGATTTAAGTTCAATTTTGAAAACAGGAATCCATCTTGGACACATTTGAATTTGTCTTTGTAGAGACAAACATTCTCTTCAAGACAACATTCTCTTTTGTCTTCCTTTTTGCCACACACGCCTATGTTGCTTATTTTGGGCCTCCATTTTATTTTGGACTTTCATGTACCTAATTTGCCTACAAAGAAAAGACATAAAACAAAGATCACAAGGAACAAGATAATAAAAACACACACGCATATGCCTTAACGTTCAAAGAGTGGGTTCAATGAAGTGAACCCATGGAACCTTAGGTTCATCATGAACATGCTTATACAAGAAGGTGGCAACTTGATGACAAAGTTCTCTTGCTCTCCTTCTTGTCATAGGACCCTTGACCTCTTGATGGGGCCCTTGATCCTCATCGGACCCTTGATCCTCATCATAATCATAATACCTAATCTTATCATCTAGATGAATCAAGTCCCTATAGAGTCATGTAAATGTGATATTCTTACGATGCGATGTCATAAAAAGATGCCATAAAAATTTCATAATGATGAACAATAAAACATGATATCCGTATCCATTTTCCATAAAGATATCTAAGATATAACATTTTCATAAACATGCATTTTCATATGATGGTGATAGCACTTTACCTTGCATGTGAATGATATCATCATAGAAACGGAATAATCCCTCATATAGCGATATGTACAAATATGAATTCTGATGAGTCCACATGGTGTTACATCATACGTACCTATCACTAACGGTAACTCGATATGCCAGATATCTCTTGTCCTTGAGAAGGTGTTACACTCGGGCCTGTAAGGAACACAATGTATGCCCATGTCACAAACCTCCCTAGGTTCCGGTGCCATGCGGCGCTCCAATCGTCTTTAATATATTGTATGCCCATGACATCAACCATCTCAGTTCCGATGTCATGACGGCACACCAAATAAACATATACATAATGTAAACATGTCATAGGATATCGAACTATACGATATGATTCAACGTGCAAGGGTGAACTTTTAAAACATTTCATGAGATGCAAACATGTATGCATATGCCTCAGCCTACGTGTGCATTTCGTCATCCATATGTTCTTAAACCTTCTCATATCATCATATCATAAAAACCCCACATATGTGCATCTAATCCATTCCTTAAATCATGAAAATATATCATCTTTTCCAACCCTAACTCTTGGCCAAGGCTGCCCAAAACAGCCCACTTTTATCCAATTTTTATCCATCAATATTTCCTTAAAATACCCATATTACACTTAGTTAAATAGGCGAAAAACCCTAATTTAACATTCATTTCCCCATGCTTTCATAGTTCATAAGAATATACATATCGTGTCATAGTTTCTATCATACTTTATTTCATGCATATTTATATTCATAAACATGTACAAAGCTATTTATTCCACTTCAAAATGTATATTAGGCCGTGTTATATATATATACATACATAAATGGCATTTTTGGCCGAATATACTTACACATATTTGTATTTTTCCATTCACGTAACATATTTCTTTATTCCATATTTTAGTCTTATGGCCAACTCTTTATATGACATATCTACATTTATAACATGACATCAAGTTTGTTCTTTCTCATTTCTTGGCCTTATGGCCGAATACTCCTACATATGCAGTCACGTAAATCATTTCTTTTTCACATCCCTTACTTATATATTAGTTTGATATTTATTCCAACTATATGCATACTGTTTCCACCAGCATAATGACCTGCAATATCATGATAAAATACATAAACATACAAGATGATGGAAACCATAAAATTAAAGTAATTAGGCTAAGAAAACCCTACTTTTTTTAAATGAAGGAGCACTGTGTCTCCAGTATTATTATTATGTTGCCCTTACTTATGGCGGAGGAAGAAAACCCTACTTTTGGATGTGGGTTTATACATGCATAAATAAACATGGAGATCATCAAGAAACAACTCTTGTGAGCTAGAATTATAGACCTGAATATGATTGCCTCATAACATGCAAAATCAAGGACACAAAAGTTCATGAAAGCCAAAATCATAAATAAACACATAAGTGATGATCTTCATGGAAAACATATGAACACATGCATAAAATGTCTTCTTAGTGAACTTTTCTTCACATTTCATATGGCTTCATATTCTTTTTTTAACTTCTAGATACATCACATTAGAGTGTTCATTTCATTTTATTCACACGTATTAGTCCATATTTATCCATAGTGGCCGAATGTATATATATACTATATCACCCTATATATATCACTTAGAAACATAGCTTTTACATATTCTTGATACTAAAACATTGAATATACATCATGAATGATCCAACTTTATATGAACATATAACATTGATCTTTGAAAATCCTTGAAGGATCTAGGAGGAGTACTTGCCCTTATCACTTAAACTTAGTATAAAAGTGAAGATTTCTTCACTTGGCTAGAAGAAAACTTTCTCCTCTACCCATCTAGGTAGCTACAGTTTTGGACCAAAAAATGGAGAGGTGAGTGAGCAACCATGGAAATGGATAAATAGAAGAAGTTAAACTTATCTTAGATGAAGTTTTTACCTTGCTACTCCTTTGTTCTTGGCTCAACTAAGTTGGGTCTACTTAGTTTTTGGATAAAGGAGGATGTTGTAGCTATTGTTTTGGATGAGTGTATGAGATGAAGAGAAGAAAATTTCCTCCTTGCTTCTTGCTTGTAACTCTCGGCCAAGACACCCAAAGAAGGCTTGGAAGACTAGTTTTCTTTCTTGGGAGCGGAAAGAGAGTGTTTTGGAAGATGAAGATTTTGCTAGTGTTGAAATGAGAAGGAAAGAGAGTCTTCTCTCTTTTCTAAGGGAGGGGACGGTTCGGGGGGGTGTTGGGAGTTGGAGGAAACCATCAGGAGGTTGGAAGAGGATTAGATGGTTGCTTGTTTTGAAATTGCAAGAAAAAGTGGACTGTAAGACACAAAAATCTTTCCTTTTTTTCTTGACTCTTTGGACCGTTGTGGGGAGGAAAAAGAAGTGGGGTGGTTAGTTTGATAGGTGTAAGAAGGTGTAAGAATGCGTAAGGGAGTGGAAGGCTTTTTGGTGGATGAAATGATGGGTTCTTGTGGAAGAAAAATCTTCTTTCCTTTGGTCTTAGGCATGACGGAATCTAGGGAGTGGGAGTGGGTAGAATAGGATAAAATTTTATCATTTGGTTTCTACATAATTTTCTACACTTGGTATTTTGTTGGGACATTAATCTAACCACAATTTCTCTTCCTTTTTCCTACCTTTAACCACCCAACATATACCCATATATATATTATATAATTTTTTCCTTTTTGCCCAAAATATCTAGTCATGTCTTGCTTTATTTTTCCTTTTATTTAAATACACTGATTTCTTGTGCCATCTGTTTTGGTTTGATTTAATTTATCCTAATATTTAAGTTGTTACATATTAGTATTGTTTTAATCCTTATCATGAAATCGTGACGTTTGTTATCGATTTTTGTCGCATACCGATATATCACATGTTTTAATACTCGCGCAAAATTTAAACGTATCTAAGTACGATATTAAACATGTAACAATGTAACAAAATTTTTCGGGGCATAACATTATCCCCCTATAAAACGTTTTGTCCTCGAAACTTACGTACCTTTAATCAAAGAGTCAAGGATACTGCCTCATCATCTGCTGCTCATGATCCCATGTCGCTTCTCGTTTGGTATGATTACCCCACTTTACTTTGAAGAACGAAATCGATTGCCTCCTTAATACCTGCTCCTTACGATCCACAATCTGTACCGGTACCTCTTCGTAAGTGGCATTGTCTCTAAGCTTCTCCTCCAACATATGGCTCGGATCATTTACATAACGCCGCAACGCGATATGTGAAACACGTCATGTGCCTGTGATAATGTAGGAGGTAGGTTTCAACCGATAAGCAACTGCTCCGACTCTATCCAAGATCTCATATGGGCCAATACATCAGGGGCTTAGCTTCCCTTTAATCCCAAATCCCATAACGCCCTTTGTATGTGAAACCCTCAAATATACCTTTTTGCCCACATCAAACTCTATCGACCGTCTCTTTGCATCGGCCCAACTTTTGCTATAATCCTGGGTTGATGAGCCCACGATGGGGTCAACGCAACATATTTTTATGTATCATTTATTGTCACATGTTAGTTCTGTAAGACATGGCATATCACTGTTAACTCCGCACACACGCTACTTCTTATGTCTTATAGTTAGGACATGTCATATATGTTGTGTATCTTGTGTTTGTTGCTTGGTGTCTTTGAAGATAGATCAAAGAGAGCTTTACATTGAAGAAGCATGAACACCTATCGATCCATGTTCCATTTGATCGGATAATATCATTATTCAAACAAAGCTTGAAGATGCAATTAGAACCTGAATTTTTGTCCAAGCAAGGAGGTAATAAGCAAGGTGGTGACAAGCAAGGTGGTGACAAGCAACCATGTCAAATTCAAGTTGTTCTTCACGTAAGAATGGAGAGACAAGCTGCTCATTTCATGAACCAATAGAAAGAAGTCTTGCAAATGCTTAAACCAATCACAAACAAGCAAGGAAACAACTAGCAAGCTGCACCTTAAATGATCCAATCACAACCATGGAAGAAACGGCTGGTTCATGGCAAATAGGTTTGAAAATTCAACACCAAAGTTTCTACCAATCAAATGCAATCCAAAGCAAGCTGCTCACTACAAGAACCAATCAGAATTTTGGCTGAATTCAAGCAAGGAAACCAACGGTTGTCTAGGAATATTTGTTGAAAATTCAAACACCAACTTGCATCCAATCAAAGGCCATTCCAAAGCAAGCTGCTCCATGCCTAATCCAATCAAAATTGATCAAGAAAGAAGGCTGAAAATAGCATGGAGTACACGGCAAAAGCAACCAGAATTCTTGGAACAAAAGTTGTTCAAACAAGTTCCAAGCAAGCATGTCATTTTAAGTCTTGTACTTTGTACATTAAAACTTGTACTTTTTGTAAATTTCGTTTTGCATAAATAGCATAGGAATCAGATTGTAAACATAACAATAACAACCATTATCAAACACATTTCAATCAAATTTCCTTCAAGGAGTTCTCAACTATTTCTTAGTTGAAGTTTGAAGCCACTAACGGTTTTCTTTCAAGTTCATAGCCTAGAACTTGTTAGTATTCACTTCATTTTTGGTTTACAGCATCTTAGGGTCTCATTGAGGTTTTAGATGTGTTGGAATGCCAAAGAGGGAGAGGTGTTGGCATAAATTGAGCCAAGAACAATGGTTAAAGTTCAAGGGGTATCTTGGAGATGTTCTTTGACATAGCTTGTGTTCAAATCAGTTTGGAATAGGAGACAAAGTCCTTGGCAACGTTTTCTAGCCTTCGTTTGGCTCATCATGGGTTGCCTTTAATCTATCGCGTATCACTTTGACCTTGTCCAAGGTCTGCTCCACCAACTCCGGGCTCATAATATCTCTCTCTCCAACTTCATTTCATTATAAGAGAAATCGACACTTACGACCATATAGTGCCTCAAGCGTTGTCATACCGATAGAACTGTGATAACTGTTATTGTACGATAACTCAATTAACTTCGCGGACTTATCCCAGTCACCCTCGAAATCTAAAGCACAAGCATGCAATATATCCTTCAATGTCTGCATGGTGTGTTCTGATTGCCCATCGGTCTGCGGGTGAAACATGGTACTCATCCTGATCTCGGTACAGAATTCATGCTGATACACCTCCAAAATCACAAAGTAAAGCATGGATCTCTATCACATACAATGCTAAACAGTGTCCCATGCAAGCTTACGATATCATCCATGTACATACTCACTAGCTTCTCCATAGACGCCTGAATCGACATAGGTAAGAAATGTGCAGACTTAGTGAGTCTATCAATGATTACCCATATTGTATCATAACTACTACGAGTCTTAGGAAGTCAAGTAACAAAATCCGTAGCGATATGTTTCCACTTCCATTCCGGAATCTCCAATGTCTGCAATAGATAGGCAGGTCACTGATGCTCCTCTTTAACCTGCTGACAATCATGAGATCTCGTCACAAACTCCGCAATCTGACGCTTCATGCCATTCCACCAATAATTTCTTTTCAAATCTTGATATATCTTTGTGCTTCCAGGTGGATAGACAATCGTAAACTGTGTGCCTCAGTCATAATCTCCTTTTTGATCTCATCAATATCAGGTATGCACAATCTTCCACTGAACCAAAGGCTTCCATTATCATGAAGCTGAAAATCTTTTACCGGCTCTTCTTTCAACTGCCCAGCTATCTTCATCAACTCGGTATCATTCTTCTGCGCCTCCTTAATTCGATCAATCAGAGTAGGAGTGATCACCAACGTAGCCAGTATATTCCCAGTAGACTCAACCACATCCAATCTCCCTCTCAAGTGGTGTCTGCCGGGCATGGCTTGGTTTCCTACTTAGTGCATCCTCTACCTTGTTTGTCTTACCCAGATGGAAATGTATCGCTAGGTCATAGTCCTTTATAAGTTCGAGCCATCTCTGTTGTCTCATGGTCAGCTCTTTCTGCGTAAAAAGTACTTCAAACTTTTATGATATGTATAAACCTCACACCTTTCACCGTACAAGTAATGTCTCCATATTTTCAACATGAACCTACTGCTGCCAACTCCAAATCGTGAGTAGGATAATTCTGCTCATAAGGTTTCAACTGTCTCGAATCATAAGCAATTACCCGCTCATTCTTCATCAATACGCAACCTACAAGAGAAAGGCTAACGCATGTATACTTTACGAAAAGTTTAAAATAATGAAATCCTTTATTCATTTGCCTAACCCATTCTTGGATGCATCACTGTATACTATAAACCCTTCATCGGAAATGGCTTGCACTAAAACTGGGGATGAGGTCAATCACTTCTTAAGTTCAGCGAAGCTTTGTTCACATGCGGCAGTCTAATCGAACTTCGTTTCTCTTTGTCAATCTAGTCAATGGAACTGCAATTCTGGAGAAACCTTCGACAAACTTCCGATAATATCCGGCCAATCCCAAGAAACTCCTGAGTTCCATCACATTTTTCAATCTTGGCCATTCAGTAATGGCTCGGTCTTCTTAGGGTCAACTGATATGTCATCCTTGAAAAAAATGATTCAAGAATGCTACACTGCGTAGCCAGAACTTGCACTTGCTTAACTTGGCGTAGAGCTACTTCTCCCACAATATACTCAGTACAATCCTCAAGTGCTTGGCATGGGTTTCCTCATCCGGTAAATAGAAAAGAATGTCATCAATGAATATCACTACAAACCTATTCAGCTGCTCGCAGAAAACCATGTTCATCAAATCCATAAATGCTGCTGGAGCATTAGTCAACCTGAATGGCATTACCAAGAACTCATAATGACCATACCGAGTGCGGAAAGCAGTCTTAGCAACATCATCTGTTTTGATCTTCAGTTGATGATATTCAGAGTGAAGATCAATCTTGCTGAACATCTTGGCACCCTGTACACAACGGTTACAGTTTATATTCATACATATTATCGTTAACTAAGTAATTAAATTGCTTACTCTCAATTGATTGAGCAAGTCGTCGATCTTTGGCAGTGGATACTTATTCTTGATTGTGATTTTATTTAGCCTCCGGTAATCTATGCACAATCTCATACTGCAATCCTTCTTCTTCACGAACAAAACTAGAGCTCCCTAAGGTTATATGCTGGGCCGTATGAATTTCTTCTCAATCAATTCCTGTAACTACACCTTCAGTTCTTTTAACTCTCCTGAAGCCATCCGATACGGTGCTTTAAAGATCATCTCTATGTTTTTTTGTTGTCGCCTCAATAATTTGGGAGGTACTCGAAAGACCCCATCATCACCTAAAACTGGGAGAGTTGTTGGGAGGTCTTGAGAGTCACACTGGTTATCCTGTTGTGTCTCCTCAATAACTAACACTTGGACTAGATCACAAATAAAATTAGCAATATCATCATCCGAAGGTGTTGCAGATAAATGAGTATGACGAGGATCAATTTTGACCCACTATCCGAAATGAAAAATGAGTCAGGATTAGCAGGCAATTCATTAAGGATACTATCATCAATTCCTTGCAATCTGGAAATATCCTGAGCATACGAGACCGAAGGAATACGAGTCATATCAGGAGAAAGCATTACCGAAGGTTGTGCCTTTAAGACGGACGAAGGGTCTCCTTAGGCTTCGACGCTTCTGTTTTCCCTGGTTAGGGCTTCTTAGGGGTCCAACGGTGTGAGTATTCCTTTTGACAAATGCTTTATCTGCTTACCCTCAGAATCATCACCACGAGGCGGCTGTTCTTGTGTTTCTATCTTCCAACAATTCGACTCCTTATGTCCTATGCAAAAGCAAGACGTGCAGTACAATGGAAGATCTTCGTAAATAACCAACTAAGAGACTAAGCAATTGGATACCTGTATAAAAAATCGTGTAGGCAGTTCCTGGCAATCCCGACAGTGAAACCCATATCGGCACAATCAGTACATCCACTTTGTGATCATAATCAGGAGTCTATTTTGTCACCCTCATATATTTGCCTGCAATGGTCCAGCTTTGTCGCGCAAAACAACAGAGATAATCCAATTCCTACTCAAAATGCAACAAGACATGCATAGAATCAAGAAGTCCAACACGTACCATGCCTGTGAAGCCAATGCAATTGATGTTCGACCGAATGGTGGCCATCGGCGGTCTTCCATACCAGAACATTCCCACCAACGTGAATCGGTAAGGAGCCGCAAGGCAGTTGATCTCATCCTCCGAGAATTCGATCATGGGACTGCCTTTATATCTCTGAATTGGTTTTGGGGAAATTGAAGGTTTGGAAGATGAAGCAAATATCGAAGCAAAGGATTTCCCAAAATCGGACACACAGGAGTTGGCTGTGGCGGCCGTTTGGCCGTAGTTGACGCCATCCGTGGTTGCTGTCAGTTGCCGGTGGAATGTAGAAGGCGGCGAAAGAAGATCGGAGAGAAGAAGAAGAGGGAGGAAGCAACGGTGGCACTAGGCCGCCGGCCGCCTGTGATCGCCAGGGTTGGAGAGCGATATTATTGATTTATATATATACACATATATATATATATACAGTCACACACGCACACACATATACACACACACACACACACACAGATATATATATATATATATATGTGTGTGTGTGTGTGTGAAAATTTCGCGTCAGCCGCTACCCAAGGTGCTCTGTGTTTCGTGCGCAGCATGCAGCCGTTGCCGCCATCGGTGGCCATAGCACGTCCGCCTTCCTTCGCCGATATCCTCAGAGAAACTCTCCTCCGACTATTCAGCCGAAACTACATGCATGCTCTAAGGGCTGTCTTTCAATCCAATTTTCCGATTCAGAGGTGGATTCGTTAATCGCCCCTTTTCAGCACACTCTCATCGGATCGTTTTGGCAAGGCCAACCACCAATGGCTGCGTTGAAGAAGGCCTTCGACCGAATTGGCTTCTCTGGATCACTTTCTCTCAGCCTGATAGATAAAACACATATTCTCGTATGTTTTGATAATGAGAGGGATTATAGCCGCTGTTTCTGCCGCCGTTCTTGGACTATCCGAGGCTATCTAATGCGTGTTACAAAATACATGTATGATTTTGATCCACGGTATGATGCTGTCTTCTATTCCAAATTGATTTGAACCTCAGCTATGGCAAAGAACGTCACAATGACACCCCTTGAACTGTAACCGTTTGTTCTTGGCTCAATTCATGCCAACACCTCTTCCTCTTTGGCATTCCAACACATCTAAAACCTCATTGAGACCCTAAGATGCTGTAAACCAAAAATGAAGTAAATACTAACAAGTTCTAGGCTATGAACTTGAAAGAAAACCGTTTAGTGGTTTAAACTTCAACTAGAAAAGTTGAGAATTCCTTAAAGGAAATTTTGATTGAAATGTTTTTGAATTGTGGTTCTTTGTACATTCAGGTTCCTAAGCTATTTAAAACCAACGAAATTTACAAGGGTACAAGGTTTAAAGTACAAAGTACAAGTCTAAAAGGAACATGCTTGCTTGGTAACTTGTTTGAACAATTTTGGTTCCAAGAAAGCTGGTTTCCTTGCCGTGCTTCCATGCTTGTTTTCAGCCACAATTTTGATTGGATAATACCTTGAGCAGCTTGGTTTGAATTGCCTTTGATTGGTTGTAAGTTTGGCTTTGAATTTTCAAACTAATTAAGCCTTAATCAGCCGTCATCTTCAAGGAGTTGATTGGATCAATTTTTTGTGCAGCTTGCTTGCTTGTCTCCAACTTGTTTTTGATTGGTTTGAACATTTGCAAGACTTCTTCCAATTGGTTCATGCCTTGAGCAGCTTGTCCATCCTTGTTTTGGCGTGAGGATAATTCAGATTTTGACATGGTTGCTTGTCACCTCCTTGCTTGTAAGCTACTTGCTTATCACCTCCTTGCTTGAACAAAAATTCAGATTCTAATTGCATTTTCAAGCTAAGTACGTGTACCTGAAAAACAAGGCAATAATACAACACAAACTATCCTAAAACAAGGTTAACCAACCAACAATATTAAAAAGAACAACTAAAGATATGTACAACATGTTTTTGATACAACTAGATCAAAGCTTGTATCATATAAACCCAATGGACATCATCTCTGCTTGGTTCATCCTCTTCATGCCTATAAAGAAATGATTCAACACAATGCAACAACTTCTTAGCCATACTCCTTGTCATGGGACCTGTGCGGGGCAGTGAGGTGTCATCATCAGTGTTTGTATCCACAAGGTTAGGCTGTAGCTCATCATTCCCTCCCACTTGAGAAAGATTCGTCCTCGAATCTGAATCAATACTAAATGGAGAAAGGTCAGCAACATTAAAAGTTTTAGAGATAGGACCATACCTTTCTTCAGGAAGATCGAGAACATAGGCATTATTACCAAGCCGTTTCAACACTTTGAACGGTCCATCGCCTCTTGGCTTCAACTTTGAGTCCCTTTCCTTAGGGAATCTTTCTTTCCTCAAGTGTAACCAAACAAGATCACCAGGCTCAAATATAACAACTTTACGATTCCTGTTGGCTCTATTGGCATACACTTTATTCTTAGCTTCAAGTTGTGACTTAACCTTTTCATGCAATTCTTTCACAAGTTTTGCTTTTCGTTCACCATCTAAACTAACACGTTCATGAACAGGTATGGGAACAAGATCAAGCGGGGACAAAGGGTTAAAGCCATAAACAACTTCAAAAGGAGAATGCAATGTTCCACTATGAACAACTCTATTGTATCCAAACTCAATATAAGCTAAGCAGTCTTCCCAATTCTTTAAGTTCTTTTGAATGACAACACATAACAGTTGAGACAAAGTTCTATTAACAACTTCAGTTTGACCATCGGTTTGTGGCTGAGCAGTTGTAGAAAATAACAATTTAGTACCAAGTCTACTCCACAAAACACGCCAGAAATGACTTAGAAACTTTGTATCTCTATCACTAACAATTGTACGTGGCATGCCATGCAATCTAACAATCTCCTTAAAGAACAAATCAGCAATATGAATAGCATCATCAACTTTCTTACATGCAATGAAATGTGTCATTTTAGAAAATCTATCAACAACAACAAAGATGCTATCTTTACCAGTTTTTGATCGAGGCAATCCCAATACAAAGTCCATAGAAAGATCAGTCCAAGGTGAGCTTGGAACAGATAAGGGAGTGTACAATCCATGTGGTTGTGTTCTAGATTTTGCTTGTTTGCAAGTAATACATTGGTCACATACCTTATCAACATGTGCTTTCATATGCGGCCAGAAGAAATGCTCCTTAAGTGTTTCCAAAGTTTTTAACGAGCCAAAATGACCCATGAAACCTCCTCCATGAGCTTCTTTTATCAACAACTCTCTTAATGAACACATTGGTATACATAACTTATGTTCTTTAAACAAATAACCATCATGCAAGTAATATTTAGCAAAAGGTGAATCAATGCATGCTTGATAGATAGAACTAAAGTCATGATCAGAATGATACATCTCTTTGATAGACTCAAAACCAAACATGTTACATGAAAGAGTAGTAATCAAAGTATAGCGACGAGATAATGCATCAGCAACAACATTTTCTTTTCCTTGCTTATACTTGATCACATAAGGGAATTGTTCAATGAATTCAACCCATTTGGCATGTCTTTTGTTCAATTTTCCTTGACCTTTTAGATACTTAAGGCTTTCATGATCAGTATGAATCACAAATTCCTTAGGTTGCAGATAATGTTGCCAAGTCTGTAAAGAACGGACAAGGGCATACAATTCTTTATCATAGGTTGAATAATTTATGGAAGCTCCTTTCAATTTCTCACTAAAGTAGGCAACAGGTTTGTTACCTTGATGCAATACAGCTCCAATGCCAACTCCACTGGCATCACATTCAACTTCAAACATTTCATCAAAGTTGGGCAATCTCAGGATAGGTGCAGAAGTTAGACGTTTCTTAAGTTCCTCAAAGGCTTGTTGTTGTGATTCTCCCCATTCAAAACTTACATCTTTCTTGACTCATTCAAGGGTGCAGCTATGGTAGAGAAATCCTTCACAAAACGTCTATAGAAGCTAGCTAATCCATGAAAACTCGTAACATCTCCAGCAGACTTAGGGGTTGGCCACTCAGTTATGGATTTAACTTTCTCTTGGTCCATTTCAATTCCTTCAGCACTAATCACAAATCCTAAGAATGTAACCTTCTCCAGACAGAAAGAACACTTCTTGAAATTAGCATACAACTTTTCTTTCTGTAGGGTGACAAAAACAGCTCTAAGATGGATCAGATGTTCACTTAGGGTTTTGGAGTAGATAAGAATGTCATCAAAGTAAACTACTACAAATTTCCCTATGAATTTCCTTAAGACCTCATTCATTAACCTCATGAAAGTACTAGGGGCGTTGGTTAAACCAAAGGGCATAACTAACCATTCGTACAATCCAAATTTAGTCTTAAAGGAAGTTTTCCATTCATCACCTTCCCAAATTCTCACTTGGAAATAACCTTGTTTAAGATCTACTTTGCTAAAGGATCTAGACCCATGCAACATATCCAACATGTCATCCAACCTAGGAATAGGGTATCTATACTTCACAGTGATCTTATTGATGGCTCTACAATCAGTACACATTCTCCAAGTTCCATCTTTCTTATGGACAATGATAACAGGAACAGCACAAGGACTCATACTCTCTCTTACTTTACCTTGGGTCAATAATTCCTCAACTTGTTTTTGGATTTCCTTAGTTTCCTCTGGATTGGCTCTATAGACAGGTCTGTTTGGTAGAACAGCTCCTGGAATGAAATCTATTTGATGCTCAATGCCTCTTAGAGGTGGTAAACCTGGGGGATCTCCTTCAGGAAACAAGCTAGAAAATTCTTGAAGTAAAGATGCAACTTCACTTGGTAAAGTAGATGGTATTTCAGATGAAGAGAACAGAGTTTCTTTGTAAAGCAAGATATAATAGTTTTGTTTGAATTGATAGCATGGAATACCTCGCTTTGAGATGCAAAGAATGCACTTTTCTTTAGAGATGGTTCAGCAGAAACTTTGATTTCTTTCGGTTCAATTTTAAGATGAGAAGTTTTCAGTTGGTTTTCTTTGATGAAAATCCTTTCCAGTTCCTTTTCTTTAGGATCATTATGGCTTTTTAACATTCGTTGTTGATCCTCAAAGACTTTGTGCGGGGGCAAGGAATTTAATTTGAACAGTTTGTTGTTATGCCTAAAGGAATATCTATTCAGGTAACCATCATATGTAACCTTGTTCTCAAATTGCCACGGTCTACCTAATAAGATATGACTTGATTGCATAGGGGCTACATCACATAACACCTCAGCAGAATACCCACCAATTGATAAAGAAACTAGGACTTGCTTTGTTACTTTAACTTCACCACACTCATTAAGCCATGTAAGTCTATAAGGACGGGGGTGATTAATTAAAGGTAACTCAAGTTTCCTAACAAGTTCAAAACTTGCAACATTGGTACATGAACCGGAGTCAATGATTAAAGTGCAGACTTCCTTTTTAACCATACAGTGAATGTGGAATATGTTCTCTCTTTGTATTTCAGGTTCTTCAGTTTTAATTTGGGTACTTAGAGCTCGACGGACGACTAAGAACTCTTTTGTTTCACACTCATTAATCTCTTCACTAATCTCTTCTTCTTCCTCACATGTTTGTTCAATTTCATTGTTTTCTTCACTCTCTTCCAATTCTTCCTCAGAATAATACTCATTAGACTCTTCAATAAACAAGATGCGTTTAGGGTTGGGACATTGATTAGCAAAATGACCTTTTCCTAAGCATTTAAAACATTGAATATCACGAGCCTTAACATTAGGCGTACCTTCCACCTTGGCTTTGCCTTTATCAGTGATTGGAAGCTTTGGACGATTTTGGATATTCTGGGTTGCTTTTCCTTGGAATCCACGGCCTTGACCTTGTTGTGGACGGAAAGGCGTCCTGGGCTGTGTTCTAGGAAAACTCAAAGGATTAGTCCGAAAAGAAGGGTTAGAAGTTTTTACCTTCAATTGTCTTTCCACTTTCTCAACAATGTGAACCATAGAAGCTAGATCAGAGTAAGGTGTAAGTTCCACCTTAAATGCAATTTCTTTGTTCAATCAGCTAGAAATCTAGCCATTGTGGCTTCCTCAGCTTCTTCTATGTTAGCCCTGGTAAGCAGATGTTCTAATTCTTTATAAAATTCATCAACAGATCTATTACCTTGAGAAAGTTGTTGCAATTTCTGGAAAATGCTTCTTTCATAGGAAGGAGATATGAATCTCTTCCTCATCTCTTGTTTCAGCTCGGACCAAGTAACAACAGGGGGATGTCTTGTTCTTCTCCGGGTGTTCTTCAATTGCTCCCACCAGAGTAAAGCATAATCTACAAATTCAAAAGTTGCATACCGCACTTTGGCCAATTCAGAATAGTTAGTGCAAGAATACATATGTTCTACTTTTGTTTCCCATTGCAGATATGTTTCAGGATCACTTTTCCCTTGGAAGGAGGGTATTGTCAGTTTAGTAGTAATGAACTCTTCTTCAAGATGTTCAGCTCTATCAGGCTGACGTTCATCATACCGTTCTTCCGGATAGTGTTCTTCATTGTACTCAGGGAGATAATCAAATCTCTCCTCAAAAGAAATGTTCCTACGACCACCATTACTACCTCGACCTCTACCGCTACCTCTAAGTGATGTGACTTTTCTACGTTCAACATGAGACTCATTACCATAAGAGATGCCTTCTTGAAAAGGTATACTAGGTTCCTTTTGATCTGAGGTTGGCTTTTCTACTTTGCTTATCCTCTGTTTGTTATCCTCTATGTCACTTTTCATTAAACCAAACTGATTAACAAGGAAAGTGAGTGTTTGATGTATATTCTCTAGGGTAACAGGGACTGGGGATGGGACATGAGTAGATGGGGACGGGGATGGTGCATTATCTTTCTGTTGGGGACCCATGATTCAGAAAACAATCTCAAAAGCCAATTAAAATATTGACAAGATGCAAATACTCTACTTTATGTTGACAATTGTTCAAAACAGCAATTTGGACTATTTCTCCTAAGGATTCAAGAAAATCACAGAAGTCAAATTGTTGTTCTGGCTGAATGAAATCTACGGGGTTGTTTAAGACAATCCCTTAATTTACTTTACAGCATATGCAATTATCAATTGAAGTAAAGTGAAAGTAAAAGCACACAAACAAAGTGTCAGCAAGGGTTTGCTTTAGAAACTTTCAATATTTCAAATCTACAACACTTTGGTTCGTTTTGGGCACTTCTTTCTTTTGAGCTTTGCACAGGAATTTCCCTTTTGCAATGTTCAATTTTGGGCTTTTCCTCACTTTTCTTTCTTGTGCAATTCTCTCTTGTCTTGCCTCTTACTTGTTGACAAATAATGGCTTTTCTCTCGTGTGTTTCTCAATCAAGCTTAATTTTCTTTCTTTGGGGTGTTTGCTTGATTGTTGTGAGACTACTGCTCACGACCTACATGAGTCATTGCTCACGGCCTTTAATTGCACAAGGTTTGTTGTATTTGGAATTTGAAAGTTTCTCGTACACAACACGGCTAAACCCTATGTAGTGAGAAATCAATTCACAAGTACAAGTTCAAATTGAATATAGTGCAAGGTAAGTTCAGAAATTGATCTTAAAACAACAATTGGATAGCTTTTTTACAGTGTGGGGGCTTAAACAATTCCTAACTTCCAGGATGTATCTAAGTCCAACAAGTTGTTTGAAACAATTGAAATCAACAAAAAGATATAGCTATTAGCATTCACCAAGATTTCAAATGAGCTTTAAAAACTTGTTCTAAACACACGGTTTTGGCAATTTTCTGTTTTTGATGCAAATGATCTAACTAATCTTAAGATAGCTAAATGCAACTTAGTTGTTTCTAAATGCAATTATAAGGGCTGATTACTATAACAACTAATGGAAATCAGTTTTGATGCAACTAAACTAACTTGTTTTGTTTTGTCTTTAAGTTATCTATTCTACTTTGTTTTTGCTTTGGTTTTCGTTTTTAGGATGCAATCAGTTTCTAAACTAGATGGTACTAGATGCAAGTCTTTATATTCTACTCAACAAACGTTTATCAACTAGAAACTAGGCAGCAAACATAGTTAACTAAAACTACTTTTTTTTGTTCTTAGTTTTCGGATTTTCTTGTACTAAACTAAACAACCAACTAAACCTTTAAACTATGTTGTAAACTAGTCTAACTAAGCTAAATAAGGCAGCAACTAAAACGTCTAAAACAGTTTGCACACAACTTGATACGAATATGGTTCGTATATTGACGTTGTCCCGATCTTTCTTCACTCTCCAAACGTCCCTCAAGCCTTGAATGTGATGGACAATGGTGCCAAGCAACCACCTTCCCTTCAAGCCTCCAAATTCGTTTGGTTGTTATGTGTTTCAATCCGTCCAATCCAACCAGTCACTCCTAATCCTTGGATTGTGGATCACCAACAAGGAACACACAATCCTTAATTGGGTCTAGCCTTGATTTAGATATGTGTAAACCAAAGGAAAAACACAAACTTTTATTCAAGAAACTCAAGAACAAAAACAACACAAAAACCGTATGGTTCTAGTCTCAAAGGTGCGAAAATAGTCCTCCCCCAAAAGAAATGCTAAGTGATCAATATATTTGATTACAAGTCTTGTTGGCCAACCAAAAAAAACGTCTAGGTGCATCTTGGAGCTTCAATGTTTGCGCCATTTCCTTCCTTGAGATGCAAATTTGATTTGTTATTTTAGGTAAGCTTCTCTCTCTTGGCAAATCCACACTTATTGTCTCAATCACCAATTATTGCCTCATTAACCATCCTTCTAGAACTTGCCTTGTGTATCCATGTGCCTTCAATACACGCCATTCAGCCCTCATTGTGACAGAAGATCAGATTTGCTAACTTTGGTAACTTTCTCTCACTTGAATTATCTCCTTAAATGCTCCAAATCTTCAATTATGACTCCATAATTCATTTCCAATCATCCCAATCTGATTTATGACATTCTAGAAGGTCTCTTAATTGCATTTGATGATAAGATGCGGCTGCCACACTCTCAAGAAGACCGAAAACCCTAATTTGCACAATTGGGCTTGTTTTGGACTTCTTCCTTGCAACTCTTGTAACTATTTTTGTGGACTGATTTTAACAAAACCCAAAACATGAAAGATGCTCTAAATTAAGTCTACTTCAAGGTCCAGCTGGTCCCATGCACGCCCAATCTCACTTGAAAGCCCAAAACCACAAAACAGCCTTGTATGGACAAGCTTGGTCCAAATCTGAGAAGCCTTCCTTTCCAAAGCTCAAGGCGTTTGATCCAAGACCTATAACACCTACAAATCACACTCATACACCAAACATAAGTATTCTAAAACAAACTTTAAAAGAATCAAAAGAAAGGAGCAACTAAAAGCCACAGAAACGGCACCAACAAGCGGACTGACTATCCTGCCCTCCCACCAACCCTTTAACTTATTTATTGACATTGAAAATCATTGGATAATCAGTTCCTAAGCTCAACAATGAGCACCCATTTAGGAGGAACGTTCATTGGTTCATCTTGCACATGTTTGGTTAGAAAGGAGCCAACATCAAAAGCAACTTGAAGACAATTAATCCTCTTAGTTTGGCTCCTTGTCAAAGGCCCCTTATGGTTAAGGGCACCTTGTGCAAGCTCCTCATTAGGGGGCTGCTCCTCAGCCTCATCAATCCCCCCCTCCTCAAAAGGATTCGCCCTCGAATCATCAAGATAAAAATGCTCAAAAGGGGAAAGATCACTTACATTGAAGGTGTTGGAAACTGAACCATACCTGTCTTGAGGAAGATCAAGCACATAAGCATTTGGACCAACCTTTTGAATGACCTTAAAAGGTCCATCTCCTCTAGGCATAAGCTTGGACTTCCTCTCCTTAGGAAACCGTTCCTTCCTTAAATGCAACCAAACAAGATCTCCAGGATAAAACACAACATCTTGTCTATGCTTGTTAGCTTGTTTGGCATACTGTCTATTCTTTCTTTCAAGTTGGAGTTTAACCTTTTCATGCAACTTTTTGATCATTTCAGCTCGTTGTTTACCATCCATGCTAGTACGCTCATCAATTGGAATAGGCAACAAATCAAGTGGGGAGTGGGGTAGAAAACCATAGACAACTTCAAAAGGGGAATACAAAGACCCACTATGAACAGCCCTATTGTAAGCAAACTCAATATGTGGTAAACATTCTTCCCAATTTTTCAGATTGCTTTGGATTAAGGCACGCAACATTTGTTACAAGGTCCTATTTACCACTTCAGTTTGGCCATCTGTTTGTGGGTGTGCAGTAGTAGAAAACAAAAGCTTAGTTCCCAACTTGCTCCAAAGCACACGCCAAAAATGACTCAAGAATTTACTGTCCCTATCACTAACAATTGTTTTAGGCATGCCATGCAACCTAACAACTTCTTTAAAGAATAGATTTGCAATGTAGGAAGCATCATCTACTTTGTGACAAGCAATAAAGTGTGCCATCTTAGAGAATCTGTCTACCACAACAAAGACACTATCTCTACCACCTTTTGATCTAGGTAAGCCAAGAACAAAGTCCATAGAAATGTCCTCCCAAGGTGCACTAGGTACGTCCAAGGGTGTGTACAAACCATGAGGTTGCGTTTTGGACTTAGCTTGCCTACAAGTGATGCAACTACTACAAGCCTTTGCAACATCTGATTTCATGTGAGGCCAAAAGAAATGTTCCTTTAAAGTTTCTAAAGTTTTAAAAACTCCAAAGTGTCTCATTAACCCGCCCCCATGTGCTTCCTTAACCAACAATTCACGCATTGATCCCTTAGGAATGCATAATCGTTTCTCCTTAAACAAATAGCCATCATGCAAATAAAATTTACCAAAAGGAGAATCAACACATGCATCATAAATGGAAGCAAAATCAGAATCATCCTTATACAATTCCTTAACAAATTCAAAGCCAAGCAAGTGTGAAGACAACTTAGTAATCAAAGTATACCTTCTAGACAAAGCATCAGCAACTATGTTATCTTTTCCTTGCTTATACTTAATGACATAAGGAAATTGCTCAATAAACTCAACCCACTTTGCATGCCTCTTATTCAGTTTTCCTTGACTCTTAAGGTACTTCAAACTTTCATGATCAGTATGAATGACAAACTCTTTGGGTTGCAAGTAGTGTTGCCAAGTTTGTAAGTACCTTACTAAAGCATACAACTCCTTATCATAAGTAGGATAGTTCAATGCAGCACCTTTCAACTTCTCACTAAAATAAGCAATAGGATGCTTACCTTGAGTTAGAACAGCTCCAATTCCCACGCCACTTGCATCACACTCTACCTCAAATGTATCATCAAAGTTTGGCAACTTCAAAATAGGTGCTGTAGTGAGACGTCTTTTAAGCTCATCAAACGCCCTTTGTTGGGCTTCCCCCCAATGGAATCCAACCTCTTTCTTGACTATCTCATTCAATGGTGCGGCTACGGTTGAAAAGTCTTTGACAAACCGCCTATAAAAACCTGCCAAACCATGAAAGCTCCTCACTTCTCCCACACTCTTTGGTGTAGGCCATTCAAGGATGGATTTCACCTTGTCTTGATCCATTTCAATCCCTGCAGAACTGATTACAAAACCAAGAAAAACAACTTTGTCCAAACAAAAAGAACATTTCTTAAAGTTAGCATAAAGTTTTTCTTTTCTTAGCTTTTCAAAAACAGCCCTTACGTGATCTAAATGCTCTTCTAAGGACTTAGAATAGATCAAGATGTCATCAAAATAAACCACAACAAACTTCCCAATAAAAGCTCTCAAAACTTCATTCATTAGCCTCATGAATGTACTAGGTGCATTAGTTAACCCAAAAGGCATAACTAACCATTCATACAATCCAAATTTAGTTTTAAAAGCTGTTTTCCATTCATCACCCTCTCTTATTCTCACTTGAAAATAACCACTTTTCAAATCAATTTTCGTATACCATTGGGAACCATGCAACATATCAAGCATATCATCAAGTCTAGGAATGGGATACCTATACTTTACAGTGATTTTGTTGATGGCCCTACAATCTGTACACATCCTCCAAGTGCCATCCTTTTTCGGGACAAGGATGACTGGAACTGCACTTGGGCTCATACTTTCCCTTACCTTCTCTTTGGCTAAGAGATCCTCCACTTGCCTTTGTATTTCCTTTGTTTCCTCCGGATTGGCCCTATAAGCTGGCCTATTAGGTAGGACAGCCCCTGGAATAAAGTCAATGTGGTGCTCAATCCCTCTTAAAGGTGGCAACCCATGTGGTTCCTCCTCGGGAAACAAATCTGCAAATTCTTCCAACAAAGAAACAACACCACTAGGCAAGGTAGATGGTAAGTCATTCTTAGAAAACAAGCATTCAACACTATCTTTGTAAAGCATCACCAAAACAGTTTTATTATCATACAATACATGTGTAACTGTTGTGATATATCATGTTTGAATGATTGCAAAATGCATATGTGAGCATGTATATGTGTGTAACGTTTAAAGTATAATGTGCAAGACATGAACTTATGAGCTAAATGTGAAATTGATTGAATGAATCAAGATTGAACAAGTTTGATTAAGATCATGAGATTGAATGAGCTAAATGTGAAATTGATTGAATGAATCAAGATTGAACAAGTTTGATTAAGATCATGAGATTGAACTTGGCCAATTCAATCACATGTCTAAATCAAGACATGTTCAAACTGATCTTAGATGACATATATATGCCAATACATGTTAATTATATGATCTAACCAAGCCTTGAAGTCACATGACTTACAATATAAGGCAAATTGCTCGGTTTAGTATCCTATTGCAGGTTTTGGTTCATATCTTGAGCAAATGAACTCCAAATTGAGTCATTCAAAAGCCCACATGATCCTTATTCAATTTAGAATCTAATTGGCTGAGGAAAAGCATGCTTGACACGGATAAAAACTGACTTGACACGGTGGTGAAGCTTATTGACCTATATAAGGGCTATCTTGGTAATTTCACCATTTGGACTTCTTATTCTTATTTGGTCTTCTTCCAACTGATTTATATGATCATATGACACATTTATAAGTCATGTCACATCATGGCAAAAATGAATCTAGAGCAGCACCATGTCTAGGTTCATCCTAGGACAAAATTCCTATTTTTGTGCTAAGGGGTATTCTGGTCTCTTCACTTGCCAATGGATCTTCTAACGTGTTATATATTGTTTATATGATGTTTATATGTGTTTATGTCACATATAGTACATGTCCTATATTTATGGAAACGGGCAGCATGGAAACGGGCAGCATGGTATATCATTTGGGATTCTTATATTATGGTTATCACATATATGGTTTTCTTGGAATTCTTGGCATTCTTCATATGGTATTCTATGCTACATGTTGAAGACATAAATGGCTATATATTATATGTGTGCAAACGGATATTGGCACACAAATCATGTTCAAACCTTCAGCTTTTGAACAAGTCAAGGCAAGTTGAAATAAATCCTATTTTGGTGCTGATTTCAAATGACTATTCTTGTATATTTTGGAGCTGGTTACAAACGGCTATTTTGGTTCAAATTTGGAGCAAAAATCTCTCAACCAAGAAAGCTATGCAACGGCTATGTGTTCAAAAGTTGAAGACTAATTCAAACTCAAAAGCTTGGCTGATTTCTATCTATCTTTGAACTACTCTCCAATGCCTATCTTCTAGGCCATTCCAACGTTCATTTAGTGTTCAAAATGAGGAGATAAAATTGTTCAAAATACACGCCAATTCAGCTGCATACATGGCAAGTTATTCACACATGGACATTGCTGATTGGAGCTGCCTTTTAAACGTTCAAATGAAGCTGTTTTTCCACCTCATTTCAACGGCTATAATGGATAAGATGAAGGGTAAAAGTTCAGATTGGAAGACCAATTCAAAGCATCAAAAGATCAACTTTATTTTGAAAGTCAAATGCTGAATTTGGATAGCTAGAAAAGTGCTGAATTTTCTCCATTTATCAACCATTCCAACGTCTACTTAGAGGAGCCTTTAGGCTGTCCTCTTGGCTATAAATAGCTCCAAAGGTGAAGAGTAAAAGGACACCAACGAAAAACAAAAGAAAAGCAAGCAAGACATTCAGCTCTTTGTCTCCATTCTTCTCTTCTACTCTTCTATATTGAAGAACACATTTGCAGCAAGCTTTATGATTGTATAGTTCTTCATTTCTTGTCATTTCAACACCTTTTAAACGACATATTGTAAGGGAGAAGCTGGTGTATAAAGCTTACTCCTTAGAGGTGAGCAAAAGGTGCAAAGGTGCAAAGGTGAAACAAACTAGTTGCTGTTTGTTTTGGTGAAGTCTCTTGAAGAAGTTGGTGAAAAGCTTCTTCCTTTGGCTTTGTAAGGTGACTTTGGTGTTTGGTGTTTAGTGAAATCCAAGAGAAGGTGTCTCTTGGGACTGGAGTAGGTCACATTGACCGAACCAGGATAATTCCTTGTGTTCTTTACTTATTTCCTGCACTTACTGTTTTCTGCCTGAGAATTACACTAACTTGGCACGCATAATTGAACAGGCAAACAGTCTTAGAATTGCATGAATTTTGGATATATTATACTTCAACGTGTTAGCTTTCATTAGCCGCAAGAATCACTAAATTCTAAGGAGTTTAGCATATTCAAATCGTCTTCACAAAATTGTTGCTACATTCTGTGAACAATTCTGACCAGTGTGCAAAACTTGTTCAATTTGAATAGGTTATCCTGCGAATCTTGAAGTGAGCCTTATATCAAATTAAACTAGACATCATAAGGTTTAATTTGACATAAGATTCATCAAAATAGCACGGGTAGATTTTGAGATATCATCGTTTGAAGTTAAGCTAACATTCTGCCTGAAACTGCCAGAATTGCACACTTTACTTATCTTGCTTATTTGAACGTGCAAACTTGCTTGGAATTGACTGAAATTTTTATGACATACTATAAACATTCTAAACTTGATCTCTGCCAAGTTTGAGAGCTTGCACAGGTGTATAAGTGGTTCAACCAAAGCGCTCAAAACAGTGAACTGTTTCTGGAAATTCCAGAATCTGAGGCTAAAGAGGCAAAGGGGTCTTCAAACAAGTTTTTGAAGGTAATTGTAGTGTAATTTCCGCTAACCCACTATTCACCCCCCCCCCCCTCTAGTGGTGCTATACAGGTCCAACAAGTGGTATCAGAGCAAGGTTGAGCACCATATTCTTATTCGAGCTGAAAACAGTTTACACTCCAAGTTGCAAAGTTGCTGGAAATTTTCTGGTTGTCTTATATTCTTCATATTTGGTATCTACAACAAGGTGACACTTTCTTTCCTTCTTATAAGTGTTTTAAACGTTTTCTCACACACTAAGAAGCATGTCTAAGTCACACATGAAAATAGAATTAGAAGGCATGTCCACACAAAGACCACCTCTTTTTGATGGAGAAAACTTTAGTCATTGGAAACTTAGGATGAAATTGTTCTTAATGGCTATTGATATAGACTTGTGGTCTATCATTGAAGATGGACCTTATGTGCCTACTAAGCATGTTATAATTGATGGCTTATCACAAGAAGTTGAGAAATATAGAAAAGATTGGAGTGATGAAGATAAAAAGAAAATGAGTCTTAATGCTAAAGCAATGCAATTATTGTTGAATGGTTTAAGTAGGAGTGAATCTGCCTATGTCTCTTCATGTTTAAGTGCAAAGGATATGTGGAAATGTCTTGAAATGAAGCATGAAGGAACTAATCAAGTAAAGGAATCAAAGATTAACATGTTAATGACTACACTTGAAACATTTCATTTACTGCCTAATGAATCAATTGTTGATATGGATTTAAGGCTTACAAACTTATACAACTCACTTGAATCCCTTGGTAAAACGTTTTTGATGAAAGAAAAAGTGCAAAAAGTTTTGAGAAGTTTGCCAATTGAATGGGATGCCAAAGTTAGTGCCATTGAAGAAAGCAAAGATCTTTCTCAAATAAAACTTGATGAATTGATAGGTTCTTTAAAAGTTTATGAAAACAAGTTGAATATAAGAAAGGCTGAAACTAGTAACAAGTCTAAATCACTTGCATTTGTAACAAATGAACCCGAATCATCTAATCAAGCCGAGTATGAAAGTGATGATGAAAGTGATGAAGAAGACATAATGTTGTTAGCTAGGCGTTTAAGGAAGTTTTTCAAGAAAAGACCAACTAAAAGACAAGCAAAATCAGCTGCCCCTATCAATGTGAAATCTAACAAACAAGATGGTAAATGGTATGATAAAGAACTTAAGTGTTATGAATGTGGCAAACAAGGACACATATCATATGATTGTCCAAACAAGAACAAAAACCGTGACATGGATGAAAAGACAAGGACACAAACTAGAGTAGAACCTAAGCAAAGGAGGAAGAAAGCTCTTAAGGCAAGCACTTGGGATGACACATCTTCATCCGAATCCGAGGAGGAACCTGAAGTTGCACAAACATGTTTGGCTTCAAAGTCTACAAATGAGGTAACATTCGATTCTGACTCTGAATGTGATTTTACTCAAGATGAATTGTTGGATGAATTAGAAAAGTTGCATGATAGATATAAGAAGCTATCCAAGGAGAAGAAAAGAATAGTTGAGGAGAAGAACAAGTTGGAGACGTCTAACTTGAATCTAACTTCTCAACTAGAAGTTCTTCAACTTGAATCATCTAACACTATTAGTTCAATGCAAAATCAGATTAAGGAACTTAAGAACAAACATGAAAATGTGCAATGTGTGCAATGTGTTGATTTCAACGTTTTAAAGTCTAAATTACATGAAATACAAACTGAATTTGAATCATTAAAAGCATGCAACCTAGACTTGAACAAATCTTTAGAACAATTTAAGGATGGTTCCAACATGTTAGACACTCTTATTGCATCTCAAAAGCATGGAAATGACAAACAAGGTCTTGGATATGTTAAAGAAGCTGAATACACACCTAAGGAAACAACATTTGTATCATCTTCAACCAACATGAAATATAGGCCAAATGCATTTAGAAATGAACCTATTCTGCCCACACCACCTTCATCACAAAGATTGCAAAATGCATCAACATATAGGAAGGCAAATACACCTAGAAACCATGCTTACATGTATACAAGAATGCCTAAACAAAGTAGTATGAAATCTGCTCAAGTTATGCCTTATATGCAACAACATGCTTATGTGAAGAACATGACATACTCTCGGCCTAAATCAGTTTACAACACACGGCCTAGACACACACAACATCTTGCTTATACACGGCCTAGAAACTATGATAACTCACGGCCAAGATATAACTCATATACATGGCAACATTCAAATGCATATAGAACTTACAATGCTTATCCAACTAGTCATAAATGTGCAGCCCCTTTTCAATCACATTCTATGTATCAAAATCCACTATTTGTTCATTATATGCAACATGATTTTAACATTTCAAAACCAAGAAAGGTTGTTCAAGTTTGGGTACCTAAAGGTACACTAACATGAACTTAACTTGTCTAACCTTGAAAGGACCCAAAATCAAAGGGTACCTAAGTTGTTATTTACATTTGTAGGTACATAACATCAAAGAAAGACAAGTTGCTGGTTATAACAACAAAGAAGATGAAAAGAACAAAGCCAATTGGATAGTTGATAGTGGTTGCTCAAGACATATGACGGGCAACAAAAATTTGTTTAGCACACTTAAAAACGTTGCAAAAGGTGGCAAAGTCACCTTTGGAGACAACAACCAGGGCCAAATAATTGGCAAAGGCAAGGTTGGTGATCCAAACAAGTTTGAGATCAAAAACGTCCTACTTGTAAGTAACTTAACCTTTGAGCTTTTAAGTGTTTCTCAACTATGTGACAACAACTTGAATGTTCTCTTCTCCTCCACCTCTTGTAAGATAATGGATAAAAACAATCAAGTTGTGTTAAAAGGAAAACGTGAAGGAAACATATATGTGCTTAACATGGATGATATGCTAAGTAGTAACACAAAATGTCTTGTTTCACATGAATCTGATCCCAATCTTTGGCATAGACGTTTAGGACACATTGGTATATCAACCTTAGAAAAACTACACGCTAAAAGTCTTGTTAAAGGATTGCCTAAACTTAACTTGGATGATTTTCAACTATGTGAATCTTGTATCAAAGGCAAACATGTTAGAGAATCCCTTAAGCCTAAAACCAAGGTCACAACGTCAAGAATACTAGAACTCTTGCATATAGACTTATTTGGTCCATGTAGAACAAGAAGCTTAGGTGGAAGTTATTATGTATGTGTAATAGTTGATGATTTCTCAAGATATACTTGGACATTGTTTCTTGCTTCAAAAGATGAAAGTGCATCATTTATAGCTAATCAAATTAGACAACTTGAAAATGAACATGAATCACATGTTATTAAGATAAGGAGTGATAGAGGTGGTGAGTTTAAAGATAGTGTATTAATCAAATTCTGTAATGAAAAGGGTATAAAACATGAATTCTCCCCACCAAGAACTCCTCAACTTAATGGTGTAGTTGAAAGAAAGAATAGGACTATTCAAGAAGTAGCAAGAACAATGATGGTAGAAAACAAAGTACCTAAATTCTTATGGGCTGAAGCAGTAAACACTTCAAGTTATATGATCAACAGACTATCAATAAGAAAGAAATTGAACAAAACACCATATGAAATCTTAAATGGACGACTCCCAAAGGTAAACTATCTAAAAGTCTTTGGTTGTAAATGCTTTGTATTGAACACAAAAGATAACTTAGATAAGTTTGATCCTAAGTCTGATGAACATATATTTGTGGGATATTCAATGAACTCTAAAGCATATAGATGTTATAATGCACAAACAAGAAAGATAGTTGAATCTATACATGTGAAGTTCAATGAAAATGCATATCTCCAAACAAGTAATCAACATGAAATCTATGTACCAAATGATCAAATACTTCATGATGAAGATGAACTTATCCTACCACCTACAAATGATCAAATTGAAACACCAAATCAAACTCTTGAAATGCATGAAGTTCAAACTCCCCCTACACAAGAACATAATGAAGAAAATGTGCCTAACCAACCTATTGAACATCATGAACCTATTGAAGATGCACAACCAAGTAATTGGTGGCAAATAAGAGATAAACAAAAGCATCCTCAAGAACTTATCATAGGAGATGTAAATCAAGGGGTTAGAACACGTAGGCAAATAGATCCTAATGAATATGATCAATGGCATGCACTTATATCCCAAATTGAACCTAAGAATGTGAATGATGCCTTAAACGATGCATATTGGATAGATGCAATGCATGAAGAGTTAAACCAATTTGAAAGAAACAATGTGTGGGATTTAGTACCTAAACCCAAGGATAAATCAATCATTGGAACTAAATGGGTGTTTAGGAACAAAATGAATGAACAAGGGGTTGTAGTAAGAAATAAAGCAAGACTTGTAGCTCAAGGATATAATCAAGAAGAGGGTATTGATTACGATGAAACATTTGCCCCCGTAGCAAGATTAGAATCCATACGCCTCTTATTAGCTTTTGCATGTTATAATAACATCAAATTATTCCAAATGGATGTTAAGAGTGCATTCTTAAATGGCTATATCCAAGAAGAAGTTTTTGTTAAACAACCACCAGGCTTTGAAGATCCAAAGAACCCTAATCATGTATATAAACTTAAGAAAGCCTTATATGGTTTGAAACAAGCCCCCCGTGCATGGTATGAAAGATTTGCCAACTTTTTACTAAGTAACAACTTTCAAAGAGGAACCATAGATAGTACCTTATTCTTGAAAAAGAAAGACAAAGATTTGCTTGTAATACAAATATATGTAGATGACATAATCTTTGGTTCAACTAATCCTAACTTAGTAAAAGACTTTGAAGATTGTATGAAGTCTGAGTTTGAAATGTCTATGGTTGGTGAATTAAACTATTTCTTAGGCTTGCAAATAAAACAAACATCAAGTGGTATACATATCAATCAAGCCAAATACATAAGAGATATGATAAAGAAATTCAACTTTGAAAACTTGAAACCATCTCCAACACCAATGTGTACTTCAACAAAATTAGACAAAGATGAAAATGGTGTTGCATTTGATGAAAAACTATATAGGTCTATGATTGGTTCATTGCTATATCTAACTGCTAGTAGACCTGATATTATGTTTGCAGTATGTATGTGTGCGAGATTTCAAAGTATGCCTAAGTTGTCACACTTTAAAGCTATAAAAAGAATATTTAGATATCTTCAACATACACCAACATTAGGCTTATGGTATGATAGACAATCTAGTCTAAGTCTACATGCATATTCAGATGCAGATTATGGTGGATGTAGAGTAGATAGAAAGAGCACTAGTGGAACATGTCAATTCCTAGGAAACTCACTAATATCTTGGTTTTCAAAGAAACAATCTAGTGTTGCACTTTCTACTACTGAAGCAGAATATATGGCTTTAAGTCTATGTTGTACTCAACTATTGTGGATTAAACAACAACTTTCAGACTTTGAAATACAAGTAAATAATATCCCCATCTATTGTGATAGTACAAGTGCTATAAATTTGTCTAAAAACCCTGTATTACACTCTAAGGCAAAGCATATAGAAGTACGTTATCATTTTCTCCGTGATCATGTTAATCTTGGACATATACACATTGAACATGTTAGAACTGATCAACAAGTAGCTGACATATTCACTAAACCCCTTAATCAAGCTATCTTTGAGAATTTACGTGCAAGACTTGGATTAATTGCTTACAACTGACTACTACACCGTGCACATATTATGTGGAATAGCAATACTGTCTAGATCATTCTGAATATTGCTGCATCGGTTTAGTCTTTTGCATAATTTACAAAATTAAGGGGGAGAGAAAAAAAATATGTATATCATGTTAAGGGGGAGATAACACATTAAGGGGGAGAAGCTTACACTTGAGAAGCTTACACTTGATTTAGATGCTTAATATACACATATGTGGGGTAATTTTGCAAATCATCAAAAGGGGGAGATTGTTGTGATATATCATGTTTGAATGATTGCAAAATGCATATGTGAGCATGTATATGTGTGTAACGTTTAAAGTATAATGTGCAAGACATGAACTTATGAGCTAAATGTGAAATTGATTGAATGAATCAAGATTGAACAAGTTTGATTAAGATCATGAGATTGAATGAGCTAAATGTGAAATTGATTGAATGAATCAAGATTGAACAAGTTTGATTAAGATCATGAGATTGAACTTGGCCAATTCAATCACATGTCTAAATCAAGACATGTTCAAACTGATCTTAGATGACATATATATGCCAATACATGTTAATTATATGATCTAACCAAGCCTTGAAGTCACATGACTTACAATATAAGGCAAATTGCTCGGTTTAGTATCCTATTGCAGGTTTTGGTTCATATCTTGAGCAAATGAACTCCAAATTGAGTCATTCAAAAGCCCACATGATCCTTATTCAATTTAGAATCTAATTGGCTGAGGAAAAGCATGCTTGACACGGATAAAAACTGACTTGACACGGTGGTGAAGCTTATTGACCTATATAAGGGCTATCTTGGTAATTTCACCATTTGGACTTCTTATTCTTATTTGGTCTTCTTCCAACTGATTTATATGATCATATGACACATTTATAAGTCATGTCACATCATGGCAAAAATGAATCTAGAGCAGCACCATGTCTAGGTTCATCCTAGGACAAAATTCCTATTTTTGTGCTAAGGGGTATTCTGGTCTCTTCACTTGCCAATGGATCTTCTAACGTGTTATATATTGTTTATATGATGTTTATATGTGTTTATGTCACATATAGTACATGTCCTATATTTATGGAAACGGGCAGCATGGAAACGGGCAGCATGGTATATCATTTGGGATTCTTATATTATGGTTATCACATATATGGTTTTCTTGGAATTCTTGGCATTCTTCATATGGTATTCTATGCTACATGTTGAAGACATAAATGGCTATATATTATATGTGTGCAAACGGATATTGGCACACAAATCATGTTCAAACCTTCAGCTTTTGAACAAGTCAAGGCAAGTTGAAATAAATCCTATTTTGGTGCTGATTTCAAATGACTATTCTTGTATATTTTGGAGCTGGTTACAAACGGCTATTTTGGTTCAAATTTGGAGCAAAAATCTCTCAACCAAGAAAGCTATGCAACGGCTATGTGTTCAAAAGTTGAAGACTAATTCAAACTCAAAAGCTTGGCTGATTTCTATCTATCTTTGAACTACTCTCCAATGCCTATCTTCTAGGCCATTCCAACGTTCATTTAGTGTTCAAAATGAGGAGATAAAATTGTTCAAAATACACGCCAATTCAGCTGCATACATGGCAAGTTATTCACACATGGACATTGCTGATTGGAGCTGCCTTTTAAACGTTCAAATGAAGCTGTTTTTCCACCTCATTTCAACGGCTATAATGGATAAGATGAAGGGTAAAAGTTCAGATTGGAAGACCAATTCAAAGCATCAAAAGATCAACTTTATTTTGAAAGTCAAATGCTGAATTTGGATAGCTAGAAAAGTGCTGAATTTTCTCCATTTATCAACCATTCCAACGTCTACTTAGAGGAGCCTTTAGGCTGTCCTCTTGGCTATAAATAGCTCCAAAGGTGAAGAGTAAAAGGACACCAACGAAAAACAAAAGAAAAGCAAGCAAGACATTCAGCTCTTTGTCTCCATTCTTCTCTTCTACTCTTCTATATTGAAGAACACATTTGCAGCAAGCTTTATGATTGTATAGTTCTTCATTTCTTGTCATTTCAACACCTTTTAAACGACATATTGTAAGGGAGAAGCTGGTGTATAAAGCTTACTCCTTAGAGGTGAGCAAAAGGTGCAAAGGTGCAAAGGTGAAACAAACTAGTTGCTGTTTGTTTTGGTGAAGTCTCTTGAAGAAGTTGGTGAAAAGCTTCTTCCTTTGGCTTTGTAAGGTGACTTTGGTGTTTGGTGTTTAGTGAAATCCAAGAGAAGGTGTCTCTTGGGACTGGAGTAGGTCACATTGACCGAACCAGGATAATTCCTTGTGTTCTTTACTTATTTCCTGCACTTACTGTTTTCTGCCTGAGAATTACACTAACTTGGCACGCATAATTGAACAGGCAAACAGTCTTAGAATTGCATGAATTTTGGATATATTATACTTCAACGTGTTAGCTTTCATTAGCCGCAAGAATCACTAAATTCTAAGGAGTTTAGCATATTCAAATCGTCTTCACAAAATTGTTGCTACATTCTGTGAACAATTCTGACCAGTGTGCAAAACTTGTTCAATTTGAATAGGTTATCCTGCGAATCTTGAAGTGAGCCTTATATCAAATTAAACTAGACATCATAAGGTTTAATTTGACATAAGATTCATCAAAATAGCACGGGTAGATTTTGAGATATCATCGTTTGAAGTTAAGCTAACATTCTGCCTGAAACTGCCAGAATTGCACACTTTACTTATCTTGCTTATTTGAACGTGCAAACTTGCTTGGAATTGACTGAAATTTTTATGACATACTATAAACATTCTAAACTTGATCTCTGCCAAGTTTGAGAGCTTGCACAGGTGTATAAGTGGTTCAACCAAAGCGCTCAAAACAGTGAACTGTTTCTGGAAATTCCAGAATCTGAGGCTAAAGAGGCAAAGGGGTCTTCAAACAAGTTTTTGAAGGTAATTGTAGTGTAATTTCCGCTAACCCACTATTCACCCCCCCCTCTAGTGGTGCTATACAGGTCCAACAGTAACTTCACGAGATTTTGCAAAGAAAGCATGCTTCTTAGGTGGCTGTGAAATTTGTGAGGTGGATGCTTGTGAAAGTGTTTGAGCCATGGGTGAGGGTGGATTGATTTGGGCCGTGGGTTGTGTACCCTTGGCCGAGGAGTTTGTGGCCTCCAAAAGGCTTCTTCTCTCCTTTTTAAGAACCTCTAAGAACCTTTTTTCAGCCTCCTTTTCCTTAGGATCTGAATGGTTCTTCATCCTCTTAGCATCCTCATAAACTTTATGTGGAGACAATGCATGTAACTTAAACTTTTTGCCATTAAAAGTAAAAGCATACATGTTCAATCTACCATCATAAATAACATGCTTGTCAAATTGCCAAGGCCTACCTAACAAAATATGACTAGCATGCATAGGAGCTACATCACACAAAATTTCATCTTTGTAGCCACCAATAGATAAAGAAATCAGAACTTGCTTAGACACATGAATCTCACCACAATCATTTAGCCAAGATAACCTATAGGGATGGGGATGATCAATCATAGGTAAATCTAACTTTCTAACAAGTTCAATACTTGCAACATTAGCACAAGAACCACTATCAATAATTAAAGTGCAAGTTTTGCCTTTTACCAAACAATGGATGTGGAAAATGTTCTTCCTTTGCAAGTTTTCTTCTTCCTCCTTCATGTGTGCACTTAAGGCTTTTCTTACCACAAGAAAGTCCTTATATGCACCCTCTTCATCACTCTTTACCTCCTCAGCTGAGTCCTCTTGGTACTCCTCCTTTGTTGCTTCTTCTTCCTCCTCTTCTGAATAGAATTCATTAGTTTCCTCAAGGTACAACACTTTCTTGGTATTAGGGCAGTCCCTTGCATAATGCCCTCTCCCTCTACATTTAAAACACTCAATCTCCCTTGTCCTTGGAGGGTTTGCGGTTGCCTTGCCTTTGCCTTTGTCATTTTGACCTTGATTTGCACCATTGGTCCTTTGAGTGAAGTGTGGTTTATTTGGAGTGTTAGAACTGTTTTGGCCGAATGTGTTTGAACTTGTCCGTGCCCCTCCATTGCCATTAGACCTAGGCTGCACTTTAGAAATAGAAGAAGCATTAGTTCTAAGACCAAATCCACTAGTAGAAGAACGTACCTTTAATTGCCTCTCAATTTTCTCAGCTTTGTGAACCATGGAATTTAGATCAACATAGGTAGTGAGTTCAAGTTGAAACCCAATCTCCCTATTAAGACCTCCCAAAAACCGAGCCATGGTTGCCTCCTCAGTTTCTTCAGTATCAGTTTTTATCAACAAACTTTCTAACTCTTTAAAGTATTCATCCACACTTTTATTTCCTTGAGTTAGGCATTGCAACTTTTGGAACATGGATCTCTCGTAAGATTCTGGAATGAATTTCTTTCTCATCTCATATTTCATGTCATCCCAAGTTCCAATTGTTGGTTGTCTAGTCCTTCTTCTTATACTTTGAGTTTGGTCCCACCAAATCAAGGCATAATCCAAGAACTCTATACTTGCATATCTCACTTTTTGCAACTCAGTATAGTTGGTATAGGAAAAGATCATGTCAACTTTTCTTTCCCACTCAATGTAGGCTTCAGGGTCACTTTTGCCATAAAAGGGTGGAATGTTTATTTTGGTTTTCAAATAATCATCCTCTTGAGGCACATGCCTCCTAGGTTGCATTCGGCCTTGAGGCCTTGGGTATACCTCCTCAACCTCTTCCTCTTCATAGTAATCATTCCATTCCTCCCTAACAGGTTGTTGTCTCATTCCTTGCCTCCTATCTCCTCTACCCCTTGCTCCTCCTCTACCTCCCATGCTTGTGGACCCCTTAGGTTCAGTTCCACGGGATGTTTGGCCTTGGTTTTGAGGTGGGGGCTGTTCTTGGGTAGGAGGTGTGTTGGATGTCATCCTTGCTTCCCACTCATCCATCTTAGATTGCATATTACTAAGCATCTGTGCAATCTTTTCCATTGAATATTCCACTTTGTCTCCTCCTCCTTGGGTACTGTTTGAACCATCCATGGCAACCTGAAACGCTATCACAAACAAGAAAGGAAGAAAACTAACACAAGAAACAAAAGTGAGTTGTTAGTGAAAACAATAAGGAAAACGAAAATCTGTTTGGCCTTTTTGTCCTCCCTTGTTTTCTCTCAATTGCTCAAGTGTTTTCCTTGGCCAATCTTGAGCCAGAACCTCTTAAGGAAAGTCCCAAATTGGCTAACCACAATCTGCTTTGTTTTCTGTCCTTGCAAGCTTCTTTTGCCTTCAAAAACACCAATTGATCAACAAGTGGTAAAACAGCTTCAAGAAGTTTAGAGCACAATTTAAACACACTTAATAACTATGATTCAAAGAAACAAGAAACCAAAAAGTGATGTAGTTGGTTGAACCAAAGAATTGCTAGGGGTTGTCCTGGGCAATCTTTAATTAAACCAACTTATGCAATATCAAATGCAAGCTCTTTGATTGATAGTATGAATGTGTATCCAAGGTTGAGAATTGAAGGCTTTATGTGTGTTGTTTTTGGGGTCAAACACACGGTTTTTTTTGTTTTGTTTCTTTTCTTTTTCTTTTTGTCAACTTGGATAGTAGATGCAAAAAGATGGAATTTTTGTACAAAAGGAACTTCTTTTCTCTTCCTTTCTTTTGTGCACTTTTCTTTTTTTTTGTTGCTTTTGTGCACGTTTTCTTTTCTTTTCTTTTCCTTTTTTTTTGAACGTCCAAATCAGCCTTGATGCAACCTTTGTTTGCTTTTGCAAGAATCAGTTGTGTATGCTTGAATATACTGCTTATATGTAGGAAAGATGATCCTTTTTGTGTTTGTATGGATGTTTAGTAGAAAACAGATTTTCCTTGGATACCAATACAACCAAAACAAACAAACTTGCATTCAATATCACACAAGCAAATTTAATTAAAAGCTTCGATAACAACAAGGTGTTTGACTCAAGGGTATCTTCTTTTAGGCCTTGGGCTGATTTTAGATGGAGTTAAATCCTATTCAATGCAAACAACAATGATCCTATGATTAAGTGTGTTAAAGATGAGATCTTTAATGATAGGTGATCAATATTGATGCAAAAGATGAAGCCCTTTTTTTTTGTTTCTGAAAAGAAACGTTTTTTTGAATGATTGAGAATAACAAGAATGACACAAAAAAATGGATGAATAGATGAAGATTTGAAGACGGGGATGAGAAGAACAAGAATGACGCAAATGACACAAGAAAAGATATTTGAGATGAAGATAAACGAGAGCTCTGATACCACTTGATACGAATATGGTTCGTATATTGACGTTGTCCCGATCTTTCTTCACTCTCCAAACGTCCCTCAAGCCTTGAATGTGATGGACAATGGTGCCAAGCAACCACCTTCCCTTCAAGCCTCCAAATTCGTTTGGTTGTTATGTGTTTCAATCCGTCCAATCCAACCAGTCACTCCTAATCCTTGGATTGTGGATCACCAACAAGGAACACACAATCCTTAATTGGGTCTAGCCTTGATTTAGATATGTGTAAACCAAAGGAAAAACACAAACTTTTATTCAAGAAACTCAAGAACAAAAACAATACAAAAACCGTATGGTTCTAGTCTCAAAGGTGCGAAAATAGTCCTCCCCCAAAAGAAATGCTAAGTGATCAATATATTTGATTACAAGTCTTGTTGGCCAACCAAAAAAAACGTCTAGGTGCATCTTGGAGCTTCAATGTTTGCGCCATTTCCTTCCTTGAGATGCAAATTTGATTTGTTATTTTAGGTAAGCTTCTCTCTCTTGGCAAATCCACACTTATTGTCTCAATCACCAATTATTGCCTCATTAACCATCCTTCTAGAACTTGCTTTGTGTATCCATGTGCCTTCAATACACGCCATTCAGCCCTCATTGTGACAGAAGATCAGATTTGCTAACTTTGGTAACTTTCTCTCACTTGAATTATCTCCTTAAATGCTCCAAATCTTCAATTATGACTCCATAATTCATTTCCAATCATCCCAATCTGATTTATGACATTCTAGAAGGTCTCTTAATTGCATTTGATGATAAGATGCGGCTGCCACACTCTCAAGAAGACCGAAAACCCTAATTTGCACAATTGGGCTTGTTTTGGACTTCTTCCTTGCAACTCTTGTAACTATTTTTGTGGACTGATTTTGACAAAACCCAAAACATGAAAGATGCTCTAAATTAAGTCTACTTCAAGGTCCAGCTGGTCCCATGCACGCCCAATCTCACTTGAAAGCCCAAAACCACAAAACAGCCTTGTATGGACGGACAAGCTTGGTCCAAATCTGAGAAGCCTTCCTTTCCAAAGCTCAAGGCGTTTGATCCAAGACCTATAACACCTACAAATCACACTCATACACCAAACATAAGTATTCTAAAACAAACTTTAAAAGAATCAAAAGAAAGGAGCAACTAAAAGCCACAGAAACGGCACCAACAAGCGGACTGACTATCCTGCCCTCCCACCAACCCTTTAACTTATTTATTGACATTGAAAATCATTGGATAATCAGTTCCTAAGCTCAACAATGAGCACCCATTTAGGAGGAACGTTCATTGGTTCATCTTGCACATGTTTGGTTAGAAAGGAGCCAACATCAAAAGCAACTTGAAGACAATTAATCCTCTTAGTTTGGCTCCTTGTCAAAGGCCCCTTATGGTTAAGGGCACCTTGTGCAAGCTCCTCATTAGGGGGCTGCTCCTCAGCCTCATCACAACTACTAAAAACAGATTTTAACAACTTGATTACAAACTAAACTATCAACTAATCTATTTTTGTGTTCAAAGTTTTCTGTTTTAAGATCTTAACTAAACTACCATTTAAACTTATAGATTAGGACCTAATGAACATTGTCTAACCTAGATTGAACAAGAACAACAAGTTACACACGGTTTTAATCTAAACTACACAAACGGATTCTAACAACACTTAAGTCTAGTCTAAGTTCTTTTTGTGGTGTTTTCGGTTTTCGCTACTTAAACTAACTTACCAAACTATTGTAAACTATCTAATAAACACTTTAAAACATAAAGTAACTATATAAATTAACAGATTCTAAATGGACATAAAAATAGTTTACTACACGGTTTGGGCAGCATCATTGTTATGCAAGTTAAACAATGTAAACATGAATAGAAGACTAACCAAAGCTCTGATACCAATTGATGAGCCAAATAAAGGCTAGAAAACGTTTCCAAGACTTTGTCTTCTATTCCAAATTGATTTGAACCTCAGCTATGGCAAAGAACATCACAATGACACCCCTTGAACTGTGACCGTTTGTTCTTGGCTCAATTCATGCCAACACCTCTTCCTCTTTGGCATTCCAACACATCTAAAACCTCATTGAGACCCTAAGATGCTGTAAACCAAAAATGTAAGTAAATACTAACAAGTTCTAGGCTATGAACTTGAAAGAAAACCGTTTAGTGGTTTAAACTTCAACTAGAAAAGTTGAGAATTCCTTAAAGGAAATTTTGATTGAAATGTTTTTGAATTGTGGTTCTTTGTACATTCAGGTTCCTAAGCTATTTAAAACCAACGAAACTTACAAGGGTACAAGGTTTAAAGTACAAAGTACAAGTCTAAAAGGAACATGCTTGCTTGGTAACTTGTTTGAACAATTTTGGTTCCAAGAAAGCTGGTTTCCTTGCCGTGCTTCCATGCTTGTTTTCAGCCACAATTTTGATTGGATAATACCTTGAGCAGCTTGGTTTGAATTTCCTTTGATTGGTTGTAAGTTTGGCTTTGAATTTTCAAACTAATTAAGCCTTAATCAGCCGTCATCTTCAAGGAGTTGATTGGATCAATTTTTTGTGCAGCTTGCTTGCTTGTCTCCAACTTGTTTTTGATTGGTTTGAACATTTGCAAGACTTCTTCCAATTGGTTCATGCCTTGAGCAGCTTGTCCATCCTTGTTTTGGCGTGAGGATAATTCAGATTTTGACATGGTTGCTTGTCACATCCTTGCTTGTAAGCTACTTGCTTATCACCTCCTTGCTTGAACAAAAATTCAGATTCTAATTGCATTTTCAAGCTAAGTACGTGTACCTGAAAAACAAGGCAATAATACAACACAAACTATCCTAAAACAAGGTTAACCAACCAACAATATTAAAAAGAACAACTAAAGATATGTACATGTTTTTGATACAACTAGATCAAAGCTTGTATCATATAAACCCAATGGACATCATCTCTGCTTGGTTCATCCTCTTCATGCCTATAAAGAAATGATTCAACACAATGCAACAACTTCTTAGCCATACTCCTTGTCATGGGACCTGTGCGGGGCAGTGAGGTGTCATCATCAGTGTTTGTATCCACAAGGTTAGGCTGTAGCTCATCATTCCCTCCCACTTGAGAAAGATTCGTCCTCGAATCTGAATCAATACTAAATGGAGAAAGGTCAGCAACATTAAAAGTTTTAGAGATAGGACCATACCTTTCTTCAGGAAGATCGAGAACATAGGCATTATTACCAAGCCGTTTCAACACTTTGAACGGTCCATCGCCTCTTGGCTTCAACTTTGAGTCCCTTTCCTTAGGGAATCTTTCTTTCCTCAAGTGTAACCAAACAAGATCACCAGGCTCAAATATAACAACTTTACGATTCCTGTTGGCTCTATTGGCATACACTTTATTCTTAGCTTCAAGTTGTGACTTAACCTTTTCATGCAATTCTTTCACAAGTTTTGCTTTTCGTTCACCATCTAAACTAACACGTTCATGAACAGGTATGGGAACAAGATCAAGCGGGGACAAAGGGTTAAAGCCATAAACAACTTCAAAAGGAGAATGCAATGTTCCACTATGAACAACTCTATTGTATCCAAACTCAATATAAGCTAAGCAGTCTTCCCAATTCTTTAAGTTCTTTTGAATGACAACACATAACAGTTGAGACAAAGTTCTATTAACAACTTCAGTTTGACCATCGGTTTGTGGGTGAGCAGTTGTAGAAAATAACAATTTAGTACCAAGTCTACTCCACAAAACACGCCAGAAATGACTTAGAAACTTTGTATCTCTATCACTAACAATTGTACGTGGCATGCCATGCAATCTAACAATCTCCTTAAAGAACAAATCAGCAATATGAATAGCATCATCAACTTTCTTACATGCAATGAAATGTGTCATTTTAGAAAATCTATCAACAACAACAAAGATGCTATCTTTACCAGTTTTTGATCGAGGCAATCCCAATATAAAGTCCATAGAAAGATCAGTCCAAGGTGAGCTTGGAACAGATAAGGGAGTGTACAATCCATGTGGTTGTGTTCTAGATTTTGCTTGTTTGCAAGTAATACATTGGTCACATACCTTATCAACATGTGCTTTCATATGCGGCCAGAAGAAATGCTCCTTAAGTGTTTCCAAAGTTTTTAACGAGCCAAAATGACCCATGAAACCTCCTCCATGAGCTTCTTTTATCAACAACTCTCTTAATGAACACATTGGTACACATAACTTATGTTCTTTAAACAAATAACCATCATGCAAGTAATATTTAGCAAAAGGTGAATCAATGCATGCTTGATAGATAGAACTAAAGTCATGATCAGAATGATACATCTCTTTGATAGACTCAAAACCAAACATGTTACATGAAAGAGTAGTAATCAAAGTATAGCGACGAGATAATGCATCAGCAACAACATTTTCTTTTCCTTGCTTATACTTGATCACATAAGGGAATTGTTCAATGAATTCAACCCATTTGGCATGTCTTTTGTTCAATTTTCCTTGACCTTTTAGATACTTAAGGCTTTCATGATCAGTATGAATCACAAATTCCTTAGGTTGCAGATAATGTTGCCAAGTTTGTAAAGAACGGACAAGGGCATACAATTCTTTATCATAGGTTGAATAATTTATGGAAGCTCCTTTCAATTTCTCACTAAAGTAGGCAACAGGTTTGTTACCTTGATGCAATACAGCTCCAATGCCAACTCCATTGGCATCACATTCAACTTCAAACATTTCATCAAAGTTGGGCAATCTCAGGATAGGTGCAGAAGTTAGACGTTTCTTAAGTTCCTCAAAGGCTTGTTGTTGTGATTCTCCCCATTCAAAACTTAGATCTTTCTTGACTCATTCAAGGGTGCAGCTATGGTAGAGAAATCCTTCACAAAACGTCTATAGAAGCTAGCTAATCCATGAAAACTCGTAACATCTCCAGCAGACTTAGGGGTTGGCCACTCAGCTATGGATTTAACTTTCTCTTGGTCCATTTCAATTCCTTCAGCACTAATCACAAATCCTAAGAATGTAACCTTCTCCAGACAGAAAGAACACTTCTTGAAATTAGCATACAACTTTTCTTTCTGTAGGGTGACAAAAACAGCTCTAAGATGGATCAGATGTTCACTTAGGGTTTTGGAGTAGATAAGAATGTCATCAAAGTAAACTACTACAAATTTCCCTATGAATTTCCTTAAGACCTCATTCATTAACCTCATGAAAGTACTAGGGGCGTTGGTTAAACCAAAGGGCATAACTAACCATTCGTACAATCCAAATTTAGTCTTAAAGGAAGTTTTCCATTCATCACCTTCCCAAATTCTCACTTGGAAATAACCTTGTTTAAGATCTACTTTGCTAAAGGATCTAGACCCATTCAACATATCCAACATGTCATCCAACCTAGGAATAGGGTATCTATACTTCACAGTGATCTTATTGATGGCTCTACAATCAGTACACGTTCTCCAAGTTCCATCTTTCTTATGGACAATGATAACAGGAACAGCACAAGGACTCATACTCTCTCTTACTTTACCTTGGGTCAATAATTCCTCAACTTGTTTTTGGATTTCCTTAGTTTCCTCTGGATTGGCTCTATAGACAGGTCTGTTTGGTAGAACAGCTCCTGGAATGAAATCTATTTGATGCTCAATGCCTCTTAGAGGTGGTAAACCTGGGGGATCTCCTTCAGGAAACAAGCTAGAAAATTCTTGAAGTAAAGATGCAACTTCACTTGGTAAAGTAGATGGTATTTCAGATGAAGAGAACAGAGTTTCTTTGTAAAGCAAGATATAACAGTTTTGTTTGAATTGATAGCATGGAATACCTCGCTTTGAGATGCAAAGAATGCACTTTTCTTTAAAGATGGTTCAGCAGAAACTTTGATTTCTTTCGGTTCAATTTTAAGATGAGAAGTTTTCAGTTGGTTTTCTTTGATGAAAATCCTTTCCAGTTCCTTTTCTTTAGGATCATTATGGCTTTTTAACATTCGTTGTTGATCCTCAAAGACTTTGTGCGGGGGCAAGGCATTTAATTTGAACAGTTTGTTGTTATGCCTAAAGGAATATCTATTCAGGTAACCATCATATGTAACCTTGTTCTCAAATTGCCACGGTCTACCTAATAAGATATGACTTGATTGCATATGGGCTACATCACATAACACCTCAGCAGAATACCCACCAATTGATAAAGAAACTAGGACTTGCTTTGTTACTTTAACTTCACCACACTCATTAAGCCATGTAAGTCTATAAGGACGGGGGTGATTAATTAAAGGTAACTCAAGTTTCCTAACAAGTTCAAAACTTGCAACATTGGTACATGAACCGGAGTCAATGATTAAAGTGCAGACTTCCTTTTTAACCATACAGTGAATGTGGAATATGTTCTCTCTTTGTATTTCAGGTTCTTCAGTTTTAATTTGGGCACTTAGAGCTCGACGGACGACTAAGAACTCTTTTGTTTCACACTCATTAATCTCTTCACTAATCTCTTCTTCTTCCTCACATGTTTGTTCAATTTCATTGTTTTCTTCACTCTCTTCCAATTCTTCCTCAGAATAATACTCATTAGACTCTTCAATAAACAAGATGCGTTTAGGGTTGGGACATTGATTAGCAAAATGACCTTTTCCTAAGCATTTAAAACATTGAATATCACGAGCCTTAACATTAGGCGTACCTTCCACCTTGGCTTTGCCTTTATCAGTGATTGGAAGCTTTGGACGATTTTGGATATTCTGGGTTGCTTTTCCTTGGAATCCACGGCCTTGACCTTGTTGTGGACGGAAAGGCGTCCTGGGCTGTGTTCTCGGAAAACTCAAAGGATTAGTCCGAAAAGAAGGGTTAGAAGTTTTTACCTTCAATTGTCTTTCCACTTTCTCAACAATGTGAACCATAGAAGCTAGATCAGAGTAAGGTGTAAGTTCCACCTTAAATGCAATTTCTTTGTTCAAACCAGCTAGAAATCTAGCCATTGTGGCTTCCTCAGCTTCTTCTATGTTAGCCCTGGTAAGCAGATGTTCTAATTCTTTATAAAATTCATCAACAGATCTATTACCTTGAGAAAGTTGTTGCAATTTCTGGAAAATGCTTCTTTTATAGGAAGGAGATATGAATCTCTTCCTCATCTCTTGTTTCAGCTCGGACCAAGTAACAACAGGGGGCTGTCTTGTTCTTCTCCGGGTGTTCTTCAATTGCTCCCACCAGAGTAAAGCATAATCTACAAATTCAAAAGTTGCATACCGCACTTTGGCCAATTCAGAATAGTTAGTGCAAGAATACATATGTTCTACTTTTGTTTCCCATTGCAGATATGTTTCAGGATCACTTTTCCCTTGGAAGGAGGGTATTGTCAGTTTAGTAGTAATGAACTCTTCTTCAAGATGTTCAGCTCTATCAGGCTGACGTTCATCATACCGTTCTTCCGGATAGTGTTCTTCATTGTACTCAGGGAGATAATCAAATCTCTCCTCAAAAGAAATGTTCCTGCGACCACCATTACTACCTCGACCTCTACCGCTACCTCTAAGTGATGTGACTTTTCTACGTTCAACATGAGACTCATTACCATAAGAGGTGCCTTCTTGAAAAGGTATACTAGGTTCCTTTTGATCTGAGGTTGGCTTTTCTACTTTGCTTATCCTCTGTTTGTTATCCTCTATGTCACTTTTCATTAAACCAAACTGATTAACAAGGAAAGTGAGTGTTTGATGTATATTCTCTAGGGTAACAGGGACTGGGGATGGGACATGAGTAGATGGGGACGGGGATGGTGCATTATCTTTCTGTTGGGGACCCATGATTCAGAAAACAATCTCAAAAGCCAATTAAAATATTGACAAGATGCAAATACTCTACTTTATGTTGACAATTATTCAAAACAGCAATTTGGACTATTTCTCCTAAGGATTCAAGAAAATCACAGAAGTCAAATTGTTGTTCTGGCTGAATGAAATCTACGGGGTTGTTTAAGACAATCCCTTAATTTACTTTACAGCATATGCAATTATCAATTGAAGTAAAGTGAAAGTAAAAGCACACAAACAAAGTGTCAGCAAGGGTTTGCTTTAGAAACTTTCAATATTTCAAATCTACAACACTTTGGTTCGTTTTGGGCACTTTCTTTCTTTTGAGCTTTGCACAGGAATTTCCCTTTTGCAATGTTCAATTTTGGGCTTTTCCTCACTTTTCTTTCTTGTGCAATTCTCTCTTGTCTTGCCTCTTACTTGTTGACAAATAATGGCTTTTCTCTCGTGTGTTTCTCAATCAAGCTTAATTTTCTTTCTTTGGGGTGTTTGCTTGATTGTTGTGAGACTACTGCTCACGACCTACATGAGTCATTGCTCACGGCCTTTAATTGCACAAGGTTTGTTGTATTTGGAATTTGAAAGTTTCTCGTACACAACACGGCTAAACACTATGTAGTGAGAAATCAATTCACAAGTACAAGTTCAAATTGAATATAGTGCAAGGTAAGTTCAAAAATTGATCTCAAAACAACAATTGGATAGCTTTTTAACAGTGTGGGGGCTTAAACAATTCCTAACTTCCAGGATGTATCTAAGTCCAACAAGTTGTTTGAAACAATTGAAATCAACAAAAAGATATAGCTATTAGCATTCACCAAGATTTCAAATGAGCTTTAAAAACTTGTTCTAAACACACGGTTTTGGCAATTTTCTATTTTTGATGCAAATGATCTAACTAATCTTAAGATAGCTAAATGCAACTTAGTTGTTTCTAAATGCAATTATAAGGGCTGATTACTATAACAACTAATGGAAATCAGTTTTGATGCAACTAAACTAACTTGTTTTGTTTTGTCTTTAAGTTATCTATTCTACTTTGTTTTTGCTTTGGTTTTCGTTTTTAGGATGCAATCAGTTTCTAAACTAGATGGTACTAGATGCAAGTCTTTATATTCTACTCAACAAACGTTTATCAACTAGAAACTAGGCAGCAAACATAGTTAACTAAAACTACTTTTTTTTGTTCTTAGTTTTCGGATTTTCTTGTACTAAACTAAACAACCAACTAAACCTTTAAACTATGTTGTAAACTAGTCTAACTAAGCTAAATAAGGCAGCAACTAAAATGTCTAAAACAGTTTGCACACAACTACTAAAAACAGATTTTAAAAACTTGATTACAAACTAAACTATCAACTAATCTATTTTTGTGTTCAAAGTTTTCTGTTTTAAGAGCTTAACTAAACTACCATTTAAACTTATAGATTAGGACCTAATGAACATTGTCTAACCTAGATTGAACAAGAACAACAAGTTACACACGGTTTTAATCTAAACTACACAAACGGATTCTAACAACACTTAAGTCTAGTCTAAGTTTTTTTTGTGGTGTTTTCGGTTTTCGCTACTTAAACTAACTTACCAAACTATTGTAAACTATCTAATAAACACTTTAAAACATAAAGTAACTATCTAAATTAACAGATTCTAAATGGACATAAAAACAGTTTACTACACGGTTTGGGCAGCATCATTGTTATGCAAGTTAAACAATGTAAACATGAATAGAAGACTAACCAAAGCTCTGATACCAATTGATGAGCCAAATAAAGGCTAGAAAACGTTTCCAAGACTTTGTCTTCTATTCCAAATTGATTTGAACCTCAGCTATGGCAAAGAACATCACAATGACACCCCTTGAACTGTAACCGTTTGTTCTTGGCTCAATTCATGCCAACACCTCTTCCTCTTTGGCATTCCAACACATCTAAAACCTCATTGAGACCCTAAGATGCTGTAAACCAAAAATGAAGTAAATACTAACAAGTTCTAGGCTATGAACTTGAAAGAAAACCGTTTAGTGGTTTAAACTTCAACTAGAAAAGTTGAGAATTCCTTAAAGGAAATTTTGATTGAAATGTTTTTGAATTGTGGTTCTTTGTACATTCAGGTTCCTAAGCTATTTAAAACCAACGAAACTTACAAGGGTACAAGGTTTAAAGTACAAAGTACAAGTCTAAAAGGAACATGCTTGCTTGGTAACTTGTTTGAACAATTTTGGTTCCAAGAAAGCTGGTTTCCTTGCCGTGCTTCCATGCTTGTTTTCAGCCACAATTTTGATTGGATAATACCTTGAGCAGCTTGGTTTGAATTGCCTTTGATTGGTTGTAAGTTTGGCTTTGAATTTTCAAACTAATTAAGCCTTAATCAGCCGTCATCTTCAAGGAGTTGATTGGATCAATTTTTTGTGCAGCTTGCTTGCTTGTCTCCAACTTGTTTTTGATTGGTTTGAACATTTGCAAGACTTCTTCCAATTGGTTCATGCCTTGAGCAGCTTGTCCATCCTTGTTTTGGCGTGAGGATAATTCAGATTTTGACATGGTTGCTTGTCACCTCCTTGCTTGTAAGCTACTTGCTTATCACCTCCTTGCTTGAACAAAAATTCAGATTCTAATTGCATTTTCAAGCTAAGTACGTGTACCTGAAAAACAAGGCAATAATACAACACAAACTATCCTAAAACAAGGTTAACCAACCAACAATATTAAAAAGAACAACTAAAGATATGTACAACATGTTTTTGATACAACTAGATCAAAGCTTGTATCATATAAACCCAATGGACATCATCTCTGCTTGGTTCATCCTCTTCATGCCTATAAAGAAATGATTCAACACAATGCAACAACTTCTTAGCCATACTCCTTGTCATGTGACCTGTGCGGGGCAGTGAGGTGTCATCATCAGTGTTTGTATCCACAAGGTTAGGCTGTAGCTCATCAGTGTGTGCTTAATATATCGAAATATTCTTTTCACGGCATTGCAGTGAGACACTTTTGGTTGACTTTGAAAACGTGCACACATACATACACTGAACATGATATCAGGTCTACTAGCAGTAAGATAGAGCAAAGAGCCAATCATAGACCTATATAAAGCATTATCAAAGTTCTTACCATGTTCATCTTTATCTAGTTTAGTGGTGACACTCATACGGGTGGGGGACGGTTTTAAATTCTCAAAATTGAACTTTTTAATCATATCATTTATATACTTAACTTGGCTTATATGTATACCTTTACCCCGTTTGTTTAATCTGCAAGCCAAGAAAGTAATTCAATTCACCAACCATAGACATTTCAAATTCAGATTAGTAAATCTGATTTATCTTGTTTCGAAATCTTCCACAAGTTTATGAGAGGTGGAGCCAAAAATGATGTCATCAACATAAATTTGAATGATTAATAAATCTGATTTATCTTGTTTCAAAAATAGAGTACTGTCTATAGTGCCTCTTTTAAAACCATTTTCTAAGAGAAAAGTAGCGAAACGATCATACGATGCTCTAGGTGCTTGCTTTAAACCATGTAGTGCCTTCTTTAGTTTGTACACGTGATCGGGGTGTTTCAAATCTTCAAAACCGGGTGGTTGTTTCACGTATACTTCTTCTTGTATAAATCCATTTAAGAATGCACTTTTCACGTCCATTTGATAAAGTTTAAAACCTTTTATGCCAGCAATAGCAAGTAAAAGTTGTATGGCTTGCTTCTAAACGTGCTACGGGTGCAAATGTTTCATCATAATCTATTCCTTCTTCTTGGTTATATCCTTGTGCTACAAGTCTAGCTTTGTTTCTAACAACTTTTCCTTCTTCATTCATTTTATTTCTAAACACCTACTTTGTGCCTATTATAGTCTTATCTTGTGGTCGTAGCACTAAATCCCATACATCATTTCTTACAAATTGATTAAGTTCATTATGCATAGCATCAATCCAAGAAGAATCACTCAAAGCATCAAACAAATTTTTAGGTTCAATTTCGGATATCATGGCATGAAATTGGTTTATTTCATCCGCATTTATTCTTCTACGTGGTTGCACACCGTAAGTGATATCGCCTATAATGAGATCGTATGGGTGATCTTTATGCCATCTTGGTTGATTATTTTCTACGTTCTCATGCATTTCTAGTGTATCATGCGTGCCATCATCATCATCCAACACGGGTTTTAATTCAAAATCATCGTCATATTCTTTATCTTTATCAATCTCACCAAATTCATTAAACTTCACATGAATGGATTCTAGAATTGGCCTATTGATGGGATCATAACATCTATATGCTTTTGAATTCACAAAATACCCAACAAAGATGCATTCAATTGATTTAGATTCAAACTTATCTAAATTATAATTCATATTTAAAACAAAGCATTTGCATCCAAACACACGAAAGTAATCAATTTTAGGCATGCGATCATTTAATATCTCATAAGGCGTCTTATATATTTTCTTTCTAATAGACAAGCGTTTAACTATATAACATGCACAATTTACGGCTTCCGCCCATAAATATCTAGGCAATTTATTTTCACATAACTTGGTTCTAGCGATCTCTTGTAGTGTCCTATTCTTTCTTTCTACTACTCCATTTAGTTGTAGAGTTCTAGGTGGTGAAAACTCATGTTTGATTCCTTTTTCTTCGCAAAATGCAATCATGTCCTTGTTTTTAAAGTCACCGCCTCTATCGCTTCTAATCTTTTTCACATTTAAACCATATTGATTTTCAAGTTGTTTTATTAGTTTTGCAATCTCAACGGCACTATCATCTTTATGGGCAAGAAACAAAGTCCAAGTATAACGAGAAAAATCATCAACAATCACACATGCATAATGACGTCCACCGAGACTCGTAGTGCAACTAGGACCGAACAAATCAATGTGTAATAATTCTAAAACTCTAGTCGTGCTTATTTCATTTTTAGGCTTAAGTGACTCGCGTGTTTGTTTGCCTTTAGCAAGATTCACACAACTGAAAGTTGTCTAAATCAAGTTTAGGCAATCCTCGTATAAGGTTCTTTCGTTGGAGTTTTTCAAGTGTAGAAATGCCGATGTGTCCTAAGCGTCTATGCCACAAATTAACGTTAGGTTCATTTGATATAAAACACTTAACCTTAGCGTCTAACATGTCATCCATAGAAAGTGTAAAGATGTTTCCTTCATGTTTTCTTTTTAAAACTGTTTCTCCATTTTTATTTATTATATTGCAATATGGATGAGTAAAACACACATCAAAACCATTGTCAATAAATTGTGAGATGCTAAGAAGATTATAGGATAAGTTGCTTACCAAAAAGACGTTGGAGATTTGGAGGGTGCTTGGGCTTCCGATTGTATCTTTTCCGATGATTCTTCCTTCATTGTTGTCTCCAAAGGTCACGGATCCGCCTTTTGTGACCTTTTTCAACTTTGTGAACAAGCTCGAGTCACCCGTCATGTGCCTCGAGCAACCATTGTCAAGGAACCACTTGATTGATGTGTCTTTTAATGTATGGTTCCCTGCAATGTACGAGAATGATTTAGGTACCCTTTTAATTTTGGGTTCTTGCGAGTTAGTTATTCACCTCTTAGTAAAAGTATCTTTCGGTACCCATACTTGGGAGATCCTTCTCAGTCTAGCAAATGGTAAGAATGTAGATGAAGGAGCGATGTAGTAGACATGTGGTGAGTGGACTTTAGGCCTCTGGCCGAGAACTCCTCTATGCACATCATATGGTGTTCGTTTTTGATATGTCCTCGTGTTGGTGTGCATAGTGCGTGATCTAGATGGATGGAATGAATGTCGTGTATGCATCACTTGTTTCTTCTCATATCTATATGGCATATAATTATATTTTGCATGATATGAAGGAGTATGACGAGATGAGGGGAGAGGGGGTCTTTGCGTCATCTTAGACGCCGTATTTGCTTTCGGTGGGTGTACTTTCTTAGACATGACAAATTTGGTTCGATACTTCATTTGTCTCAATGTATCCTAATCCGGTTTTATCACTATCATGTTTTTGTGATAAAATAATGCGATCTAGCATGTTAGATCCCGTATCAAACCGTTTCATCATTTTCTCTATGTCCGTATTTCTTGATTTCAAATTTGAAATCTCGGATTTCATTTCATTGTTATGTGTTGTCAATGATGTGATCTTTGATTTTAATTCATTTATGATGCATGACGACTCTTCTTTTGAATCGTTTAATTGAGCAACAAGATTCATGTTAGAAGATTCTAACAACTTCTTGTCTTCAATTAATCGCTTCTTTTCTTTTGCGAGAGTCTTAGTAAATTTATGCAATTCTAAATACTGACTAAAAAGATCATCATATGATGGCTCAGAGTCAGAGGATACCTCGTTTGATGCTTTGGATACAAAGCATACTTGTGCAGTCTCCTCTTCTGTATCAGTCTCAGAATCAGATGTGTCACTCCAAGTAGAGGCCTTGAGAGCTCTTTTCTGTTGTGATATATTATGTTTGAGTGATTGCAAAATGTATATGTGAGCATATGTGTAATTGTTGTGCAAAATGTATATGTGTGCATATGTGTAATTGTTGTGATTAGAAAATGCATATGTGATATATATATGTGTAACGTTTACATATGAAATTGATTGTGCAAGACATGAACTTATGAAATTATGAGCTAAATGTGAAATTGCTTGAATGAATCAAGATTGAACAAGTTTGAGTAAGATCATGAGATTGAACTTGGCCAATTCAATCACATATCTTAATCAAGACATGTTCAAACTGATCTTAGAAGATATATATGCCAATACATGTTGATAATATGATCTAACCAAGCCTTGAAGTCACATGACTTACAATATAAGGCAAATTGCTCGGTTTAGTATTCTATTGCAGGTTTTGGTTCATATCTTGAGCAAATGAACTCCAAATTGAGTCATTCAAAAGCCCACTTGATCCTTATTCAATTTAGAATCTAATTGGCTGAGGAAGAGCATGCTTGGCACGGGTTAAAACTGAATTGACCCGGTGGGAAGCTTATTGACCTATATAAGGGCTATTTTGGTAATTTCACCATTTGGACTTCTCATTCTTATTTGGTCTTCTTCCAACTGACTTATATGATCATTTGACACATTTATAAGTCATGTCACATCATGGCAAGAATGTATCTGGAGCAGCACTATGTCCAGGTTCATCCTAGGACAAAATTCCTATTTTTGTGCTGAAGGGTATTCTGGTCATTTCACTTGCCAATTGATCTTCCAACATGTTATATATTGCTTATATGATGGTTATATGTGTTTATGTCACATATGGTACGTTCCCTATTTTTATGGAAACGGGCAGCATGCTATCTATTGGAATTCTTATGTTATGGTTATCATCATCTATGGTTTTCTTGGAATTCTTGGTATTCTTCATATGGTTTTCTATGCTACATGTTGAAGACATATATATTATATATTTGTGCACATGGTTATTGGATATTGCACACGGCTGTTGGCACAAAATATGTTCAAATTTTCAGATTATTGAACAAGTCAAGGCAAGGTGTATTAAACCCTATTTTGGTGCTGATTATTCTTGGCTATTCTTGTGATGATGTCAACGGCCATATTGGTTAAAATGTGGAGGAAAAATCTCTTGATTCAAACGGCTATTTTGTTCAAAAAGATGGAGCAAAAATCTCTCAACCAAAGCAAAATCAAACGGCTAAGTATGTTCAAAAATTGATACAAACGGCTATATTGGAGATCAATTCAAAGTTTAGCTGAATTTTCTCATTCTTCAACAAAAGGCAACGGCTATGTGTTTGAACGTTGAAGACTTAATTCAAACTCAAGGTTTTGGCTGATTTCTATCTTTATCTTTGAACTATTCTACCTATCTTCAAGGAGCCTTTCCAACGTCATTTTGGCATTCAAATGAGGAGCAAAAATTCTGTTCAAAAACGTATGCCAAATCAGCTACACACATGGCAAGATATTTACACATGTACATTGATGATTGGAGCTGATTTTTAAACATTCAAATGGAGCCTATCTCCACCTCATTCCAACGGCCATAAAGAGGACAAAAGTCAAGGTGAAAGACCATTTCAAAGCAACCAAAGATAAGTCTCATTTGAATAGCTAAAAAGGTGCTGAATTTTATCCATTCTCCAACCCTTCAAACGGCTATATTGAGGAGCCTTTGGACTGATCTCTTGGCTATAAATAGCTCCAAAGGGTGAAGAGAAAGAATATCCAAACGAAAGCAACAAAAGCATTCAAGACAAATCAGCTCTTTGTCTTCATTCTTCTCTTCTTCTCTTCTATATTGAAGAACACATTTGTAGCAAGCTTTATGATTGTTTAGTTCTTCAATTCTTGTTGTTTCAACACCTTTCAAACGTGACATTGTGAAGGAGAAGCTGGTGTATAAAGCTTACTCCTTAGAGGTGAGCAAAAGGTGAAAAGGTGCAAAGGTGCAAAGGTGATACAAACTAGGTGTTTTGGTGAAGTCTCTTGAAGAAGTTGGTGAAAAGCTTCTTCCTTTGACTTTGTAAGGTGATATTTGTGTTTGGTGTTTAGTGAAATCCAAGAGAAGGTGTCTCTTGGGACTGGAGTAGGTCACATTGACCGAACCAGGATAATTCCTTGTGTTCTTTACTTATTTCCTGCACTTACTGTTTTCTGCCTGAAAGTTACACTAACTTGGCACGCATAATTGATCAGGCAAACGTTCTTAGAATTGCATGAATTTTGGATATATTATACTTCAATGTGTTAGCTTTCAGTAGCCGCAAGAATCACTAAATTCTGAGGAGTTTAGCTCAGTCAAAACGTCTTCACAAATTTGTTGCTACATTCTGTGAACAGTTCTGACCAGTGTGCAAACTTGTGCAATTTGAATAGGCTATCCTTCGAATCTTGGAGTGAGCCTTATATCAAATTAAACTAGACATCTTGAGGTTTAATTTGACATAAGATTCATCAAAATAGCACGGGTAGATTTTGAGATATCATTGTTTAAAGTTAAGCAAACATTCTGACTGAAACTGCCAGAATTGCACACTTTACTTATCTTGCTTATTTGAACGTGCTAACTTGCTTAGAATTGGCTGAAATTTTTATGACATATCATAAACATACTAAACTTGATCTCTGCCAAGTTTGAGAGCATTCACAGGTGTGTAAGTGGTTCAACCAAAGCACTCAAAACGGTGAACTGTTTCTGGAATTTTCAGAACCTGAGGTTAAAGAGGCAAAGGGGTCTTCAAACAAGTTTTTGAAGGTAATTATAGTGTAATTTCCGCTAATCCACTATTCACCCCCCCCTCTAGTGGTGCTATACAGGTCCAACAATTGGTATCAGAGCAAGGTTGAGCACCATATTCTTATTTGAGCTGAAAACAGTTTACACTCCAAGTTGCAAAGTTGCTGGAAATTTTCTGGTTGTCTTATATTCTTCATATTTGGTATCTACAACAAGGTGACACTCTCTTTCCTCCTTATAAGTATTTTAAACGTTTTCTCACACACTTAGAAGGCATGTCCACACAAAGACCACCTCTTTTTGATGGAGAAAACTTTAGTCATTGGAAACTTAGGATGAAATTGTTCTTAATGGCTATTGACATAGACTTGTGGTCCATCATTGAAGATGGACCTTATGTGCCTACTAAGCATGTTATAATTGATGGCTTATCACAAGAAGTTGAGAAATATAGAAAAGATTGGAGTGATGAAGATAAAAAGAAAATGAGTCTTAATGCTAAAGCAATGCAATTATTGTTGAATGGTTTAAGTAGAAGTGAATCTGCCTATGTCTCTTCATGTTTAAGTGCAAAGGATATGTGGAAATGTCTTGAAATGAAGCATGAAGGAACTAATCAAGTAAAGGAATCAAAGATTAACATGTTAATGACTACACTTGAATCATTTCATTTACTGCCTAATGAATCAATTGTTGATATGGATTTAAGGCTTACTAACTTATACAACTCACTTGAATCCCTTGGTAAAACGTTTTTGATGAAAGAAAAAGTGCAAAAAGTTTTGAGAAGTTTGCCAAGTGAATGGGATGCCAAAGTTAGTGCCATTGAAGAAAGCAAAGATCTTTCTCAAATAAAACTTGATGAATTGATAGGTTCTTTAAAAGTTTATGAAAACAAGTTGAATATAAGAAAGGCTGAAACTAGTAACAAGTCTAAATCACTTGCATTTGTAACAAATGAACCCGAATCATCTAATCAAGCCGAGTATGAAAGTGATGATGAAAGTGATGAAGAAGACATAATGTTGTTAGCTAGGCGTTTAAGGAAGTTGTTCAAGAAAGGACCAACTAAAAGACAAGCAAAATCAGCCGCCCCTATCAATGTGAAATCTAACAAACAAGATGGTAAATGGTATGATAAAGAACTTAAGTGTTATGAATGTGGCAAACAAGGACACATCTCATATGATTGTCCAAACAAGAACAAAAACCGTGACATGGATGAAAGGACAAGGACAAAAACTAGAGTAGAACCTATGCAAAGGAGGAAGAAAGCTCTCAAGGTAAGTTCAAGCACTTGGGATGACACATCTTCATCAGAATCCGAGGAGGAACTTGAAGTTGCACAAACATGTTTGACTTCAAAGTCTACAAATGAGGTAACATTTGATTCTGACTCTGAATGTGATTTTACTCAAGATGAATTGTTGGATGAATTAGAAAAGTTGCATGATAGATATAAGAAGCTATCCAAGGAGAAGAAAAGAATAGTTGAGGAGAAGAACAAGTTGGAGACGTCTAACTTGAATCTAACTTCTCAACTAGAAGTTCTTCAACTTGAATCATCTAACACTATTAGTTCAATGCAAAATCAGATTAAGGAACTTAAGAACAAACATGAAAATGTGCAATGTGTGCAATGTGTTGATTACAACGTCTTAAAGTCTAAGTTACATGAAATACAAACTGAATTTGAATCATTAAAAGCATGCAACCTAGACTTGAACAAATCTTTAGAACAATCTAAGAATGCTTCCAACATGTTAGACACTATTATTGCATCTCAAAAGCATGGAAATGACAAACAAGGTCTTGGATATGTTAAAGAAGCTGAATGCACACCTAAGGAAACAACATTTGTATCATCTTCAACCAACATGAAATATAGGCCAAATGCATTTAGAAATGAACCTATTCTGCCCACACCACCTTCATCACAAAGATTGCAAAATGCATCAACATATAGGAAGGCAAATACACCTAGAAACCATGCTTACATGTATACAAGAATGCCTAAACAAAGTAGTATGAAATCTGCTCAAGTTATGCCTTATATGCAACAACATGCTTATGTGAAGAACATGACATACTCTAGGCCTAAATCAGTTTACAACACACGGCCTAGACACACACAACATCTTGCTTATACACGGCCAAGACATAACTCATATACATGGCAACATTCAAATGCATATAGAACTTACAATGCTTATTCAACTAGACATAAACGTGCAGCCCCTTTTCCATCATATTCTATGTATCAAAATCCACTATTTGTTCATTATATGCAACATGATTTTAACATTTCAAAACCAAGAAAGGTTGTTCAAGTTTGGGTACCTAAAGGTACACTAACATGAACTTAACTTGTCTAACCTTGAAAGGACCCAAAATCAAAGGGTACCTAAGTTGTTATTTACATTTGTAGGTACATAACATCAAAGAAAGACAAGTTGCTGGTTATAACAACAAAGGAGATGAAAAGAACAAAACCAAATGGATAGTTGACAGTGGTTGCTCAAGACATATGACTGGAAATGAAAATTTGTTTAGCACACTTAAAAACGTTGCAAAAGGTGGCAAAGTTACCTTTGGAGACAACAACCAAGGCCAAATAATTGGCAAAGGCAAGGTTGGTGATCCAAACAAGTTTGAGATCAAAAACGTCCTACTTGTAAGTAACTTAACCTTTGAGCTTTTAAGTGTTTCTCAACTATGTGACAACAACTTGAATGTTCTCTTCTCCTCCACTTCTTGTAAGATAATGGATAAAAACAATCAAGTTGTGTTAAAAGGAAAACGTGAAGGAAACATATATGTGCTTAACATGGATGATATGCTAAGTAGTAACACAAAATGTCTTGTTTCACATGAATCTGATCCCAATCTTTGGCATAGACGTTTAGGACACATAGGTATATCAACCTTAGAAAAACTACACGCTAAAAGTCTTGTTAAAGGATTGCCTAAACTTAACTTGGATGATTTTCAACTATGTGAATCTTGTATCAAAGGCAAACATGTTAGAGAATCTCTTAAGCCTAAAACTGAGTTCACAACATCAAGAATACTAGAACTCTTGCATATAGACTTATTTGGTCCATGTAGAACAAGAAGCTTAGGTGGAAGTTATTATGTATGTGTAATAGTTGATGATTTCTCAAGATATACTTGGACATTGTTTCTTGCTTCAAAAGATGAAAGTGCATCATCTATAGCTAATCTAATTAGACAACTTGAAAATGAACATGAATCACATGTTATTAAGATAAGGAGTGATAGAGGAGGTGAGTTTAAAGATAATGAATTAATCAAATTCTGTAATGAAAAAGGTATAAAACATGAATTCTCCCCACCAAGAACTCCTCAACTTAATGGTGTAGTTGAAAGAAAGAATAGGACTATTCAAGAAGTAGCAAGAACAATGATGGTAGAAAACAAAGTACCTAAATTCTTATGGGCTGAAGCAGTAAACACATCAAGTTATATGATCAACAGACTATCAATAAGAAAGAAATTGAATAAAACACCATTTGAAATCTTAAATGGACGACTCCCAAAAGTAAACTATCTAAAAGTCTTTGGTTGTAAATGCTTTGTATTGAACACAAAAGATAACTTAGATAAGTTTGATCCTAAGTCTGATGAACATATATTTGTGGGATATTCAATGAACTCTAAAGCATATAGATGTTATAATGCACAAACAAGAAAGATAGTTGAATCAATACATGTGAAGTTCAATGAAAATGCATATTTCCAAACAAGTAATCAACATGAAATCTATGTACCAAATGATCAAATACTTCATGATGAAGATGAACTTATCCTACCACCTACACATGATCAAATTGAAACACCAAATCAAACTCTTGAAATGCATGAAGTTCAAACTCCCCCTACACAAGAACGTAATGAAGAAAATGTGCCTAACCAACCTATTGAACATCATGAACCTATTGAAGATGCACAACCAAGTAATTGGTGGCAAATAAGAGATAAACAAAAGCATCCTCAAGAACTTATCATAGGAGATGTAAATCAAGGGGTTAGAACACGTAGGCAAATAGATCCTAATGAGTATGATCAATGGCATGCACTTATATCCCAAATTGAACCTAAGAATGTGAATGATGCCTTAAACGATGCATATTGGATAGATGCAATGCATGAAGAGTTGAACCAATTTGAAAGAAACAATGTGTGGGATTTAGTACCTAAACCCGAGGATAAAACAATCATAGGAACTAAATGGGTGTTTAGGAACAAAATGAATGAGCAAGGGGTTGTAGTAAGAAATAAAGCAAGACTTGTAGCTCAAGGATATAATCAAGAAGAGGGTATTGATTACGATGAAACATTTGCCCCCGTAGCAAGATTAGAATCCATACGCCTCTTATTAGCTTTTGCATGTTATAATAACATCAAACTATTCCAAATGGATGTTAAGAGTGCATTCTTAAATGGCTATATCCAAGAAGAAGTTTTTGTTAAACAACCACCAGGCTTTGAAGATCCAAAGAACCCTAATCATGTATATAAACTTAAGAAAGCCTTATATGGTTTGAAACAAGCCCCCCGTGCATGGTATGAAAGATTTGCCAACTTTTTACTAAGTAACAACTTTCAAAGAGGAACCATAGATAGTACCTTATTCTTGAAAAAGAAAGACAAAGATTTGCTTGTAATACAAATATATGTAGATGACATAATCTTTGGTTCAACTAATCCAAACTTAGTAAAAGACTTTGAAGATTGTATGAAGTCTGAATTCGAAATGTCTATGGTTGGTGAATTAAACTATTTCTTAGGCTTGCAAATAAAACAAACGTCAAGTGGTATACATATCAATCAAGCCAAATACATAAGAGATATGATAAAGAAGTTCAACTTTGAAAACTTGAAACCATCTCCAACACCAATGTGTACTTCAACAAAATTAGACAAAGATGAAAATGGTGTTGCATTTGATGAAAAACTATATAGGTCTATGATTGGTTCATTACTATATCTAACTGCTAGTAGACCTGATATTATGTTTGCAGTATGTATGTGTGCAAGATTTCAAAGTATGCCTAAGTTGTCACACTTTAAAGCTGTAAAAAGAATATTTAGATATCTTCAACATACACCAACATTAGGCTTATGGTATGATAGACAATCTAGTCTAAGTCTACATGCATATTCAGATGCAGATTATGGTGGATGTAGAGTAGATAGAAAGAGCACTAGTGGAACATGTCAATTCCTAGGAAACTCACTAATATCTTGGTTTTCAAAGAAACAATCTAGTGTTGCACTTTCTACTACTGAAGCAGAATATATGGCTTTAAGTCTATGTTGTACTCAACTATTATGGATTAAACAACAACTTTCAGACTTTGAAATACAAGTAAATAATATCCCCATTTATTGTGATAGTACAAGTGCTATAAATTTGTCTAAAAACCCTGTACTACACTCTAAGGCAAAGCATATAGAAGTACGTTATCATTTTCTCCGTGATCATGTTAATCTTGGACATATACACATTGAACATGTTAGAACTGATCAACAAGTAGCTGATATATTCACTAAACCCCTTAATCAAGCTATCTTTGAGACTTTACGTGCAAGACTTGGATTAATTGCTTACAACTGACTACTACACCATTCAGTCTTTTGCATAATTTACAAAATTAAGGGGGAGAAATAAATGTGTATATATATCATGTTAAGGGGAAGATAGATATCATGTTAAGGGGGAGATAACACATTAAGGGGGAGCAGCTTACACTTAATTTAGATGCTTACTTGATTACACAGATTACATTTAGATGCACACTTGATTTAAATGCTTAATATACACATATGTGGGGTAATTTTGCAAATCATCAAAAGGGGGAGATTGTTGTGATATATTATGTTTGAGTGATTGCAAAATGTATATGTGAGCATATGTGTAATTGTTGTGCAAAATGTATATGTGTGCATATGTGTAATTGTTGTGATTAGAAAATGCATATGTGATATATATATGTGTAACGTTTACATATGAAATTGATTGTGCAAGACATGAACTTATGAAATTATGAGCTAAATGTGAAATTGCTTGAATGAATCAAGATTGAACAAGTTTGAGTAAGATCATGAGATTGAACTTGGCCAATTCAATCACATATCTTAATCAAGACATGTTCAAACTGATCTTAGAAGATATATATGCCAATACATGTTGATAATATGATCTAACCAAGCCTTGAAGTCACATGACTTACAATATAAGGCAAATTGCTCGGTTTAGTATTCTATTGCAGGTTTTGGTTCATATCTTGAGCAAATGAACTCCAAATTGAGTCATTCAAAAGCCCACTTGATCCTTATTCAATTTAGAATCTAATTGGCTGAGGAAGAGCATGCTTGGCACGGGTTAAAACTGAATTGACCCGGTGGGAAGCTTATTGACCTATATAAGGGCTATTTTGGTAATTTCACCATTTGGACTTCTCATTCTTATTTGGTCTTCTTCCAACTGACTTATATGATCATTTGACACATTTATAAGTCATGTCACATCATGGCAAGAATGTATCTGGAGCAGCACTATGTCCAGGTTCATCCTAGGACAAAATTCCTATTTTTGTGCTGAAGGGTATTCTGGTCATTTCACTTGCCAATTGATCTTCCAACATGTTATATATTGCTTATATGATGGTTATATGTGTTTATGTCACATATGGTACGTTCCCTATTTTTATGGAAACGGGCAGCATGCTATCTATTGGAATTCTTATGTTATGGTTATCATCATCTATGGTTTTCTTGGAATTCTTGGTATTCTTCATATGGTTTTCTATGCTACATGTTGAAGACATATATATTATATATTTGTGCACATGGTTATTGGATATTGCACACGGCTGTTGGCACAAAATATGTTCAAATTTTCAGATTATTGAACAAGTCAAGGCAAGGTGTATTAAACCCTATTTTGGTGCTGATTATTCTTGGCTATTCTTGTGATGATGTCAACGGCCATATTGGTTAAAATGTGGAGGAAAAATCTCTTGATTCAAACGGCTATTTTGTTCAAAAAGATGGAGCAAAAATCTCTCAACCAAAGCAAAATCAAACGGCTAAGTATGTTCAAAAATTGATACAAACGGCTATATTGGAGATCAATTCAAAGTTTAGCTGAATTTTCTCATTCTTCAACAAAAGGCAACGGCTATGTGTTTGAACGTTGAAGACTTAATTCAAACTCAAGGTTTTGGCTGATTTCTATCTTTATCTTTGAACTATTCTACCTATCTTCAAGGAGCCTTTCCAACGTCATTTTGGCATTCAAATGAGGAGCAAAAATTCTGTTCAAAAACGTATGCCAAATCAGCTACACACATGGCAAGATATTTACACATGTACATTGATGATTGGAGCTGATTTTTAAACATTCAAATGGAGCCTATCTCCACCTCATTCCAACGGCCATAAAGAGGACAAAAGTCAAGGTGAAAGACCATTTCAAAGCAACCAAAGATAAGTCTCATTTGAATAGCTAAAAGGTGCTGAATTTTATCCATTCTCCAACCCTTCAAACGGCTATATTGAGGAGCCTTTGGACTGATCTCTTGGCTATAAATAGCTCCAAAGGGTGAAGAGAAAGAATATCCAAACGAAAGCAACAAAAGCATTCAAGACAAATCAGCTCTTTGTCTTCATTCTTCTCTTCTTCTCTTCTATATTGAAGAACACATTTGTAGCAAGCTTTATGATTGTTTAGTTCTTCAATTCTTGTTGTTTCAACACCTTTCAAACGTGACATTGTGAAGGAGAAGCTGGTGTATAAAGCTTACTCCTTAGAGGTGAGCAAAAGGTGAAAAGGTGCAAAGGTGCAAAGGTGATACAAACTAGGTGTTTTGGTGAAGTCTCTTGAAGAAGTTGGTGAAAAGCTTCTTCCTTTGACTTTGTAAGGTGATATTTGTGTTTGGTGTTTAGTGAAATCCAAGAGAAGGTGTCTCTTGGGACTGGAGTAGGTCACATTGACCGAACCAGGATAATTCCTTGTGTTCTTTACTTATTTCCTGCACTTACTGTTTTCTGCCTGAAAGTTACACTAACTTGGCACGCATAATTGATCAGGCAAACGTTCTTAGAATTGCATGAATTTTGGATATATTATACTTCAATGTGTTAGCTTTCAGTAGCCGCAAGAATCACTAAATTCTGAGGAGTTTAGCTCAGTCAAAACGTCTTCACAAATTTGTTGCTACATTCTGTGAACAGTTCTGACCAGTGTGCAAACTTGTGCAATTTGAATAGGCTATCCTTCGAATCTTGGAGTGAGCCTTATATCAAATTAAACTAGACATCTTGAGGTTTAATTTGACATAAGATTCATCAAAATAGCACGGGTAGATTTTGAGATATCATTGTTTAAAGTTAAGCAAACATTCTGACTGAAACTGCCAGAATTGCACACTTTACTTATCTTGCTTATTTGAACGTGCTAACTTGCTTAGAATTGGCTGAAATTTTTATGACATATCATAAACATACTAAACTTGATCTCTGCCAAGTTTGAGAGCATTCACAGGTGTGTAAGTGGTTCAACCAAAGCACTCAAAACGGTGAACTGTTTCTGGAATTTTCAGAACCTGAGGTTAAAGAGGCAAAGGGGTCTTCAAACAAGTTTTTGAAGGTAATTATAGTGTAATTTCCGCTAATCCACTATTCACCCCCCCCTCTAGTGGTGCTATACAGGTCCAACATTTTCCTTTGCTTAGATTCTAAAACCAGTCTATTTTTGGTCCTATCCTTGTCAAGGTGTTTGTTTGTTAGCTTGTCCTTGTTAGGACAGTCATATGATAAATATCCAAGTTTACCGCATTCATAGCATTTAACGTCCTTGTCATTTGTTTTATTCTTATTTCTTTTAGTGGAAGTAGCCTTAGGTTTGTTCTTAAATGACTTTCTCATTAATTTTCTCAAGCCTTTAGCCAATAGAATTAAATCATCATTGTCTGATTCAGAATCACTATCATCTACGTTATCGAAAGAAGTAGAGACGTATTCATTTGATTTAAACGCAATAGTCTTACCTTGTTTTGATGATGATTCCGATTTCCTTATAGTGAGTTTGTTCTCATATACCTTAAGTGATCCAATTAGTTATTCCATTTTAATTAATTTGGTTTCTTTGCTCTCCTCTATAGCCGTCACTTTAGGGTCCCATTCGGATGATAGGCTTCGTAATACCTTTTGGACCTTTTCCTGCATAGAGAAAGCTTTGCCAAGAGACTCAAGAGAATTGTAAATGTTAGTCAAGCGTAGATCCATATCAACAATAGAAGCATTTGGAAATAACTTAAATGACTCAAGCGTGGACATAAGAATATTAATTTTGGACTCTTTTACTTGACTAGTCCCTTCATGTTTCATCTCAAGAATTCTCCACATTTCTTGAGCACTAGAGCAATTTGACACATAGCTAGATTCACTTTTACTTAGCCCATTTAGAAGTAATTGCATGGCTCTAGCGTTCATACTCAGTCTCTTTTTATCATCACTAGTATACTCTTGTTTAGGCTTAACAACCTCTAGTGTGACTCCATCTACAGTGGATAATTTTGAAGGAACAAATGGACCATCTTCTATAATGGACCATAGATCAATATCAATAGCCATAAGAAAAAGTTTCATTCTTAACTTCCATTAAATAAAAGACTCACCGTCAAAGAGAGGAGGCCTTTGACTAGACATACCTTGTTGCTCGGTTTTGAAGTTTGTGGTTGCTATCTCACTTAGACCGTTGGATCCTTTTGTTGTGAGTGTTCCTATGCTCTGATACCACTTGTAAGATCTGCAAGGCACCACTAGAAGGGGGGGTTGAATAGTGGGTGCGGAAAAGTTGGTTTTTAAAATTGTTTCAGACCAAAAACCCAACTTCTGAAAACAGTTTCTGTTTTCAGGACCTGTTTTGAAACGTTTTGAAAACTAGGTTACAGGTCTTCAAAAATTCTGAAATTTGGAGAGATCTTAGTCTCAGATGTTTTGAGTATCTCCTAAAATTTTCATATTAAAATTCAACCTTTAACCCTTTAAACATCGTTGGTGGTCAGATTGCACAAATCTGCCAGAAACGGTAGTCTGATTTGAAAAATTAATTTCAATTAAACCGTGATTCCAAATGCTCTAAAACTTTAATGACACACCCCTTATTATGTTTATCTAATTGGGTTGAAACAGTTTTGAAAAATTCTGTTGGTAAGTTAGTCAAATACGTTCAAAGTCTCAACATTTGCAAGCCTGAAAATCAGAATGCACTAGTCTCAGAACTTTTGACGTTCGGATGACTTATACTTGTCCAAAAGGGTTGAAACTTGCGCCAAATGAACCTTAAGACGTGTGGGTATGTTTTTGGAAAGTTTCGTGATTTTTGAAGTTTGTTTACTATTTTTAAGAACACGATGAAAATGATGCACTATGCTGGAAACTGAAAGTATGTGCCGAAAAGTAAAGAACACAAGGAATTTTATACTGGTTCGATTAAATCAACCTACTCCAGTCTTCGAGGACACCTTCATCGGCTATCACTAATCACAAAACAACAAACAACACCTTACCACACAGGATGGATGGAGTTACACACCAACTCTAACCATTTACAAACCTTGTAAGTGATTACAACGATCAAAAACACCACCACCTAGCGGATGCAAGATTGATCACACCTTGATCAATCTTTTACAACAATGTAGAGTATATGATGGTATATATGAAGCCTATTCAAGATATATGAATATGAATACAATAGGCTTTGAGAGAGAAGAAAGAAAGAAGTGTAGAAGGAGAAGGAGATGAATGCGTTTTTGCTCTTGGAATTGTAAGCCTTGTCTTATGTTTTGTTTGTTCTCCTTCTTCTCTTTTTATCAACATTGGCCGCCACCCCTCCTTCATTTTCTTCCCTTGAAAATTATCTTTTAATTCCTTGGAAGAGTATCTTGCATCATTGTGACATTTCCTTGCTTACTTGGCAACTCCTCATTGGATGATCATTATATCCTTGCTTACTTGACACTCATTGATTGGATGAAAGTTGTCATCATTTGATGACTAGATAAATCTGAAAAATTTCACTTAAAACATGTGCCAATTAGCCATAAAAATGTTGTCATAAGTCTCATATCGATTCCAAATAATTTGCAAGACAAATTATTCTCTATTTTCCTTCCAAAAAATCGGCCACCTTGATTCTCCACATGCTGAAATTTTCAGAATGTGCAATATCCAAGACAAGTTCAAATTGTTGCCATGTAGGTAGTAGATTTATCCCTAAAAAATAAAGAACCAAATATGTTGAATTTAAGACCAAAATTTTGGCCACATACATTCCACACATGCTGAAATTTTCAGCATGTGTGATATTTAAAAATATCAACACATTATTTCCATAACATCTTTAGAACATTGCCATTTTATCTTCCATTTAATCCATTTAATTCAAAGAAGTAAATATGGCATAATCAAGCTCAAAAATTCAGCCAACTCAATGCACACATGCTGAAATTTTCAGCATGTGTTACAAATGTGACATAGTTTGAAATGTTACCTTGTGTAGCTCCTTTCTTTATGTCACCAACATTGTATATTTCATTCTTGGCCAATCAAGATGCCAAAAAAGCTCCACACTCCAACAAGGCTGAAGTAGGAGTGTGCTATAGCTTGTACATGTGCTGAATTTTATTTTTGCAAACTTTGTAAAATAGTGCACAATAATTATATACATATGGTATATTCCAATCAGCCCTTAATTGATTTTTCTAGAACACTTTAGAATGTATAGAGTATATAAAAAGTGTCTAGATACATGTTATATGTCATGCCAAAAATGTTCCATGTGTCGTGTTCGTAGAAAATCGAATTTTCGACTTTTGTCGATTACGCGATTTTTCTCCAATTGAATTCAAACTTTTTGCACATGTTATATATATTATGTCACACATAATATACATAGAATAACTTGAAAATCCAGCTCTAATGGCTGAAGTAAGTGGCGCCCCATGTGACAAAATGCTGAATTTGAAATCTCCACAATTTGGCCTTAATTGGGGGTGATTTGTGTGTGCCAAAATGGAATGATTTTATGGCTGTATATACCATGTAAGCCACGAAATTTGTGGCCATTTTTGAAGTGTAGGGGCTGACCATCTATATATGGCAAGTACGTGACACGTTGGCAAGTTTCGGTATTCACCCGATACGACAATTTTTGGTTTAGAACCTTTTAACATGTCGTAATAATTTTGTCATCACCATGACTTATATCATATGATATAAGACCTGAATATACTCATAAATATAAGGTAAATATAGTGGTGTGACATTAACGTACGTTCTTAAGATATGTAACGTGTCGGTAGTACGTTGGAATATGTGTATAGTGCCTTTAAAAAAATCTGAATATATATATATATATATATATATATATATGTATATATATATATATATATATATATATATGTATATATATATATATGTTAAAAGCGTGTATATAAAGGAGAGGAAAAAACTTTCCATTCTTCAATTTGCTGCCTTTGTGCCTTCTCCAAATATATCACCATTTAATGAACTGCTTAGTTCATTTAACTAAGTACTTTACTTATTCAACTAGTTTAGTTCATTAATGGTGGCACCTGAAAATAGTTCAAACACAACAAATATTTTCCATTTGATGTAAGCTTTAAAGCTTCATGGCTCGTTAGTACGACAACATTATATATGAACTATATAAGGCAGGTTTCATGCAAAAACGTGTCAAGTCATAAAACGTGTCATGCATTTCTTTGGTACACGTTATTTAAATCATGTATTTTGTAATCACTCAAACCCCTTTTTCTCTATACATTTCACATTACACATCTTGCGTATGCGGATGATTTGTTGGTTTTCTTGCGGGGCACTGTTCGAACATTGGGTGGATTTCAATCTTTTCTGACTGCTTATGAAGCAGCTTCTGGCCAAAAAGTAAATTACGGTAAAAGCAGCTTTATTCCGTCGTCCTCTACATCATTGCAACGTCGAAGACGATGTGAGGATATACTTGGGTATGCGGCAGCATGTTTGCCATTTTGTTATCTTGGCTCATTCTTGCATAAAGGTATTAGCCGTGCACGATATTGCACGTCTCTTCTGGAGCACATTGATACTCGGTTGAATGGCTGGCATAATCGACTGCTTTCTCCAGCAGGTAGACTTGTTTTATTGCGTTATGCCGTATCCTCCCTCCCATTACATATTATTGCTGAGGAGGATTGCCACAATCTTTTATTAAAACCATTCAACGCAAAATGGCTAATTTCTACTGGAGGCTGCGGCGGCACTGGGTTGTGTGGTCCACCATTCGCACACCTTGCTCCGATGGTGGGTTGGGCCTTCGGGATATTCGCACATTACAGGAGGCGTATTTTTGTCGTATTTGGTGGCATTATCAGCAGAACACTACACTCTGGAGTAAGTATCTTCATGCAAAATACGGGCCCCATGGAGATTTTCATCCGCGTCTTCCAGATTCACCCATTTGGAAGCTTATTTTTCGCTATCATGACTTTTGTTATGCTAATAGTCAGCTGCAAGGTACGCATCTGAGCGGACATCTACTACATCGGGTGAGTTTACTTTGTGATAGCATATGATCTTTGTCGCATGCCACGTCCAACCCTTATTTCAGCGCAGTTTATTTGGCATAAGCATCATACTCCCACTATCAAAAATTTTCTTTGGCGCGTATATCACAGAGTTTTACCTTTTGAAGACTATATAGGTAAGTTCGCCGAAGCTATGCCCACATAATGCCCTTTTTGTAAGCAAGCATCGGCAGCAGTGGATCATGTATTTTTGCACTGTGCTTGTATTCGTCCTATTTGGATTTTCTTTTCGGCGGCATTACAAGGTTATTCTCCTAGTTCTATGAGTTATGGCCTTATTTTTTATCTTGGTGGTACCATGCCTCATCACATAAACTATTTAAGGTACTGCGGATTGTGATTCTGGCCATCATTATCTTTAATATTTGGCGTACATACACTTCCTTGGTATATGGTGATACAATGATTTATGCCACGGAGTCACTCCTTGTAGTCATAAGTTCTGACATTTACTTGTGGGGTAAAACACTTGATGGTACCAAACTTGCCTCAGGCTTTAGATCGGTCCAGCACTTGGATTTTCAGCATCCTCTTAGCCTAAAACGAGCTCAGATTGTCCGATGGTTAGTTCCTCCCTCTGGTCGCTTAAAACCTAATGTCGATGCGACAGTTGGGATGTTTTATGCAGCAGGCGGGGCTATCTTGTGAGATCATTCAGGCACATGCGTTGGGGCCATTTCTTTTCGTTTGCCACTATGTACGCAATTCATCGCAAAAATACAGGCAGCTTTATTAGGCTTAATCTACTTTCTGCCTCTACATCGACACATTAATATGGAGTCAGATTGCTCGCGGTTGATTCATTCTCTTTCTCGTCACACCACTGCTGCCGGGAATTATCACCTTCGGATGTTGCATTCCTTTCAACGGCAGCAACATATTGACTTTCAGCATATCTATAGGGAGGCGAACATAGCGGCACACTATTTAGCGCAGCATTGATTACTACACCCTCGAACAGGGTTTTATACACGGCATACTCTTCCACCCTTGGTTCGTAGTTGCGTCAGTCTTGATCTTACAACAGGACATCTTCGACATGCATGATTTTTCTCTTCCATCGGTCTCTTTCATTGTCTTCCATATGGATTAGCTATACATCATACATTCTGCCTATATCCCACGTGATGCAGGCAGGCTCGGTACAATTTGCTACTACGGGCTTTACATAGTTTTAAGCTATTGTTGGCCTGCACTGATTTATAATGGCTTTATGTTTGCTTTTGCATGGACTATCATGAACGTAAATGCTGCCGCTCATACTGCTTGTCAATATTCGGATGCACTACCATTTCATGTATACTTAATGTTTCAAATGTGGTAAATATGTACTCTTTTTTCTTCGTGCAAGATTTTATCTACAAGGATGGTTTTGCTTGCCAAGGTTTTTGATGAGCTACAGCCTAACCTTGTGGATACAAACACTGATGATGACGCCTCACTGCCCCGCACAGGTCCCATAACAAGGAGTATGGCTAAGAAATTGTTACACTGTGTTGAATCATTTCTTTACAGGCATGAAGAGGATGAACCAAGCAGAGATGATGTCCATTGGGTTTATATGATACAAGCTTTGATCTAGTTGTATCAAAAACATGTTGTACATATCTTTAGTTGTTCTTTTTAATATTGTTGGTTGGTTAACCTTGTTTTAGGATAGTTTGTGTTGTATCATTGCCTTGTTTTCAGGTACACATACTTAGCTTGAAAAAAACAAGTAGCTTACAAGCAAGGAGGTGATAAGCAAGTAGCTTACAAACAAGGAGGTGATCTTACAAGCAAGGAGGTGACAAGCACCCATGTCAAACACAGGCTTTGTCCTCCACGCAAATAGTGAGCAAGACAAGTTGCTCAAAGCTTTAACCAATGAAAAGAAGTCTTGCAAATGTTCAAACCAATCACACTCAAGTTGGAGACAAGTAAACAAGCTGCACAAAGATTCATTCAATCAATCCTTTAAAGAGGGCGGTTGGTTTAAAGCTCAAATGGTTTGAAGATTCAAAGTCAAACTTGCAACCAATCAAAGGGAGTTCAAACCAAGCAGCTCAATGCATTATCCAATCAAAACTTTGGCTGAAACAAAGCAAAGAAGCACGGCAAAGGGAACCAGCTTTCTAGGAACTAAAGTTGTTCAAACAAGTTACCAAGCAAGCATATTATTTCTAGACTTGTACTTAGTACTTTAAACCTTGTACACATGTAATTTTCGTTTGTTTTAAATAGCATAGGAACCTGAATGTGAACAACACAATTTCAAACACATTTCAATCAGATTTTCCTTTAAGGAGTTCTCAACTTATTCTAGTTGAAGTTTAAGACCACTAACGGTTTTCTTCCAAGTTCATAGCCTAGAACTTGTTAGTATTTACTTCATTTTTGGTTTACAGCATCTTAGGGTCTCAATGAGGTTTTAGATGTGTTGGAATACCAAAGAGGAAGAGGTGTTGGTATAAATTGAGCCAAGAACAAACGGTTATAGTTCAAGGGGTGTCAATGTGATGTTCTTTGCCATAGCTGAGGTTCAAATCAATTCGGAATAGGAGACAAAGTCCTTGGAACGTTTATCTACCCTTCATTTGGCTCATCAATTGGTATCAGAGCTTTGGTTAGTCTTCTATTCATGTTTACATTGCTTAAACTTGCATATGCATGATGCTGCCCAAAACCGTTTAGTAAACTGTTTTGTTGTTCAATTAGATTCTGTTAGTTTAGGTAGTTAGTTTATGTTTTGAATTGTTTATTAGATAGTTTACAATAGTTTGGTAACTTAGTTTTTAGTAGCAAAAACCGAAACACCACAAAAAGAACATAGACTAGACTTAAGTGTTGTTAGAATCCCTTTGTGTAGTTAGATTAAAACCGTGTGTGAAACTTATTGTTCTTGTTCAATCTAGCTTAGACAAAGATCATTTGGTCATAATCTAGAAGTTTAAACGGTAGTTTAGTGATTCCTTAATAGAAAACCTGAACACAAAAGTAGATTAGTTGATAGTTTAGTTGTAATCAAGTTGTTAAATTCTGTTTTTAGTAGTTGTGTGCAATCTATTTAGACGCTGTATTTGCTACCTTATTTAGCTTGGTTAGGCTAGTTTACAACATAGTTTAAGTGTTTAGTTGGTTGTTTAGTTTAGCACAAGAAATTCGAAAACTAAAGATCAAAACAAGTAGTTTTAGCTAAGTGTGCTGCCTAGTTTCTAGTGATATACGTTTGATAAGTAGGATATAAACACTTGCATCTAGTATCATCTAGCTTAGAAACTGAATGCATCATACAAACAAAAACCAAGACAAAAACAAGTAGAATAGATAACTTTAAAACAAAACAAAACAAGTTAGCTAGTTTGCATCAAAACTGATTTCCATTAGTTGTTAGTAATCAGCCCTTATAAATTGCATTTAGATACAACTAAGTTGCATTTAGCTATCTTAAGATTAGTTAGATCATTTGCATCAAAAACAGAAAATTGCCAAAAAAAAACCGTGAGTTAAGAACAAGTTTTTAAAGCTCATTTGAAATCTTGGTGAATGCTAATAGCTATATCTTTTTGTTGATTTCAATTGTTTCAAACAACTTGTTGGACTTAGATACATCCTGGAAGTTAGGAATTGTTTAAGCCTTACATTGTTAAAGAGCTATCCAATTGTTGTTTTAGATCAACTTCTGAACTTACCTTGCACTATATTCAATTTGAACTTGTTGTAATTGTGAATTGATTTCTCACTACATAGTGTTTAGCTGTGTTGTGTACGAGAAACTTTCAAATTCCAAATACAACAAACCTTGTGCAATTAAAGGCCGTGAGCAATGACTCATGTAGGCCGTGAGGAGTAGTCTCACAACAATCAAGCAAACCCCTCCAAAGAAAGAAAATTAAGCTTGATTGAGAAATACACGAGAGAAAAGCCAATATTTGTCAACAAGTAAGAGGCAAGACAAGAGAGAATTGCACAAGAAAGACAAGTGAGGAAACGCCCAAAGTGAACCTTGCAAAAGGGAACTTGCGCCAAGCTCAAAGAAAGAAAGTGCCCAAAAGAACCAAAGTGTTGTAGTTTTGAGATATTTCAAGTTTCTAAAGCAAACCCTTGCTGACACTTTGTTTGTGTGCTTTTACTTTCACTTTACTTCAATTGATAATTGCATATGCTGTAAAGTAATTGAGGGATTGTCTTAACAACCCCGTAGATTTCATTCAGCCCAAACAACAATTTGACTTCTGTGATTTTCTTGAATCCTTAGGAGAAATAGTCCAAATTGTTATTTTGAACAATTGTCAACATAAAGTAGAGTATTTGCATCTTGTCAATATTTTAAATTGGTTTTTGAGATTGTCTTTTGAATCATGGGTCCCCAACAGAAAGATAATGCACCATCCCCGTCCCCATCTACTCCTGTCTCATCCCCAGTCCCTGTTACCCTAGAGAATATACATCAAACACTCACTTTCCTTGTTAATCAGTTTGGTTTAATGAGAAGTGACATAGAGGATAACAAACAAAGGATAAACAATGTAGAAAAGCCAACCTCATATCAAAAGGAACCTAGTATACCTTTTCAAGAAGGCACCTCGTATGATAATGAGTCTCATGTTGAACGTAGAAAAGTCACATCACATAGAGGTAGAGGTCGAGGTCGAGGTAGTAATGGTGGTCGTAGGAACATTTCTTTTGAGGAGAGATTTGATTATCTCCCTGAGTACAATGAAGAACACTATCCGGAAGAACGGTATGATGAACGTCAGCCTGATAGAGATGAACATCTTGAAGAAGAGTTCATTACTACTAAACTGACAATACCCTCCTTCCAAGGGAAAAGTGATCCTGAAACATATCTGCAATGGGAAACAAAAGTAGATCATATGTATTCTTGCACTAACTATTCTGAATTGGCCAAAGTGCGGTATGCAACTTTTGAATTTGTAGATTATGCTTTACTCTGGTGGGAACAATTGAAGAACACCAGGAGAAGAACAAGACAGCCCCCTGTTGTTACTTGGTCCGAGCTGAAACAAGAGATGAGGAAGAGATTCATATCTCCTTCCTATGAAAGAAGCGTTTTCCAGAAATTGCAACAACTTTCTCAAGGTAATAGATCTGTTGATGAATTTTATAAAGAATTAGAACATCTACTTACCAGGGCTAACATAGAAGAAGCTGAGGAAGCCACAATGGCTAGATTTCTAGCTGGTTTGAACAAAAAGATTGCATTTAAGGTGGAACTTACACCTTACTCTGATCTGGCTTCTATGGTTCACATTGCTGAGAAAGTGGAAAGACAATTGAAGGTAAAGACTTCTAACCCTTCTTTTCGGACTAATCCTTTGAGTTTTCCTAGAACATAGCCCAGGACGCCTTTCCGTCCACAACAAGGTCAAGGCCGTGGATTCCAAGAAAAATCAACCCAGAACATCCAAAATCGTCCAAAGTTTCCAATCACTGATAAAGGCAAAGCCAAGGTGGAAGGTACGCCTAATGTTAAGACTCGTGATATTCAATGTTTTAAATGCTTAGGAAAAGGTCATTTTGCTAATCAATGTCCCAACCCTAAACGCATCATGTTTATTGAAGAGTCTAATGAGTATTATTCTGAAGAAGAATTGGAAGAGAGTGAGGAAAACAATGAAATTGAACAAACATGTGAGGAAGAAGAAGAGATTAGTGAAGAGACTAATGAGTGTGAAACAAAAGAGTTCTTAGTTGTCCGTCGAGCTCTAAGTGCCCAAATTAAAACTGAAGAACCTGACATACAAAGAGAGAACATATTCCACATTCACTGTATGGTTAAAAAGAAAGTCTGCACTTTAATCATTGACTCCGGTTCATGTACCAATGTTGCAAGTTTTGAACTTGTTAGGAAACTTGAGTTACCTTTAATTAATCACCCCCGTCCTTATAGACTTACGTGGCTTAATGAGTGTGGTGAAGTTAAAGTAACAAAGCAAGTCCTAGTTTCTTTATCAATTGGTGGGTATTCTGCTGAGGTGTTATGTGACGTAGCCCCTATGCAATCAAGTCACATCTTATTAGGTAGACCGTGGCAATTTGACAACAAGGTTACATATGATGGTTACCTGAATAGATATTCCTTTAGGCAACACAACAAATTGTTCAAATTAAACGCCTTCCCCCGCACAGTTTTTGAGGATCAACAACGAATGTCAAAAAGCTATAATGATCCAAAAGAAAAGGAACCGAAAGGATTTTCATCAAAGAAAACCAACTGAAAACTTCTCATCTTAAAATTGAACCGAAAGAAATCAAAGTTTCTGCCGAACCATCTCTAAAGAAAAGTGCATTCTTTGCATCTCAAAGCGAGGTATTCCATGCTATCAATTCAAACAAAATTGTTTATGTCTTGTTTTACAAAGAAACTCTGTTCTCTTCATCTGAAATACCATCTACTTTACCAAGTGAAGTCGCATCTTTACTTCAAGAATTTTCTAGCTTGTTTCCTGAAGGAGATCCCCCAGGTTTACCACCTCTAAGAGGCATTGAGCATCAAATAGATTTCGTTCCAGGAGCTGTTCTGCCAAACAGACCTGCCTATAGAGCCAATCTAGAGGAAACTAAGGAAATCCAAAAACAAGTTGAGGAATTATTGACCCAAGGTAAAGTAAAAGAGAGTATGAGTCCTTGTGCTGTTCCTGTTATCATTGTCCCTAAGAAAGATGGAACTTGGAAAATGTGTACTGACTGTAGAGCCATCAATAAGATCACTGTGAAGTATAGATACCCTATTCCTAGGTTGGATGACATGTTGGATATGTTGCATGGGTCTAGATGCTTTAGCAAAGTAGATCTTAAACAAGGTTATTTCCAAGTGAGAATTAAGGAAGGTGATGAATGGAAAACTGCCTTTAAGACTAAATTTGGATTGTACGAATGGTTAGTTATGCCCTTTGGTTTAACCAACGCCCCTAGTACTTTCATGAGGTTAATGAATGAGGTCTTAAGGAAATTCATAGGGAAATTTGTAGTAGTCTACTTTGATGACATTCTTATCTACTCCAAAACCCTAAGTGAACATCTGATTCATCTTAGAGCTATTTTTGTCACCCTACAGAAAGAAGAGTTGTATGCTAATTTCAAGAAGTGTTCTTTCTGTCTGGAGAAGGTTACATTCTTAGGATTTGTGATTAGTGCTGAAGGAATTGAAATGGATCAAGAGAAAGTTAAATCCATAACTGAGTGGCCAACCCCTAAGTCTGCTGGAGATATTAGGAGTTTTCATGGATTAGCTAGCTTCTATAGACGTTTTGTGAAGGATTTCTCTACCATAGCTGCACCCTTGAATGAGTTAGTCAAGAAAGATGTAAGATTTGAATGGGGAGAATCACAACAACAAGCCTTTGAGGAACTTAAGAAACGTCTAACTTCTGCACCTATCCTGAGATTGCCCAACTTTGATGAAATGTTTGAAGTTGAATGTGATGCCAGTGGAGTTGGCATTGGAGCTGTATTGCATCAAGGTAACAAACCTGTTGCCTACTTTAGTGAGAAATTGAAAGGAGCTTCCATAAATTATTCAACCTATGATAAAGAATTGTATGCCCTTGTCCGTTCTTTACAAAGTTGGCAACATTATCTGCAACCTAAGGAATGTGTGATTCATACTGATCATGAGAGTCTTAAGTATCTAAAAGGTCAAGGAAAATTGAACAAAAGACATGCCAAATGGGTTGAATTCATTGAACAATTCCCTTATGTGATCAAGTATAAGCAAGGAAAAGAAAATGTTGTTGCTGATGCATTATCTCGTCGCTATACTTTGATTACTACTCTTTCATGTAACATGTTTGGTTTTGAGTCTATCAAAGAGATGTATCATTCTGATCATGACTTTAGTTCTATCTATCAAGCATGCATTGATTCACCTTTTGCTAAATATTACTTGCATGATGGTTATTTGTTTAAAGAACATAAGTTATGTGTACCAATGTGTTTATTAAGAGAGTTGTTGATAAAAGAAGCTCATGGAGGAGGTTTAATGGGTCATTTTGGCTCGTTAAAAACTTTGGAAACACTTAAGGAGCATTTCTTCTGGCCGCATATGAGAGCACATGTTGATAAGGTATGTGACCAATGTATTACTTGCAAATAAGCAAAATCTAGAACACAACCACATGGATTGTACACTCCCTTATCTGTTCCAAGCTCACCTTGGACTGATCTTTCTATGGACTTTGTATTGGGATTGCCTTGATCCAAAACTGGTAAAGATAGCATCTTTGTTGTTGTTGATAGATTTTCCAAAATGGCACATTTCATTGCATGTAAGAAAGTTGATGATGCTATTCATATTGTTGATTTGTTCTTTAAGGAGATTGTTAGATTACATGGCATGCCACGTACAATTGTTAGTGATAGAGATACAAAGTTTTTAAGTCATTTCTGGCGTGTTTTGTGGAGTAAACTTGGTACTAAATTGTTATTTTCTACAACTGCTCACCCACAAATCGATGGTCAAACTGAAGTTGTTAATAGAACTTTGTCTCAATTGTTACGTGTTGTCATTCAAAAGAATTTAAAGAATTGGGAAGACTGCTTAGCTTATATTGAGTTTGCATATAATAGAGTTGTTCATAGTGGAACATTGCATTCTCCTTTTGAAGTTGTTTATGGCTTTAACCCTTTGTCCCCGCTTGATCTTGTTCCCATACCCGTTCATGAACGTGTTAGTTTAGATGGTGAACGAAAAACAAAACTTGTGAAAGAATTGCATGAAAAGGTTAAGTCACAACTTGAAGCTAAGAATAAAGTGTATGCCAATAGAGCCAACAGGAATCGTAAAGTTGTTATATTTGAGCCTGGTGATCTTGTTTGGTTACACTTAAGGAAAGAAAGATTCCCTAAGGAAAGGGACTCAAAGTTGAAGCCAAGAGGCGATGGACCGTTCAAAGTGTTGAAACGGCTTGGTGATAATGCCTATGTTCTCGATCTTCCTGAAGAAAGGTATGGTCCTATCTCAAAAACTTTTAATGTTGCTGACCTTTCTCCATTTAGTATTGATTCAGATTCGAGGACGAATCCTTCTCAAGTGGGAGGGAATGATGAGCTACAGCCTAACCTTGTGGATACAAACACTGATGATGACGCCTCACTGCCCCGCACAGGTCCCATAACAAGGAGTATGGCTAAGAAATTGTTACACTGTGTTGAATCATTTCTTTACAGGCATGAAGAGGATGAACCAAGCAGAGATGATGTCCATTGGGTTTATATGATACAAGCTTTGATCTAGTTGTATCAAAAACATGTTGTACATATCTTTAGTTGTTCTTTTTAATATTGTTGGTTGGTTAACCTTGTTTTAGGATAGTTTGTGTTGTATCATTGCCTTGTTTTCAGGTACACATACTTAGCTTGAAAAAAACAAGTAGCTTACAAGCAAGGAGGTGATAAGCAAGTAGGTTACAAACAAGGAGGTGATCTTACAAGCAAGGAGGTGACAAGCACCCATGTTAAACACAAGGCTTTGTCCTCCACGCAAATAGTGAGCAAGACAAGTTGCTCAAAGCTTTAACCAATGAAAAGAAGTCTTGCAAATGTTCAAACCAATCACACTCAAGTTGGAGACAAGTAAACAAGCTGCACAAAGATTCATCCAATCAATTCCTTTAAAGAGGGCGGTTGGTTTAAAGCTCAAATGGTTTGAAGATTCAAAGTCAAACTTGCAACCAATCAAAGGGAGTTCAAACCAAGCAGCTCAATGCATTATCCAATCAAAACTTTGGCTGAAACAAAGCAAAGAAGCACGGCAAAGGGAACCAGCTTTCTAGGAACTAAAGTTGTTCAAACAAGTTACCAAGCAAGCATGTTATTTCTAGACTTGTACTTAGTACTTTAAACCTTGTACACATGTAATTTTCGTTTGTTTTAAATAGCATAGGAACCTGAATGTAAACAACACAATTTCAAACACATTTCAATCAGATTTTCCTTTAAGGAGTTCTCAACTTATTCTAGTTGAAGTTCAAGACCACTTAACGGTTTTCTTCCAAGTTCATAGCCTAGAACTTGTTAGTATTTACTTCATTTTTGGTTTACAGCATCTTAGGGTCTCAATGAGGTTTTAGATGTGTTGGAATACCAAAGAGGAAGAGGTGTTGGTATAAATTGAGCCAAGAACAAACGGTTACAGTTCAAGGGGTGTCAATGTGATGTTCTTTGCCATAGCTGAGGTTCAAATCAATTTGGAATAGGAGACAAAGTCCTTGGAACATTTATCTAGCCTTCATTTGGCTCATCAGTTTTAATGAGACATATCATACCACATTTGAACATTTCCCTTCCCCCCTGCCGCATATGGAGCAACGAATTTCGGACTTTGAGTAGTTTCATTCGGTTATGTTTTGACATTATTTGTAGTAAGGGTATTCCTCCGGCATAAGTGAGGGTCATTGCAATAAAATATGGAGGCTTGGTGATCCTTTATTTAATATATATATATATATATATATATATATATATATATATATATATAGAGAGAGAGAGAGAGAGAGAGAGAGAGAGTAAAATGGCCTTTTTGGCCGAATATACATGCATACACATATTTATATTTTCCATTCATGTAACACATTTCTTTCTTCTATATGTTAGCCTTATGACCAATTCTATACATGACATACATATCTACATTTATAACATGTAATAAAGTTTATTCTTCCTCTTCATTTTGGCCTTATGGCCGAATATATATGTTTGGAGTATATGTCACATAAATCTTTTCTTTTTCACATCTCTTACTTATATCTTGGTTTTGATATTCATTCCAACTATGTGCATACTAGTTTCCATCAACATAATGACTTGCAATATCATAATAAAATATATAACATACAAGATGATGGAAACCATGAAAACAAAGTAAAAGGCTAAAAACCCTACTTAAGGCCGTGTGATATATATACATAAATAAACATGGAGATCATCAAGACATAACTTCGGTGAGCTAGAATCATAGCCATGAATATGATTGCCTCATATACATGCTAAATGAAGGACACAAAAGTTCATGAAAGCCAAAATTATTAACAAACACATAAGTGTGATCTTCATGGAAAACATATAAACACATACATAAAAATGTCTACTTTGTGATCCTTTCCTATCATATCATATGGCTTCATTTTCTTTCTTTAATTTCACATATGAGTGTTCATTTCATTTCATTTATACATATAAGTCCATGTTTATGCATGATGGCCCAATGTACATAAAGTATATATCACACGATATACATCACTTAGAAACATAGCTTTTTGTATATTCTTGATACTAAACATTGAACACATATCATGAATGATCCAACTTTTATATGAACATATATACTTAGATCTTCGAAAATCCATGAAGAATCTAGAAAGAGTGCTTACCTTTTTACTTACTCTTAGAATGAAAGTGAATATTTCTTCACTTGGCTTGTAGAAAACCTTTCCCTTTTTACCTTAAAGGAGCCACGGTTGGAACACAAAAATAGGAGGGTTGGTGAGCAACCATAGAAATGGATAAATAGAAGAAGTTAAACTCATCTTACATGAAGTTCTTACCTTACTACTCCTTGGTTCTTGGCTCAACAAAGTTTGGTCTACTTGCATCTTGGATGAATGAGGATGTTGTAGTTATTGTTTTGGATGATTGTATGAGGTGAAGAGAAAAAATTTCCTTCTTGTTCTTTTCTTGCAAATCCTCGGCCAAGATGAAAGAAATGGAGTTGGAAGACTTGTTTTCTTGCTTGAAAGAATAAAGAGAGTGTTTAGGAGATGAATGTTTTGGTAAGTGTAGGAAATGAGAAGATAAGAGACTCTTCTCTCTTCTAATAGGAGGGGACGGTTGGAGAGTGATGGAAGTGGGAGGAAGAAAATCATGAAGATTTGAAAGGGTTGGGAAGGAAGAAGGATGGAGGAGACTTGTCTTGGAAGTGAAAGAAAGATGAAGTGTAAGGCAAAATATTTCCCCCCTTTGACTTAGAGAGGGCCGGGCATCATGGAGTGGGAGGGAGTGGTTTGGCTTAATTTTTGACTTAGAGAGGGCCGGGCATCATGGAGTGGGAGGGAGTGGTTTGGCTTAGTTAGGGGTTGTAAGAGAGGTGTAAGAAATGTAAGAAAAAGTGTAAGGGTTGGAAGGCTTTTTGGTATAAACCTATGATTGCTTAAAGCAAGACAAAATTCTTGTTTTCTTCTTGCTTAAGGGGACGGCTAAATGGTAGTGGGAGTGGGTAGAATAGGACAAAATTATACCGTTTAGTTCCTACACAATTTTCTACACTTGTTATTTTGTTAGGGTATTAATCTAACCACATTTTCTTCTTCCTTTTCCAACATTGGCCGCCCTAACCATGTGGGTATATATATTTTATATAAGTTTTCCCTCTTGTCTAAAATATCTACTTATGTCTTGCTTTCTTTTTTTCTTTTATTTAAATAACCCTAATTTCTTGTATCATGTGTTTTGTTTTGATTTAATTTATTCTAATACTTAAGTTGTTAAATATTAGTCTTGTTTTAATTCTTATCATGTAATCGTAACGTTCGTTATCGAATTTTGTTGCATATCGATATTTCATATGTTTTAATACTTGCGTAAAATTTAAACGTATCTAAATGCGATATTAAACACGTATTGACGTAATGAAATTTTTCGAGACGTAAAATTCTCTCTCCCCCTTATAAAAAGTTTTGTCCTTGAAACTTACGTACCATTAATCGAAGAGTCGAGGATATTGCTTCATCATCTGCTGTCCAGGCTCCCATGTCGCTTCACGTTCGGCATGGTTACTCCATTGTACCTTGATGAACGGAATCGATCGCCTCCTCAACATCTGGTCCTTGCGATCCACAATTCGTACCAGAACCTCTTTGTAGGTGGCATCCTCTCTAATCATTACTGGCTGCTGTTCCAATATATGGCTCAGATCGTTTACATAACGCCACAACTGCGATACGTGAAACATGTTATGTACCTGTGATAATTTAGGAGGTAGGGTCAACCGATAAGCAACTGTTTAGATTCTCTCCAAGATCTCATATAAGCCAATAAATCGAGGGCTTAGCTTTCCTTTAATCCCGAATCTCATTACACCTTTCGTAGGCGAAACCCTCAAATATACCTTCTCGCCCACATCAAACTCTATTGGTCGTCTCTTCGCGTCGGCTCTACGTTTGTTGCGATCTTGGGCTGTCTTCAATCTCTTGTGTATCACTTTGACCTTTTCCAAGGTCTGCTCCACCAACTCCAGGCCCATAATAGCTCTCTCCCAACTTCATTCTAATATAATGAAGATCAACACTTACGACCATATAGTGCTTCAAATGGTGCCATACCCATAAAACTGTGATAGTTGTTGTTATACGAGAACTCAATCAACTTCACTAACTTATCCCAATAACGCTTGAAATCTAAAGCGCAAGCACGCAACATATCCTCCAACGTCTGTATGGTTCGCTCCAATTGCCCGTCACACTGCGGATGGAAAGTTGTACTCATCTTGATATCAGTACCCATAGTCTGCTAATATGCCCTGTAGAATCGTGAAGTAAAGCACGGATCTCTATCACATACGATGCTGATCGGCGTCCCATGTAAGCTTACAATACCATCCATGTACATGCTCACCAGCTTCTCCATAGACCCCTGAATGGACATAGATAAGAAATGCAATGATATAGTGATTCGATCCATGATCACCCAAATCGTATCATTCCCGCTGCGAGTCTTAGGAAGTCCATAACGAAATCCATAGTGATATATTTCCACTTCTATTCTGGAATCTCCAATGGCTGTAATAGACTGGCCCATTGATGCTCTGCTTTAACTTATTAGCAAAGATGACATCTCCCCACAAACTGTGCAATATGACTCTTCATGTCATTCCACCAATTTCCTTTTCAGATCATGATACATCTTAGTAGCTCCCGGGTGGATAGACAATCGTGAACTGTGTCTCGGTCATAATCTCTTTCTTAAGCTCGTCAACATCGGATACGCACAATCTCCCTTGAAACCAAATGATGCCGTCATCATGAAGCTGAAAATCCTTTACTAGCTCTTCTTTCAACTGCTCAACGATCTTCATCAACTCGGTATCATCCTTCTACGCCTCTTTTATTCGATCAATCAGAGTAGGAGTGATCACCAATGTAGCCAGTATATTCGCAGTAGACTCAGCCACATCCACACCAAACTCAGCTATCTCTCTTTCCAGTGGCGTCTGTTGGGCATGTCTCGATTTCCTACTCAATGCATCAGCTACTATGGTTGCCTTCCCCGGATGATAATGAATCGTCAGGTCATAGTCTTTTATCAGTTCGAGTCATCTCCGTTGTCTCATGTTCAGCTCTTTCTGGGTGAAAAGGTACTTTAAACTTTTATTATCTATATAAATTTCACACCTTTCACCGTATAAGTAATGTCTAGATTTTCAACGTGAACATTACTGCCACTAACTCCAAGTCATGAGTAGGGTAATTCTGCTCATAGGGTTTCACCTGTCTCGAAGCATAAGAAATTACCCGATCATTTTGCATCAAAACGTAACCTACAAGAAAGGGTTAATGCACTTATAATGTATGGAGAATTAACATAATGAAGTCGTTTATTTATTTACCTAACTCATTCTTAGATGCATCACTGTATATAACAAACCCTTCACTGAAAATGGGTTGCGCCTAAAGAGGGTGTTTAGATGAATGTTTTGATTAGTGTAGGAAATGAGAAGAAAAGAAAGTCTTCTCTCTTCTAATAGGAGGGGACGGTTGGAGAGTGATGGGAGTGGGAGGAAGAAAATCATGAAGATTTGAAAGGGTTAGGAAGGAAGAAGGATGGAGGCTTGTATTGGAAGTGAAAGAAAGATGAAGTGTAAGGCAAGATATTCTCCCCCCCCCTGACTTAAAGAGGGCCGGCCATCATGGAGTGGGAGAGAGTGGTTTCGCTTAGTTGGGGGTTGTAAGAGAGATGTAAGAAATGTAAGAAAAGGTGCAAGGGTTGGAAGGCTTTTTGGTATAAACCTATGATTGCTTAAAGCAATACAAAATTCTTGCTTAAGGGGACGGCTAAATGGTAGTGAGAGTGGGTAGAATAGGACAAAATTTTATTATTTGGTTTCTATTCAATTTTCTACACTTGGTATTTTGTTAGGGTATTAATCTAACCATAATTTCTTCTTCCTTTTCCAACCCTTGGCCGCCCTAACCATGTGGGTATATATATTTTATATAATTTTCATGTCTGGTCTAAAATATCTACACATGTCTTGCTTTTGTTTTCCCTTTATTTAAATAACTCTAATTTCTTGTGTCATATGTTTTGTTTTGATTTAATTTATTCTAATACTTAAGTTGTTACATATTAGTCTTGTTTTAATTCTTATCATGTAATTGTAACATTCGTTACCGAATTTCGTCGCATATCGATATTTCATATGTTTTAATACTCGCGCAAAATTTAAATGTATCTAAGTATGTATTACACGCGTATTGACGTAACTAAATTTTTTGGGGCATAACAACTGACCAGATATGGATATGGACATGCATTGCATTTTTATAAGTTGCATCATCAATGCATTATCATGGACATCATGGAAACTATATGGGTATGGAATAATAGGAAATTGCATTATCGACATAGACTATCATGGAACATTGTATGGATATAGATTATCATGGATATGGATTGGACTTGCATATTTATTGTATTGATGTTTCATGGACTTATTTATGTTGAATGTGCTAACTTCCTATTTGTGAAATGAAGACAGTCATGTATGTTCTTATGTTATAAACTATTTGAGAACCATGTCTTCGGATGTTTGATCACATGGCGGATCTAAGAGGTTTACTTGCTGGGTGGCTTGTATTATCGCTTAAACTTGTTGTTTAAATAATTTGCAGAGAACATGAACATGGATGTAGTATATTTAGAGGACGAGCCGGAGTTAGGCTATCCCCGATTGGGGACGTATACACTCGGACCTTGCACATAGACGTTTTATCTTTGATGGTTATGTGTTATGGACTCATTTTGGTACGTTAGTATTATGTATGGATTATGTATTGTGGACTGTATTTATGGACATTGTGATGATGTTGTAAATGTTTAAGTTATTTTGCTTTCGCTATATCAGTCCACGTATTATGTTGTGACGTGTATTCGATTGGCGTCGACGCCTTGTACTTCTCTTAGTAGAGTACGACGGGTGTGTGGTTCCGAGATCACCGTCTCGGGCAGGGCACTACATCATACCTATTGCAGTCAATGTGGTAAGTTTCATGAATGCGATGTAGGTCATCATCAGTTAGACTATAAAAGGATTGTTGTTTTAAGCAAGAAAAAGAACCTATATCTACCTAACCGAAAGAAAGAGCAAAATAATCTGCTTTCTTGAGAATATAATAGACAACTTGATATTGTTGACCTGATGAGGTTTTCGAGGGCATAATAACAGGTAGATCTAAAGACGAATATATAGAGCTTACTCACCAATGGATTCTTCCTTTCTTTTCTGCTTCTTAGAAAGATGAAAATTAATTTTATCTACTTTAGATCTAGTATGCTCTGAAGATTTGAAGGACTCATACTTCTCATTTGCAGCCACAGTATAGAATGCTCATACTGATAGATTTTCAAAATTGAAAGATTGAAATCTTTTCTGGTTTGTGATTGATTGTTGGATATCTTCCAATCCGAACTAGGCCTTGCTCTTTTTCAAAGAATTGTAGCTCATTGAGTGTAGAAAATAAGCATATAAAGTTCTTTGCATTTGGCCCAACCATTGAGGAGACACATCCAAATTACTGAAGGTATGTCACAGAATTCTGTAGAAACAATACTTCCATTTGCATGCTGCTTTTGGCTATCAAGACGATCGATTTTGGAAAAGTACAAAATATGAAAGTTGTATACTTTTGTCTTAGCTTTCCAATGAATCTTGCAACTCCTAATTTGCCTATGTGGTTGGAGAGATACGTCAATTCTACTAGAACTGGTCATGCATAAACTCACAATCCGAGATGGGCCTAAACTAATACAACATAAACATTTAAAAAGCAAAATAAAGAACACATTCTATCTTAATGATATTTTATAATAGTTTTAAAAATTCTTATAAATCATGTTATAGGTTCAATAAGGTGAACCTAATGCATAAATTCCCTTGGTTCATCTTGCACATGTTTAAATAGGAAGACCCTCACTTCATGCATTAGTTTCTTAATTTTACTTTTTGCTAAGGGTCCTTGATCTTGTATTTTTATAACATTATGTGCATTCTCATTATCTTGACATGGATGAGGGTTATGGACCTCATGTAGAGGAGTGGTGAATGGGGTGTGGAAGTGACAATTAGTTGGCGTTGTTAGAACAAGCTTTTGATGTTCTTAAGTTGGTTCCAGAAACTAAAGGAGCTCAGCTTCCTTCCGTGTACGTTCAATATCTAAGAGCAACACGTTTACATTTTTATTATGCAATTTGGACGGTGAGATTAAGATTGAAAAACATAAGAGAGAGAAAAGAGGAATAAATTAAGTACTTCTTTTAGCATTTACCGAAATTGAATGGACAATAAAATAATGAAAAGTAACTCTTGAGTTCAAGTTTTTGTTGAATTTGAGGCATATATTATGTTGGTTGGAGATAAACTTAAATTTGAATCTAGTAGTTTGTCATAAGTTTTTCCTCATATGAAGTTCGAAAGCTATGTTGGTAGTTTTTTTTTATAAACAAGTGATGAGATCGGATTTGTCACAAGATCTGTGATGTTGATTGAGATTGTTTTAAATTTATTATCGTAATCTGCAGTAATCAACAACATTATAAGTCCCGAAGTTATGCTATTCTGAAAAAAAACCATCTGGCGATCAAGTCAGTTGTGAGTGATTGAATGATTTCTTATGTTTAATTTGTAAACTATCGAGACAGTCTATTCGTGAGTGTTTGTGTATCACTAATTATGAGAAATAATGAAGAGCATTTAAGATTATCGCTCTCACCGCACATCCTACATATTTTTGTGAATGAAATTTTTTTTATACCCTGTTGTCTTTAGTCTTTGCATGTCAAGATTGTCAAGTGTTGCTAGATACTGTGTCCACTTTTATGCATGCAGCACACGTGTCGTTGAATACGCTTCAAGTGTTGTGGCGTCAGAATAGAGTTGTCCATGTAGTGAAAGTAACTTTAACTGATCACTCTTCACCAATCTTCACTGAGTTGTTCTATTATAGACCAATGAATTGATGCTGAGCTGAAATAACTTCGTTATCATTCTCATGCTTGAGTTCAAGTAGCCGACCTCCTAATTAGCCGAAATAACTTCGTCCTCTTATGCATTGATTGCAGCTGACCTCGTGGTATCTCAGCATCCCATAACAACTTGTTTCCTTATGAGATCAGTTGTTCGGAGCTCTAGGAATGCCAACTTGTTTACACTTGCTGCAGTGTACCTATGTTGATTTTAATCTCGTCATATGCCTCCAGATCTGCCTTGGCAATCTGAATGTCAAGACATATCTTCTCATAACGAACAATTTCTTCTCACACTTTCAGTGGAGCACGTCTCTGACGCATGTTCTTTTGATAAAGTAACTGATGTAACTAACTATTACGGGAATAACTACACAACCCATAATGCAATTATAACTGCAAAATTAACTTCCCTCACTCACCCATGAAGACAAATCCTTAAAATCTTCCATGAATAGTACTTGAGGGACCTATTTTGAAAATCATCATTCAAGACTTGCAAGACTAGCTTTTTTTTGGAGCCTACATGAATAGTTTTTAGAAGTGTGTAGTCTGTTCAATCATTATTTCAATTTGTAAGATAGTTTGTTGTCTTGTGATATTTTTGCCTATAAAAGGCACATAAGAGAAGCCTTGTAATCTCACACCTTCAATGAAAATTTTTTCTTCTTCAAAAATAATTCTTGTGTGTTTTCTTGGTTCATATTCAAAATCAAGGCTAGAATCTTTCAAGTCTTAAACATCCTTGTGAGAGTTGTCCAATTGCGGAGAGGAAAACATCCAAGAGGGAGGTATCTTGCTTGAGTTATGTAGAACTTATTGGAAGACTTATGTTCAAAAGGTTTTCTTTTAATTATTTGGAAGCAAGGTGAAGCTATCTTCATTGTGCCTAAACCATATTTGGAGGAGACCCAACTCCCATCCCCTTCTTCCTCTATTCCGTTCGTTTCTTAATAGGCGGAACAAACTACTAAAACCAAGAAGTTTGTAATGTTCAGGAGAAAGAAACGTCTGATGTTCGAAAAGTAACAACAGCCGAGTAATAGCCAAATGCAATTAAGCTGTTCAAACTTGTTAAATACTTCCAATTTATGTCAATGCGTGCAACTCGTGGGCTCCAACGATTCCACCTTTCAAACGTCCTTCACAAAGGGTTAGGCACAAGGAAGAAGACTTCCCCTTTGATGAGCTACAGCCTAACCTTGTGGATACAAACACTGACGTTGACACCTCGATGCCCCACACAGGTCCCATGACAAGGAGTATGGCTAAGAAATTGTTACAATGTGTTGAATCATTTCTTTACAGGCATGAAGAGGATGAGCCAAGCAAAGATGATGTCCATTGGGTTTATATGATACAAGCTATGATTTAGTTGTATCCAAAACGTGTTGTACATATCTTTAGTTGTTCCTTTTATTATTGTTGGTTTGTTAACTTTGTTTTAGGATAGTTTGTGTTGTATTCTTGCCTTATCTTTCAGGTACACGTTTTAGCTTGAAGATGCAATTCAAACCTGAAATTTTGTCCAAGCAAAGAGGTGACAAACAAGTAGCTTACAAGCAAGGAGGTGATAAGCAAGTAGGTTACAAACAAGGAGGTGATAAGCAAGTAGGTTACAAGCAAGGAGGTGACAAGCACTCATGTCAAACTCAAGGCTTGTCCTCCACGCAAATAGTGAGCAAAACAAGCTGCTCAAAGCTTTAACCAATGAGAAGAAGTCTTGCAAATGTTCAAGCCAATCACACTCAAGTTGAAGACAAGAAAACAAGCTGCACAAAGATTCATCCAATCAAAATGCTTGAGGGAAACCGTTGGGCTAAGGAATGAGAAGGTTTGAATATTCAAAGACAACTTGCAACCAATCAAAGGCCTTTCTCAAGCAAGCTGCTACCTATCTAAGCCAATCAAATTGATCAAAGGAGGAAGGCTGGAAAAGAGGTTAAACACACGACAAGGCAACCAGCCTTTTGGAACCAAAAGTTGCTCAAACAATTTCCAAGCAAAGCATGTCATTTAGTCTAGTATTTTGTATATTAAATCTTGTACTTCTTAGCATTTTCGTTGGTTATAAGTAGAGCTAGAACCAGATTGTAAATGGAACCATTATCAATATACATTTCAACCAGAATTTCCTTCAAGGAGTTATCAACATTTCAAGTTGAAGTCTAAAGCCACTTACGGTTTTCTCTCAAGTTCCTACCCTAGAACTTGTTAGTATTTGCTTCATCTTTTGGTTTACAAGCATCTTAAGGTCTCTTGAGGTTTTAGATGTGTTGGAGTGCCAAAGAGGGAGAGGTGTTGGCATAGATTGAGCCAAGAACAACGGTTAAAGATCAAGGGGTATCTTGGAGATGTTCTTTGACATAGCTTGTGTTCAAATCAGTTTGGAATAGGAGACAAAGTCCTTGGCAAAGTTTTCTAGCCTTCGTTTGGCTTATCAAGTGGTATCAGAGCTTTGGTTAGTCTTCTATTCATGTTTACATTGATTAAATTTGCATATGAATGTTGCTGCCCAACCGTGTGTTAAACTGATTTCTATTGCGTTAGTTGCTGTTTGTTTAGGTAGTTAGCTTTTGTTTTAAAGTGCTTGTTAGATAGTATACTATAGTATGGTAAATTAGTTAAGTGGCAAAACGAAAACACCCCACAAAAAAAACAACTTAGACTAGACATAGTGTTGTTAGGAGTTGTTTGCATAGTTTGGAACAAAACCGTGTGTGAAGCTGATTGTTCTTGTTTAATTTAGCTTAGTTGATCTTCATTAGACCTTAATCTAGTAGCTTAAGTGTTAGTTTAGTTGTATCCTTAAAAGAGAAAACTTGAACACAAAATAGATTAGTTGGTAGTTAGCTTGTAATCAAGTAGTTAAAATTCTGTTTTAGTAACTTTTGTGCAAACTGTCCAAAACGTTTTAGTGCTGCCTTGTTTAGCTTAGTTAGACTAGATTACAACATAGTTTAAGTGTTTAGATGTTTGTTTAGTTTAGCTCAAGAAAACCGAAAACCAAAGAACCAAAACAAAGTAGTTTTAGCTAGTAAGTGTGCTACCTACTTCAAGAGACATACGTTTGAACATCAACCCTTGCATCTAGTGTCATTTAGTTTAGAATCTGATTGCATCATACAAACAAAAACCAAACAAAAAACAAGTAGGATAGATCACTTAAAAACCAAACAAAACAAGATAGCCTAGTTGCATCAAAACTGATTTTCCATTAGTTGTTAGTAACCAGCTTTTGTAAACTTCATTTAGGCACAACTAAGTTGCATTTAGCCATCTTAGAATTAGTTAGATCACTTGCATCAAAAACAAAAAAAAGGAAAAAGAACAACCTGCCCAAAAACCGTGTGGATTAAAACAACTTTTAAAGCTCATTTGAAATCTTGGTACATGCTAATAGCTTTATCCTTTTGTTGATTTCAATTGTTTCAAACAACTTGTTGGACTTAGATATATTCTGGAAGTTAGGAATTGTTTAAGCCCCACATTGTTAAAGAGCTATCCAATTGTTGTTTTAGATCATTTTCTGAACTTACATTGCACTATATACGATTTGAACTTGTTGTAATTGTGAATTGAACTCCCACTACATAGTGTTTAGCCGTGTTGTGTACGAGGAACTTTCAAATTCCAAATACAACAAACCTTGTGCAATTAAAGGCCGTGGGCAATGTCTCATGTAGGCCGTGAGGAATAGTCTCACAACAATCAAGCAAACCATCCAAAGAAAGAAAATTAAGCTTGATTGAGAAATACGCGAGAGAAAAGCCAATATTTGTCAACAAGTAAGAGGCAAGACAAGAGAGAATTGCACAAGAAAGCCTAGTGAGGAAAAAGCCCAAAGATAAACGTTGCATAAAAGGAAAATCCCGTGCAAAAGAAAGAAAGTGCCCAAACCAAACCCCAAAGTGTTGTAGTTTTGAAATAATTGAAAGTTTCTAAAGCAAACCCTTGCTAGCACTTTGTTTGTGTGTCTTTACTTTCACTTTACTACAATTGATAATTGCATATGCTGTAAAGTAAATTGAGGGATTGACTTAAAACAACCCCGTAGATTTCATTCAGCCCGAACAACAATTTGACTTCTGTGATTTACTTGAATCTTTAGGAGAAATAGTCCAAATTGCTGTTTTGAACAATTGTCAACATAAAATAGAGTATTTGCATCTTGTCAATATTTTAAATTGGTTTTTGAGATTGTCTTCTGAATCATGGGTCCCCAACAGAAAGATAATACACCATCCCCGTCCCCATCTACTCCTGTTCCATCCCCAGTCCCTGTTACCCTAGAGAATATACAGCAAACACTCACTTTCCTTGTTAATCAGTTTGGTTTAATGAGAAGTGACATAGAGGATAACAAACAAAGGATAAACAACGTAGAAAAGCCAACCTCAGATCAAAAGGAACCTAGTATACCTTTTCAAGAAGGCACCTCTTATGGTAATGAGTCTCCTGTTCAACCTAGAAGAGTCACATCACATAGAGGTAGAGGTCGAGGTCGAGGTAGTAATGGTGGTCGTAGGAACATTTCTTTTGAGGAGAGATTTGATTATCTCCCTGAGTACAATGAAGAACACTATCCGGAAGAACGGTATGATGAACGTCAACCTGATAGAAATGAACATCTTGAAGAAGAGTTCATTACTACTAAACTGACGATACCCTCCTTCCAAGGGAAAAGTGATCCTGAAGCTTATCTGCAATGGGAAACAAAAGTAGATCATATGTATTCTTGCACTAACTATTCTGAATTGGCCAAAGTGCGGTATGCAACTTTTGAATTTGTAGATTATGCTTTACTCTGGTGGGAGCAATTGCAGAACACCAGGAGAAGAACAAGACAGCCCCCTGTTGTTACTTGGTCCGAACTGAAACAAGAGATGAGGAAGAGATTCATATCTCCTTCCTATGAGAGAAGTATCTTCCAGAAATTACAACAACTTTCTCAAGGTAATAGATCTGTTGATGAATTTTATAAAGAATTAGAACATCTGCTTACCAGGGCTAACATAGAAGAAGCTGAGGAAGCCACAATGGCTAGATTTCTAGCTGGCTTGAACAAAGAGATTGCATTCAAGGTGGAACTCACACCTTACTCTGATCTGGCTTCTATGGTTCACATTGCTGAGAAAGTGGAAAGACAATTGAAGGTAAAAACTTCTAACCCTTCTTTTCGGACTAATCCTTTGAGTTTTCCCAGAACACAGCCCAGGACGCCTTTCCGTCCACAACAAGGTCAAGGCCGTGGATTCCAAGGAAAATCAACCCAGAACATCCAAAATCGTCCAAAGTTTCCAATCCCTGATAAAGGCAAAGCCAAGGTGGAAGGTACGCCTAATGTTAAGACTCGTGATATTCAATGTTTTAAATGCTTAGGAAAAGGTCATTTTGCTAATCAATGTCCCAACCCTAAACGCATCATGTTTATTGAAGAGTCTAATGAGTATTATTCTGAGGAAGAATTGGAAGAGAATGAAGAAAACAAAGAAATTGAGCAAACGTGTGAGGAAGAAGAAGAGATTAGTGAAGAGACTAATGAGTGTGAAACAAAAGAGTTCTTAGTTGTCCGTCGAGCCCTAAGTGCCCAAATTAAAACTGAAGAACCTGACATACAAAGAGAGAACATATTCCACATTCACTGTATGGTTAAAAAGAAAGTCTGCACTTTAATCATTGACTCCGGTTCATGTACCAATGTGGCAAGTTTTGAACTTGTTAGGAAACTTGAGTTACCTTTATTGAATCACCCCCATCCTTATAGACTTACGTGGCTTAACGAGTGTGGTGAAGTTAAAGTAACAAAGCAAGTCCTAATTTCTTTATCAATCGGTGGGTATTTTGCTGAGGTGTTATGTGATGTAGCCCCTATGCAATCAAGTCATATCTTATTAGGTAGACCGTGGCAATTTGACAACAAGGTTACTTATGATGGTTACCTAAATAGATATTCCTTTAGGCATAACAACAAGCTGTTCAAATTAAATGCCTTGCCCCCGCACAAAGTTTTTGAGGATCAACAACGCATCTTAAAAAGTCATAATGATCCAAAAGAAAAGGAATTGGAGAGGATTTTCATCAAAGAAAACCAATTAAGAAGTTCTCATCTTAGAGTTGAACCAAAAGAAAACAAGGTTTCTGCTGAACCATCTATAAAGAAAAGCGCATTCTTTGCATCTCAAAGTGAGGTATTCCATGCTATCAACTCAAAGAAAACTGTTTATATCTTGCTTTACAAAGAAACTCTATTCTCTTCATCTGACATACCATCTACTTTACCAAGTGAAGTTGCATCTTTACTTCAAGAATTTTCTAGCTTGTTTCCTGAAGGAGATCCCCCAGGTTTACCACCTCTAAGAGGCATTGAACATCAAATAGATTTCGTTCCAGGAGCTGTTCTGCCAAACAGACCTGCCTATAGAGCCAATCCAGAGGAAACTAAGGAAATCCAAAAGCAAGTTGAGGAACTATTGACCCAGGGTAAAGTAAAAGAGAGTATGAGTCCTTGTGCTGTTCCTGTTATCATTGTCCCTAAGAAAGATGGAACTTGGAGAATGTGTACTGACTGTAGAGCCATCAATAAGATCACTGTGAAGTATAGATACCCTATTCCTAGGTTGGATGACATGTTGGATATGTTGTATGGGTCTAGGTGTTTTAGCAAAATAGATCTTAAGCAAGGCTATTTCCAAGTGAGGATTAGGGAAGGTGATGAATGGAAAACCGCCTTTAAGACTAAATTTGGATTGTACAAGAATGGTTAGTTATGCCCTTTGGTTTAACCAACGCCCCTAGTACTTTCATGAGGTTAATGAATGAGGTCTTAAGGAAATTCATAGGGAAATTTGTAGTAGTTTACTTTGATGACATTCTTATCTACTCCAAAACCCTAAGTGAACACCTGAACCATCTAAGAGTTGTTTTTGCCACCCTACAGAAAGAAGAGTTATATGCTAATTTCAAGAAGTGTTCTTTCTGTCTGGAGAAGGTTACATTCTTAGGATTTGTGATTAGTGCTGAAGGAATTGAAATGGACCAAGAGAAAGTTAAATCCATAACTGAGTGGCCAACCCCTAAATCTGCTGGAGATATTAGGAGTTTTCATGGATTAGCTAGCTTCTATAGACGTTTTGTGAAGGATTTCTCTACCCTAGCTGCACCCTTGAATGAGTTAGTCAAGAAAGATGTAAGATTTGAATGGGGAGAATCACAACAACAAGCCTTTGAGGAACTTAAGAAACGTCTAACTTCTGCACCTATCCTGAGATTGCCCAACTTTGATGAAATGTTTGAAGTTGAATGTGATGCCAGTGGAGTTGGCATTGGAGCTGTATTGCATCAAGGTAACAAACCTGTTGCCTACTTTAGTGAGAAACTGAAAGGAGCTTCCATAAATTATTCAACCTATGATAAAGAATTGTATGCCCTTGTCCGTTCATTACAAACTTGGCAACATTATCTGCAACCTAAGGAATTTGTGATTCATACTGATCATGAGAGCCTTAAGTATCTAAAAGGTCAAGGAAAATTGAATAAAAGACATGCCAAATGGGTTGAATACATTGAACAATTCCCTTATGTAATCAAGTATAAGCAAGGCAAAGAAAATGTTGTTGCTGATGCCTTATCTCGTCGCTATACTTTGATTACTACTCTTTCATGTAACATGTTTGGTTTTGAGTCTATCAAAGAGATGTATCATTCTGATCATGACTTTAGTTCTATATATCAAGCATGCACTGATTCCCCTTTTGCTAAATATTACTTGCATGATGGTTACTTGTTTAAAGAACATAAGTTATGTGTACCAATGTGTTCATTAAGAGAGTTGTTGATAAAAGAAGCTCATGGAGGAGGATTAATGGGTCATTTTGGCTCGTTAAAAACATTGGAAACACTTAAGGAACATTTCTTCTGGCCACATATGAGAGCACATGTTGATAAGGTATGTGACCAATGTATTACTTGCAAGCAAGCAAAGTCTAGAACACAACCACATGGATTATACACTCCTTTATCTGTTCCAAACTCACCTTGGACTGATATTTCTATGGACTTTGTATTGGGATTGCCTCGATCCAAAACTGGTAAAGATAGCATCTTTGTTATTGTTGATAGATTTTCCAAAATGGCACATTTCATTGCATGTAAGAAAGTTGATGATGCTATTCATATTGCTGATTTGTTCTTTAAGGAGATTGTTAGATTGCATGGCATGCCACGTACGATTGTTAGCGATAGAGATACAAAGTTTCTAAGTCATTTCTGGCGAGTTTTGTGGAGTAAACTTGGTACTAAATTGTTATTTTCTACAACTGCTCACTCACAAACCGATGGTCAAACTGAAGTTGTTAATAGAACTTTGTCTCAACTGTTACGTGTTGTCATTCAAAAGAACTTAAAGAATTGGGAAGATTGCTTAGCTTATATTGAGTTTGCGTACAATAGAGTTGTTCATAGTGGAACATTGCATTCTCCTTTTGAAGTTGTTTATGGCTTTAACCCTTTGTCCCCGCTTGATCTTGTTCCCATACCTGTTCATGAACGTGTTAGTTTAGATGGTGAACGAAAAGCAAAACTTGTGAAAGAATTGCATGAAAAGGTTAAGTCACAACTTGAAGCTAAGAATAAAGTGTATGCCAATAGAGCCAACAGGAATCGTAAAGTTGTTATATTTGAACCTGGTGATCTTGTTTGGTTACACTTGAGGAAAGAAAGATTCCCTAAGGAAAGGGACTCAAAATTGAAGCCGAGAGGCGATGGACCGTTCAAAGTGTTGAAACGGCTTGGTGATAATGCCTATGTTCTCGATCTTCCTGAAGAAAGGTATGGTCCTATCTCTAAAACTTTTAATGTTGCTGACCTTTCTCCGTTTAGTATTGATTCAGATTCGAGGACGAATCCTTTTCAAGTGGGAGGGAATGATGAGCTACAGCCTAACCTTGTGGATACAAACACTGACGTTGACACCTCGATGCCCCACACAGGTCCCATGACAAGGAGTATGGCTAAGAAATTGTTACAATGTGTTGAATCATTTCTTTACAGGCATGAAGAGGATGAGCCAAGCAAAGATGATGTCCATTGGGTTTATATGATACAAGCTATGATTTAGTTGTATCCAAAACGTGTTGTACATATCTTTAGTTGTTCCTTTTATTATTGTTGGTTTGTTAACTTTGTTTTAGGATAGTTTGTGTTGTATTCTTGCCTTATCTTTCAGGTACACGTTTTAGCTTGAAGATGCAATTCAAACCTGAAATTTTGTCCAAGCAAAGAGGTGACAAACAAGTAGCTTACAAGCAAGGAGGTGATAAGCAAGTAGGTTACAAACAAGGAGGTGATAAGCAAGTAGGTTACAAGCAAGGAGGTGACAAGCACTCATGTCAAACTCAAGGCTTGTCCTCCACGCAAATAGTGAGCAAAACAAGCTGCTCAAAGCTTTAACCAATGAGAAGAAGTCTTGCAAATGTTCAAGCCAATCACACTCAAGTTGAAGACAAGAAAACAAGCTGCACAAAGATTCATCCAATCAAAATGCTTGAGGGAAACCGTTGGGCTAAGGAATGAGAAGGTTTGAATATTCAAAGACAACTTGCAACCAATCAAAGGCCTTTCTCAAGCAAGCTGCTACCTATCTAAGCCAATCAAATTGATCAAAGGAGGAAGGCTGGAAAAGAGGTTAAACACACGACAAGGCAACCAGCCTTTTGGAACCAAAAGTTGCTCAAACAATTTCCAAGCAAAGCATGTCATTTAGTCTAGTATTTTGTATATTAAATCTTGTACTTCTTAGCATTTTCGTTGGTTATAAGTAGAGCTAGAACCAGATTGTAAATGGAACCATTATCAATATACATTTCAACCAGAATTTCCTTCAAGGAGTTATCAACATTTCAAGTTGAAGTCTAAAGCCACTTACGGTTTTCTCTCAAGTTCCTACCCTAGAACTTGTTAGTATTTGCTTCATCTTTTGGTTTACAAGCATCTTAAGGTCTCTTGAGGTTTTAGATGTGTTGGAGTGCCAAAGAGGGAGAGGTGTTGGCATAGATTGAGCCAAGAACAACGGTTAAAGATCAAGGGGTATCTTGGAGATGTTCTTTGACATAGCTTGTGTTCAAATCAGTTTGGAATAGGAGACAAAGTCCTTGGCAAAGTTTTCTAGCCTTCGTTTGGCTTATCACCCTTGCTTCCTTAGTGATTAAAAACGTGTGGATTAAGAATGAGCAAGACCAACACTTCAAGATGGTCGTTGATCAGGCAAACCAATACGGCCCTCCTGGACGGCACCTTTAAGCAATGGCAACACCTTCAAAATGCTCAACTTTGAAGGATCTTAACCTAGGTTTTTAATACAAAACCAAGAAAACAAAGTCTCACACAAAGTGAAAGAAATATCAAGAATTCTTATTCATCAAAAGTTGTCCCTAACATTCGGCCAAAAGGCCCTATTTATAGACTAGAAAACGTGCTCCTCAAGCCTTAGAATGGCTAGACATTATTTCAAATAATGCTAGCTACCAAATGTTTAAATTTAAAATCTGGTTGAAATTCAAACCAAGATAAATTCTAGCTAAAACTTGAATTTGCTTGTAGAATGCCAACTTCTCTCTTCCAGCCGTGTATGATGACTAAATGGAGGTGTTTGAGATCTGATTTGATGATGATAAGGTGGTTGGATTTGAATTCAAAGGTTGGTTCAAATTTGAATTCGAATTGAGTTTGAATTTGAATTCAAATTTGGGTTTAACTTTGAATTGTGATCTCATCTCCTCCTTGCTTCAAGAATGGCGTGTAGATGGCTTCAAGGTGGCTAAGATGTTGAATTCAAATGTCGGTTGAAGTTTGAATTCAAATTGAGTTTGAATTTGAATTCAAATTTGGGTTCAACTTTGAATTGTAGACTCATCTTCCTCTTAACCTCCAAGATGGCGTGTGGAATGGACTAAGATAAGGCTGAGAATTTATTGAAATGTAAATCTCAAATTAGATGAAACTTGAATTCAAATAATGGTTGAATTTAAATTTAAGTTTGTCTTCAAGTTTGAATGCGATTTAATCTCCATCTTTGAACTTCAAGTTGGGCGCCACTATGGAGATAATTTGAGCTGGATTTTGAAAATGGAATTCCATCTTGGACACATTTGAATTTGTCTTTGTGGAGACAAACATTCTTCTCAAGACAACATTCATTTTGTTTCCCTTTTTGAAGCACACGCCTGTAATGCCCTTTTGAGCTTCCATTAGGCTTGGAAATTTCATGTACCTAATTTACCTGCAAAGCAAACACAAGGAAGCAAGGATCCCAAGAAAACAAGACATACATTTGGTTATTTTATTGAAAGACGCCTATATGCATGAAAAGTGATGCATGGAATGCAACCCAAGACTAAGACAAACTGTCTTGTATTTTGCACACCTTGGACCGCATCATTCCCTCCTTCCTAAAAAAGATTCGTCCCGAATCTTAGCATGTATGTCATGCGGGAGAAAGATCCTCAATAATGCAACAAAGATACAAGACTCACATGTATGCACACTTTCATCCTAAGATGTTTAGGGTGAATGAGTAATGCAATGACAAAACATGTTCTTAAAAACTCATAAAAGCTGATTTGGTCATGCATCAACAATAAGTAAGTCCTCTTCCTCACATGTTTTGGATGCATTAGGATCTGATTTTCAAATTTTAGTTGATAATACGCATCATCAAATCCTATAGGGGGTGCATGACAAGAGGTGTTCAACAGAGGTTTCTTTGTAGTGTTTCTAGGATGTATAACCAATAAAAGCTCATAGTTATCATGCATTTGATCCTCACACAAGGTCAGCACATGAATGTCAGATGATGTATCATGATGTGGTGACAAAAATAGCGTGTTTGGAGTTGTGATATTCATGTCGCCATTATTTTCATTGGCGCTTCTTAAAACTTCCAAATCCGGTGAATTTAAACTATCATGCTCATCAAAGCACAAATCAGCACTAACATCCAGATTATTATCCTCAAAATCAGTTTGCAACGTAATGTCAAGTGGAATTTCATATTCATACTCATGTAAATTGGAATTTTCATGGGATGGAATGTCACTATCAAAATACTCAAACAAAGGATTATTATAGACAATCCATTCATGCTTCTCAACATTATCATGTTTGTCACCTAAGACATCATTATTCTCACTTGAAATGTCATTCCAATCATCTTGTAAATCAGCATGTAAATCAAGCAAATCATGTGAATCATGCGAAGCACAAACAACTTTAGATTCATGCTCATCACTTTCAGCACGCAAGTTAGTCTCATGCATATGAACACTATGAACATCGACAAGTCTCCTAAGACCTTGCAATTTATTAAGGAGGTCTAATCTGTGTACCTTTTGTTCTTCTACTTTTAAAAGGATTTCAGAGTTGCGTTCTTTTTGTGCTAGAAATTTCTTACGAATGTCAGCATTACGTTCTAAGAACTTCACACGGTCATGTTCATTCAGCACATCAACTTTAGCATCATGAACGACATGTTTATCAATCGAAATTTCAGCATCATCATCATAAGAATCATGCTCAATACCAACACTAAAATCAAGCGAATCAATTTCGTAACAAGCTTGATTGAAGCCTTTTACCATTACGTGATAGAGGTCTCTAATGTCATCTTCCATGGAATCCATGAGTAACCTGAAATTAATCGAGCAACAAAGAAAGGAAAAACTAACACAAAGACGAAAGAGATTTCGTTACGTTAGTGGGAAAAGAAAACAAATACAGGCACTCCACTTTCTTTTCTTTCCACTCTCTTACCACTTTGCTTCTTGGATAACCTGAAGTTAATAAGATTCAAAGCGAACAATTAAGAAAGTGTTTTGCCAATGCTTCGTCCAAATCACAACGGTCTACACTTGTTTCTCCCTTTTGCGTTCAAGTTGCCCAAATAGTATCAAAATAGAATCAAGTGAAATGGAAACAAACTTGAACTTTCTACTAAGATTCGAAGAAAATAAGCAACCAAAATTGATGTATAAGGCTGAACCAAAGATGAACTAAGGATTGCCGTGGGCAATCTTTAGTTAGTTTTTGATTCAATGCACTTACTATCCACAAAATGGTTCAAGTCATGCAATAATCGAGCAACCAAGTGTGTGATTTGTTCAAGAAGAGCAATGCAAGGAAAATAAAGGTGTAAGGGCGGTTGGGGTTTAATAAAATAGGAGATGGTATCCAAGGTTGCCAAATTGTACCAAAAATTTTAAATAATGCACAAATGCTTTCTTCCTTTTTCTTTTCACCTTTTTTTGTCTTTCTTTCTCTTCTTGCGGTTTTCAACTCACGCAAGTTTCAGATTCTCTTTTTTTTTTGTTCAAGGCAAGAAAACGTAACTTCTCTGCTTTTGTTCAAACGTTGTTCTTGACAAACCCTGGCAAGGAACTTTTGATTTCAGCCAAAGGTAATCTCAAATATGCAATATTGTGTAGGGGAATGTGAATGAGGATAAATCTCAGTTAGGGTTTTGTGGGTAACCGAGATTAGGGTTTTCGAAGAATTAGGGTTTTGCGTGGCGGGTTTTCAGCTTTCATGTTTGTTGTGGAAGTGGTTTTCACACGTATGATCAGCACGATTGGAGCATGAAATCAATCAAAATATGAATCATAAGAGGCATACAATCATCACCAACTAAAAGCTTCGGTAGCAACAAGATGATTTGAAACCGAGGTAGCTTTATAGGCTGATGGTTGGAATATTTAAAAGAAGGCTGAATGTAACCTAAAATGCAACAAACCCTAATTTGTTCAAGTTTGAACGACTCAAAATCAGATTGTGATGCGAAAAGGAAATAAAAGAAATGACACTTGAATGATGAAAAGCAAAATGCAGCAACATGCAAGGACTCAAAGCAATGTTTGTTTTGGACTTTTTTTTTTGAAATGCAAGACAAGGGCGTGTAGAGTGAGGAGTAGAAGAAGGACACAACTAAACTTAAAATGACTAGACTCAAACAAAAAAAGGAAATGATAGATGGTGGAATAGAGTAACCTGGCTCTGATACCAATTTGATGCGTGCAACTCGTGGGCTCTAACGATTCCACCTTCCAAACGTCCTTCACAAAGGGTTAGGCACAAGGAAGAAGACTTCCCCTTGCTTCCTTAGTGATTAAAAACGTGTGGATTAAGAATGAGCAAGACCAACACTTCAAGATGGTCGTTGATCAGGCAAACCAATACGGCCCTCCTAGACGGCACCTTTAAGCAATGGCAACACCTTCAAAATGCTCAACTTTGAAGGATCTTAACCTAGGTTTTTAATGCAAAACCAAGAAAACAAAGTCTCACACAAAGTGAAAGAAATATCACGAATTCTTATTCATCAAAAGTTGTCCCTAACGGCCAAAAGGCCCTATTTATAGACTAGAAAACGTGCTCCTCAAGCCTTAGAATGGCTAGAAATTATTTCAAATAATGCTAGCTACCAAATGTTTAAATTTAAAATCTGGTTGAAATTCAAACCAAGATAAATTCTAGCTAAAACTTGAATTTGCTTGTAGAATGCCAACTTCTCTCTTCCAGCCGTGTATGATGACTAAATGGATGTGTTTGAGACCTGATTTGATGATGATAAGGTGGTTGGAATTGAATTCAAAGGTTGGTTCAAATTTGAATTCGAATTGAGTTTGAATTTGAATTCAAATTTGGGTTTAACTTTGAATTGTGATCTCATCTCCTCCTTGCTTCAAGAATGGCGTGTAGATGGCTTCAAGGTGGCTAAGATGTTGAATTCAAATGTCGGTTGAAGTTTGAATTCAAATTGAGTTTGAATTTGAATTCAAATTTGGGTTCAACTTTGAATTGTAGACTCATCTTCCTCTTAACCTCCAAGATGGCGTGTGGAATGGACTAAGATAAGGCTGAGAATTTATTGAAATGTAAATCTCAAATTAGATAAAACTTGAATTCAAATAATGGTTGAATTTAAATTTAAGTTTGTCTTCAAGTTTGAATGCGATTTAATCTCCATCTTTGAACTTCAAGTTGGGCGCCACTATGGAGATAATTTGAGCTGGATTTTGAAAATGGAATTCCATCTTGGACACATTTGAATTTGTCTTTGTGGAGACAAACATTCTTCTCAAGACAACATTCATTTTGTCTCCCTTTTTGAAGCACACGCCTGTAATGCCCTTTTGAGCTTCCATTAGGCTTGGAAATTTCATGTACCTAATTTACCTGCAAAGCAAACACAAGGAAGCAAGGATCCCAAGAAAACAAGACATACATTTGGTTATTTTATTGAAAGACGCCTATATGCATGAAAAGTGATGCATGGAATACAACCCAAGACTAAGACAAACTTTGTCTTGTATTTTGCACACCTTGGACCGCATCAGAACTTGTCTGAACAAATTGCTTAAAAGAAATATTGTCATCTATCCAGAATGCAAAAATGTCCGTCTTCTGATCACAAGATTAACATCTCATAAAACAGACCCGGCCACCAGATCATAAAAGTGGATTACCAGTAGAAAAATGCAATAATTGTAAACCAGGAACGATCTCTACCATACCTTCCTGGCTCCAACATTTATTTCTAATAACAGCACAACCTTACCGTCTCTCTGCAGCTAACAAGCAAATATTATCTTCATCATCTTTCAAGGCTTTCCAATTTGACAAATCTCCAAATTCTAAGCAGTCTTTGCTGCCTTATCTTGCAAAGCATTCTCAGAGTGCGCAAACTCTGGAGGTGTTTCGCGAACAACACCCGACACTGAGTCATAGTCTCCATCATGATGTGCAAAATTCTTGTGCAACACCTTCTCAAACTCAGTTTTCTCAAGGTCTTTAGCATTTTCAGCTGCGTGATGCAGTGCTAAGTCGGAATACTTGATGGCTGACTGGGGTATGAAGGCAATTTCATCCTCCGTAAGCTTCCTCAAAAATTTTGCTGGATTTCCACCCCATATCTGTGCTACAAAAAACAAGTATTGGTTAACGTGTGAATCTATTCGCATATCCATTCCAATATTCATTCTGCACAGGTATTAGGTACTTCAAATATATCAGTAAAACTAGATACAGAGCTTCAAACTGCATGACTAACAATTTGGCAACAGGATGTCAAGAGCCTGAATGTTCTCGCATCTTAGTGTTATGAATCTTACCTGAGGATAATGATATGTACATACAGATATGAATGATATGCATAGAAATTATAACAGTAATAAGAACGAGTAGGCCATTAACACACCTCACCGCAGGGTATCCTTGTATTCTGTCTCACAAGTGCCCCAGCGGCAACCATAGCATTCTTCTCTACCACCACTCCATCCAGCAATGTAGCAGCCATGCCTATAAATGCTTCGTCCTCAACAGTACATCCATGGAGAACAGCGCTATGGCCTGTCCAGAATTGTTGGATAAGTGTCCCGAAAGATTTAGACTTCACAAGGAGCACGTGGAAAAATATATAATTAATCAACACTTACCTACAGTGACATTGTTACCAATAATAGTAGGTAGAACCTTCCCAGCTAAATTGGACTTGGCAACATGAACCAGAGAATTGTCCTGTATGTTGGTTCCAGTTCCAATACTGATCCTGTTCACATCACCTACATGTAATGTTTAACATTCAAAAACTGCAGCATAAAATACAGGGAAACGAGAAACAAATACTAAAACAAAAACGGATGGCAGACTAAGGACAAGTGAAAAAGGTAAACACAATAGGCATCTGAACTAAAGTTGCAAACTCATTGATCCAAAAGAGTGGCCAGGCTTAACTTAGCTTGTCCACCTTTTGGCTGGCTCCATTTGGATTTTAGTTGGCTTCCATCCTTAAACTAAGGTAAAGCTTTGAAGTTGCGAAAAGCAATGCAACCGTGTAAGTATTATAAATATTCCACAAAACAACACACAAAAAATCAATGTGAATATGAAGAATCAATTTAAATCTCATTATACAGCAAAAGACGCTAAGTCCACATCCCATAAAGAAAAATATCAGTAATTGAACCAGATTGTTCGCAAGCTTTTGAGCAAATTCGAGAAATTATTAAATTAACTCATAACCTGAATTCAAACAAATTTCTTCAAGCTTAGATCATGTCTTAAACAGGTCAGTTAAAAAAAAAAAAAAAAGAACAACCTTCTACTAGGATTCAATTCATTGGGCATCCAACACTTTGTTATCAATGAACCCAAAATCAGAAGGTCAACAAGTATACTATCAAAGAGTAAAGAATAAAGCAATAAAGTTGGGATCGCAGAACAAGACAGATAAAGGTGGAGCAGGACGCAGGACTTCAAAGCAAGGAAGAAACAGAGGCGAGATTTGGATTGTTCCACAACTATGGTTTGAAAAAGACTTACCAAAATATATCTTCTAGAACAAGTATGATTTTATTTATTTTTATATAAGTGAACGAGTATGATTTTAAAAGAGAGAGCACACGGAAGCATGACTTCCTAACAAAACAAACCTTCATCTTATCAGCTACTGGCACCACTTTTCATTTTAAAGCCAGCAACCAACAATAACAATTTCAAAAACCCTGCTTCCATCACCATCTCCACCTCCCAATCCCCAGCAAAATTCCTCTGGTCATTATGACTTCTGAGATAACACCAGAAAGCCTTAGACAGCCTTAAACCCCCAAAATACACCCAATTTGTAGTATGCAGGACAAGAATAGAATCAGCAAGGATGCCTGAATGGTTCTTTCTGAGGGATAAAGGTGAACCAAGGAACTGAAGGAGGAAATGATAAACAGAAATTTCATCCTGTAAAGAAAGTTTGAAATTGAATAAACGAGTAAGAAAGACAAGGTGGAGAAGGGACCATGGGATGAGACAAGCATAAAGCGCAGAGGACTAGACATTAAGATACGTGTTAAGGGCAAAACCAACGTCCTACTCCAAAATATAGGGATCAGCAACCAAAGAAGATCCTTGCGTCATAGGAAATATTAGATGCTGTTCCATAAACTGGATTCAATGCACAACACACCTACTGTTGCACTGAATAACATGTCAAACTCTGAAGCTTTCTGGTAGTTGTGCATATGAGAGGATATAATCCAACTTTACAACATGATATAAACTGGTAAAAGCATGAAATCAGTGCAGTTGCCAGTAAACCTGACATACTGACACAGTAAGAGACATTAACAATTATTGGCCACGTCCAGATAAACAGAATACTGGACCCAATTAGAAACAACTTAAAAGGACTTTAGACATAAATAAATTGGTTATACATGAATTTAAGACTTCACATGAAGAAAAGTTTCAATCTAGCAAAAGTCTAAAAAGTTACTAACAAGCACACTCTCACGGTTACAAAAGGGTATGAACAAGTGTTTTCTTTTTGTACGTTGGAAAAATCACTAGTTCATACGATGAACCTTTTGTGTAGATCATCTCAGCACTTGTACCAGTGAGAGTGTGCTGGTTAGCAACTTTTCAGACTTTTGCTAGATTGAAACTCTTCTTATTGAGAAGTCTTAGATTCACGTGCAACCAATTTATTTATGTCGAGAATCCTTTTAAGTTGTTTCTGATTGGGTCCAGTGTTCTGTTTATCTAATATCTATACAAGTGAACCACTGCACTATGAGGCACAGGAATTGAGCTGACCAAAATTGACATAAAATGACCACAGATACCATATCACAAAATTCCAATAGTCAAAAGCACAAAGAAGCTTTACAAAATAGCACACAAAGAAATGACATTCTACCAAAACTCGGACTTTTAAGCTAGAATAAATACCCACGTGAATGTAATTCATACTGACAACTATATTTTCCAAAAAGCACCTTTTACTTGATGGTATCATATTAAAACAATCTCTTACTAACATAAACTTCAATGACAAAAAAGATTTGACCGAAAAACCTTTAGGTCTAGCGGTTGAGTAGCATTTACCCTACCCCGGGGTCTCGAGTTCGATTCTCCCTTCCCAATTATTTTGAGAAAAAAAATGACAAAGAATGTTTGACTTATAATTTACTATTGCAGGACCTACCTCTCAGGACACACCCATACCAAATCGAAGAATTTTGACCGACTGTAACATTCCCAATGATAGAAGCACTTGGGGCCACAAATGCTTCCTTATGAACTGCTGGTGCTTTATCATACAAGTTCATCAAAGTCCTGTGCCTGGACACTAGTTAACAAAATTCATATGTTAAAACTGATACTGACAATACTTTCAACCACAATCTGCTTCTAAATACAAAAAGAGCTGGAAGATTACATGCAAACAACGACATGCGCATATCTATATTTTCTACAAAATCTTGTAAAATAAATTATATTATTCGAAGTCATCATGAAAAGCAGTGGGCTAGAGGATTTCATGCAACAACATGCATATATTTTTGTTTTCTACAAAATCATGCAAAATAAATTTTAGCCTTCGAAATTATCATGAAAAGCAGTGGGCTGGCGGTTGCAAGGAATTCATCCCCAAGGTTCACCTCTTCTTTTAAGGATAATGAGACAAACAATGCAGTAGTCTTGCGCCACTAGTATATTTTTGAACCAAAAAACTAGTACTTCATATGATTGAACATGGAGCAGACATAGGCACGGGAAGACGAAAGTGTTGCTACATTGCTCTGGTGCGTCAACAGATGCTCTTGAAATTGACACTAAAAACATGAATTATGTTGCTAAAGGCTTAAATTTGTACTAAGAACCAATTCTTTTTAAGGTCAAGTAAAAAATTTGAATGAAAAAATAAAATAAATAAAACGCAAGAGAAATGATTGATCCGTATAGCTGATGCCATATAGTGGAAAAAGGCTCGGTTGTTGTTCGTGGTGGTCAAGTAAATGATCTGAAAGATCAACAAGTTGAAAGTTATAGATCATATTGATCAACATTCCCCTTTGATTCATCTTCATTCTTTTAGATAAGTTTTTAGAAATTTCACTTTCGTGAACCTCAATTGGTTAGTCAAAGTTGACCAGAAAATAAGACCAGGAACTTGTATAATGGAAGACTTCTTGCATCATATACACCAAGAAAAAAGCTTAATGTAGACAAAAATTAATAATAAACAGACCAAAAAGCATTAGTAGCTACGAGAATTACAAATTTATACTAGTAACAATGAGCAGCGTCGTCTTGCCCAAATTATCTAAATTTCTTTACTAGCATTCAATTTTTTTATATTGCACTAAATGATACTCCTAATCTTAAATTTTCTAAATTGCCACTTTGGTTTCCATTGGCAAAACACCAACAGATTGAAGTGCAGGCTCTGTCTACTGAAAAGACAATCGACTAAAAACAAACATTATTAAAATTCGAGAATTTTTACAGGTGAATCCAATAAATCAAATGAGGTAGAGATAAATGTGGAAGTGCCGATATTTGACTCAACATGAGAAAACCATCAAACAAGAAAGGAAAAAGAAGAAATCAAAGGTACGTATATTAAGGGACAAAAATAGGAATCAAAATTCCTTTGCTCAGATGACAACTTTCTAAGAGAAACAAGAAGCAGAGGAGGGAGGGAGCATATACGTTGTTCTTGGAAGTAGTAATTCCCCTGGAGACGGGAGCCGAGGCGATCAAGGGCTTGGCCGGTCTCCCGGATCCAGAATCCGACGGTGTAGAATGCTCTTCCGACAGTCCCCATCTCAAATTAAGCTTTTTCCTTGCGCAGATTCGTTGCTGCGGGCCTGCAATCTGGTCAATTTCTCAAGGATAATTTTTAGCTGAGCATTTGTCGAGAAGTAAAGAGGTATATGAATGCTTGTGGAGGCTACAACAAGAAGGAAATGGGGAAAGAGGCGAGTCTCGGGTTTAGTAAAGAGTTTTAAGACTATTTCGTTTCTCAAGGATAATTTTTGGGTAAATTTCGCTTATACAAATCAAATAATGTTGGGTCGGATTTGCTCTAAGCTAAGCTCAAGTCATAAAATTAATTTGTTTTGCACTCGCTTTATTTCTCGAAAAATACCTTGGACTGAAAACAAGATATATATAATGTTGAACGTTTACATTTTATAATGGTGTACTGCTGATTCAAGTATACATTACGGTATCTTATACACCAGGTTGACAATAATTATTGTATATCGTGCTCACAATGAATACGGGTGTAAGACACCGTGATCACAGAGTTGTTGTTGTACTTGCTTTATCATTTAACATTGTTCTCAATAGATACACCAAAGAATGGTGTGGCATACGATGTGTATCACTGTATACGCATATATGGGCATAAATTGTTGGAACATGAATTATTTTGATGAAGCTAAAAGATGTTTTAAAAAAGTTAAAAAGATATTTCACACTTTGTAAATAAAACAAAATGAGAAAAACACACCGTGAGACATTAATCCCTCGCATGGATCGATCGATGTATACATCAGTCTCTCAAACAGAGACATCGATCGATCTATGTTGGAATTGACTAAGGTTGGAACCTTGCTGTCCAATATCGATCTCTCAGTCTGGAACACATAGATCGATCGATGTGACATCAGCCTCTAGAGTTAGAGACATTGATCGATCGATGTTGTTAATGTTCAAAGTTAAAATATTACTGGAAGACATCGATCTCTCAATGTTTGAGACATCGATCGATCGATGTATACATCAGCGTCTTAGAAGAGATATCGACCGATCAATGCATGTAAGGAATAAAACTGAAACCTTATTGGAAGACATCGATCTCTCAGCAACGACACATCGGTCGATCGATGTGCACATCAGTCTCTCAAAGGAGAGACATCGATCGACCGATGTATTAAAGGTGCAAAACTAGAAGACATCGATCTTTCAACAAGACACATTGATCGACCGATGTCATCCAGGATTCAAATTTTTATGACCTTTGAAACAAAATCCAATGGAGATTTAAGTTGTTTTCTCTCTCTCTAATCTTGCTCGATACATTAATCATGCTTCATTGACTATTGTATCCATGTCTAAGACTTTCTAGGATGGCTTTGGAGGATTAAATCAATCTTGGCTAAAGACTATTCGGATATTGTCAAGACCTATGATTGAGTTGAAGACTTGGGGAAGGCTGCAACAACGTGGCTCACACCCTCTATAAATTGAAGAAGCTCAGATGAGGCCAAGATACACTTTCATCCTCTTCAAGCTTCATTTTTCATTGGTGTACAAAAGCTCTCATTTGCACAAAAGTGCTTAAAGCTTGTTAAGCTCTTATTGCTTGTTCGTCATTATTGTAATTTGTGAGAGTGTAAGTCTAACACAAGAGGAACCATACATATTTGATCTCTTGCTTGTGTTTAGACTAGTTAGAAAGTGTAAACCTCACTACATCCCAAAACCCACTGTGAAAAAGTTCTTTGAGAGGATTTTGTTGAAGTTGTGAGTAAGCAAGGACTTGTTCTTGCTTATAGTTGGAGTTGTTATTGTTGCACAAAGTTGTTTTGTTCAAAAAGTTATTTTTGTTGCTTACACTAAGTTGTTAATGCAAGTATTGCTGTTGTGGTTCTTATTAAAAATAATAAGAAGAGTTGCTATTGAAAATCTTCTTTGAAAACAAAGTGGTGGTGGAGTAGAAACATTTAAGATTCCAACTACTCTATATCGTGTGTATTCATTCATTATCTCTCACCTCCCTTCTTTATTTGATTTGAAGAGCATTTGAATTGGAGTGAGCCAAAAACGAGAAATTATGTCCAAAATCGCTCAACTCTCTACTCACCCTACTTTAGAATGATTATCACAGAACTTACATAAATGACGTGAAAGCAATACCATCGAGCATATGTCTTGCTACAAATCAGTACAACTAGTGTGTATGAATATGTCTACTAAGCGTGCCTCAACTCATGTAAATGAACAGTGACTGATGAGCCAAAAAATACCCCCCGTTAGTCAATAACGGTCAACGCAGAAGTAGGGGCATAAAAATGGCTAAGTATGGTGGGTCGGCCTGGAGGTTGACCAGGTCGCATGCGGACAAACAGTCCATCTCGGCCACAGGGCCCCACGGCCATCTCGGCCATACGGTCTCAGTGCCCCCCTGGGGGCTAAAGATTTCACCTCGGCCTAAAGGCCTCATATAGGCCTAAGGGTCACATCTCGGCCTCAAAACCTCATCTCAGTCCACAGTTCCATCTCGGCCAGAGAGTTGAACTCGGCCTCGGATCCGATCTACTTACTGATCTTGGACCACTTTCTATGACGTCAGCTACGAGCATCATGAAAGGCCCACCAATGCTCTTTGAAGTCGGCCACATTCTTCTCGGCAGGCTGACCCCACATCATCAGCCATCTCGGGCACTTCTGAGTGCTTCTAGAGGGCTTCATCTCAGTCCTAGGAGTTCACCCTGGGTAATTCTACCAGGTGAAACACCCAGCCAGGTGTCCCAAGCTAGCTTACTCAGCTCAGCACCGAGCCACGTGGCGAGCATACAAGGGCAAGAGTCATCCAAATGACCTTCTTGCCTGTCACGATATCCGGGCTCTGCCCATGCATTGGCCCAAGCCGCCATATAAAAAGGCCGAGCAGCAGGAGAGAGAAGGACAGGTAAGAACAAGCTCTGAAAACGACAGACCAGTAACTCATCTTCTCCACAGTGAAAACGCAGGTTTACCAGAAAACCTCAATTTACAAAACCTTCATCATATATAAACCTCTCCTAAAAATGGCCTTAACTGACTTGAGCGTCGGAGGGTATTACCCGGGGCCATAGATCCCGGGTCCCCTGACCCTTTTTCTTTGTGCAGGTCAGCAACTCGCTCACTAAGGACAACTAACGGAGTTCTAACGGCACCACATCAAACAAATACTTGGTGATATAATCCGATATCATCATATTGGCGCTAGAAGGAAGGCCTGAACCTCCGTCAATTAAGTCTTCCTAATCCCACTATTTAAAGCTCTTAAGTCAACTCAAATGGGGAAAGAAGTCCATGAAGGACTAGGAGAGTCCTCAAATCTACACCGTCGAAAAGACACCCGCTCTGTTCATCCTGGACAGGATTCCAGGAGGCCAAAGCCAGAAGCGAAGAAGGTCCCGGTGGTAACCGCGGATGAGAAAGAGAAGGCCATGAAGTATGTGGCCGAGAATTTGAACGTGTTTGAGGCCGTGGTGGAGCGGCTCAAAGGGAAGCGCCCTGAGATGGAATACTTGGAGGAAGATTTTACCTCCTTTTACCCAAAAGAGAAGACCCAACGACAATCTTCTCACCACCCACAGGGTTTTATGGCAGATGCAAGACGTAGTGGCGACAGAGCCCCTACAGTGGAGTCGGTGCCTATACCTAGGCAGCGCCTGGGTGTAAGGTCCCGATCTTTCAAGAGTGTTCGACAGGAGGCTGACCCTCGTAGGCCGAGGGGCCGACCTGAAGAGCCCAGACCCGAATATATGAGGGTGATCCAAGAAAGCCCATTTTCTTGGGACATCGCGGAGTATTTGGCACCCGACAACTTTAAGGTGCCAAAAATGGACACTTATGACAGGACGTCTGATCCAACTGATCATCTTTTTCAGTTTCAGACGGCCATGAGTCTCAAGAACATTCCAGACCCGCTCCGCTGCAAGACCTTTCCCATGTATCTGCGAGGGAAGGCAAGAAGATGGTTCCAGGGGCTCCCACCTCAGTCGGTGGACTCCTTTAGACAGTTGGCGCAAAAGTTTAAATCCCAGTTCATATCAAGTGCGCCGTTTATCAAGAACTCTTCACACCTTATGACTTTGAAGCAAGGCCCCGAAGAGTATGTGCTGAAATATATGCTGCGTTTCTCGGACGAGTCACTGCAGGTCAGTGACCGGAACGAAGGAGTGAAGGCCGCTGCGTTTATCAATGGTCTCAGGGCGGGTCGTCTCTTTTCTCAGCTCGCAGAAGAGGGACCCACCATGCTGAGAGAATGCCTGGAAAAGGCGCATCAGTTTGCCCGCGGAGAAGAGGAAAACCAACTAAAGAAAGAGGCCGAGCAGAGTACTCGGCACAAACCTCGGCCCAGTTCCAAAACGGACCGACATGAGGACAAGCGTGATCGGCGCAATGCGTTCGATCGCCTTGGTAGCCGAGGTAAACGAGGTAGAGAGGGTCTGTCCCTCTTGGCCTCAAAAGACAGAATTCTAGCTGTCATGGAAAGAGATGGTTTAAGAACGGACCCGAAACCTCTGGCTGGTCACAGAGATAAGAGGGATCCGAAGCTGTATTGCCGATATCATCAAGATGTCGGCCATGATACGGAAGACTGTCGGCAACTGGCCCAAGCGATTCGGAAGCTAATTGAGTTGGGGCACTTGAAACAGTTCTACGACCCACGCTCACGACTCCATAACCGTTTGAGTTTTCGAAAAAATCCTCAAAAAGATAAGTGCAGACCTGAGACCCCACCAGCACATCCCAGGTCGGATGATGATGGGGACAGAGACCGATAAGAGGCCGCAGTACAGCCCCAGATAAACTCCATAATTTACACCATCTCTGGAGGGCCGCCTCAGCAAAATCAGGGGGATCCCAGTACGTCAGGAACGTCATCTGGACCTCCCTCAAAAAAGCGAAGGTTAGCCCGGAAACTGGTCTACAGACCAGAAGATTTTATTCCAATAAACTCTAACAACACGGGTCTAGTAATTGGACTGTGTATACATATGGCACCAGATAGAATCGTAGAAGTACGAAGAGTTTATGTAGATACTGGGAGTGCTGTGAATATTATGTACTATCATGTATATAAACAGTTGGGTTTGGCAGACTCCCAAATGACTCCAGTAGCTTCTCCTTTATTTGGATTCACTGGTATGCCTATTCGGCCAGCTGGCCTGATCACACTTAGTGTCAGCTTTGGCAAACCCTCGGCTTACTGTTGTTTATGGATGGATTTCGTGGTGGTTAAAGAGAGGTCGGCTTATAATATTCTCTTAGGCCGACCAGCGTTGGTAGCTCTGGAGGCCGTAATATCCCCCTTGCATGTTAGCATGAAGTTTCCTACCCCAGGTGGAGTAGTTACTTTACAAGGGGATATTCCTATAGGCCAAAATTGTTATACAGTGGCTACCCAAGGGAGTGGGGTCGTCCAGCAGGTTGTTCTGGATGATCTCATTCCCCCAACTGATGAGCGTTTGCATACGGATGACGCAGTTCAGGAATTCATCTTAGACCCAGGTCGGCCTGAGAACACTATCAAAATTGGGACCTGGATGCCAGCTGAGACTTTGGTTCAGCTCCAGAATCTGCTAAGGGAATTCGCAGAAATTTTTGCTTGGACGGCAGAAGATATGCCTAGAATCCCGACTTCCCTAGCAGAACATCGGCTTAATGTGGATCCTCAGGTCAGGCCCATTAAGCAGAAGAAAAGAAACTTTGCCCCAGAAAGAAACAAAGTGATAGCAGGAGAGGTCGAGAAACTCCTTGTGGCAAAGTTCATTGAAGAAGCCTTGTATCCGAGTTGGTTGGCCAATCTTGTTGTGGTCCCCAAACCCGACAAGACTTGGAGAATGTGTGTAGACTACATCGACCTGAACAAAGCGTGCCCGAAAGACTGTTACCCCTTGCCAAAGATTGACAGATTGGTGGATTTCACCTTGGGGTATGAGGTCTTCGATTTCCTTGATGCTTTCAAAGCCTATCATCAGATTATGATGGCAAAGGAGGATCAGGAAAAGACTTCCTTTATTATAGAGTTGGGCACTTATTGTTATGTCAGTATGCCCTTCGGTCTAAAAAACGCAGGGGCCACTTACCAACATTTGGTCAATTCACTATTCCGAGATCAAATTGGCCGAATTATGGAAGTTTATATTGATGATATGTTGATCAAAAGCAGGACTCTTGACCAGTATATTACCAACCTTCGAGAAGTGTTTGGCATCTTAAGAGAATCCCGTATGAGGCTGAACCCAAAGAAATGCACCTTCGGGGTGCGAACGGGGAAGTTTCTGGGATATGTGGTTTCTAAGGAAGGAGTGCAGGCCAACCCGGCCAAGATCGAAGCCTTGGAAAGTATGCACCCACCTCGGAACATCAAAGAGGTGCAACGATTGACAGGCCGAATTGCTGCCTTGAGCAGATTCCTCTCCAAGTCAGCTGAGAGGTCACTGCCTTTTTTCCAAATTTTGAAGAAACGAACAGCTTTTCTCTGGGATGACCAGTGTCAAAAGGCGTTTGATGACCTGAAGGCACACTTGGCCGAGGTGCCAATGTTAACATCTCCTCTACTTGGGGAGACCATGTACATATATTTATCAACCTGCCATGAGGCGGTGAGTGCAGTTCTGCTCAGAGAGCAGGATGCAGTTCAAAAACCCATTTACTTCGCTAGCAAAGTTCTGCACGGAGCTGAGGTGCGTTATCCTAATGCTGAAAAAATCATCTTAGCATTGAGAGTGGCGGCAAGAAAGTTCCAACCCTATCTTCAAGCTCATCCCATAATCGTGGTGACGGATCAGCCCTTGAAGCAGATTTTATCTCGGCCAGACACTTCAGGCCGAGCTGCTAAGTGGGCAATGGAGCTTGCTGAGTATGACATCAACTACAAGTCACGCACTTCCATTAAAGCTCAAGCCTTAGCCGACTTCTTGGCCGAGGGAATATCTGTTGAAGAAGATCCTCCCCCAGCTCAGGGCTGGATCTTATACGTAGATGGATCTTCTTCAAAGGAGAGAAGTGGAGCAGGGCTCCTAATAGTTAACCCAAACGAGGAAGAGATGGAGTACGCCTTACGCTTTGACTTTGAGGCCACCAATAATGAGGCCGAATATGAGGCTTTGATAGCTGGGCTGAGTTTAGCTCGAAAACTGGGGGCACAACAAATAACCGCCCGAAGTGACTCACAACTCGTAGTTTCTCAGATCAATGGGGACTATGAAGCCAAAGAGGACAACATCAAGCGGTATTTGGCTAAGGTTCAGCATTTGAAAGGAATGTTTGAACGCTTTATGATAGAACACATCCCCAGGTCAGCCAACAAACGAGCTGACGCGCTATCACGGCTGGCCTCATCCACCTCGACCACAATTGGGAAGAAAATTGTTGTAGAGTTGGTGAAGCATCGTGCTTTCGATGGAAATAAAGTCTTGCAGCAAGACTATCATAATACCTAGATGGACAAGATAGTCACCTATCTGCAACATCAAACCCTGCCCGAGGACAAGTCACAAGCTCGGCGTCTCCGCCTGAAAGCTTCCAGGTACGCACTCTTTAATGTCACTTGTACAGAAAATCTTTTTCTCAGCCGTGGTTACGGTGCGTACCTGAGGACGAAGGGGATTATATTTTCCGTGAGATGCACTTGGGCATATGTGGAAGCCATTCTGGAGCACGCTCACTGGCCCGCAAGTGCTATTTGGCTGGATATTATTGGCCCACAATTCGTAAAGATGCAGAAGAGCTGGTCAAAAAGTGCCCATCATGTCAAGCTCATGCTCCAACTTCTCATTTGTCGAGTCATGAAATGACCAGTATTTCCAGTCCTTGGCCGTTTGTGCAATGGGGTATGGACTTAGTGGGGCCTCTACCCCGAGCTCCCAGCTCGGTCAGATTCTTACTAGTAGCAATTGACTACTTCACTAAATGGATAGAGGCCGAGCCACTAGTCACCATAACTGGGGCCCAAGTCAAAACGTTTCTATGGAAAAACATTATTTGTCGATTCGGCCTACCCCAGATCCTGATCTCAGACAATGGCAGACAGTTTGCTGAGGATCCGATGAAGAGTTGGTGTCTTGATTTACACATCAAGCAACGCTTCACCTCAGTAGCTCATCCTCAGTCAAATGGCCAAGTAGAGCTTGCCAACAGGATCATCAAGGATGGTTTGAAAAAGCGCCTGGACAAAGCTGGCACTAGTTGGGTCGAAGAATTACCCAGCGTATTATGGGCTTACCGGACAACTCCCTCAACTTCAACAAAGGAAACTCCTTTCTCATTGGTGTATGGCACCGAGGCCATTATTCCTGCAGAGATCGGTTCTACTTCAACTCGAGTGGATTATTACTCAGCTTCTGATAATAACCAAGAACTACGACTGAACTTGGATGAACTCGAGCAGAAAAGAGACCAAGCACGCATCCGCATGGCTCAGTATAAGAACTTGATTTTCCAGTATTACAATTCTCGGGTACGTCCGAGATCCTTTCGAGTGGGAGATCTGGTGATGCGCGACAACAAAGTCAGCCATGCTGTCTCGGCGGGAACTTTTAATCCTAAATGGGAAGGTCCTTACCGCATTGTTGAAGTATTCCCAACAGGAGCTTACAAGTTGCAGACTTTAGAGGGACGAACTCTTCCACGGACTTGGCACACATCTCATCTCAGACTTCTGCATCAATGATGTAAATTGTAACCATTTTGTATATCAATACAAGTTTTTCTGAGGCATTTTTCAAGAGTCAAGTGTCCAAGCAAATTCTGAGCACTATGGTAGGCTCATACAAGACCTCGGCAGGTCCGAGGCAAAAGACCTTGCAGGTTCGAGACAAATGCCCGCTAAAGGGTACATTAAGACCTCGGCAGGTCCGAGGCAAAAGACCTCGCAGGTTCGAGGCAAATGCCCGCTAAAGGGTACATTAAGACCTCGGCAGGTCCGAGACAAAAGACCTCGCAGGTTTGAGGCAAATGCCCGCTAAAGGGTACATTAAGACCTCGGCAGGTCTGAGGCAAAAGACCTCGCAGGTTCGAGGAAAATGCCCGCTAAAGGGTACATTAAGACCTCGGCAGGTTCGAGGCGAAAGACCTCGTAGGTTCGAGGCGAATGCCTGCTAAAGGGTACATCCAGACCTCGGCATGTCCGAGGTGGAAAACTGCTAAACAGCAGATCGAAACCTCGGCAAGACCGAGGCAGAAACTCACGGTAAAGTACATTAAAAACCTCGATAAGGCCGAGGCAAAAACTTCTTTAAAGGTAAAAGTAAGACATTGGCAAGACCGAGGCACTTACCCACTAAAAGAAGAACAAGACCTCGGCATGTCTGAGGCAAAAGTCAAAGAAATGACTCATAAAACCTCAGCAGATTTGAGGTAAAAGTTTGTTGAAGAAAAGACTTGTGCAAGCAAGCCCCATGATTTTTCTTAAGAAAGCCGAAGTGAAATTAAACAAGGCACAACTATAATCCAAGTCAGAGCCTGATTTGAACAAGGCAAAGCTTATATCAAGCTTACGAATGATCTAGTTCAGCCCAAGAAACAGGTTTATTCTGACTTGAAGACGGTTTATTTTCAACAAAGTTGATCAAGTTTATTAAGACTGACATGAAAAGTTAGCAATGATAGCATTGGAAAATAAACTTAGTAAAGATGCTAAAGACAAAAGAAATAGCTGAGCCAAAAAGTTGGAAATTTCATTGATTTAAGCTTTGAAGTACATTTTGATGCCTGCCCTGCTAAAAACTAAACAAAGAAGAACCCTAAAGCCTAGTCATCCTTGTCTTCATCCCTCAAGTCAGCTCCGTCAACAAATTTTTGAAACAATTCTTCAAACTCTTGAGCTGCGAGAGGATTGTAGAGTTCGGCTATGCGGCGGTCTTCTTTGTTCAGGTCAGAATGCACTTCAGCACAGGCATCAATGGCTCTTCTTTGACCGACCTCCATGGCTGAGCCTTGTATCAGGAGCATGTTCTCTTCAAAAAATTTGGATTTCCTGAAGTCCTGAAGAGTTTTGATCTCAGCATCCATCAAGTTCTGACGCAGCAGGTTAATCATTTTCTGATCAGTTTCGCCTCTCTGTGCCATCTCAGCCATCTTCTTCTTCAGATACTCAACCTCATTGAGAAATTGAGTGGAGGTCAGCTCTAGGTCGGCCACCTTATTCTCCAACTCATCCACCTTAGAGTTGGAGGTGGCCAACCTCGTCTCAGCATCTTCGGCCTTCTTCTGGAGTTGAGCGGTTCCCGCCTGTAAGTCAGTGACTTTCTCTGTCAACTCGGCTCTTCTTTTTTCAGATTCTTCAAGTTGTTTTCTTGTAGTCTCCAGCTCCCCAAGAAAATCTCTGCTGCGAGTAACCAACTCCATCTCCTGGCCTCGGATCTACCAAAAAGATAGTGTTAGAAAGAAGTCCATTGACAAGAATAAGCAAAGTACTCAAAGGGAGACTTGCTTACCAGAGCAAGATTGGACATGAAGGCGTTGGTCAGGGCCGCAAAATCAGTTGTCCTGAATCTCTGAAGATCCCGGGGCAGGATTGCTGCTCTGTTAAGCCTTTCGGCCACAGCAGGGTTCTCAGCAGAATCTCCTTCAGAAAACCCAATCAAGATTGGGTCTTGGACATTACCCGGCTGAGGCAGGATTTCCTCAACTGGGTCAGCAGTGATCATCTCCGGGGGCTGAGATGGCCCCGGATCACAACTGCTAGAGCCTTCGCCCCGTTGTCTCTTTCGGGGGCGAAGGCTGGAACCTTCACCAGCATCTGCTGGGGCCTCAGAATCAGTTGGAGCCTGGGCTGGACCTCAGCCTCAGGCTCATCATCAACAATGGTGATTGGCAGAGCTGCAAAGAAATGAAAGCAAGTCAAAACCCAAACAAGTGTTAAACACTTAGAAAAATTCCTACATATGAAGAAGGGGTTTACCTGGCTCAGGCTCCGCCACTTCAGCCTCAGCAGCAGCAACACTTGGGGCTGGGGGCACTGCCGAGGTAGAGGCTCCCCCAGAGCCAAGAGCTGCTAGCCTCCTTTCTCTCCGAAGCCTTTTTCTGGCTTGGTTCTCAGCCATTATCTCAGCTCGGGTTGCGGGGCCAGCCATTGCGCTTACATCCAGAGTTAGACAGTTAAGACACTAACAAGAAGAGAATAAAAAATGATGAGAACAAAAAAAAACTACAATGTCCACCTCGGATGATGGTTAGTTGGTCTGGAGAAAGAGCCCGATAATCATCACCAAGAGCCGAATGGGCTACATCGGCGGCCATCAAGACCTCGTAGTCCACCTTCTGCCAATCAATGATAATTGAGGCTGACCGAATTCTGTCTGCTTCATCGCAGTACTCCTGGCTCGGCATTGCGTTTTGAACTCTGCCGTGCTTCCAGACAGTTCCGCTCGGCAGTTCAGACTTTAGGACATAAAAGAATTTTTCCTTCCATTTTTTATTGGAGGAAGGGATGTTGATGGCAAAAGAAAAATCAATGCTGGACGTTCGCTTACTGAAATAGTACCAGCTATGCGAAGTCCGGCATGCAAAAAGAGCTCGAAAAATGGTGGTATTAAAAGGAAACTCAATGAGTCTGAGAAGGAGAATATAACAAAGAATAAGTTTTAGGCCATTCGGCTGAATTTGGGGAAGCCTGAGCCCATAAGCCCGCATAACACGGACCACGGGCTCAGGAACAGGAAGGTTGAAACCGGATTTGAAATAGTCTTCATAGACTGCCTCATAGTCCCTGGGAGGATCATAGGCAGTCTGACCAGGCAGAGGCAAAATTGGGCCGAAACGGTTCTTATCAATTTTGTAATACTTACAGATCCTATCCAGGTCGGCCTCAGTCAAACTAGAGGTGGTCTCTTGGACCATTGGGGATGGCCGACCTCTTTCTATAACCCCAGAAAAATGAGAAGGGCCCCTCACGGGGGCCGGAGGATTTACAGACGCCGGAGCGGGGACAACCCTCACTGGCTCCGGCGAGGAACTAATTACAGTCAGGGCTCTGCTGGACTAAGCAGAGTCCCCGGTGGATTGAACTAGGTTAACGATGGGCAGGTCATCGGCGGAAGAAGACCTGCCAGATGGCGACGGAGAAGCAATAGCTCCTCCGCCTCCAACAGCGTAAGAACCTCCTTCGGAAAGATTTTGGGAATCAACGGAAGCAGAAGACATGATGAACAAGAAAAGGAGAAAACTTACAGAAAACTGGAGGAAGAAGAAGACCGGAGAAAGGCGGAGCACAGCCTGAAAGAGGTTGGAAGTTGCCGGAATCAGAGAAACTCGCCGGAGAAGAAGCTAAATTGCCGGAATGAAAAAGTGAGAGCAAATAAAGGAAGAAATGGTCTGCAGAAGACCTATTTATAGGGCTTCATCTCGGCACTCCAAGAGTCGCCTGAAATAAATGACCCTCGATTCGTGAAACGGCAGAATCCAAAAAGCTGCGCAGCTGACGCTTCGTGCTCTACGTGAGCAATAAATGCGCAGACCAGTCCCATCAAAATCTGACATGTGCCAGAGCAGATAGCATACCGAAGAGTCAAATCAGTATCATCTGGACAGTTCAGCCAGAAACCATCATTAGCGCTTCGTACATTGTACCCCTAATAAGTACGTTAAGCGGCCTAATCAGATCTTAACACGTCATCAAGGGAAGGACGACCCGGGAAAAATCTGAGCAGATCAGCCTGCCCTCTCAGGTCAGCTCGGCCAGCCTAATCTGGGGGGCAGTTGATGAGCCAAAAAATACACCTCGTTAGTCAATAACGGTCAACGCAGAAGTAGGGGCATAAAAATGGCTAAGTACGGTGGGTCGGCCTGGAGGTTGACCAGGTCGCATGCAGACAAACAGTCCATCTCGACCACAGGGCCCCACGGCCATCTCGGCCATATGGTCTCAGTGCCCCCCTGGGGGCTAAAGATTTCACCTCGGCCTAAAGGCCTCATATAGGCCTAAGGGTCACATCTCGGCCTCAAAACCTCATCTCGGTCCATAGTTCCATCTCGGCCAGAGAGTTGAACTCGCCTTGGATCCGATCTACTTACTGATCTTGGACCACTTTCTATGACGTCAGCTACGAGCATCATGAAAGGCCCACCAATGCTCTTTGAAGTCGGCCACATTCATCTCGGCAGGCTGACCCCACATCATCAGCCATCTTGGGCACTTCTGAGTGCTTCTAGAGGGCTTCATCTCAGTCCTAGGAGTTCACCCTGGGTAATTCTACCAGGTGAAACACCCAGCCAGGTGTCCCAAGCTAGCTTACTCAGCTCAGCACCGAGCCACGTGGCGAGCATGCAAGAGCAAGAGTCATCCAAATGACCTTCTTGCCTGTCACGATATCCGGGCTCTGCCCATGCATTGGCCCAAGCCGCCATATAAAAAGGCCGAGCAGCAGGAGAGAGAAGGACAGGTAAGAACAAGCTCTGAAAACGACAGACCAGTAACTCATCTTCTCCACAGTGAAAACGCAGGTTTACCAGAAAACCTCAATTTACAAAACCTTCATCATATATAAACCTCTCCTAAAAATGGCCTTAACTGACTTGAGCGTCGGAGGGTATTACCCGGGGCCATAGATCCCGGGTCCCCTGACCCTTTCTCTTTGTGCAGGTCAGCAACTCGCTCACTAAGGACAACTGACGGAGTTCTAACGGCACCACATCAAACAAATACTTGGTGATATAATCCGACATCATCAGTGACATATAGAGTTGGACAATGATATATTTGTGGGTGAATGGTGGTCGAGTGATATGTATATGGTAATCCCAAAATATAAACAAATATACTTTGTGTATGCCTCGAATCTATGTAGACAAATTATATGAATGACACTTCTAGAGATGGTCCCCTTTCATTGTTCTGTTCTGTTCTCTTTCTTTTTCTTTTGTTTGTGAAGAAAATAGGGTAACGCCTAGTCCCAATTGTACGATGCAGAAACCATATATATATATATATATATATATATATATATATATATATATATATATATATATATATATGTATGTATATATATATATATATGTATGTATGTATGTATGTGTGTGTGTGTGTTTGTGTGTGTGTGTGTGTATTAATGTACTTGATGAACCAAAATGTGACCTGCTCAGAAAAGACAAAGTCGTCAGTTAGTCAACAAACGGTCAACGACAAATTAAGGTCTGAGGTAACTCTTGCAGCTCGGCAAGAGTGCACTTCTGCTCGGCCATCTTATGCCTTTAGCTAAAGCAAGTTCATTAATACGGTTAAGGCAAATTCAACTATAAATCCTTGGTCAGCTCGGCCGCATGCCTGAGTCAGGTCAGCACATGCTTAACATGACCAAGACTGGTTAGAAATGAAGTCAGCTCATAAGGACAGTTTGACGTATTGCACATCAGCTCAGTGATGCTTTAGTCAAAGCAGTCCGTTACAGTCAACATCGACAAATAAAAGAGATCAACAGTGCACTTCTACAAGATGCATGTTCAGTTCGGCCTCGGACCAACTTCGGCCTCAGCTTCATATGAGCACCGAGCTCCAGCCTCGGCCTTGCTCTCATAACACTATTACTCAGAGTATCTCGGATAAGATCAAAGGAAGATATTATCTACGGACACCTGGGACCCACCAAGGCAGTTCTGCAGAATACTTTTCAGGTGTCAAGCATTGACTGGATTAGTACAAGGTCATTATAACAGGCCAGCCTACACATCGTAGGTTCAGCCACTGACATAGCTGCGATCACAGGTCCTTGTCCCATCATACTGCGGCTCTGCAGTAAACTAGACCGTCATCTCAGACACATCACCATCCCATCAATCGGACAGGGGGTCAAACCTCCTCAATCTTGGGTATAAATATCCCTCTTTCCAGACGAAGAAAGGGAGCCTTCTCTTCTGAACTCCATCTTGGCCAAACACTAAAAAGCCTAATACTCAGTGAGATCTTATTACAGGTTTCATTTAAACCTTATTCCAGCATAAAATGCCTATTTAAAACATCCATAACTGACTTAAGCGTCAGAGTGTTTTCCCGGGGTAGCGCCCTGGGACCTCTAACGTTTTTCTTCCTTCTCAGGTTCCATTGACGGATTTAGACGGGAGATTAACGGCATACAACTCGGGTCATCTCTGATCTACCCGGTGAGCAATCCTGCTCTCATCATTTGGCGCTAGAAGGAGGGTTCGAACCTCCGTATTCCTTAAAAACAGCCTTTCAAGGGTTTTCTCAACAATTATCCTACCCTTTCATCGTTGGAAGAATGGATAAAAAAGATGGAAAAGGGTTCAAGCGACCTATGACATCCAAGTCAAAGATCTTCTCAACAACGACTGGAACAGTGTTCCCCAGAACCAGAAGAATCTTCAAATCCTGCTGCCTTCACCTATGAGGAGCATATGCGGGTCATACGTTATGTGGCTCAAAATCCAAATGTGTTCCAAGCTGTAGTGAAAGAGATGAAGGGAAAAGCTTCCATGGCGGGACCTAGCGGGTTCCATCCCAGCAATTCTCTCCCACAAGAAGAACTCCTGGAATACTCTCCAGCTCAGCCTGATTATCATCCCAGGCGTCAGGCTGAGTTTATGACAGGGTCTAGTCACCAGTTCTTAAAACGTGCACAAAAGACATCGCTGCCATTCAAACATGGCAGAGAAGTTGACAATAAAGACAAAGCTCTGCTGCAGGATAGACGCTTTGTCAAGATTCGGTTAGGAGGCCGAGGAAAAGAGAGGAACTCTCTGCTGGCTTCAAATGCTCATATTCTCTCTTACATGAGGAAGAAGAGTCTGGCAAGAGAACCTCAGCCCTCTACGGGACCAATCCACGAGAGGAACCATCAACTGTATTGTCTTTATCATCATGATATTGGTCATGATACAGAAGACTACAGGCAGCTCGGCCAAGAGATTGGGCGACTAATTGAGCTCGGCCACCTACAACGGTTTTACAATCCGAGGTCAAGGCTGCACAATAGGCTGGACTTTAGCCGGCCTTCTCTGGATGAAAGTTGCCGACCTGGACATCAGCTCAGGCCGCCAAGAGATGAGGATTCAGATTCGGATGGGCAGAGATTGCGGGTCTCTGAAAGTAGACGGCTGATCTAAAAAGCATAAGCTCACAAAAGAATCATGTTTCACCTTTCAAGTGTATAAATCCTCATGGACATAAATGTACTTTAAAGGCATTGTCCTTCAATGTTTATTATAAATTTGCTATTTGCAAAGAAGTGGTCCATATATTAAGCAGTGCTTTCTATCGGCAAGTGAGACTTAAAACTCTCATCATCTTAATCAAATTCTTCGGCCAGTCAGCTCGGCACATCTAGTTGGCGATGTCTGGTCCAGATCAGCTCGGCCAAAACACAGTTACTCAGCCTGGCCTGGGGGCATATTTATCTTCTTTTCACCTTATGGTTCATACTAAGGGGTTCATCCAGGTGTAAGAAAGCTCTGTGTCTACCCGACGCTCACTTTGTGATTCGTAACAGAATTGGGGCCTGACACGATTCGCGTCTAGTCGATCTCTGCCTTATGGCTTATAAAGGGGCCCGGGACACAAGCTTTCCACCTCGGTGACTTCTCTCTTATGGCTCATTAGCTAAATGAGGTAATATGGTATCCTTCTAACCACGGCAAAGGTACACTTCGGCCTTAGGGCTTATCATGGTCCACTTCGGCGTGCGTATCCACCTCACGATCGACTTCGGTCCTAAGGCTTGTCAGGGGTTTACCTTCATTATCTCAAATCTCAGCCTTCTAATTTAGCAAGGCTTCAGCTCGGATAAATGTCCTCCCATGTTGGGGGCTCAACTATCGGTTATCTAAATTATTTTAAAGGAATCTTGAATGTGACAAGTTTCACACTTCAGCAAGATGGATCCTGGAGTCCAGATCGGTCTTCTTAAAGATGTTCAGTTTAAAAGAATTGCTGAACAGACTTATCTTGGCCGCTACAAGGGAAACCTGGGCCATATAACATAGGACAGACCCTGGAGTCCAGATCAGTCCTACGAGAGAAAATACTCATCAGTCTTAACACTTGGAAGAGTCCAAAAAACGTCCAACAGAGCAGATCCTGGAGCCAGATCAGCTCAACGAAGTATCAGACAAGAATTGCTGAGCAGAAAAATATAATATAGGACAGACCTTGGATTACAGATCAGTTCTATGAGAGTAAAATGACTCATCAGCCTAACACTGGGAAGAGTCCCAGAAACGTTTAGCGGAGCAGATCCTGGAGTCCAGATCGGCTCGGCAAAAGCTCAGTGCAAGAATTGTTGAGCAGAAAAATATAACATAGGACAGACCCTGGAGTCCAGATCAGTCCTATGAGAGTAAAATGACTCATCAGTCTAACACTGAGAAGAGTCCTAGAAACGTTTAGCGGAGCAGATCCTGGAGTCCAGATCGGCTCGGCGAAAGCTCAGTGCAAGAATTGCTGAGCAGAAAAATATAATATAGGGAAGACCCTGAAGTCTAGATCGGTCCTATGAGAGTAAATGACTTATCCGTCAACACTTGGAAGAATCCAAGAAATGTTCGGCAGGGCAGATCTTGGAGTCTAGATTAGCTCTACGAAAGTTCAGTTTAAAAAGTGTTGAACAGAACTACCTCGGCCGCTACAAGGAAACCTGGGCCGAAAGATCTTCTCAGCCTAAATACTTTGGCTGAGTCGGTTTAAAGACTTGGGTTATTACTAAGCATTATTCAGATTGAATCTCGGCTAAAGCAATGCAAGATTCGTTCTTAGCCAATTTTTGGCTCAGCTCGGCAGAATAACAGGTTTATTCCACATTTTAAGGCTTGGTAACTTAGTTTATTTTCTGTTAAACTGATTAAGTTATCCAAGGCTGACATTGGATCTCGGCAACAATAAGTTTGGAAAGTGAAAACTTAGCAGAAATTCTGGAATGAAAGAACAAAACAAGGGAAAGCTATAAGTTGCAAAACACTTAGAATTTTTCATTGATGAAAGATTAAGTACAAAGTACTGAGGTCTGCTCAACAATATTACAAAGAAAAGATCCTACGACTATTCTTCATCTTCGCGCAAGTAAGCTCCCTCCAAGAATCGCTGGCATTGATCATTAAACTCTTGGTCGGCAGTTGAGTTGTAAAGGTTGGCCAGTCGAGGATCTTCCTTGTTCAAATCAGGATGAATCTCTGAGCAGACATCAATGGCCTTTGTTTGGCCGACCTCCATAGCTGAACTCTGCAGCAGTATCATTTTTTCTTCAAACAGCTAGGATTTTCTAAAATCAGCAACTGCTTTGACTTCAGCCTCGGCCAATTGTTGACGTAGTTGATCCAACTGCTCTTCAAAGTTATTGCTTCGCTGCAGTAGTTCAACTTTATCTTTCTTTAAGGCCTCAATCTCAGTCAGAGATTGGGTGGAGGCCAACTCCAAGTCGGCCACTTTGTGTTCCAACTCATCCACCATTGAGTTGGAAGTGGCCAACCTCATCTCTGCATCCTCCGCCCTTTGCTGGAATGTGGATACTTCGGCATGCAGAGTGTTGATCCGCGGAGTCAGCCCGGATCTCTGCTGGTTGACCTCCTCAAGCTCCCGGGACTTGACTTAGAGATCTTCATAAAATTTTTCTCCACGAGCCAAGGCCTCCAACTCTTGAGCTCGGACCTACCATTGTAGCAAAGTGAGAAAAAAAACAAGTGAAATTAAATGAACAGTTAGAAAAAGTTTCATGAACTTACCAGAGCGATGTTGGAATGGAGGACCTCCTTTAGATTCTCCCAGGGGGCTGCTTTGAACTTCTGCTGATCCAGGGGCAGAACAGCCACTTTGTTTAGCTTCTTGGCTATGGCTGGATCCACAGCCGAGTCATCCTTTGAAAACCCAATAAGAATTGGGTCATGCGACTCAGCTAGCTGAGGCAGGGTTTCCTTAGCTGGCTCAGCTGAAGCCGCTTCCAGGGCCCGAGACGGTCCTGCATCTCGGCCACTGGAACCTTCGCCCCTTTGCCTTTTTCTTGGGCGAAGTCTCAGGCCTTCACCAGCTTATGCCATCTCTTCAAATTCAACTGAGGCTTGAGGTTGGGGTTGGACCTCAGGCTCGTCATCTTGGATCTCAATTGGCAGAGCTGCAAGAAACATCAAATGAGTCAGAGCCAAATCATAATCAAGTGAAAGACTTGGGTTGAAAAAATTTTAGTTACCTGGCTGGGGCTCTTCTTGCATGGGCTCGGCTGTAGGAGGAACCGAGGGCAAGGCTGGAGCAGAGGCCCCCCAACAGAGGAAAGAGCAGCCATTCTTCTGGCCTTACGAGCTCTTTTCCTAGCTGACGCCTCAGCCATTCTGCTGGTATGGTTGGAGTTGCCAGAAGCCATTGAGCCTGCATTAAGAGTGAAATGGTTATTAACTGAAAGTCAGAAAAATACTAAAGGTAATGCGCATCAAGACCGACCTCTGACAATGATCAAGTTGTCGGGAGAAAGGGACAGATAGTTCTGACCCACTGCCGCGTGGCTCAGGTCGGCCGCCATCAAAATGTCGTAGCCCACCTTTAGCCAATCAATGACAATAGGTAGACTCCGAAGTCTGGCTGCCTCATCACAGTAGTCTGGGCCCGGCTTCATATTGTCTGTCCTGCCAGACTTCCAGATGTTTTCCTTCGGCAGCTCAGCCTTCTTGACGTAAAAGAATCTACCCTTCCAATTTTCGTTAAAGGTAGGGATATTAACAGCGAAGGGAAAATCGATGTTAGAGGCTCGCTTGCTGAAATAATACCAGCTATGCGAGGCTCGACAAGAAAAAAGGGCTCTAAAAACATGAGTGTTAAAAGGAGACTCGGCTACTCTAAGAAAAAGGAGATAGCAAAGGATAAGTTTCAAGCCATTGGGCTGAATTTGAGGAATTCTAAGACCATAGGCACGAAGTATTCTAACAAGGGGTTCAGGAATAGGAAGGCTGAACCCCGACTTAAAATAGTCCTCGTAGACTGCTTGATAATCCTTTGGAGGATCGTAAGCAGTCTGACCAGGCAGAGGCAGAAGTGGTCCGAACCGATCCTGGTCAATTCTATGAGTCTTACAGATCCGACCCAGATCGGCCTCGGACAAAGAACAATAAGATTCTTGGACAAGAGAAGAAGGTAGACCTCTTTCAAGGACCCCTGTAAAAAGAGATGGAACCCTCTCCAAAATGGAGGAGTTTACAGATGTTAGAGCAAGAGCAATCATTGCTAGGTCCGGCGAGGAGTCAACCACTGTGACAGCTCTGCTGGACTGAGCAGTGTCATTAGTGGTCCAACGCAGATTACTTATCGGGAAGTCATCAGCAGAGACCGTCCTCTCAGACGGAGATGGAGAATTTGAATTCCCTCCACCACCGGTGGTATAAGAAGCGCCCTCAGAAAAATTCAGGGAATCGCGAGAAGAAGCAGACATGATGAAAAGAGAAGGAAGGAAGACTTACAGAAAAGTTGAGGAAAAAGATGAAGAAGACCGAAGGAAACTGAGATTGCCGGAGGAATCTGGAGGAATAATGCCGGAGAAGAAGATTTATGAGAGAGCAGAAAGCAGAAGAGGAGAATTGTGAATCTGAAGGCCCTATTTATAGGACTTCATCCCGGCAGACCAAAGGTCACCTTGATGCTCTCGCTCTCAATCTCTGTAACCGCCGAATGCGAAAAGGTGCGCAACTGACACCTCGTACTCTGCACAGACAGTAAATGCACAGAGCAGCCCAATCAGAGGCAGACACATCACACTTCAAGGGACAACTCATTAAAAGATCTGAATCGATTAGCCTGCCCTCTATGGTCAGCTCGGCCAAACTAATCTGGGGGCAAATGATGAACCAAAATCTGACCTGCTCAGAAAAGACAAAGTCGTCAGTTAGTCAACAAACGGTCAACGACAAATTAAGGTCTAAGGTAACTCTTGCAGCATGAGTGCACTTCTGCTCGGCCATCTTATGCCTTTAGCTAAAGCAAGTTCATTAATGCGGTTAAGGCAAATTCAACTATAAATCCTTGGTCAGCTCGGCCGCATGCCTGAGTCAGGTCAGGACCTGCTTAACATGACCAAGACTGGTTAGAAATGAAGTCAGCTCATGAGGACAGTTTGACGTATTGCACATCAGCTCGGCGATGCTTTAGTCAAAGTAGTCCGTTACAGTCAACCTCGGCAAATAAAAGAGATCAATAGTGCACTTCTACAAGATGCATGTTCAGCTCTGCCTCGGATCAACTTCGGCCTCAGTTTCATATGAGCACCGAGCTCCAGCCTCGGCCTTGCTCTCATAAACACTATTACTCAGAGTATCTCGGATAAGATCAAAGGAAGATATTATCTACGGATACCTGGGACCCACCAAGGCAGTTCTGCAGAATACTTTCCAGGTATCAAGCATTGACTGGATTAGTACAAGGTCATTATAACAGGCCGGCCTACACATTGTAGGTTCAGCCACTGACATAGCTGCGATCACAGGCCCTTGTCCCATCATACTGCGGCTCTGCAGTAAACTAGACCGTCATCTCAGACACATCACCATCCCATCAATCGGACAGGGGGTCAGACCTCCTCAATCTTGGGTATAAATATCCCTCTTTCCAGACGAAGAAAGGGATCCAACTTTTGGAACAACTTCTGGAGGTTTCGCTTTTGAACTCCATCTCGGTCAAACACTAAAAAGCCTAATACTCAGTGAGATCTTATTACAGGTTTCATTTAAACCTTATTCCAGCATAAATTGCCTGTTTCAAACACCCATAACTGACTTAAGCGTCGGAGGATTTTCTGGGGCTGCGCCCTGGGACCTCTAACGTTTTTCTTCCTTCTCAGGTTCTATTGACGGATTTAGACGAGAGATTAACGGCATACAACTCGGGTCGTCTCTGATCCATCGGTGAACAATCCTGGTCTCATCAGTATTCTTAATAGCTCGAGCCAAAATAATGTCATCCACATAAATGGTAATATGTAGCATCTATACTCTCCTACAAAGATGCCAAATGATTTAACAATAATAGACCATAAACATAATTGAGTAGCCACATATACTAGGGACATATCCAGGATGTAAACTATAACAAAGACAATGTTATTGAAAATCTTTTATTGACCATAAAAAGACTTATAGTGATAGCAAATTGTACATATTCCAAATAAAAATATAGACACAAACACGGACGTGTACCCGCCCATTCTTAGTTCTGACAATGCCCTCACTGGAAGGGTACATATCAGAATGCTAAACAATAGCAAAAAAAGCTAAGCTACAGAAAAATAAAATAGAAATAACAAAATAAACTAAAATAAAGCTCCCTTAAATCTAGCCGCAGTAGTAGACATTGCCTCGAGTAGCAAATAGTCGAAAAACTAGTAAAACAGAAAAGACAAAAAGAACAACTAGAGAACTTCTCTACATGCAGCCACAACAGTGAACACGGCCTCCATCGGAATGAAATGTCACCTCAAGCCCAAAGGTGGAGGTCAATGCTGCCATCACCAGCGTCATCATCAACGCCGGATCAAGTACAGCTGGGTCCAGCACCGCTAACACCACTAGCTCTTGCATAGATTGCATTAACTGTAGTGACATGTCCCGAGTCTTAGCACTCGAAATGACTTACCTGTCGTATTTCGCTAAGAAAAATATTGTTGAGAATAATTCACGTCAGATTGACTTCTGTACAATTTGTTTTTGGAATAAAGCAGTGGCCGACCTGCCTAGCTGTTGTAATCCTTTTTTTTAATAAGGGTAAAAAGGAAAATTGGGCCCAATTAATTTATTAAACCTAATTTGATTAGGATAATTTTTCCGAAAACCTAATCAAATTTCTATTTAAACAACGCTTAGACTCCTTTTTTTCCCCCACATTGACGCACGCCGTCTACTCCCAGAAAAAAAAAGACGATTCCTTCTTATTTCAAGCAACAAGCCGCCAAGTTTAGGAAGGAGAAACCACCGCTCGATCAACCTTTCAACGCGTATCAATTACCAGGTAGGTGCCCCTTAACATCCGTTGAATGAAACAAACAAAAGTCTTTAATTTCTCTATGAAAACGAGATCGTGCATTAGTATTTGTGGTTGTATAGATGCTTGATTATTAGATTATATGTATATGTGATGAATTGTATGTCCGTATATATGATCGTATATGTATATATATGTATGATGCTATTTTCGTATGAAAACTCGGAAAAAAAGATTTGATTTTTGATGTGCGTGTGAATACCGGAATCGTAGGAAGAAGCGTTTGTGCCGGCAGCGCGTGGCTGGTGGTGGTGGGCTATGACCACGTGCTGCCGGACGGAGGTCGCAGGAAGAAGTGTTTGTGCTGGCGGCGCATGGCCGGTGGTGGTGGGCTATGACCACGTGCTGCCGGATGGAGGAAAAGGGTGAAGGGGGCTGAGGAGGGGGTGGTGCGGGGTTGGTCAGTGGGGGTGCTGGGGTGGGGGCGTCTGGTTGGGGGGAGGGCGGACTGGATGGGTGAGGGAGTGGTGAGAGGGGCGGGGTGGTCTTGGAGAGGGACGGGGGAGTTGCTGTTAGGGGGAGGGGGCTGGAGTGAGGGTGCAGTGGCTGGGGGGGTTTGTCGGGTGAAGGGGTGGAAAAGTTGGAAGTCAAGAAACTGAGAAGGGAATCGCACGGAAAAAGAGTAAGAATAAGAAAATGAAAAAGAAGAAAGGGTGTGGAACGAAAGTGAGGGCAGAAAAGAAAAAGAAAAAGAAAAAGAAAAAGAAAAAGAAAAAGAAAAGAAAAGGAAAAGGAAAAAGAAAAAAAGAAAGGAAAGTAAATGAAGGATTCCGTGTATGATTTCTGTGCATTCATACATCATGACATTGCATATATGATATGTTCTGTTCTGTTCTGTTAGGATATGCGAGACGTAAGTCGCATATCTGATCTGTTCCGTTCCGTTCCGTTCCGTTCTGTTAGGACCCGGGGTCATGCATTGCACGATTAGATGAATGTTCTGAGAAGGTAGGTTTATCATGCATCACGTACGTGACATTGCATTTCATGCTCATTCTGCATGATTATGTGCTTGATTGTCTTAAGAAGCTATGATTGTTATACGTTGTTTTAAAAAGATATGACTGTTATACGTTGTTTTAAGAAGTTCTGACCGTTATACGTATTTGTGAAAACGTGGTGATGCGTGCAACTCGTGGGCTCCAACAATTCCACCTTCCAAACGTCCTTCACAAAGGGTTAGGCACAAAGAAGTAAACTTCCCCTTGCTTCCTTAGTAATCAAACGTGTGGACAACGAGCAAGACCAATACTATAAGATGGTCGTTGATCAGGCAAACCAAAATGGCCCTCCTGGATGGCACCTTTTAGCAATGGCAATACCTTCAAAACGCTCAACTTTGAAGGATCTTAACCTAGGTTTTTAATGCAAAACCAAGAAAACAAAGTATCACACAAAGTGAATGAAATATCAAGAATTGTTATTCATCAAAAGGTGAGACTACAACCAGCCAAAGGGGTCTATTTATAGGCCTAAGAAACGTCCCCCTTTAGCTTGAAATGGCTAGAGATAATTCAAAATAAAGCTATCTAACAAATGTTTAAATTTGAACTTTGCTTGAAAATTAAAACTAAGATAATTCTAGCTAAAACTTGAAGTGCTTGCAAGATGTTATCTTCAATGAATCTGGTCATGTTTATGGCGTCATGGAGGAGTTGTTGAGGATTAGTATGCGCTTGGATTTGAGTTCACAAGATGGTTGAAGTTTGAATTCAAGTGGAGTTTGAATTTGACTTCAATCTTGAATTCAATTTTGCATTGTGATCTTGTCTTCCTTATTCTTCAAAAATGGCGTGTGATCCCATCTTCCTTATTCAAAAATGGCGTGTAGGACCTAGAGATGATGGCTGAATCCTTTTTGAAATGTAAGCCTCAAATTTTAAACTTGAATTCAAATTATGGTTGAATTTGAACTCAAGTTTATCTTCAAGTTCAAATTCAAGTAAGATGTCATCCTCCAATTTAAAGTGGCCGCCCCCTTGTGATATGTTGGAGATGATGTTTGATTTCAATTTGATCAAGAGACTCTATCTTGGACACCTTTGAATTTGTCTTAGCGTAGACAAACATTCTCTTCAAACATTCTCTTCAAACATTCTCTTGAAACATTCTTTTGAAACATTCTCTTGAAACATTCTTTTGAAACATTCTCTTGAAACATTCTCTTCAAACATTCTCTAGAAACATTCTCTTCAAACATTCCATGTACCTAATTTACCTACAAAGCAAATACATAAAACTAATATCACACGACACAAGATAAAATTCAAAAAACAAGAATGTAGACGTGCATGTGATACATGCTCAAGTTGAAGGTTCAATGAAATGAACCCAAGGAGTCTTAGGCTCATCTTGAACATGCTTGTACAAGAAGGTGGCAACTTGATGACAAAGTTCCCTTGCCCTCCTTCTTGTTATAGGACCTTTGACCTCTTGATGGAGCCCTTGATCCTCATCGGACCCTTGATCCTCATCAATCCCCCCCTCCTCAAAAGGATTCGTCCTCGAATCAAAAAGGTCATCGTTGAAAGGGGTGAGATCAGCAACATTAAAAGTAGGTGAAACTGAACCATACCTGTCGGGAAGATCGAGGATGTAGGCATTGTCACCTATGCGTTTCAATACTTTAAAGGGTCCATCTCCTCGAGGCAACAATTTTGATTTTCGTTCATTGGGAAATCTTTCCTTGCGCAAATGTAACCAAACTAAATCTCCAGGTTTAAACACAACTCTTTTCCGATGTTTGTTAGCTCGTCTTTCATAAGCTTTGTTTTTCTTTTCAAGTTGCGTTTTAACTTGTTCATGCAGTTTCTTTATGTTGTCCGCTTTTTGTTTACCATCAAGACTAGAACGTTCATGCACGGGAATAGGAATCAAATCGATGGGAGACAAGGGGTTAAAGCCATACACGATTTCAAATGGACTATGCAAAGTACCGTGATGGACACTCCTATTATATGCAAATTCGATATATGGCAAACAATCTTCCCAATGTTTAATGTGTTTTTGCAAAATGGCACGCAAAAGTTGAGAAAGAGTACGATTAACGACTTCAGTTTGTCCATCAGTTTGTGGGTGCGCGGTGGTGGAAAACAACAATTGTGTACCAAGTTTAGCCCACAACACACGCCAAAAATGACTCAAAAATTTCGTATCTCTATCACTTACAATTGTACGTGGCATGCCATGCAATCTAACAATTTCTTTGAAGAACAAATCAGCAACATGTGTGGCATCATCAACTTTCCTACATGCAATGAAATGTGCCATTTTTGAAAATCGATCAACCACAACATAAATGCTATCGCGTCCTCCCCGAGACCTAGGAAGTCCTAAAACAAAGTCCATAGATATGTCAATCCAAGGGGAATCAGGGACGGGTAAAGGCGTGTAAAGGCCATGTGGTTGGGATTTGGATTTGGCTTGTTTGCAAGTGATGCAATTAGCACACAACCTCTCGACGTCTACTCTCATGTGGGGCCAATAGAAATGTTCTTTAAGAGTCTCAAGGGTTTTGAACACTCCGAAATGACCCATTAAACCTCCCCCATGGGCTTCTCTAGTCAATGCTTCGCGTAGGGATGATTGGAGAACGCACAATTTTTGTTCTTTGAAAAGATAACCCTCGTGTATGTAAAATTTCCCAAATGGTGCTCCTTTACATGCCGCGAAAATGGTGCCTAAGTCATGGTCATTGGGGTACAAGTCCTTAAGTGATTCAAATCCTAAGAAGCGGGAATATAATGTAGTCACTAACGTGTATCTCCTAGAGAGGGCATCGGCAACTATATTATCCTTTCCTTGTTTGTACTTAATCACGTAAGGGAATTGTTCTATGAACTCTACCCATTTGGCATGTCTTTTGTTCAACTTTCCTTGCCCTTTAAGATACTTAAGGCTTTCGTGGTCAGTGTGGATCACAAACTCTTTAGGTTGAAGATAGTGTTGCCAAGTTTGTAGGGATCTCACAAGGGCATAAAGTTCCTTATCATAGGTAGAGTAATTCAATGATGCTCCTTTCAACTTTTCACTAAAGTAGGCTATGGGTTTCTTACTTTGGGTCAAAACTGCACCTATACCCACTCCACTTGCATCACACTCGATCTCAAAGGTCTCGTCAAAATTTGGTAGTCTAAGTATGGGTGCAGTGGTCAGCCTACGTTTGAGTTCATCAAATGCCTGTTGTTGTTGCTCTTCCCACCTAAAAGGCACATCTTTTTTCACAATTTCGTTTAGGGGTGCAGCTATGGAGGAAAAATCTTTGACAAAGCGTCTATAAAAGCTTGCTAATCCATGAAAACTGCGAACTTCCCCTACATTCTTAGGTATAGGCCACTCCACAATTGACCTAACCTTTTCCTCATCCATCTCTACTCCCTCAGCCGAAATGACAAAGCCTAGAAAAACTACGCGTTCTAAACAGAAAGAGCACTTCTTAAAGTTGGCGTAAAGTTGTTCTTGCTTAAGCTTTTCAAAAACGGCTCTAATGTGGTCAAGATGATCTTCTATGGTGTGGGAATAGATTAGGATATCATCGAAATAGACAACGACAAAGCGTCCTATGAACGCACGTAAGACTTCATTCATTAGCCTCATAAAGGTACTAGGGGCGTTGGTGAGCCCGAAGGGCATCACTAACCACTCATAGAGCCCAAACTTGGTTTTGAATGCAGTCTTCCATTCGTCCCCTTCTCGAATGCGTACCTGGATGTACCCTTGCTTAAGGTCGATTTTGGTGAAGAATTTGGATCCGTGCAACATGTCTAACATATCGTCTAGCCTAGGTATGGGGTACCTATACTTGATGGTAATCTTGTTTATGGCTCGGCAATCAGTACACATTCTCCACGTTCCATCCTTTTTGGGTACTAAAATGACGGGGACGGCAGATGGGCTCAGACTCTCTCGGATTTGTCCACTAGCTAGAAGCTCTTCTACTTGCCTTTGGATTTCTTTGGTTTCTTTGATTCTATGCACTTACTATCCACAAAATGGTTCAATTCATGCAACAATCCAGCAACCAAATGTGTGATTGGTTCAAGAAGATCAAGAGTTGGAGAATTGGGTATAGGGGACGGCAATGTGGGTAATGTGGTATCCAAGGTTTGCAAGTCGTACCAAAAAATTTTCCACGCAATGCACAAACGTTTTGCCCGTTTTCTTTGCTCTTGTTCTTTTTGTTTTTCTTTTTCTTCCTTGCTATTTCAATTGAGCAAGATTCAGATTCTCCTTTTTTTTGACTAAGGGCAGAATTGGAATTTCACTTGTTTGCGCTTAGCATTTGCGTTTTTGGACATAATAGTGCAATGTATTTAAAATGCAATTTGTATCTTGGACTTGCAACAAAATTGACCTTGGAAGGTGATGGAAATTGGGTAAGGCCGAATAGGGGTTAGGGTTAGGTTTTTTTTTGATTTAGGGTGGTTTTGAACGTTTTGGGGTTTTGCGGAATGTAGTTGTAGGAATGGAATGGGTGTTGTAATTTGACTATTTGGGTTGGTAATTGATGATTGGTGTGGCCAATTTGGATATTGGTTGGTCTAGGACTGAATTTGAGCAAAATTCGAATTCTAGGGTTAGGGTTTATTTGAATGAATTGGGATCTTTAGAATCTGATTGTTTTTGGGTAAATTGGTTTGGGGCTTTTGTTTGGGTTGTAAATAGGGTTATTTGGGATCAGGTTGGTGAGTTTTAGGGTTGGGTTGGGGTGGGTGTGGTTGGGCCGTGGGTGTGGGGCTGGTTTTAGGGTTTGGTTTGTGTTGTGAAGACAAGCACACGTAGGACTACCAGATTTATAGCATGAAATCAATCACAATGCGAATCATAAGATGCATACAATCATCACCAACTAAAAGCTTCGGTAGCAACAAGATGACTTGAAACCGAGGTAGCTTTATAGGATGATGGTTGTAATATTTTGAAGAAGGCTGAATGTAACCTAAAAATGCAACAAACCCTAATGTGTTCAAGTTTGAATGACTAAAAAAAATCAGATTGTGATATGAGAGGAAATAAAGGAAATGACACTTGAATGATGAAACGCAAAATGCAGCAACGTGCAAGGACTCAAAGCTAATGTGGGCGTTTTTGTTGTTTTTTTTTTGTATGAAATGCAAGACGTGCAGAGTGAGGAGTAGAAGAAGGACTCAACTAAAATTGAAATGACTAGACTCAAACGAAAAGGAAATGATAGATGGTGGAATAGAGTAACCTGTCTCTGATACCAATTTGATGCGTGCAACTCGTGGGCTCCAACAATTCCACCTTCCAAACGTCCTTCACAAAGGGTTAGGCACAAAGAAGTAAACTTCCCCTTGCTTCCTTAGTGATCAAACGTGTGGACAACGAGCAAGACCAATACTATAAGATGGTCGTTGATCAGGCAAACCAAAATGGCCCTCCTGGACGGCACCTTTTAGCAATGGCAATACCTTCAAAACGCTCAACTTTGAAGGATCTTAACCTAGGTTTTTAATGCAAAACCAAGAAAACAAAGTATCACACAAAGTGAATGAAATATCAAGAATTGTTATTCATCAAAAGGTGAGACTACAACCAGCCAAAGGGGTCTATTTATAGGCCTAAGAAACGTCCCCCTTTAGCTTGAAATGGCTAGAGATAATTCAAAATAAAGCTATCTAACAAATGTTTAAATTTGAACTTTGCTTGAAAATTAAAACTAAGATAATTCTAGCTAAAACTTGAAATGCTTGCAAGATGTTATCTTCAATGAATCTGGTCATGTTTATGGCGTCTTGGAGGAGTTGTTGAGGATTAGTATGCGCTTGGATTTGAGTTCACAAGATGGTTGAAGTTTGAATTCAAGTGGAGTTTGAATTTGACTTCAATCTTGAATTCAATTTTGCATTGTGATCTTATCTTCCTTATTCTTCAAAAATGGCGTGTGATCCCATCTTCCTTATTCAAAAATGGCGTGTAGGACCTAGAGATGATGGCTGAATCCTTTTTGAAATGTAAGCCTCAAATTTTAAACTTGAATTCAAATTATGGTTGAATTTGAACTCAAGTTTATCTTCAAGTTCAAATTCAAGTAAGATGTCATCCTCCAATTTAAAGTGGCCGCCCCCTTGTGATATGTTGGAGATGATGTTTGATTTCAATTTGATCAAGAGACTCTATCTTGGACACCTTTGAATTTGTCTTAGCGTAGACAAACATTCTCTTCAAACATTCTCTTGAAACATTCTTTTGAAACATTCTCTTGAAACATTCTTTTCAAACATTCTCTTGAAACATTCTCTTCAAACATTCCATGTACCTAATTTACCTACAAAGCAAATACATAAAACTAATATCACACGACACAAGATAAAATTCAAAAATCAAGAATGTAGACGTGCATGTGATACATGCTCAAGTTGAAGGTTCAATGAAATGAACCCAAGGAGTCTTAGGCTCATCTTGAACATGCTTGTACAAGAAGGTGGCAACTTGATGACAAAGTTCCCTTGCCCTCCTTCTTGTTATAGGACCTTTGACCTCTTGATGGGGCCCTTGATCCTCATCGGACCCTTGATCCTCATCACGTGGACAGTCTATTTTTGATTACAGTACGTATATGTATTTCACTACTGTCCTAGCATGTATGATCTCACTGGGCCGATGCGGGCAGGGTACCTACTGAGTGACGTTTTGGTCGCTCACACCGTTCGTTTTGTTTTCTTGCAGACGATGCAGGGTGATGCGTTCAACTCGTGGGCTCCAGCGATTCCACCTTCCAAACGTCCTTCACAAAGGGTTAGGCACAAGGAAGAAGACTTCCCCTTGCTTCCTTAGCGATTAAAAACGTGTGGATTAAGAATGAGCAAGACCAACACTTCAAGATGGTCGTTGATCAGGCAAACCAATACGGCCCTCCTGTACGGCACCTTTAAGCAATGGCAACACCTTCAAAATGCTCAACCTTGAAGGATCTTAACCTAGGTTTTTAATGCAAAACCAAGAAAACAAAGTCTCACACAAAGTGAAAGAAATATCAGGAATTCTTATTCATCAAAAAGTTGTCTATTCCGTGCGCCCCAAAGGCTCTATTTATAGGCTGAAAATTTCGTCCTTATCAGCCTTAAGATGAGTAGAAATTATTTCAAATAAGCTAGCTAACACATGTTTGAAAATTGAAAATTGTTTGAATTCAAAACTAGAACAAATTCTAGCTAAAATTTGAAAAGCTTGCAAGATGCTATCTCCAATGTATCCAGCCGTGTATGATGGTGAATGTAGGTGTTGGAGACTTGATTTGATGTGGATGAAGTGGTTGTAATTGAATTCAAAGGTTGGTTGAAGATTGAATTCAAATTGAGTTCAAATTTGAATTCAAATTTGGATTCAACTTTGAATTGTGATCTCATCTTCTCCTTGCTCAAGAATGGCGTGTGGATGTCCTCAAGATGGCTGAAATGTTCGAATTCAAAGGTTGGTTGAAGATTGAATTCAAATTGAGTTTGAATTTGAATTCAAATTTGGATTCAACTTTGAATTGTTGACTTATCTTTCTCTTTATCACCAAGATGGCGTGTGAAATGGGTGGAGATTGTGGCTGAGAACTTCTTGAATTTGAAGACTCAAATTGGTTGAAACTTGAATTCAAATCAAGGTTGAATTTGAATTCACGTTTATCTTCAAGTTGATATTCACTTTGTCTTCAATTTGGTCGCCCTTATCCTTATTGTTTGAAGATAATGTTGAGCTAACTTTGAACTTGAAAATGCCATGTTGGATTGTCTTTGTTGAGACAAACATTCCTTTCAGACAAACATTCCTTTTGTCTCCTTTTTAGGGTGCACACGCTTCTGATGCTATTTGTGATCCTCCTTTTGGCTTGTAACTTATTACGTACCTAGTTACCTACAAGGCAAACACAAGAAAGCAAGGATCACAAGAAAACAAGACATGCATCTGTTTATTTTATTGAAAGACGCCTATATGCATGAAAAGTGATGCATGGAATGCAACCTAAGACTAAGACAAACTTTTTCTTATATTTTGCACACCTTGGACCGCATCACAGGGTATGATTATATATGGGTTCGAGCGGAATCAGAGTGGGCTCAGTGGGACTCGTAGAGACTATTTGGAGATTGAGGATCAAGAATTGAGGAAGTTTTATTTTATTTATTATTTCATTTGAGGACTAGCTTAGAGATTTCATTTTACGCACTTTACGATGTCGTTAGAGGATTTTGACTTGATGTTGACTATATATGATTTTGGGGATTTTACTTTGGATTTAGAGTTTTGAATTGATTTATTTCGCTTCCGCAATCGAATACTCTGTTGTTTTGATAAGTACAGGGATTCGTACAGACGCCTTGTATATCCCTTTGTGGAATACGGCGGGCGTACCGGTTCTGACCCTAGGGTTCGGGACGGGGCGCTATAGGTGGTATCAGAGCCCGAGGCTCTAGATCTACTGCGAAAAACATAGAATTAAGAAATGATCTTAGACGTAAGAGATGACTCTAGATCTAAGTTCTGATCATAGATGTAAGTTTGATTTTAGACCAAGTTTGATTCTAGACGTAAGCTATGATCTGAGACTAATTTTGACCTAGAATAAGTGTGATGTAGACTAAATGATGCGATGGGGCACAGTTGGATTTTATTTCCGTTTTATTTGTTTGTATTTGACTGTTTCTATTTCTTAAGTTTAATTATATATTTCTTGAAATGCCCTTGACCAAAACTGAAAATTTCCTTGTAGAAGCAAAATGCCGCCAAGAAGAGAAAATGGTGGAAACATAAGAGGA
>AP025051.1:20289139-20356339 GCA_036186865.1 Eustoma russellianum
AGAATTGAGGAAGTTTTATTTTATTTATTATTTCATTTGAGGACTAGCTTAGAGATTTCATTTTACGCACTTTACGATGTCGTTAGAGGATTTTGACTTGATGTTGACTATATATGATTTTGGGGATTTTACTTTGGATTTAGAGTTTTGAATTGATTTATTTCGCTTCCGCAATCGAATACTCTGTTGTTTTGATAAGTACAGGGATTCGTACAGACGCCTTGTATATCCCTTTGTGGAATACGGCGGGCGTACCGGTTCTGACCCTAGGGTTCGGGACGGGGCGCTATAGGTGGTATCAGAGCCCGAGGCTCTAGATCTACTGCGAAAAACATAGAATTAAGAAATGATCTTAGACGTAAGAGATGACTCTAGATCTAAGTTCTGATCATAGATGTAAGTTTGATTTTAGACCAAGTTTGATTCTAGACGTAAGCTATGATCTGAGACTAATTTTGACCTAGAATAAGTGTGATGTAGACTAAATGATGCGATGGGGCACAGTTGGATTTTATTTCCGTTTTATTTGTTTGTATTTGACTGTTTCTATTTCTTAAGTTTAATTATATATTTCTTGAAATGCCCTTGACCAAAACTGAAAATTTCCTTGTAGAAGCAAAATGCCGCCAAGAAGAGAAAATGGTGGAAACATAAGAGGAAATCACTCAGATGACGGGCCTCCACCGCAGGTCGTGCTCCTTCAGGCCCTGACCGATGCACTACTGGTCATGGCCTAAGCTGTGGCCTAGCAGAATCAGCAGCCACAGGCTCCACCTCCACCGCCACACCAGAGCATGGGATCCGATTTTACTATGGTGAGATGAAGAAGATCCATGCCCCGACATTTGCAGGTAGTTCAGATCTGGAGGATACGGAACATTGGCTAGCAGAGATGGAGAAGTGCTTCAGGCTGACTCAGGTGCCTGAAGAGATCCGTGTTGATGTGGCCACACCACTGCTTAGTGGCAAGGTCAGTGAGTGGTGGGACGGCATCATTCTCCGAATGCAGCCGCCCATCACCTGGGCTCAGTTCCTGGAGGCTTTCTGGAAGTATTATGTGCCCGAGACTGCTGTGTTAGAAAAGATGAGGGCCTTCAGTAGATTGCAACAGGGGAACATGATAGTAAAGGAGTACGCCGACACATTTCATGCTTTGGGGAAGTTTGTGCCTTTGGTAATGTCTGATAACCGAATGAAGATGCTCAAGTTTGAGGAAGGTCTGGACTCTCGTATTCAGTCCGCGATTGTGAATGCGGGCATGAGGACGTTTGAAGAGATGCTCGACGCATGCTACAGGGTTGAGAGCGACTTCAGGAGAGTCGCAGCGCAGGACATAAACAAGAGACCTCGAGAGGAGGTCAGTGGGAGTTGTACGGGCAGATGGGTGAAGATTGCCCGGAGACCTTCTTTTGGACAGCCAGTTAGACCACCACTGCCACCGAGGGATGATTAGCAGTACATACGCCTTCCACAAGCCACGCCGATGTGCAAGGAATGCAACAAGCCTGTAGCGCCCCAGCCCGATACCGTTATCGGAACCAGTGCACCCGCCGTAGCCTACTATGAGAACTACGAAGCGTCAAGCAGATCAAGCATACATTCTTCATAATGTAAGTTAAAACCAGCGGAAACGTCATAAAATCTAAACCTTCGTTGTCAATATTACAACCAGAAAACTGCAGCGGAAATAAAACTGTTTGATCATCTAGCCGACATAAGTTTTAGAACAACATAATAACAATGAGTTTCAAACTCAAACAAAATAGTCCAGCATCTATCTATTCCCTTGTCCATCATCCCACTGAGCCCACTCGCCGTCGTCTTCGATAAATATCAACTCATAACCAGGCTCACCTGAAAAGGAGACAGAATGATTGTTCTTAGCGAAAACTTCGCCAGCAAGTAACCCGTCTATACACCCTACGGAATCACACACGTCGAGTCACCAGTGTATAAAACATTGCCCAAAAATAAGGTGCTCGGGTTACAAATAGCATCTTAATAAGAATTACTCAAAACAGATAAAGCACATATGTGAACACAGTTACGAGAACCAACATGTATCAAAACAACGAATCACATAAGCAAGTCATAGACTAACCACGTTTCTTGCATGTCAAGTCTTATGCTTCGTGTATCATGATGCATGTACTTCTTTAAAATCACACACAACACCCATGCATATGCCTTCTTTCATAAACATGTCATGCATGTCATTTCACAAACATTTCATCACTTTACATATTATATTCTTCGCGTAGCAGAACTTTATACCCTGTGGGTGATCAGCCCACAGCCATCATAACTTTATACCCCGTGCTGAAAGGTCCACGGCCCCATTACATATATCATATATCCGTGCTGAAAGGTCCACGGCCCCATTACATATATCATATATCCGTGCTGAAAGGTCCACGGCCCCATTACATATATCATATATCCGTGCTGAAGGTCCACGGCCCCCATTACATATATCATATATCCGTGCTGAAAGGTTCCACGGCCCCATTACATATATCATATATCCGTGCTGATAGGTCCACGGGCCCCATAAAATACTTCATTTTCCGTGCTGATAGGTCCACGGCCCCATAACAATACTTTATACCCTGCTGTTGAATTCACAGATCACGCTCTTTATACCCTGCTTTCGCAGACGTGACTTTTATACCCTGTGATCAACCAGCAGCCATTTTGTCTTTCGCAAACTTTACCTTTCTTGTTCTTTTGCAAACATATCTCAAATCAAATGCAAGTGCCCATGTCATGATGCAGGATGCACAGATAGCTTCATATCAACATGTAACACACACACACATACATCTTGTCTATCAAGGATATGGTCTTGCACCTCAAACACTCCTAAACGTGTTTTAACCCAGTCTATTTGTCTCACTTATTCACTAGAATTCAATCTTATGCTTACTTAATCAAAACTTACCATCTACACCTCAATATACCTCAAATACCCTTGCATTTTATGTCCAAAAGAAGTGTATAAAGTTACTACACTTACATAGGGTGCCTAAAGGGTCAAAAAGTCTTCCAGTACAGTTGGAACGCTACATGAAGCGCCTATAGTGACTTCAAGCGCCTATACTAGGTGTTCGAAGTGTTCGGGGATGTTCCGTAGACATTGAACGCATACATGAAGCGCCTAATGTGACATGAAGCGCTTCAAGTAAGTGTTCGAAGTGTTCGGACGGTTCTAAACTGCAGTTTTTCTGTACGGGAAAGTTCCCAGGACACATGGAACGCTACATTAGGCGCCTAATGTGACTTGAAGCGCCTCATGTAGGCGTTCGAAGTGTTCTGACGATGCCAAACTGCAAGATTTTCTGCAGTAACTTCTACCCAACTCCTTTCTTCTTCAACCCTTCCAGGTTCAACACTTAAAGATCCATCTTAGCAACTAGATTCATCATACTTAAACATACATCTAATCATGAAATGATGCTTAGTGAATGTCTAACAAGATCCACTCTAAATCTTCAATCATTCACCACCTTCAAGAGTTATCATCAACAATACCCAACCAACAAGACTACAACAATGTCATCACTCATCCCTCAATTTCCTGCACTTACTCTCAACATCTAAGTGTATAACACCGTCACACAGAGTAGAGCAAGACAAGAAACACATCAACATATATACTCTCATGGGCATGGTTGACCAACAACAATTACTGCACAACTATTTCAGAAATATGGCCCAAAGAACAAGACTTTACACAATTAGCAAACAAGACTTACATATAATAAAGCATTTAAGATAGGCAAGACAAGAATACTAATGTGTGATTCATGTTTTCTCTTTGTAAGAACATAGGGCCTTAAGTATCAAAATTTACATAAAGCGTATAGAAAGATTCTTGCCTGAATTCTAGATAAGCTTACGATTTACTGCAGAACCTTGATAAAGATTGATCCTAGAATGGCCTTTTCCTTCCTTCCTTCCTCTCTTCTTCTTCTTCCTCTCCTTTGCTCCTCTCTCTCCTTTTTCCTGCGGTTTGCCGCTCCTGTTTGATGTTAAAACCGTCCCCTAGGTTGAGGATGGGGAGGTTATACTAAAAGTGGTGTAACTCCCTTAATCTCCTAGTAGGGACCTCTTAGGTAATTTCTCATACTTGCCTTATAATTCTACTTTTAACCCCTTTCTTTGTTCTTTATGTTTTGTGTAACTAAGTCACATTACCTATAGAATTGATTAGGTTGCATTCAAGGTTGACCTAAGGGATCGAAAGTTGCGCTTAAAAAATCACGGGGTGTAACATCCTCCCCCCTTACAAAAAGTTTCGTCCTCGAAACTTACGTACCTTAGTCCGAAGAGCTGAGGATACTTCTCCCGCATTTGTTCTTCGAGCTCCAAGTGGCTTCCCGTTCCGTGTGATTGCCTCCAGTGAACCTTTACATAAGGAATCACTCGCTTCCTCACACTTGATCCTTTCGGTCCACAATTTTCACGGGTACTTCCTCATATGTAACATCGTCCTTGAGTTCCAAAGGTTGAGCTTCAAGTACATGACTTGGATCCGCCACGTACTTTCTTAATTGTGACACGTGGAATACTTGTGAACTTGCGCCAACACCGGAGGTAATGCCAACTTATATGCCAAGGCTCCTACTTCTCAAGTTTCTCGTACACCAATAACGTGGGCTCAGCTTACCTCTGATTCCGAATTTTATAGCATCCTTTGTAGGTGATTCTCTTAAATAGACCTTTTCCGCCTAATTTAACTCCAAGGCCGTCGCCTGGCACCCGTCCAAAGTCTGCTTGGCGGTCCTGAGCCATCTTAAGTCTATCTTAAATTGAGTTTCACATTTTCTAACGTCTTCTCAAGTAACTCAGATCCTGTGAGGGTCCTCACACCAACTTCATCCAATAAACGAGGGACCCACACTTCCCTCTATACAACGCTTCGAAAAGAATCACGTCACTTTGCATGTGGTGCCTGCTATTATACCAGAACTCCAATTAATTTAATCATTCCATCCCAACTTCCTTTGAAGTCTATGACACCAGTCTCTAACATGTCTTCTAGGGTCTGGATAGTCCGCTCAGATTGTCTTTCGGTTCGGAGATGATACACTGTAACTTAACCTAAATTCCGTCCCCATGGCTCTCTAAAATACTGTCTAGAGCTTGGAAGTAAACCGTTGGTCTTGGTTAGGTGCTATGCTCATGGGAACACCCATGCAGGCTGACAATGGTGTCCATATCCAAAATTTACCAACTTATCGAGAGATGCTTCCCTTGAGACCGGTAGAATATGTGTAGACTTGGGTCAACCGATCCACAATCACCAAGATCATGTTATCCCCACGTATTGTCCTCAGTAAACCAGCCACAAAGTCCATTGTGACACTTCACATTCCTACTATGGAATCTCCGACAGCATCGATATTCCACCAGATCGTTGGTGTTTATCACCACTTACTGACGCACCAGACATCTCTCAAATCTCCACAATATGCCTCTTCATCTTACATCACCAATAGTATTGTCATGGATCCCTGTACTTTTGGTGCTCCTAGAACATATCGATAACCTTGAGCTGTGAGTCCCTTGCAATATTTCTTTCCTTAGCTCATCTAAATCAGGTATACACCCTTTTTTTTTCCTCTAACCATAAGCGCTCGTCCTCATTGGTTTAAAAATCCATCAACCTGACTATGTCTCAAATTTCCAAAAATATCACCCACAGTCTTATTCTTCTTTTGGGCTTCTTTCACCTAATTCATGGACTTGAGATGACGGTCTACAATGTGAAAACATTAACCATAGAGTCAACCACATTCAAACCAAATTCTGTCTATTTCCCTCTCAAGTGATGAGTGTCGCTCATGGTTGGATTCTCTGCTTAATCCCTCTACCATTTTATTACTTTCCGGGATGAATAATGGGTCATGTCGTAATCCTTTAGTTGTCTCCCAATCTTCGCTGCCTCATGTTTACTATCACGAAGCATGCGCGATAACTCGTTTGTGTTGTACAAAACACAACCTACAGGTGAAGTATCCAACTAAACTGATTTGGATGGAGAATCATAACTTATGTTACAGTTTACTTACCTTGACTGTTTTTTTTTTGACACATCACTACATATCACAAACCCTCAGTATCAAAAGGTTGAGCCAATACTAGAGCTATGTTAACCTCCTTCTTAAGCTCCGTGAAGCTTTTCTCGCATTCTGTCGTTCACTGCAACTTGAACTTCTTTTGAGTAAGACGACTGAGGGCTTCGCTATTGTCGAAATCCCCCGACAACCTTCCTATAATAACTAGCTAGACACAGAAACGCTGACTTCGTGTCATTCGTAGATCTAGACCACTTGGTAATAAGTTCAACTTCCTCAATACACAGCAATTCCTTGAAAGGTTATACCTTCCATCACAGAATTCTTAACTGTCACTTGTTTTAATCGAGTCATGTTGATGTGAAATCGTAATTTTGATCTTGGACGCTTGGACACAGTATGGAATCTCCAACTATTCTGGTGAACCACAAAGGGCGCTTAACAAATCCCCTTGCCACAAAAGAGGGGTGCACGCCGCTATCAAAAGTACATTGGTGAATATCTTGTTCACCAAAATTGTACCTCATACCACATCGGCGACTTCCGAATATCCTTGGCAATCATAACATTAATGCGGACATTCGTCTCGGTTGCTGAGCACTTCTCCTAGAGCATTCTTTCTCATCTCTAAGCAATCTCGAATAGGTTTTCCCACCCATCCGCATCTATAACATGCTCTTTCCAACTTCCTACATTCGCCGACATGACCCTTATTGAAGTGCACAAACTCTTTTCAACCTGCGTACAACTAAATTCTGTTGTGGGGGTCTATTGAATTTTCTCAACCGAGCCTCTCTTCAGAACCTTGATCCAACGTCCTGCCTGCCACCAACTCCATCTCTTCTCTTAACCTCTTACCTTTGTCGGAGTATCCTGTATCGGCCGTTCTTGCCGCCACTCTGCGGAAATCACTCTCGACGTGAAACATGCATCCATCATGTCCTCGTATGTTCTCATCCATGCATTACCATTGCTGACTGAATGTCTTGAGTCCAAACCTCGTTCGAATTTTGTCATCTTTAAGCGATTATCAGGCATAATCGCGGAGCAAACTTACCCAAGAGCATGGACATTGGTCGGCATACTCCAACATTATCATCCGACTCTGTTTTAGCCCGTCGAACGCCCTTATCTTGTCTAAGATCGCTGTCTTGGGCACGTAATACTTCAGAAAAGCATCACAAAGTTGTATCCAAGAGATCAATGGGGTCTGACAATTTAAATTATTATAGAAATTTAAATGATATACGCGCTCGCACACACCCAACCCAGATCATACTTAGGCTCTAGAAAATCATCACTTATACCTAAGGATCAAACTTAAGGGAAATCATAGCTTAAGTGTCTAAAATCATGAACCTAAGTTTCCGAGATAGATCTGAAGCCTAGGCTCTGATACCACCTGTAGCGCCCCAGCCCGATACCGTTATCGGAACCAGTGCACCCGCCGTAGCCTACTATGAGAACTACGAAGCGTCAAGCAGATCAAGCATACATCTTCATAATGTAAGTTAAAACCAGCGGAAACGTCATAAAATCTAAACCTTCGTTGTCAATATTACAACCAGAAAACTGCAGCGGAAATAAAACTGTTTGATCATCTAGCCGACATAAGTTTTAGAACAACATAATAACAATGAGTTTCAAACTCAAACAAAATAGTCCAGCATCTATCTATTCCCTTGTCCATCATCCCACTGAGCCCACTCGCCGTCGTCTTCGATAAATATCAACTCATAACCAGGCTCACCTGAAAAGGAGACAGAATGATTGTTCTTAGCGAAAACTTCGCCAGCAAGTAACCCGTCTATACACCCTACGGAATCACACACGTCGAGTCACCAGTGTATAAACATTGCCCAAAAATAAGGTGCTCGGGTTAACAAATAGCATCTTAATAAGAATTACTCAAAACAGATAAAGCACATATGTGAACACAGTTACGAGAACCAACATGTATCAAAACAACGAATCACATAAGCAAGTCATAGACTAACCACGTTTCTTGCATGTCAAGTCTTATGCTTCGTGTATCATGATGCATGTACTTCTTTAAAATCACACACAACACCCATGCATATGCCTTCTTTCATAAACATGTCATGCATGTCATTTCACAAACATTTCATCACTTTACATATCATATTCTTCGCGTAGCAGAACTTTATACCCTGTGGGTGATCAGCCCACAGCCATCATAACTTTATACCCCGTGCTGAAAGGTCCACGACCCCATTACATATATCATATATCCGTGCTGAAAGGTCCACGACCCCATTACATATACATATATCCGTGCTGAAAGGTCCACGGCCCCATTACATATATCATATATCCGTGCTGAAAGGTCCACGGCCCCATTACATAATCATATATCCGTGCTGAAAGGTCCACGGCCCCATTACATTATCATATATCCGTGCTGATAGGTCCACGGCCCCATAAAATACTTCATTTTCCGTGCTGATAGGTCCACGGCCCCATAACATACTTTATACCCTGCTGTTGATTCACAGATCACGCTCTTTATACCCTGCTTTCGCAGACGTGACTTTTATACCCTGTGATCAACCAGCAGCCATTTTGTCTTTCGCAAACTTTACCTTTCTTGTTCTTTTGCAAAACATATCTCAAATCAAATGCAAGTGCCCATGTCATGATGCAGGATGCACAGATAGCTTCATATCAACATGTAACACACACACACATACATCTTGTCTATCAAGGATATGGTCTTGCACCTCAAACACTCCCTAAACGTGTTTTACCAAATCTATTTGTCTCACTTATTCACTAGAATTCAATCTTATGCTTACTTAATCAAACTTACACCTCTACACCTCAAATATACCTCAAATACCCTTGCATTTTATGTCCAAAAGAAGTGTATAAAGTTACTACACTTACATAGGGTGCCTAAAGGGTCAAAAAGTCTTCCAGTACAGTTGGAACGCTACATGAAGCGCCTATAGTGACTTCAAGCGCCTATACTAGGTGTTCGAAGTGTTCGGGATGTTCCGTAGACATTGAACGCACATGAAGCGCCTAATGTGACATGAAGCGCTTCAAGTAAGTGTTCGAAGTGTTCGGACGGTTCTAAACTGCAGTTTTTCTGTACGGGAAAGTTCCAGGACACATGGAACGCTACATTAGGCGCCTAATGTGACTTGAAGCGCCTCATGTAGGCGTTCGAAGTGTTCTGACGATGCCAAACTGCAGATTTTCTGCAGTAACTTCTACCCAACTCCTTTCTTCTTCAACCCTTCCAGGTTCAACACTTAAAGATCCATCTTAGCAACTAGATTCATCATACTTAACATACATCTAATCATGAATTGATGCTTAGTGAATGTCTAACAGATCCACTCTAAATCTTCAATCATTCACCACCTTCAAGAGTTATCATCAACAATACCCAACCAACAAGACTACAACAATGTCATCACTCATCCCTCAATTTCCAGCACTTACTCTCAACATCTAAGTGTATACAACCGACACAAGAGTAGAGCAAGACAAGAAACACATCAACATATATACTCTCATGGGCATGGTTGACCAACAACAATTACTGCACAACTATTTCAGAAATATGGCCCAAAGAACAAGACTTTACACAATTAGCTACAAGACTTACATATAAAAAGCATTTAAGATAGGCAAGACAAGAATACTAATGTGTGATTCATGTTTTCTCTTTGTAAGAACATAGGGCCTTAAGTATCAAAATTTACATAAAGCGTATAGAAAGATTACTTGCCTTGAATTCTAGATAAGCTTACGGATTTACTGCAGAACCTTGATAAAGATTGATCCTAGAATGGCCTTTTCCTTCCTTTCCTTCCTCTCTTCTTCTTCTTCCTCTCCTTTTCTCCTCTCTCTTTTTCCTGCGGTTTGCCTCTCCTTTTTGATGTTAAAACCGTCCCCTAGGTTGAGATGGGGAGTTATACTAAAAGTGTGTAACTCCCTTATCTCCTAGTAGGGACCTCTTAGGTAATTTCTCATACTTTCCTTTAATTCTACTTTTAACCCCTTTCTTTTGTTCTTCTATGTTTTGTGTAACTAAGTCACATTACCTAATAATTGATTAGGTTGCATTCAAGGTTGACCTAAGTATCGAAAGTTGCGCTTAAAAAATCACGGGGTGTAACAAAGCCTCATCATGGAGAATGTTATAAGAAGACCGGAGCTTGTTTCAGATGCGGAAAGGTGGGTCATATTATCAGAGATTGTCCCGATATGAAGTCAGCGCCACAGCCTGAGGCGAGACCGCCACCGCCCACAAGCCTCGGACGAATGCTCGAGTTCACTCCATAACTGATGCAGACGTACAGGGTTCAAATGAAGTAGTGACAGGTATATTTAAGATTCACGCATTTCAGTTGTACCTTCCTTTTTATATGTGATTATACTTGCATATGTTATACCTGTGTGACTCTGTGAACCTTAGGTGTAATTCTTGTAAACAAAGTCCCAGCAAACGTCTTATTTGATAGCGGCGCAAGCCATTTATTCGTCGCTAGGAAATTCGTGAAGAATCTTAACAAATGCCCTGAACGATTAGAGACTCCTTATCGGGTGTTAGCCGCCGGAGACCAAGTAATTGTTTCACATCATCAGTATCCAGTTTGCGAATTAGAGATGAAAGATCAGATTTTCTATGCGACTCTTATACCTATTCAGATGACGACTTTGATATAATTCTTAGGATGGATTGGTTGGCTCGTTATCACGCCAACATCGATTGTCGTCAGAAGCAGGTTATTATCAAGGACCCAGCCAGAAAGGAGCTTGTTTTCCAGGGAAGTCCCAAGTTCAAGAAGGCGCCACAAAAGATCTACCTAACAGCGGCTCATGCTTATAAGGCTCTACGAAAGGGTAGAGAAAGTTTTCTTGTTTATGCTGTGGATCCCAGTGTCGGAGTACCTTCTATCGATGAGATACCAGTGGTCAAAGAGTTCAAAGACGTCTTCCCTGATGAGTTACCCGGTCTACCGCCCAATCGTGAGATAGAGTTCGAGATTGAGTTGGTATCAGGGGCGGAACCTATATCTAAAGCTCCTTATCGTATGGCCCCCGCAGAGTTGAAGGAACTCAAGGAACATTGCAAGAGCTACTAGACCGGAATTTCATCCGACCCAGTGCTTTGCCATAGGGCGCACCTGTTCTGTTTGTGAAAAAGAAGGATGGTAGCATGCGCATGTGCATCGACTACCGAGAACTAAATAAGGTTACTATAAAGAACAAGTACCCTCTTCCGAGAATTGAGGACCTTTTCGACCAGCTAAAGGGTGCGAGGGTATTCTTAAAGATCGATCTCAGGTCAGGATACCATCAACTTAGGATCAAGGCCGACGACATTGCGAAGACGGCTTTTCGAACGAGATATGGACATTATGAGTTTCTGGTGATGCCCTTCGGACTCACTAATGCCCCTGCAGCATTTATGGACATGATGAATACCACGTTCAGAGATCAACTAGATAAATTTGTGGTGGTGTTTATCGACGATATCTTGGTATACTCGCCAGACGAAGAGACACATGAGATGCATCTGAGGACCGTTCTGGGAATATTGAGACAGAAGAAGCTCTTCGCGAAGTTTAGTAAATGCAATTCTGGCTATGAAGCGTATCTTTCTTGGGTCATGTGGTTTCTGAGGAAGGCATATCGGTGGATCCAAGAAGATTAAAGCGATTACCGAGTGGCCGAGGCCAACAAATGTGACCGAGGTGCGGAGTTTTCTTGGGTTGGCCGGTTATTATAGAAAGTTCGTGGAAGGTTTCTCGACTATTGCGGTACCTCTGAGCCGTCTGACTTAGAGAAGACTAAATTTGAGTGGACCCCTGAATGTGAGAAGAGCTTTACCGAGCTAAAGAAGAGGTTGACGACTGCGCCTGTATTAGCACAGCCTTCCGGGGAAGGAGAGTTTGTGGTATACAGTGATGCTTCCAAGAATGGTTTGGGCTGTGTGTTGATGCAAGGAGGAAGAGTTATAGCTTATGCATCGAGACAGTTGAAGCCATATGAACAGAATTACCCGACCCATGATTTAGAGTTGGCTGCAGTTGTATTTGCTTTGAAGATTTGGCGACACTATCTTTATGGAGAGAAATGTCAGTGTTCACGGATCATAAAGTTTGAAGTACTTGTTCACTCAGAAGGAACTTAATATGAGACAGCGCCATTGGTTGGAGTTGATCAAGGACTACGATCTCACAATCAGTTATCCCGAGCAAGGCTAATCGAGTGGCTGATGCACTTAGTAGGAAATCGAGTCACGCCCGGCAGACCCCGCTGGAGAGAGATTGCAGAGTTTGATTTGGATACTGTTGACTCCACAGCAAATGTTCTGGCCACCTAACCATTACGCCTACACTGGTTGAGAAAATTAAAGAAGCGCAGGACGATGATGAGGCGTTACGAGATATCAAGCAGAGGTTGACTACTGGTCAGGTCGAAGGATTTCAGGTGTTGGGAGATGGGAGTCTTTGGTTCCAAGGAAGAATGTGTGCCCGATATCTGGACCTTAGAAGGGAGGTGCTAAAGGAGGCTCATAATACCAGACTTTCTATCCATCCGGGAGCCACCAAGATGTATAACGACTTGAAGAGAAACTATTGGTGGAGTGGTATGAAAACACATCGCGGAGTTCATAGAGAGATGTTTGGTGTGTCAACAGGTTAAGGCGGAACATCAGCGACCCGGAGGTCTAATGCTACCGTTAGAGATTCCCATGGAAGTGGGAGCATATCACCATGGATTTTGTGGTTGGACTCCCCAAGACTAGAAATAATAATGATGTTGTTTGGGTTATTGTTGACCGTTTGACTAAGTCTGCACACTTTCTTCCGATATCGATGGAGATGCCCTTGGAGAAGTTGGTGACCTTGTATGTGGATAGTGTTGTGAGCTTACATGGCGTTCCACTGAGTATAGTATCTGATCGGGACTCGAGATTTACGTCGCGATTCTGGAGAGCTTGTCAGAAGGCTATGGGTACCGAGTTGAGACTGAGTATAGCATTCCATCCTCAGACCGATGGTCAGTCCGAGAGGACTATTCAGACACTCGAGGATATGTTACGAGCATGTGCATTGGATTTTAAGGGAAATTGGGATGGCATGGTGAAGCTAATTGAGTTTTTGTATAATAACAGTCATCACAGTGCTATTGGGATGGCACCTTTTGAGGCTCTATATGGACGGAAGTGTTGGTCACCACTGTATTGGGATGAGGTTGGTGAGAGAGCCATTACTGGGCCATTGGTTGAGCAGACGTTAGAAAAGATCAAGGTGATTCGTCAGCGATTGAAAACTGCTCAAGACCGGAGTAAGAGTTGGGTTGATTTGAGGAGATGACCGTTGGAGTTTGAGGAAGGAGAGAAGGTGTATCTCAGAGTTTCACCTATGAAAGGGGTGATGAGATTCGGGGAGAAGGGTAAGTTGAGCCCTCGATATATGGGTCCTTTCGAGATGCTCGAGAAGATTGGAACTCTGGCTTATCGACTTGCTTTGCCTCCAGCGTTGTCGCAAGTGCACAACGTATTCCACGTGTCGCAGCTCAGAAGATATGTCCCTGATCCTAGCCATGATTTAGAGGCGCGACCCTTGAAAGTAAGGAGTGATATGACGTATGAAGAGGTTCCTATAAGGATCATTGATCGCAAGGAGCAAGTTCTAAGGCACCGAGTTATCCCATATGTGAAGGTCCAATGGAGTAATCACACCGAGAAAGGAGCCACGTGGGAGCTTGAAAGTCAGATAAGAGAGATGTGGCCTCGACTCTTCGACTATGGTACGCCAGTTTCGGGCGAAACTTTTTGTAAGGGGAAAGAATGTTATAATCCTTTTTTTAATAAGGGTAAAAAGGGAAATTGGGCCCAATTAATTTATTAAACCTAATTTGATTAGGACAATTTTCTCTAAACCGTAATCAAATTTCTATTTAAACAACGCTTAGACTCCTTTTCTTCCCCCACATTGATGCACGCCGTCTACTCCCAGAAAAAAAAAGACGATTCCTTCTTGTTTCAAGCAACAAGCCGCCAGTTTAGGAAGGAGAAACCACCGCTCGATCAACCTTTCAACGCGTATCAATTACCAGGTAGGTGACCCCTTAACATCCGTTGAATGAAAACAAAAAAGTCTTTAATTCTCTATGAAAACGAGATCGTGCATTAGTATTGTGGTTGTATAGATGCTTGATTATTAGATTATATGTATATGTGATGAATTGTATGTCCGTATATATATGATCGTATATGTATATATATGTATGATGCTATTTTCGTATGAAACTCGAAAAAAAAGATTTGATTTTTGATGTGCGTGTGAATACCGGAATCGTAGGAAGAAGCGTTTGTGCCGGCGACGCGTGGCCGGTGGTGGTGGGCTATGACCACGTGCTGCCGGACGGAGGTCGCAGGAAGAAGTGTTTGTGCCGGCAGCGCGTGGCCAGTGGTGGTAGGCTATGACCACGTGCTGCCGGATGGAGGAATAAGGGTGAAGGGGGCTGAGGAGGGGGTGGTGCGGGGCTGGTCAGTGGGGGTGCTGGGTGGGGGCGTCTGGTTAGGGGGAGGGTAGACTGGATGGGGGCGGGAGTGGTGAGAGGGGCGGGGTGGGCTTGGAGAGGGACGGGGGAGTTGGTGTTAGGGGGAGGGGGCTGGAGTGGGGGTGCAGTGGCTGGGGGGGTTTGTCAGGTGAAGGGGTGGAAAAGTTGGAAATCAAGAAACTGAGAAGGGAATCACACGGAAGGGAGGGAGGAATTGAAGCATGAAGGTAGGAAAAGAATAAGAAAAAGAAAAAGAAGAAAGGTTGTGGAACGAAGTGAGGGCAGAAGAAAAAGAAAAAAAAAGAAGAAGAAAAGAAAAGAAAAAAGAGAAAGGAAAGTAAATGAAGGATTCCGTGTATGATTTCTGTGCTTCATGCATCATGACATTGCATATATGATATGTTCTGTTCTGTTCTGTTCTGTTAGGATATGCGAGACGTAAGTCCCATATCTGATCTGTTCCGTTCCGTTCTGTTAGGACCAGGGGTCATGCATTGCACGATTAGATGAATGTTCTGAGAAGGTAGGTTTATCATGCATCACGTACGTGACATTGCATTTCACGCTCATTCTGCATGATTATGTGCTTGATTGTCTTAAGAAGTTATGACCGTTAGTTGTTTTAAAAAGATATGACCATTATACGTTGTTTTAAGAAGTTCTGACTGTTATACGTATTTGTGAAAACGTGGACAGTCTATTTTTGTATTACAGTACGTATATGTATTTCACTACTGTCCTAGCATGTATGATCTCATGGGCCGATGCGGGCAGGGTACCTACTGAGTGATGTTTTTGTCGCTCACACCGTTTGTTTTGTTTTCTTGCAGACAATGCAGGGTATGATTACATATGGGTTGGAGCGGATTCAGAGTGGGCTCAGTGGGACTCGTAGAGACTATTTGGAGATTGAGGATCAAGAATTGAGGAAGTTTTATTTTATTTATTATTTCATTTGAGGACTAGCTTAGGGATTTCATTTTACGCACTTTACGATGTCGTTAGGGGATTTTGAATTGATGTTGACTATATATGATTTTGGGGATTTTACTTTCGATTTAGAGTTTTGAATTGATTTATTTCGCTTCCGCAATCGAATACTCTGTTGTTTTGATAAGTGCAGGGATCGTACAGACGCCTTGTATATCCCTTAGTGGAATACGGTGGGCGTACCGGTTCTGACCCTAGGGTTCGAGACGGGCGCTACACTAGCTCAGGGTATGTGGAATTGATCTGCTAAGTCGAGACAGTTCAGATAGCGTAATTGAGTTTGCGTTCTGAAGAGTCAGCCGACCTAAACTGAGCAGCACTTCAGAACAGTCTATAAGTGTTACATCCGTGACTTTAGGTAAAAGAAAAATAGAAGAAAAAGGAAAATTTAATAAAACTAAGAGGAGAAATCCTAGTCTATTTAGAATTTGAAAGTAATATTATTAAGTGTGAATCCTACGCCAACTAGGATATTTAAATTCTACTCAAATTAGGATTTTCCTAAACCAAAACTCTACTCTAAATCTTCTATATATCCTAACCTAAGCTACACAAAAAACGCACACACAGCCCTTTGTCGCCGCCCCCTTGCTGGAAAGAAAAAATAAGAACATCAAGAGCCTCCTTTCTTTTTTGTCGCTGCCCACAACCAGCACACAACAAATTTCGTTATTTGCTTGTGTGATCATTCGGACAAACAGTGTACCAAAAGGAAGAAAAAATTTTATCCGCTTCAACCCAATCCTAGATTCAATTATACGGTAATTTATACGAGAAAGAGGTGAGTAATCTCCCTATACTTACTATGTTTTGCGAAAATCTATGCGTTATTTGGTATAAACTTCGGATCATGCATGAGTACCTTGAATGCATAGTTGTATGAATTCTTTTTATTTATGTATGTGTTTGACACAAACAAACTTCGGATCATGCATGAGTATCTTGAATGCATAGTTGTATGAATTCTTTGTATTTATGTATGTGTGTGACACAAATCGTACATGTTATCTCTAATAATTGTGTGTGTTCTAAATATATATATATAGGTATTGTACGGCCGAGGTCTAGGGTGGACAACGGTCAGGTTTTAGTTCTAGGGTGGACAACGGCCAGGTTTTAAATCACTTTGATATATGTAGAAAAGTTTATGCTGGGAATAATAAATAAAAACAAGAAAACAAAAAAGAAGAAAGTAACAATTTTTTTGGAAAGTGCCCGTGTGGTATGTATATAATAACATAAGATGTATGTGTATGTTTATAGATTGGTATATGTACCTGTGAGAAACTATTTATAGTTGGTGACTTCGGCCTCACTTTACTGGGGAAATTGAATATATATTGATTTTTTTAAATGGTGTGGGATGGTGAAAGGTATATAGGTACTGTATATTTGTTATATGGATTTAAAAAAAATATCTTGTATAGTGATTATGTAAATATCCTCCCTGTGCTTATTATGGACTTGTGAAATCCGTATCTTTAGTTTCGTATCAAAATATAGATCATGTATAAGTACACGTGATTGCATATATATATATATATGTATATATGTGTGTGTATATATATACTATATATATATATATGTATATGTGTGTATAAAGGTGTATATGGCCGATTATGTGTAAAAAAACTGACAATGGTGCATGTCAATTGCTAAAGGCCAAAAGAATTTTCATTTTAAAAAGTGACGTCTGTGTGCATGGGTTATTGAATTTGTTGTGATATAGAATATATATTTACGTTATAGATTTATATATGCAAAGTTGTTTTGAAATTGTTTTGTTAGCCGAATTATTGTTGGGATTTGGGAGATTGGAATTTCGGCCAGGACAAAAAAAGAGAAATTTTGAATTCTATGCTTATTTGATAAATGTATGAAACTGCATGGCCGAAAGTACAAAAAAATTGTCAAATGAAAATTTTTGGTCCAGCCGTACACTTACTTTATTTTATATAAATAACTTGAAAACATTTTCTGAGTTTCTTTTTCCTCTTCAGCCACGTATAATGATGGGTGGTAAGTTCAAACTGCATGAAATGAGATTTGCAAATTATTTTGGCATAAATATATATATATGAGTGCCGAATTGTATTTATATATATGTTATAAAACTTTAATCGTTATGTTATATATGAACAGTGTCCGACATTGTAGGACCTATAATTGTGTTGTGATATTTATATGTACATGATAACCTATGTTTATATGTGTGTGTGTTTTTTTAGAACAATGTAAAATTTTATTAAGTTGCCTCACTTATGGCGGAAGAATACCATATTATGTTTATATTGTGTCTGTATATACATATTTTTTTCTATTAAAAGCGATTTATTGATTATGCCTCACTTATGGCGGAGGAAAACCTTATTACATGGAGAAAGTATAACGTACAATAGAAATGAGAATTTCTAACATCCAAGAATATATGATATGCCGCATTAAAATCTTGCCAAGTAAAACCACCCTTGTGGATAAAACCTTGGCGAAGGAAAAATCGTACATATTTATACTGTTGGATTGTTGAGACCCTTTACAGAATAATAAAAAAACTGTATGGCCCATGCGATACTCTTGAAGCAATTGATGATGATGCCATAGAAGCTTCCGAACGCCATCCGCAGGACATATATCAGCCTCATGCGTGTGAGTAGCCAACAGGAATTTTGGGGTCGTCCATGCATCGTAAAAACAGGAGAATATGTGATACATACAGATAATACATAAATAAATGCAGCCAATCCAGTTACTGAAACTCATACCGTGTCTGCCTGTGCTGTCCGAAGTACAGGCAGAGGAATCAAAAGAGAGCCAATCCATTTGGAAGACCAGTGAAGCAGCAGCATGAAAAGTTTGAAGTTGTGTAATCGCCCATGCAGCAACGAGACACAAAAGTGTGTCAAGCAGAATTAGAAAATATAAATGAGTATGATAAAATGATAAGATGTGGATCTCACCGAGGCTGCCTGCTCTTGGAAAAGCGCAGGCAGCGAATGCGATTGTATGCCAATCCATATGGAAGACTTGATAGTGTTGACACTCGCCAGATGCAAAGAAAATCATCAAGCCACAGCAAATTACGTTACATACATATATATACACACACATGTATATACATACATATATATATATATATATATATATATATATATATATATATATATATATATACATGTGCATGTGCACATGTATGGGCGTGGGCATATACATGTATATAGATATACGTGAATAGTAGTTATTTGGAAAATTGATATTGGCCGCCATTAGGGCGCCCCGGCATATTGACTTTTGTGATATAGAGCGCCAGGGCATATGACTATTAGAGGACCAATTTGTAAGTCTTACGGTATAAGTCAATTGTAGGAAAAGTGTTATAACCATTGCATTGATTTGGACTGTTTTAGTCGGGTTTGGGATATTTTGGATTTTGGACATTTTGATATTTGGATATAGACTGAGTTGTACTCAGATACGGATTTTGGACATTGGACCGGCTAATTCGGATTTGGAAACTTTGGACTTTTGGACTTTGGAATTTTGGACATTTGGAATTTTGAGCCTTTGACTTTGGACATTTGGATATTGCATATTTGGAAAATTGCATCATCGATTTTGGTTTGGGCTAACCATAATTGGACTTTGTTACACACTTGATTGGACTTTGTTGCGTATGTTGTTGGTCTATTTGCTCTATTTGCTTTTGGATGTTAGGGGCAGAATTGCAAATGTACTTGCGAAGAGAATCATACTATTATTTTGTTTTGTTATATATCTTTATCACACTTGCTTCTCCGTGTATGATCCCATGGTAAGCATAGTGGGACTACTTGCTGAGCAACTTGTCGCTCAAACCACGCTTTAACATCTTTTGCAGAGTTAGTACACCCGAAGATGACCAAGAATGGACGTTTCGAGATTGAGGATATTCCGATGAGACTCGTTGAGGATTTAGTAGAGACAGTTATTTTCGCTACTCGAGGTTTATGTAATTTTGGAGATTTAGTATTTATCTACATTTGACCATTGTATCGGATTTAGATTTTCCTAGACATTGATATTAATGATTATGATTACTTTGAGGTTTTAAATTTTCACATATTCTGAGTATTTCCTAAAAATTACAGATCAAAATTCAACCTTTAACCCTTTTAAAAATCGTTGGTGGTCAGATTGCGCAAATCTGCCAAAAACGGTAGTTTGACTTGAAAAATTTATTCTGATCAAACCGTGGCTCCAAATGATCTGAAAATTTAATGACAAACCTCTTACTATGTGTATTTAACTGGGTTGAAACAGTTTTGAAAAATTCCTTTGGGAAGTTAGTCAAATACGTTCAAAGTCTCAACCTTTGCAAGCCTGAATATTGACCATGTGCAATATTCAAGATTCAAGACATTCTACACATGCTGAAATTTTCAGCATGTGCAATAATCAAGACCGTGGCCAACTCATTCTACACTTGCTGAAATTTTCAGCATGTGCAATATTCAATACATATTCAAAATATTGTCATATTAGTATTATATCAATCCCTTGAATATTGAGAAGCAAATTTATCACCATTAAACTTAAAAAATTCGGCCATTATAGCACACACATGCTGAATTTTCAGCATGTGTCATATATGTGACGTAGTTTGAAACATTACCTTGTGTAGCTCCCTCCTTTATATCACTAACCTTGTATACTCCATTCTTGACCAATCAAGATGCCAACTAGGCTCCACATATGCTCCATTAAGGCTGATCTAGGCGTGCGATGTAGGATTGGCATGTGCTGAATTTTATTTTTGCAACTTTATAAAATAGTGCACAATAATTATACACATATGGTATATTCCAAGCCCTAAATTGATTTTTCCAGAACACTTTAGAATTTATTGAATATGTAAAAAGTGTCTAGATACATGTTATATGTCATGCCAAAAACGTTCCATGTGTCGTGTTCGTAGAAAACCGAATTTTCGACTTTTGTCGATTTCGCGATTTTTCTCCGATTGAATTCAAACTTTTGCACATGTTATATTATTACGTCACACATAATATACATAGAATAACTTGAATATTCAGCTCTAAAGGCTGAGTGTAAGTGGCCCCATGTGCTAAAATGTTGAATTTGGAATCTCTACAATTTGGCCTTAATTGAGGGTGCTTGTGTGTGCCAACATGGAATGATTTTATGGCTGAATATACAATTTAAGACACGAAATTTTTTGGCCATTTTTGAAGTGTAGGGTCTGGCCATCTATATATGGCAAGTACGCGACACGTTGGCAAAGTTTCAGTTGTCACCCGATACGACAATTTTTGATTTATAACCTTATAACGTGTCGTAATAATTTTGTCATCATCATGACTTATATCATATATATAAGACCTGAATATACTCATAAATATGAAGTAAATATGGTGGTGCGACGTTAACGTACGTTCGTAAAATATATAACGTGTCGGTAGTACGTTGAAATATATTGTATAGTGCCTTTTTAAAAAAATCTGCATGTATATATATAAATATGTAAAGGCGTGTGGTTTGAGAGGGAAGAAGACTTTCTATTTCCATGTTTGTTGCCTTTGTGCCTTCTCCAAATATTTCTCCATTTAATGAACTACTTAGTTCATTTAACTAAGTACTTCACATAATGAACTAGTTTAGTTCATTAATGATGGCACCTGAAAATAGTTCAAACACAACAAATGTTTGCCATTTGATGTAATCTTTAAAGCTTCATGGCTTGTTAGTACGACAACATTATATATAAACTATATAAGGCAGGTTTCATGCAAAAACATGTCAAGTCATAAAACGTGTCATGCATTTCTTTAGTACACGTTATTTAAATCATGCATTTTGTGAATCACTCAAACCCCTTTTTCTCAACAATCACCCCCTTTTAATGATTTAAAAAATAACCTTAGTTCATGATTTTTAGTTGCTCCCCCTCCAATCACGCACAAATTGAAATTTCAAATTTTGAATTCTCTCCCCCTTGATTTGTGCAATCAATCTTAATCAATCTCTCTCTCCCCCTTAAATCATGCATTCTCTCCCCTTTTATTTTTGAAAGAAAATCAAAAGAGCATGTTAAGATGGAGATAGCAATTTTTATTATAAAACAATCATGCATTTCAAATATATCAAAAGTACGTTCTTAAGGGTTATTTATTCACCCTTTAAAAATGTCCCTTTTGGTACTCAAAATTTGGGTGACCTTTCTAGGTCTTCCAAAAGGTGAGAAAGGAGATGAAGATATAATACAATAGATGTTCGGTGCAAATTCGTTTGGTCTTTGGCCTAGAATGCCATCATGCCATAGTATGATGTTTGTTTTTGATAAACATTTTTGTTTGCATGCACGGGGCGTAATCTAGATGCATTTTTGGTAAATGAATTCCCTGTATGCATTAATGGTTTCTTTTCATATTTGTACGATGCAAAATTATTTCTCGTATGATATGAAGATGAAGCACGATGAGATGTCACAGGGGAAGGTCTAGGCGTCTTCTTAGATGTCACATATGTCTTAGATGAATCTATTTTCTTAGATGGAATGAATTTGGTTGGTTTGTTTAGTGACTCATTTTTCTCAACGTATCCTAGTCCGGTTTTGTCACTATCATGCTTTTGTGAAGAAATGATGTGATCTAGCATGTTTGTTCCCGTGTCAGATTGTTTCACCATTTTCTCTAAATCCGCATTCCTTGATTTCAAGTTTGAAATCTCGGATTTGATTTCATTATTATGTGTAGTTAATGATGAGATCTCTTATTTTAATACATTGATGATGCATGACGACTCTTTTTTGAATCGTTTAATTGAGAAACAAGGTTCGTGTTAGAAGATTCTAAGAACTTCTTGTCTTCAATTAATCGTTTTTTCTTTTGCAAGAGTCTTTGAGAACTGATGAGCCCACGATGGGGTCAACACAACATATTTTCATGTATCATTTATTGTCATATGTTAGTTCTGTAAGACATGACATTTCACTGTTCACTCCGCACACACTAGTGCTACTTCTTATGTCTTATAGTCTTAACTAACCCTTAGGACATGTCATATATGTTGTGCATATTGTGTTTGTTGCTTGGTGTCTTTGAAGATAGGTCAAAGAGAGATTTGCATTGAAGAAGCATGAGCACCTATCGATCCATGTTCCATCTGATCGGATGATATCATTGTTCAAACAAAGCTTGAAGATGCAACTAAAACCTGAATTTTTGTTCAAGCAAGGAGGTGATAAGCAAGTAGCTTACAAGCAAGGAGGTGACAAGCACTCATGTCAAATTCAAAATTGTTCTTCACGTAAGAATGGAGAGACAAGCTGCTCATATCATTAACCAATAGAAAGGAGTCTTGCAAATGTACAAACCAATCAAAAACAAGTGAAGAAAAGCAAGCAAGCTGCACAACAATACAACTACATTCAATCACATTTCAATCAAATTTCCTTTAAGGAGTTCTCAACTTATGCTAGTTGAAGTTTAAGACCACTTAACGGTTTTCTTTCAAGTTCCTAGCCTAGAACTTGTTAGTATTTGCTTCATCTTTTGGTTTACAGCATCTTAGGATCTCATTGAGGTTTTAGATGTGTTGGAGTGCCAAAGAGGGAGAGGTGTTGGCATAAATTGAGCCAAGAACCATGGTTAAAGTTCAAGGGGTCTCTTGGAGATGTTCTTTGACATAGCTTGTGTTCAAATCAGTTTGGAATAGGAGACAAAGTCCTTGTCAACGTTTTCTAGCCTTCGTTTGGCTCATCAATTGGTATCAGAGCGGTGGTTAGTCTTCTATTCAAGATTACATTGTTTAACTTGCATAAAATGATGCTGCCGTGTAGTAGACTGTTTTTTTATGTCCATTTAGAATCTGTTTGTTTAGATAGTTTGTTTATGTTTTGAAGTGTTTATTAGATAGTTTACAATAGTTGGTAACTTAGTTTTCAGTAGCAAAACCGAAACACCACAAAAAGAACATAGACTAGACTTAAGTATTGTTAGAATCCCTTTGTGTAGTTTAGATTAAAACCGTGTGTGGATCTTGTTGTTCTAGTCAATCTAGCTTAGATAATGTTCATTAGTTCCTAATCTAGAAGTTTAAATGGTTTTAGTGATTCCTTAAAATAGAAAACCTGAACACAAAAGTAGATTAGTTGATAGTTTAGAATCAAGTTGTTAAAATTCTGTTTTTTAGTAGTTGTGTGCAAACTGTTTAGGCGTTGTATTGCTGCCCTATTTAGCTTAGTTAGAGTAGTTTGCAACATAGTTTAAGTGTTTTAGTTGGTTGTTTAGTTTAGCACAAGAAAACCGAAAACTAAGAACAAAACAAGGTAGTTTTAGCTAAGTAAGTGTGCTGCCTAGTTCTCTTGACATGCGTTTGTAAGTAGGATATAAACCTTGCATCTAGTATCATTTAGTTTAGAATCTGATTGCATCATACAAACGAAAACCAAACAAAAACAAAGTAGATAGATCACTTAAAAACAAAACAAAACAAGTTAGTTAGTTTGCATCAAAACTGATTTCCATTAGTTGTATAGTAATCAGCCTTATAAATTGCATTTAGAAACAACTAAGTTGCATTTAGCTATCTTAAGATTAGTTAGATCATTTGCATCAAAAACAGAAAAAAAAAACCGAAACAATTTAGTTTAAACTTGATTAAATCTTTGAATGCTATTTGTTTAAACTTGTTGAATTTGATTTCACCACCCCGTTACACCTTAAGTCATTGTTTGGTACAAACTTGATTGAATCTTTTAATTGAAACATTATTGACTTGAGATTTGTTAAAAGTGAAGTAAATTTGTAAGAAACAAGATTTGATTTCAAATTTTAACGTTGGCTTTACGTTTATCTTTACTTGGGATTGATTCAATTGTTTAAAGACTTTATTGGACTTAAGTTCTTACTTAGGATCACTTTGTCTATATTTATCCCTACACTGTTAAATTGCCGACCCTGTTATCATCTTGTTGTCTTTACACTTCTTCAACTTGCATTGAACTTTCATCTATATTTGGTTGTTAAATTTGTGAAACAGTTTTCATATCATTAGTGTTCTTCCGTGTTGTTCAAAGAACGTTTCACAAAAGCCACACCAAAACTTGTGCAAGTAAAACCAAAGAAAAAGAAGCCGTGAGCAATGTCTCATAAAGGCAAGTGAGCAGTAGACTCACAAAACAGACAAAGCCAATCCAAAGGAAAATAATTAGGCTTGTTTGTGAAAGAAACTGAGAGAAAAGTCATTTTTAACGTCAAAAAGCAAGAGACAAGACGTATGAGTGATTTGCACAAGAAGTGAGATATAGCCATCCAAAGTTCACAAAAGGTGAATTGTGCAAAACCAAAAGCAAATACCTACACCAAAAGTGTTGACTGTTGTAAAAGGTTCCTCGAACAAACCCTTGTTGAACACTTGTGTGTATGTACTGTCTTTCACTTTATTTACAATTGAATGTGCATTAAAGTTTAAAGTAAGTTAAAGGATTGTTCTGTACAAACCCTTAGCTTTCTTTGATTCAGCCAAAAACATCACTTGACTTCTATTTTTCTTTGAATCTTAGATAGTCCAAGATTGTTGTTTATTCAATTGTCAATTTGAAGTAGAAATTTACGTTTTGTTAAAGTTATAGTTTGATCTTACTTGCTTGTATTCTGACTTATTTATCTCATTGTTTTACCATCTTGGTTGATTGTTTTGATTAAACATGATTCTAAAAACCATTTGGGGAGTTGAATGCCATAGGAGAGACTATGATGAACTGGAAAAACGTATGAACTCCTTTGGTCGTACGAATGGTTTATGGGTTGGATATTGGGAATGTAAAACTCCTAGATATCAAACTCTTTCTCAGTGCAATAAAGACGTTAGTGCATATTACAATGAAATGCTTGATGATTTGTACTATGCTTATGTTGAAGAACATGAGGAATTAAGCATGATTAGGTTCTTTGCTGGATTAGATAAAGAGATCGCTGATTGCATGTTCTGAAAAATTCTCATCACTTTATGACATGTATAAAAAGGCAAAGATTGTTCAATCAAACCTAATCCCATGGCAAGTTAATCAAAACTATGGGTATGAACTGAACTCTTGTGATTCTGAAAATGACAAACCAAATCCAGTTAAGTTAAGCAATTTGAGTCAGACTATGGATAATATTGAAAATGCATTGCTTCAACTTAGAGACATGGTGCAAGTATTGATAGAATCTGAAAAGAACAAAGACTTGCAATCTGACATTTCTGTGAATGATGGTTTGTATGAAATTAGCCCCAACATGCCTGAAACTGGAACTCCTTTATCTGAATTGCATGTTCAACCTTGTGTACTGTCTGAAGAAGACCCTTCACTTGAATCTGTTGGTGATTTCCAAAGTGTTAGTCGTTTGCTTATAGATGATGTTAATTGTGATAACACTTTGTCTGAAAATGATTTACATTGTGACATGCATATAAATGAAATCCCTGTGCATGATCTGCATTCTGCTGAGATGCTTGTTTCTGGGTTACAATCTGAATTACATCCTGTACATTTCATTGATGACATTGATGTAAGTAATTCTGTTGAGAATGACATTGATAAACTAGATTCTTATGATTTGATGTTAGCTGAACTAGATTGTCTTGATGTAGAGCTTGATCATGATGTCATTATTGAAATAGATTCAGCTACAAATGAACATAAATCCTTGGATGAACTAGTTAATGAATTGAATGACATATTTAGTATAGATGAAGATTCTATTTCTGAAATATCTATTTCATCTCATCTTGTTGAATGTCTGCCTGTTGTCATCTCAATTGATACATCTTGTCTAAATATTGCACATGTCTGTAAGATTTGTACATTTAGTGTTAACATGTTGCAATATGCTTTTTGGATGTTTTTTATCTGTTAGGATGTATGTGTTCTAAAATTTTTGTTATCATATTGTTAATACATCCTAAACATTTTAGAAAGCGTGTACACACCTTATTCTTTCTTCAAAGATAAGGATGCACCAAGGTATTTCACCTTCACCATTTGTATTATCATGTTCCTATTTGGTTATGGTGTAGTTGAGCATACGTGTACATCCTAAACCCCTATCCCTTATTCTATCCATGTTGAGATTCGAGGACGAATCATTTTCAAGAGGGAGGGAATGATGAGCCCACGATGGGGTCAACACAACATATTTTCATGTATCATTTATTGTCATATGTTAGTTCTGTAAGACATGCATTACTGTTCACTCCGCACACACTAGTGCTATTCTTATGTCTTATAGTCTTAACTAACCCTTAGGACATGTCATATATGTTGTGCATATTGTGTTTGTTGCTTGGTGTCTTTGAAGATAGGTCAAAGAGAGCTTTGCATTGAAGAAGCATGCACCTATCGATCCATGTTCCATCTGATCGGATGATATCATTGTTCAAACAAAGCTTGAAGATGCAACTAAAACCTGAATTTTTGTTCAAGCAAGGAGGTGATAAGCAAGTAGCTTACAAGCAAGGAGGTGACAAGCACTCATGTCAAATTCAAAATTGTTCTTCACGTAAGAATGGAGAGACAAGCTGCTCATATCATTAACCAATAGAAAGGAGTCTTGCAAATGTACAAACCAATCAAAAACAAGTGAAGAAAAGCAAGCAAGCTGCACAACAATACAACTACATTCAATCACATTTCAATCAAATTTCCTTTAAGGAGTTCTCAACTTATGCTAGTTGAAGTTTAAGACCACTTAACGGTTTTCTTTCAAGTTCCTAGACTAGAACTTGTTAGTATTTGCTTCATCTTTTGGTTTACAGCATCTTAGGGTCTCATTGAGGTTTTAGATGTGTTGGAGTGCCAAAGAGGGAGAGGTGTTGGCATAAATTGAGCCAAGAACAATGGTTAAAGTTCAAGGGGTCTCTTGGAGATGTTCTTTGACATAGCTTGTGTTCAAATCAGTTTGGAATAGGAGACAAAGTCCTTGGCAACGTTTTCTAGCCTTCGTTTGGCTCATCAAGAACTTATGCAACTCTAAATATTGACTAAATAAATCATCGTAAGAACATTCAGAGTCAGAATCAGAGTCGGAAGATACCTCATTTGATGCCTTAGATGTCAAGCATACTTGTGCCTTTTGTTCTTCCGTATCGTCAGTCTTAGAGTCAGATGTGTCACTCCAAGTGGAGGCTTTGAAGGCTCTTCTCTTTTGTTTAGGTTCTGAGACGAGTCTAGTTTGATCCGATCCTTGTCAAGGTGTTTGTTCATTTGTTTGTCCTTTTAGGGCAATCATATGACAAGTGTCCAAGTTTCCCACATTCATAACACTTTATTTCTTCATTATTTTTATTTCTATGGTTCTTAGATGAAGTAGGATTGTGTTTGTTTTTAATTGATTTTCTCAAGATCTTTCTTAATCTTTTAGCCATCGTGACGAAATCTTCGTCATCAGAATCTGTATCAGTATCATCTATGACGCATTCATTTGATTTAAATGCTATAGTCTTGTCATTTTTAGAAATAGACTCGGAATTTCTTAAAGTGAGTTTGTTTTCATAGACCTTTAAAGATCCGATTAGTTCATCCATTTTTATTGATTTGGTTTCCTTACTTTCCTCTATTGCTGTGACTTTAGGGTCCCATTCAGATGGAAGACTTCGTAGTACCATTTTGATGCGTGCAACTACTGGGCTCCAACGATACCACCTTCCAAACGTCCTTCACAAAGGGTTAGGCACAAGGAAGAAGACTTCCCCTTGCTTCCTTAGTGATTAAAAAACGTGCGGTTGGATATAAGAATGAGCATACCGACCCAACACTTCAAGATGGGTCGTTGATCAGGCAAACCAATACGGCCCCTCCTGGACGGCACCTTTAACCAATGGCAACACCTTCAATATGCTCAACTTTGAAGGATCTTAACCTAGGTTTTTAATGCAAAACGAAGAAAACAAAGTATCACACAAAGTGATTGAGATATCAAGAATTGTTATTCATCAAAAGGTGTTCCTAACATTCGGGCCAAAAGGCCCTATTTATAGACTAGAAAACGTGCTCCTCAAGCCTTAGAATGGCTAGAAATATTTCAAATAATGCTAGCTACCAAATGTTTAAATTTAAAATCTGGTTGAAATTCAAACCAAGATAAATTCTAGCTAAAACTTGAATTTGCTTGTAGAATGCCAACTTCTCTCTTCCAGCCGTGTGTGATGACTAAATGGAGGTGTTTGAGACCTGATTTGATGATGATAAGGTGGTTGGATTTGAATTCAAAGGTTGGTTCAAATTTGAATTCGAATTGAGTTTGAATTTGAATTCAAATTTGGGTTTAACTTTGAATTGTGATCTCATCTCCTCCTTGCTTCAAGAATGGCGTGTAGATGGCTTTAAGGTGGCTAAGATGTTGAATTCAAATGTCGGTTGAAGTTTGAATTCAAATTGAGTTTGAATTTGAATTCAAATTTGGTTCAACTTTGAATTGTAGACTCATCTTCCTCTTAACCTCCAAGATGGCGTGTGGAATGGACTAAGATAAGGCTGAGAATTTATTGAAATGTAAATCTCAAATTAGATGAAACTTGAAATTCAAATAATGGTTGAATTTAAATTTAAGTTTGTCTTCAAGTTTGAATGCGATTTAATCTCCATCTTTGAACTTCAAGTTGGGCGCCACTATGGAGATAATTTGAGCTGGATTTTGAAAATGGAATTCCATCTTGGACACATTTGAATTTGTCTTTGTGGAGACAAACATTCTTCTCAAGACAACATTCATTTTGTCTCCCTTTTGAAGCACACGCCTGTAATGCCCTTTTGAGCTTCCATTAGGTTTGGAAATTTCATGTACCTAATTTACCTGCAAAGCAAACACAAGGAAGCAAGGATCCCAAGAAAACAAGACATATATTTGGTTATTTTATTGAAAGACGCCTATATACATGAAAAGTGATGCATGGAATGCAACCCAAGACTAAGACAAACTTTGTCTTGTATTTTGCACACCTTGGACCGCATCATTCCCTCCTTCCTAAAACGATTCGTCCCGAATCTTAGCATGTATGTCATGCGGGAGAAAGATCCTCAATAATGCAACAAAGATACAAGACTCACATGTATGCACACTTTCATCCTAGATGTTTAGGGTGAATGAGTAATGCAATGACAAAACATGTTCTTAAAAACTCATAAAAGCTGATTTGGTCATGCATCAACAATAAGTAAGTCCTCTTCCTCACATGTTTGGATGCATAGGATCTGATTTTCAAATTTTAGTTGATAATACGCATCATCAAATCCTATAGGGTGTGCATGACAAGAGGTGTTCAACAGAGGTTTCTTTGTAGTGTTTCTAGGATGTATAACCAATAAAAGCTCATAGTTATCATGCATTTGATCCTCACACAAGGTCAGCACATGAATGTCAGATGATGTATCATGATGTGGTGACAAAAATAGCGTGTTTGGAGTTGTGATATTTATGTCGCCATTATTTTCATTGCGCTTCTTAAAACTTCCAAATCCGGTGAATTTAAACTATCATGCTCATCAAAGCACAAATCAGCACTAACATCCAGATTATTATCCTCAAAATCAGTTTGCAACGTAACGTCAAGTGGAATTCCATATTCATACTCATGTAAATTGGAATTTTCATGGGATGTAATGTCACTATCAAAATACTCAAACAAAGGATTATTATAGACAATCCATTCATGCTTCTCAACGTTATCATGTTTGTCACCTAAGACATCATTATTCTCACTTGAAATGTCACTACTCCAATCATCTTGTAATCAGCATGTAAATCAAGCAAATCATGTGAATCATGCGAAGCACAAACAACTTTAGATTCATGCTCATCACTTTCAGTACGCAAGTTAGTCTCATGCATATGAACACTATGAACATCGACAAGTCTCCTAAGACCTTGCAATTTATTAAGGAGGTCTAATCTGTGTACCTTTTGTTCTTCTACTTTTAAAAGGATTTCAGAGTTGCGTTCTTTTGTGCTAGAAATTTCTTACGAATGTCAGCATTACGTTCTAAGAACTTCACACAGTCATGTTCATTCAGCACATCAACTTTAGCATCATGAACGACATGTTTATCAATCGAAATTTCAGCATCATCATCATAAGAATCATGCTCAATACCAACACTAAAATCAAGCGAATCAATTTCGTAACAAGCTTGATTGAAGCCTTTTACCATTACGTGATAGAGGTCTCTAATGTCATCTTCTATGGAATCCATCAGTAACCTGAAATTAATCGAGCAACAAAGAAAGGAAAAACTAACACAAGACGAAAGAGATTTCGTTACGTTAGTGGGAAAAGAAAACAAAATACGGGCACTCCACTTTCTTTTCTTTCCACTCTCTTACCACTTTGCTTCTTGGATAACCTGAAGTTAATAAGATTCAAAGCGAACAATTTAAAAAAGTGTTTTGCCAATGCTTCGTCCAAATCACAACGGTCTACACTTGTTTCTCCCTTTTGCGTTCAAGTTGCACCAAATAGCATCAAAATAGAATCAAGTGAAATGGAAACAAACTTGAACTTTCTACTAAGATTCGAAGAAAATAAGCAACCAAAATTGATGTATAAGGCTGAACCAAAGATGAACTAAGGGTTGCCGTGGGCAATCTTTAGTTAGTTTTTGATTCTATGCACTTACTATCCACAAAATGGTTCAAGTCATGCAATAATCGAGCAACCAAGTGTGTGATTTGTTCAAGAAGAGCAATGGAAGGAAAATAAAGGTGTAAGGGCGGTTGGGGTTTAATAAAATAGGAGATGGTATCCAAGGTTGTCAAATTGTACCAAAAATTTTAAATAATGCACAAATGCTTTCTTCCTTTTTCTTTTCACCTTTTTTTGTCTTTCTTTCTCTTCTTGCTGTTTTCAACTCACGCAAGTTTCAGATTCTCTTTTTTTTTGTTCAAGGCAAGAAAACGTAACTTCTCTGCTTTTGTTCAAACGTTGTTCTTGACAAACCCTGGCAAGGAACTTTTGATTTCAGCCAAAGGTAATCTCAAATATGCAATATTGTGTAGGGGAATGTGAATGAGGATAAATCTCAGTTAGGGTTTTGTGGGTAACCGAGATTAGGGTTTTCGAAGAATTAGGGTTTTGCGTGGGGGGTTTTCAGCTTTCATGTTTGTTGTGGAAGTGGTTTTCACACGTATGATCAGCACAATTGGAGCATGAAATCAATCAAAATATGAATCATAAGAGGCATACAATCATCACCAACTAAAAGCTTCGGTAGCAACAAGATGATTTGAAACCGAGGTAGCTTTATAGGCTGATGGTTGGAATATTTAAAAGAAGGCAGAATGTAACCTAAAATGCAACAAACCCTAATTTGTTCAAGTTTGAACGACTCAAAATCAGATTGTGATGCGAAAAGGAAATAAAAGAAATGACACTTGAATGATGAAAAGCAAAATGCAGCAACATGCAAGGACTCAAAGCAATGTTTGTTTTGGACTTTTTTTTTTGAAATGCAAGACAAGGGCGTGTAGAGTGAGGAGTAGAAGAAGGACACAACTGAACTTAAAATGACTAGACTCAAACAAAAAAAGGAAATGATAGATGGTGGAATAGAGTAACCTAGCTTTGATACCAATTTGATGCGTGCAACTAGTGGGCTCCAACGATTCCACCTTCCAAACGTCCTTCACAAAGAGTTAGGCACAAGGAAGAAGACTTCCCCTTGCTTCCTTAGTGATTAAAAACGTGTGGATTAAGAATGAGCAAGACCAACACTTCAAGATGGTCGTTGATCAGGCAAACCAATACGGCCCTCCTGGACGGCACCTTTAAGCAATGGCAAACACCTTCAATATGCTCAACTTTGAAGGATCTTAACCGAGGTTTTTAATGCAAAACCAAGAAAACAAAGTATCACACAAAGTGAATGAAATATCAAGAATTGTTATTCATCAAAAGGTGTTCCTAACATTCGGCCAAAAGGCCCTATTTATAGACTAGAAAACGTGCTCCTCAAGCCTTAGAATGGCTAGAAATTATTTCAAATAATGCTAGCTACCAAATGTTTAAATTTAAAATCTGGTTGAAATTCAAACCAAGATAAATTCTAGCTAAAACTTGAATTTGCTTGTAGAATGCCAACTTCTCTCTTCCAGCCGTGTATGATGACTAAATGGAGGTGTTTGAGACCTGATTTGATGATGATAAGGTGGTTGGATTTGAATTCAAAGGTTGGTTCAAATTTGAATTCGAATTGAGTTTGAATTTGAATTCAAATTTGGGTTTAACTTTGAATTGTGATCTCATCTCCTCCTTGCTTCAAGAATGGCGTGTAGATGGCTTTAAGGTGGCTAAGATGTTGAATTCAAATGTCGGTTGAAGTTTGAATTCAAATTGAGTTTGAATTTGAATTCAAATTTGGTTTAACTTTCAATTGTAGACTCATCTTCCCCTTAACCTCCAAGATGGCGTGTGGAATGGACTAAGATAAGGCTGAGAATTTATTGAAATGTAAATCTCAAATTAGATGAAACTTGAATTCAAATAATGGTTGAATTTAAATTTAAGTTTGTCTTCAAGTTTGAATGCGATTTAATCTCCAGCTTTGAACTTCAAGTTGGGCGCCACTATGGAGATAATTTGAGCTGGATTTTGAAAATGGAATTCCATCTTGGACACATTTGAATTTGTCTTTGTGGAGACAAACATTCTTCTCAAGACAACATTCATTTTGTCTCCCTTTTTGAAGCACACGCCTGTAATGCCCTTTTGCGCTTCCATTAGGCTTGGAAATTTCATGTACCTAATTTACCTGCAAAGCAAACACAAGGAAGCAAGGATCCCAAGAAAACAAGACATATATTTGGTTATTTTATTGAAAGACGCCTATATGCATGAAAAGTGATGCATGGAATGCAACCCAAGACTAAGACAAACTTTGTCTTGTATTTTGCACACCTTGGACCGCATCACATTTGGACCTTTTCCTGTGTAGAGAAAGCTTTGCCAAGAGATTCAAGAGAATTATAGGTGTTAGTCAATCGTAAATCCATCTCAACAATAGAATCATTTGGCAATAATTGAAAAGACTCAAGTTTGGACATGAGCATATTAATCTTGGACTCCTTTACTTGGCTAGTCCCTTCATGTTTCATATCAAGAATTCTCCACATCTCTTGAGCACTAGAACAATTAGACACGTAACTAGACTCATTTTACTTAGACCGTTTAAGAGTAGTTGCATGGCTTTAGCATTCATACTTAGTCTCTTTTTATCATCACTAGTGTATTCTTATTTTGGTTTTACAACCTCTAGTGTGACACCGTCTATAGTAGATAATTTTGTGAGAACGAATGGACCGTCTTCTATAATAGACCATAGATAAATATGAATAGCCATAAGAAAGAGTTTCATTCTAAGTTTCCATTGGATAAAGGACTCACCATCAAAAAGAGGAGGCCTTACGGTTGACATTCCTTCTTGCACGGTTTTGTAGCTAGTGGTTGCCATCTCACTAAGATCGTTGGATATCCTTGTCGTGAGTGTGCCTGTGCTCTGATACCACTTGTAGGACCTGCAAGGCACCACTAGAAGAGGGGGTTGAATAGTGGGTGCGGAAAATTTGGTTTTTAAAATTGTTTTAATCCAAAAACCCAACTTCTTAAAACAGTTTCTGTTTTCAGGACCTGTTTTGCAATGTTTTAAAAACCAGGTTACAGGTCTTCAAAAATTCTGAAATTTAGAGAGATCTTAGTCTCAAATGTTCTGAATATCTCCTAAAAATTTCAGATTAAAATTCAACCTTTAACCCTTTTAAAAATCGTTGGTGGTCAGATTGCGCAAATCTGCCAGAAACGAGAGTCTGATTTGAAAAATTTATTCTGATTAAACCGTGGCTCCAAATGATCTGAACATTTAGTTAAAAACTCCTTACTATGTGTATCTAATTAGGTTGAAACAGTTTTGAAAAATTCCTTTGGGAAGTTAGTCAAATACGTTCAAAGTATCGACCTTTGCAAGCCTAAAAATCAGACTACACTAGTCTCAGAACTTTTGACGTTTGGATGACTTATACTTGTCCAAAAGGGTTGAAAGTTGCACCAAATAAAACTTAAAACACGTGTCTATGTTTTTGAAAAGTTTCGTGATTTTTGAAATTCGTTTGATATTTTTAAGATCGCGATGAAAATGACGCACTGTGTTGGAAACTGAAAGTAAGTGCTGAAAAGTAAAGAACACAAGGAATTTTATACTGGTTTGCTTAAATCAACCTACTCCAGTCTTCGAGGACACCTTCCTCGGTTATCAATAATCACAAAACAACAAACAACACCTTACTACACAGGGTTGATGGAGTTATACACCAACTCCAACCCTTTACAAACCTTACAAAGAATGACAATGATCACGAACACCACCACCGAACGGATGAAAGATTGATCATAACTTGATCAATATTTTACAACAATATAGCGTGTATGATGGTGTATATGAAGTCTATACAATATGTATGAATATGAGTACAATAGGCTTTGAGAGAGAAGAAAGAAGTGTAGAAGAAGGAGATGATGAAGACGTTTTTCACTCTAGGATTTGTAAGACTTGTCTTCTATTTGATTTTCTCTTCTTTTCTTCTTTTTATCAAGATGTGGCCGCCCCCCTTCATCCTTTTCTTCCCCTTGAAAATTATCTTTTAAGTCCTTGGAAGAATATCTTGCATCATTGTGACATTCACTTGCTTACTTGGCAATATTTTGAATGATCATCTTGGCCTTCCTTACTTGACACTCATTGATTGGATAAGAGTTGTCATCATTTTATGACTGTATAAATCTGAGAATAACACTTAAAACATGTGCCAAATCATTCATAAAAATATTGCCAATTATCTCACAATCAATCCCACATAATTTGGAAGACAAATTGGTCTCATTCATGACCATAAAATCGGCCAACTCATTCTACACATGCTGAAATTTTCAGCATGTGCAATATTCAAGACATATTCAAAATATTGCCATATTAGTATTATATCAATCCCTTGAATATTGAGAAGCAAATTTATCACCATTAAACTTAAAAAATTCGGCCATTATAGCACACACATGCTGAATTTTCAGCATGTGTCATATATGTGACGTAGTTTGAAACATTACCTTGTGTAGCTCCCTCCTTTATATCACTAACCTTGTATACTCCATTCTTGACCAATCAAGATGCCAACTAGGCTCCACATATGCTCCATTAAGGCTGATCTAGGCGTGCGATGTAGGATTGGCATGTGCTGAATTTTATTTTTGCAACTTTATAAAATAGTGCACAATAATTATACACATATGGTATATTCCAATCAGCCCTAAATTGATTTTTCCAGAACACTTTAGAATTTATTGAATATGTAAAAAGTGTCTAGATACATGTTATATGTCATGCCAAAAACGTTCCATGTGTCTTGTTCGTAGAAAACCGAATTTTCGACTTTTGTCGATTTCGCGATTTTTCTCCGATTGAATTCAAACTTTTTGCACATGTTATATATATTACGTCACACATAATATACATAGAATAACTTGAATATTCAGCTCTAAAGGCTGAGTGTAAGTGGCCCCATGTGCTAAAATGTTGAATTTGGAATCTCTACAATTTGGCCTTAATTGAGGGTGCTTTGTGTGTGCCAACATGGAATGATTTTATGGCTGAATATACAATTTAAGACACGAAATTTGTGGCCATTTTTGAAGTGTAGGGTCTGGCCATCTATATATGGCAAGTACGCGACACGTTGGCAAAGTTTCAGTTGTCACCCGATACGACAATTTTTGATTTATAATCTTATATGTGTCGTAATATTTTTGTCATCCCCATGACTTATATCATATGATATAAGACCTGAAGATACTCATAAATATGAGGTAAATATGGTGGTGTGACGTTAACATACGTTTGTAAAATATATAACGTGTCGGTAGTACGTTAGAATATATGTGAATAGTGCATTTTTAAAAAAATCTGCATGTATATATATATATATATATATATATATATATATATATATATGTAAAGGCGTGTGGTTTGAAAGGGAAGAAGACTTTCTATTTCTATGTTTGTTGCCTTTGTGTCTTCTCCAAATATTTATCCATTTAATGAACTACTTAGTTCATTTAACTAAGTACTTCACTTAATGAACTAGTTTAGTTCATTAATTATGGCACCTGAAAATAGTTCAAACACAACAAATGTTTGCCATTTGATGTAAGCTTTAAAGCTTCATGGCTTGTTAGTACGGTAACATTATATATAAACTATATAAGGCAGGTTTCATGCAAAAACGTGTCAAGTCGTAAAACGTGTCATGCATTTCTTTAGTACACGTTATTTAAATCATGCATTTTGTGAATCACTCAAACCCCCTTTTCTCAACAATCTCCCCTTTTGATGATTTAAAAAATAACCTTAGTTCATGATTTTTAGTTGCTCTCCCTCCAATCGCGCACAAATTGAAATTTCGAATTTTGAATTCTCTCCCCCCTTGATTTGTGCAGTCAATCTTAATCAATCTCTCTCTCCCCCTTAAATCATGCATTCTCTCCCCCTTTATTTTGAAAAGAAAATCAAAAGAGCATGTTAAAGATGGAGATAGCAATTTTTATATATAAAAAAATCATGCATTTCAAATAATATCAAAAGTACGTTCTTAAGGGTTATTTATTCAACCCTTTAAAAATGTCCCTTTTGGTATCTAAATTTGGGTGACCTTTCTAGGTTTTCCAAAAGGTGAGAAAGGAGATGAAGATATAATATAATAGACGTTCGGTGCAAATCCGTTTGGCCTTTGGCTAAGAATGCCATCATGCACATAGTATGCTGTTTGTTTTTGATAAACATTTTTGTTTGCATGCATTGGGCGTAATCTAGATGCATTTTTGGTAAATGAATTCCGTGTATGCATTAATGGTTTCTTTTCATATTTGTACGACGCAAAATTATATCTTGTATGATATGAAGATGAAGCACGATGAGATGTCATAGGGGAAGGTATAGGCGTCTTCTTAGATGTCACATATGTCTTAGATGAATCTATTTTCTTAGATGGAATGAATTTGGTTGGTTTGTTTAGTGACTCATTTTTCTCAAAGTATCCTAGTCCGGTTTTGTCACTATCATGCTTTTGTGAAGAAATGATGTGATCTAGCATGTTTGTTTCCGTGTCAAATTGTTTCACCATTTTCTCTAAATCTGCATTCCCTGGTTTCAAGGTTAAAATCTCGGATTTCATTTCATTATTATGTGTAGTTAATGATGAGATCTCTGATTTTATTACATTGATGATGCATGTCGACTCTTCTTTTGAATCGTTTAATTGAGAAACAAGGTTCGTGTTAGAAGATTCTAAGAACTTCTTGTCTTCAATTAATCGTTTCTTTTCTTTTGCAAGAGTATTTGAGAACTTATGCAACTCTAAATATTGACTAAATAAATCATCGTAAGAACATTCAGAGTCAGAATCAGAGTCGGAAGATACCTCATTTGATGCCTTAGATGTCAAGCATACTTGTGCCTTTTGTTCTTCCGTATCGTCAGTCTCAGAGTCAGATGTGTCACTCCAAGTGGAGGCTTTGAAGGCTCTTCTCTTTTGTTTAGGTTCTGAGACGAGTCTAGGTTTGATCCGATCCTTGTCAAGGTGTTTGTTCGTTTGTTTGTCCTTTTTAGGGCAATCATATGACAAGTGTCCAAGTTTCCCACATTCATAACACTTTATTTCTTCATTATTTTTATTTCTATGGTTCTTAGATGAAGTAGGATTGTGTTTGTTTTTAATTGATTTTCTTAAGATCTTTCTTAATCTTTTAGCCATCGTGACGAAATCTTCGTCATCAGAATCTGTATCAGTATCATCTATGACGCATTCATTTGATTTAAATGCTATAGTCTTGTCATTTTTAGAAATAGACTCGGAATTTCTTAAAGTGAGTTTGTTTTCATATACCTTTAAAGATCTGATTAGTTCCTCCATTTTTATTGATTTGGTTTCCTTACTTTCCTATATTGCTGTGACTTTAGGGTCCCATTCAGATGGAAGACTTCGTAGTACCTTTTGGACCTTTTCCTGCATAGAGAAAGCTTTGCTAAGAGACTCAAGAGAATTATAGATGTTAGTCAATCGTAAATCCATCTCAACAATAGACCCATTTGGCAATAATTTACAAGACTCAAGTGTGGACATGAGCATATTAATCTTGGACTCCTTTACTTGGCTAGTTCCTTCATGTTTCATATCAAGAATTCTCCACATCTCTTGAGCACTAGAATAATTAGACAAGTAACTAGACTCACTTTTACTTAGACCGTTTAAGAGTAGTTGAATGGCTTTAGCATTCATACTTAGTCTCTTTTTATCATCACTAGTGTATTCTTGTTTTGGTTTTAAAACCTCTAGTGCGACACCGTCTATAGTAGATAATTTTGTGAGAACGAATGGACCGTCTTCTATAATAGACCATAGATCAATATCAATAGCCATAAGAAAGAGTTTCATTCTAAGTTTCCATTGGATAAAAGACTCACCATCAAAAAGAGGAGGCCTTACGGTTGACATTCCTTCTTGTACGGTTTTGTAGCTAGTGGTTGCCATCTCACTAAGATCGTTGGATCTCCTTGTCGTGAGTGTGCCTGCGCTCTGATACCACTTGTAGGACCTGCAAGGCACCACTAGAAGGGGAGGTTGAATAGTGGGTGCGGAAAATTTGGTTTTTAAAATTGTTTTAATCCAAAAACCCAACTTCTTAAAACAGTTTCTGTTTTAACGTTTTAAAAACCAGGTTACAGGTCGTCAAAAATTTTGAAATTTAGAGAGATCTTAGTCTCAAATGTTCTGAGTATCTCCTAAAAATTTCAGATCAAAATTCAACCTTTAACCCTTTTAAAAATCGTTGGTGATCAGATTGCGCAAATCTGCCAGAAGCGAGAGTCTGATTTGAAAAATTTATTCTGATTAAACCGTGGCTCCAAATGATCTGAAAATTTAATGACAAACCCCTTACTATGTGTATCTAATTGGGTTGAAACAGTTTTAAAAAATTCCTTTGGGAAGTTAGTCAAATACGTTCAAAGTCTCGACTTTGCAAGCCTGAAAATTAGACTGCACTAGCCTCAGAACGTTTGACGTTTGGATGACTTATACCTGTCCAAAAGGGTTGAAAATTGCACCAAATGAAACACCAAATGAAACTTAAAACGTGTGTCTATGTTTCTGGAAAGTTTCGTAATTTTCGAAATTCGTTTGATATTTTTAAGATCGCGATGAAAATGATGCACTGTGTTGGAAACTGAAAGTAAGTGCTGAAAAGTAAAGAACACAAGGAATTTTATACTGGTTTGGTTAAATCAACCTATTCCAGTCTTCGAGGACACCTTCCTCGGTTATCACTAATCACAAAACAACAAACAACATCTTACCACACAGGGTTGATGGAGTTATACACTAACTCCAACCATTTACAAACCTTACAAAGAATCACAATGATCACGAACACCACCATCGAACGGATGAAAGATTGATCACACCTTGATCAATCTTTTACAACAATATAGCGTGTATGGTGGTTTATATGAAGCCTATACAATATGTATGAATATGAATACAATAGGCTTTGAGAGAGAAGAAAGAAGTGTAGAAGAAGGAGATGATGAAGACGTTTTTCACTCTAGGATTTGTAAGACTTGTCTTCTATTTGATTTGCTCTTCTTTTCCTCTTTTTATCAAGATGTGGCCACCCCCTTCATCCTTTTCTTCCCCTTGGAAATTATCTTTTAAGTCCTTGGAAGAATATCTTGCATCATTGTGACATTCACTTGCTTACTTGACAATATTTCATTGGATGACCTTGCTTACTTGGCACTCATTGATTGGATAAAAGTTGTCATCATTTGATGACTGTACAAATCTGAGAATAACACTTAAAACATGTGTCAAATTATTCATAAAACATTTCCAATTATCTCACAATCAATCCCACATAATTTGGAAAACAAATTGGTCTCATTCATGACCATAAAATCGATCAACTCATTCTACGCATGTTGAAATTTTCAGCATGTGCAATATTCAAGACATATTCAAAATATTGCCATATTAGTATTATATCAATCCCTTGAATATTGAGAAGCAAATTTATCACCATTAAGGTTAAAAAATTAGGCCATTATAGCACACACATGCTGAATTTTCAGCATGTGTCATATATGTGACATAGTTTGAAACATTACCTTGTGTAACTCCCTCTTTTATGTCACTAACCTTGTATACTCCATGCTTGACCAATCAAGATGCCAACTAGACTCCACATATGCTCCATTAAGGCTGATCTAGGCGTGCGATGTAGGATTGACATGTGTTGAATTTTATTTTTGCAACTTTATAAAATAGTGCATAATAATTATACACATATGGTATATTCCAGTCAGACCTAAATTGATTTTTCTATAACACTTTAGAATGTATTGAATATGTAAAAAGTGTCTAGATACATGTTATATGTCATGCCAAAAACGTTTCATGTGTCGTGATCGTAGAAAACCGAATTTTTGACTTTTGTCGATTTTGCGTTTTTTCTCCGATTGGATTCAAACTTTTTGCACATGTTATATATATTACGTCATACATAATATACATAGAATAACTTGAATATTCAGCTCTAAAGGCTGAGTGTAAGTGGCGCCCCATGTGCTAAAATGTTGAATTTGAAATCTCCACAATTTGGCCTTAATTGATGGTGATTTGTGTGTGCCAACATAGAATCATTTTATGGCTGAATATACCATATAAGCCACGAAATTTGTGGCCATTTTTGAAGTGTAGGGGCTGGCCATCTATATATGGCAAGTACGTGACACGTTGGCGAAGTTTCGATTGTCACCCGATACGATAATTTTTGATTTATAACCTTATAACGTGTCATAATAATTTTGTCATCACCAGATATAAGACCTGAATATATTCATAAATATGAGGTAAATATGGTGGTGTGACGTTAACATACGTTCGTAAAATATATAACGTGTCGGTAGTACGTTGGAATATATGTGTATAGTGCCTTTTTAAAAAAATCTGCATGTATATATATAAATATGTAAAGGCGTGTGGTTTGAGAGGGAAGAAGACTTTCTATTTCCATGTTTGTTGGCTTTGTACCTTCTCCAAATATTTCTCCATTTAATGAACTACTTAGTTCATTTAACTAAGTACTTCACTTAATGAACTAGTTTAGTTCATTAATGATGGCACCTGAAAATAGTTCAAACACAAAAAATGTTTGTCATTTGATGTAAGATTTAAAGTTTCATGTGTGGCGCCCCGCACCCCGGCCCCGCCGAAGTCGGTGCACCCGCCTTACTTCACTATGGAGAGTACTAGGCGTCGTCCATACGTGTCGTGATTCATGATATAAGTACATGGATTTTAGCGCTTACATACAAATAAGCAAGCAAAACCGTGGCAGAATTTAAAACTTCGAAATTAAAACATCATCACCACCATTCAAAGTTTACAACTCAGATCAAATGTTTCAGAAAGTGACAAAAGCAATTGTTTTTCCATCTCAACACATAAATCAATCATCCCTTTAAGCTGGCAAGTCCGGTCTCCTAAATCTGTCCATCCTTCACTGCACTCACGGGTAGGGAACCCTAGGTTCGTCATCGATCCACTCTACTTTGTCTTTTGCAACCTCTGGGAGGAAAAATAAGGGTGAGTGACAATGTCACCAGCAAGTATACTATAATAATCGAGGGTTAAATGGAATGTGCGAACAAGAACCGAACCCCAAAAATTTTCGGTTTAGAAGCATACCTGTCCTCCGTCCAATGCTCGATAGGGATCATCACTTAGTGTAGCAAGATCATAACTTAAATAGAATCGTTACTTAAAGCAGAATATAACATCAAAGGACTGCAACTTGTATTGATGAATAACATAACAAGAATAATCACTTAAGGACTACGAGGTCATCACAACTTAAATATCATGTGTCCCTTCATGAATGTAACATGCATGCATATGTGTGATACGTCGAGGTGAAAATAAAATAAAAAATGATCTTTTCATGCTTTTCTTTCAAATCATCATCGTCGTAAAACAATAGAGTGTTTAGATCTATCTTCCTGGATCTGAGGCGGTAACGTCTCCCTTTCGAATCTATTATTCCCGGATTCGGAATGGTAACGTCATCTTCTTCTCGTCGGGTCTATTCTTTCCGGGCCTGAACGGCCTACTGTTTCTACTCGTCGGGTCTATTCTTTCCGGGCCCGAACGGCCTACTGTCAGATCACTTAACCCGGATCTGGCGGGTTCTTACTGGCCAAGTTCATACTCACACACGGTACGGGTGGGAATCATTCTTTCAAAACAAAATCATCTTTTGAAAACGCTTTTTATCTTTCTATCACATAAAAAGACATGTTGTAAATCATGTACGTGACGGTGATGCGATGCATGACATGTAATATGCAAACCATGGCATAATGCGTGACATAAACGAATAGATACGTCTCGTCGCTATGCTGGAAAATTTCCAGCTTAGTGGCGTCTACTTCTCCTTAGTGATTTCCTATTAAAATACAAATTCTAGACCAATTGATTCGCACATACTCCTTCGTGAATGTCGTAAGTGATTGTCATGCAAGTTTTATGGAATTATGATGTCGATAAGGGAATCGTTTGTTCTTTTTCATAAAGCGGGTACAAACTAACTTCTGGAATGATCAATTTTACTATCAAATTTATTGTGACCAATCCTTTAATCCTTTTTCAGAAGTTCCAACTCTCCAACTTAATAAACTCAATGGACTAGCATCCTACCAAAATTTGGCCCAAATACGTTTTTCTAAGGTCCAATTTCAGACCATGCAACATGCCACACAAATTCTGCCCATCCAGCACATTTCAGTCTGACCCATTTTACTAGAAAATTCATTAAAAATAAACCATAACTCATTTTGACAAAATTCCAACTTTCACCTTTACTTTATTCATAGGGTTAGTTTCATACCGAAAATTAGTTAATTTGCATACCTCTAAGATCCATTTCTAGGCTACTAAACACGTTACTTAAATTCTGTCCAGGACAACATTTTCAGCAGGACCAATCTCACTAGGAAATTCATTAAAAATAAACCGTGACTCCTTTTAATGAAATTCCAACTCTCACATCTAACATACACATAGAAATAATAGCATACTAAAAATTAATGGATTTGGGAGTTCTTAAGGTCCCTTTTCTGGTCTCACAAAACAGCCCAAATTTCTGTCCAGTTCCAGTAATTTTCCTAGTGGTCATACATTCTTCCTAAGTGTCCTTGACTTACATTTTTGTCACAAACACTTAGCAACAATTTTGGGTGCACACATGCACTCTTCACCAACGGCCCTATTTTTCGGTGCATGCAAGAAAATGATGTTTCTAAGAGTATGTTAAGCATAACACACAACAAGGTCAAAGCTTGTCTCCATTTCTTTACTAAGTTAACATTTTCATGCAAAATCACACATGCCTCCTTCACCCCTTCCACCGTGAGCCCCCATCATATAAAAGAGAGAATCTTTAACACATCCATCCTAGATTAACACATAGTAATGCATATAATCTACAAAGATCACATCTTTGGAACAAGATCTCACTCTTACACCCCAAATGGCCCTAGGCCGAAAGCTTAGCACTCAAGCTTAGCATAATACAACTAAGATTAGATCTTAAGTATATCTAGCCATTCATGCACACACTTTCACATTCAAACTACAAAGAGTATAGTGTACTTGCCTTCTTTGCTTACTCTTCTTGGAGAGGTGTAGAAAAATTGAAATCTTTCTCTTCTCTATGCATGCATTCCCACGGTGGTGAAGAGAAGGAAAGGAGCAAGGTTAGTTTACATCTTCAACTAAAATATACTCTTAGAAAAAGGCTAGATGACTTACCAAAAGGAGCTTGAGTGGTTTCCAAGCTTCTCTAGCTTAGAATCCTTAAAAGCTTGAGACTTGAGCCTAATGACCATTGGAGGTCACGGTTATGAACAAGAAATATAGCACCATAAGTTTCATTCTTATGAAGATGTAAACAATTTCTCAAGAGGTTAAGACCCTTACCTAATATCTCTTAGTCCTTGGAAAAGCCTAGACTTCCTTGCTTGTCTCCTTGGCCGAATGTTTTGAAGGGAAGGGAAGGGATATAGCTCTCTTGCACTTGAAGTTCTCAAGGGGTTTCAAGTGTGATATTGGAGGGAAATCTTTTTCTTTTTGGCTAGGTTTAGCCGTTGGAGCGGGGTAAAAAGGGAGGGGTGGAGATCATACCCTATTATGGTTAATGGATTAACCTTGATTCACCTTTTAACCTTGGTTACTTTTAACTAACCAAGGTTACTTTTTCCAATCATAGTTACTTTTTGAAACTAACCCTAGTTACTTTTTCTTAACCTTAGTTACTTTTTGTTAATCTTGGTTAGTTAAGCTTGGTTAGGTTATCATTAACTATGGTAGGAAGATGGCCCTCTTAATTGGCCTCTTCCCCTTAATTAACCGGCGGTTGGGGGGTCTTTAATGCCCTCAACCAATTCAATTTCTATTTTCCTTCTTTTTCTTTATTTAACATATTCATTTATCTATTCATTTGTTTATTTGCATAATTATAATATAGGGAAAAAAATGTGGTGTGTTTTCCTTGGGCTGTTGGCCAAAACTTACAAGGCCTTGGGCGAAAATTGGGTCCTTTCCCCATGGTCCAATATTCACTCTCAAGTACTATATGCATATTGCTATTATCCGAAATGAAATTTATAGTAGTAGTCATCGATTCAATTACATTGTAATTAAAATAAATCATGAGTACAAAAGGATCCCCTATTGGGTTACAACATCCTCCCCCCTTATTATAAGTTTCGTCCTCGAAACTTGAAAGTGCTTAATCAAAGAGGTGAGGGTACAAGTTCTTTATGTGTTCTTCTATTTCCCAGGTAGACTCATCTACAGAATGATTCTTCCATTCCACTTTGACCATTGGTATTGATCGTTTCCTTAATACCTTTTCTCTACGATCAACTATCTTCTCTGGTTCTTCCTCTATGTCGTATTGGCTTCTAATTTCAAAGGTTGATCCTTTACGACATGGCTAGGATCGTGTATACATGAAACACATCATGTATTTGAGATAGGGTGGGCGGTAGAGCGAGTCGATAAGCCACTTCTCCAATCCTTTCAAGAACCTCGTATGGCCCAATAAATCTTGGGCTCAACTTCCCCTTAATACCAAATCTTTTAACTCCTTTCGTTGGCGAACACTTTTAGAAATACTTTTTCCCCAACTTGAAATTCTAAAGGTCGCCGCTTTTCATCTGCCCAAACCTTGCTTCTATCTTGGGCCGCTTGTAACTTTTGCTTTATGATTTTTATTTTCTCTCGAGCCTGCTCTACTAGGTCGGATCCAGTGAGAATCCTATCTCCTATTTCATCCCAGTAGAGCGGAGAACGGCATTTCCTTCCATAGAGTGCTTCATACGGGGCCATCCCTATGGATCGATGGTAACTGTTGTTATAAGAAAATTCTACTAGCTTGAGACTTCGATCCCAGCTTCCCCCAAAGTCAAGTGTGCAGGATCGCAACATGTCTTCCAGTGTCTGAATGGTTCTTTTTGATTGACCATCCGTTTGGGGATGAAATACCGAGCTCATGTGAATCTCAGTGCTCATTGTTTTCTGAAAAGCTGTCCAGAATCGTGATGTGAAACGAGGATCGCGGTCACATACGATACTTAGGGGTATTCCATGAAGACTCACAATTTGTTCCACGTACATCGTAGCCAATTCTCCATTGGAGCCTTGATGGTCATAGCCATGAAATGGGCGGACTTGGTTAGATGATCAACAACCACCCAAATGGCATCGTAACCGCTTCTCGTTCTAGGCAGGTCGGTGACAAAATCCATAGTAATGTGGTCCCACTTCCACTCGGGAACTTCGAGAGGCTGTAGCAATCCAGCGGGTTTCTGATGTTCTGCCTTCACCTTTTGGCAAACGAGGCATTTTTCCACAAATTCTGCAATCTGTCTTTTCATGCCACGCCACCAGAATCGTTGTTTCAAATCTTGGTACATTTTATTTGTTCCAGGGTGGACAGATAACCGAGAGTTGTGAGCTTCCTTAAGAACTTCATTATGTCTTCGTTATTGGGTACACACAATCTTTCTCGGAACCACAAACTGTTGTCGTTTCGAACCTTAAATCCTTTGGTGGGTTTCATTCGTACCCGGTCCTTCATCTTCCTTAAGGTTTCATCCTTTTCTTGCCCTTCTTTAATTTTGTCTATTAGTGAAGGAATTATCACCAACTTTGCGAGCATGCCTTCAATGGAGTCAACCTCTTCTAGATCAAATTCTTCCATGTCACGTTGTAAAGGTGGTTGCCGTGGATGACTTGTTTTTCTACTTAATGCATCTGCTACCTTGTTAGCTTTCCCCGGATGATACTGAATTAATAGGTTGTAGTTCTTCATTAATTTTAGCCATCTTTGTTGTCGCATGTTCAATTCTTTTTGGGTGAATAAATACTTGAGGCTTTTGTGGTCTGTGAAAATTTCGCACTTTTCGCCGTATAGATAGTGCCTCCATATTTTCAGTGCAAAGACCACAGCTGCTAACTCGAGGTCATGTACAGGGTAGTTTTGTTCAAAGGGCTTCAATTGTCGGGATGCATATGCAATCACTCGGTCTTTTTGCATTAGCACACATCCCAGCCCGTTCTTAGAGGCATCACTATATACAACAAAGTTTTCTCCAGGGATGGGTTGTGCTAAGACTGGGGCGGAGGTCAGTTTCTTCTTCAATTCAGTAAAGTTATTTTCACAATCTGAGGTCCATTCAAATTTGGTTTTCTTCTGGGTCAACCGGGTCAGAGGCATAGCGATTCGAGAGAATCCTTCCACGAACTTTCGATAGTAACCGGCGAGACCGAGAAAACTTCGTACCTCTGTAACATTTGTCAGTCTGGGCCACTCCGTGATTGCCTCAATTTTCTTGGGATCTACTGATATACCTTCCTCGGATATCACATGCCCCAGAAATGCTACACTTTGTAGCCAGAATTCGCATTTACTAAACTTCGCATACAGTTGTTTCCTTCGTAGAATGTCCAGAGCGATCCTTAAATGGGCTGTATGGGTCTCTTCATCCGGTGAATATATCAAAATGTCGTCGATGAAGACTACGATGAATTTGTCTAGTTGGTCTTGAAAAACTCGATTCATTAGATCCATGAATGCTGCAGGGGCGTTGGTCAGTCCGAACGGCATTACTAGAAATTCGTAATGTCCATAACGGGTCCTGAATGCAGTTTTCTGGACGTCTTCAGCCTTGATCTTCAACTGGAAATATCCTGAGCGAAGATCAATTTTACTGAAAATCCTTGCCCCCTGCATCATGATACTTTTAGGTAGGGTTTATAATAAACTTATTACTAAATTAAAAATTTTGTTTGCTTACCCGAAGCTGATCGAACAAGTCGTCGATCCTTGGAAAAGGGTACTTATTCTTTATAGTGATCTTGTTGAGCTCCCTATAGTCAATACATAACCGCATACTTATGTCCTTCTTCTTGACGAACAGTACAGGAGCTCCCCAAGGTGAAACACTTGGGCGGATCAGTTTCTTTTCCAACAATTCACGTAGCTGCTCCTTCAGCTCTTTTAGCTCCGTAGGGGCCATTCTGTAGGGAGCCTTTGATACTGAATCTGCTCCCGGGACCAGGTTGATTTCAAAAGATATCTTCCGTTCCAGAGGAAGACCTGGCAATTCCTCTGGAAAGACGTCTGGGTATTCTCGAACTATTGGAACTTGGGTCAGGTCTGAGGGTGCTTGATCAGTGTTGATGGTATAGACAAGATATCCTTCATGTCCTTTCCTTAGTGCTTTACTAGCGCAGATCGCATTTACAAAAATGTCCTTAGGATTCTTTCGTAACTTTGATCCTTCTTGAAAGTTTACGTCTTTACGTGTGGGGTCTTTAAAAGTAACTTGTTTTTCATTACAATCGATGTTGGCATAATTCTTGGAGAGCCAGTCCATTCAAAGAATTACATCGAAGTCCATCATGGGTATGGAAATCAAATCGGCGTCAAACCGATGATTATCAAACTCAAGTTCGCAATTTTTGAAAACATGATGAGCTACAAGCACCTGTTCCCCAGCTGCTTGAATTCTATAAGGTGCATCACTATAGGTTGGGTTTTTCTCAATATTCTTTGCAAATCTCTTTGATATGAAAGAGTGGCTAGCGCCACTGTCAAATAGCACGTTGGCAGGTATTGAACATACTAGTATAGCTCCTGAATCATACAATACTTACTAAGCAACCATAAGGCAACAGTATTATAAAAGGAAAGTTAGTACGGTTTTCTTAAAATACCTGTCACCACGTCGTTGGCCTCTTCAGCAGCTACGTCAGTCATAGCGTGAACTCGTGCGTTGGTACGCTGACGCTGAGGTTTTGGTGGCTGTTGTTGCTGCTGGGCCCCCTTCTCCGGACACTCTCTGGCTACATGTCCTGTTTTCCCGCATCCAAAGCAGGTGGTTCCTTGGTTTGGACAGTTCTTAAAGATGTGCCCTGTCTGGCCGCAGCCAAAACATTTCTCGGCCTGGATATAACATTCTCCTACGTGGCGCTTACCACAATGAGAGCAGTTTGGAATGGCAGATTGTTGTCCTTGATTCTGTGATTGATTCTTCTCGGAGCAGCGTTGAAATTGATTCTTCCTTTGACGCCCTGGGCCCTTTGTGTTTTGCTTTGCGGAATTTCGGGGCCCTCCGCTTCCGGACACCTCCCTTCCTCTCTTTTGACTAAACTCATCCCGACGGATGATATCTCTTTCAATTCTGTAACATGCATCTAGAAGGGCACCAAAGTTTGCTGGGTTGGCATTAACCAACCACGTTCGGATTCTGGGGTTCAGTCCTCTCTCGAATTTCAACATTTTGGTTTCTTCATCGTTCATAGTGGATGGTTGGAATCTTCCCAGAGCTATAAATTTGTTAGCGTAGTCAGCAACCGTCATTCCAGATTCTTGCATTAGGGATTCAAACTCATGTCTTTTCTGCAGTTTGACTGAGGGTGGTATATAAAACTTGTTAAATTCCTAGAGGAACCTCTCCCAGGGAATTGGTCTTGGCAAGGCTTGTAGGTTGGCCTTCCACCATTGATTGGCCTCTCTTAACAGAAATGGTCTAATTGCTTGAGTCTTTACTTCTTCTGGGGCTCTGATTAGTTCGAAGCAATTTTCTACCTCATCGAGCCACTTCTCAGCAGCATCAGAGTCTGACTTTCCTTCAAACGGCGGAACGTTGGCTCTTTTCAGTTTTTCAAAATAATACTGAGCATCTCTGACCGGCTCGTGAGGTTGAGGGTTATTTTGTTGCAGTATTACTAGCCCAATATGGGTGACTGTTTGGCAAAAGTTCTGAAAAGCGTTAATACCTGGCATCATAGGTGGAAAAGGTCCTTGTGGTGGAGGGACGTTCTGAACTGGTGGTGGATTTTGGCCTTGAGGCGGCGGGGGCGGTGGGGCCCGAGCGAGTGGAGGTGAGTTAGACTCCTGCACCTCGGGCCTAGCTCTGGCTGGTCTTCCTCTGGGTCGCACCATCTGCAGTACACAGTGTCGGGTTTATTCAATACAGGAATGTCACAATAAGTAGCAGAATTTATCTTAGCATATCGGAAGAGCATATACGTATATAATTCAAAATTTACGATTGGTCATTAATTAGGGCATATCACTGGGCCGTACCCTAATTTGCCAGTCTAAGTCGTCCTATTCTAAGGTCAACTCTCATCTAATATTAGAACTTATATCTAAGATCAAACTTAGTTGACTATAATCATAACTTAATTCTATATTCTGCCCGGATCTGGAGCCTTCGCTCTGATACCACCTGTGGCGCCCCGCACCCCGGCCCTGCCGAAGTCGGTGCACCCGCAGAATTTAAAACTTCAAAATTAAAACATCATCACCACCATTCAAAGTTTACGACCCAGATCAAATGTTTCAGAAAGTGACAAAAGCAATTGTTTTTCCATCTCAATACATAAATCAGTCATCCCTTTAAGATGGCAAGTCCGGTCTCCTAAATCTGTCCATCCTTCACTGCACTCACGGGTAGGGAACCCTAGGTTCATCATCGATCCACTCTACTTTGTCTTCTGCAACCTCTGGGAGGAAAAATAAGGGTGAGTGACAATGTCACCAGTAAGTATACTATAATAATCGAGGGTTAAATGGAAAGTGCTAACAAGAACCGAACCCCAAAAATTTTCGGTTTAGAAGCATACCTGTCCTCCGTCCAATACTCGATAGGGATCATCACTTAGTGTAGCAAGATCATAACTTAAATAGAATCGTTACTTAAAGTAGAATATAACATCAAAGGACTGCAACTTGTATTGATGAATAACATAACAAGAATCATCACTTAAGGACTACGAGGTCATCACAACTTAAATATCATGTGTCCCTTCATGAATGTAACATGCATGCATATGTACGTGTGATGCGTCGAGGTGAAAATAAAATAAAAAATGATCTTTTCATGCTTTTCTTTCAAATCATCATCGTCGTAAAACAATAGAGTGTTCAGATCTATCTTCCCGGATCTGAGGCGGTAACGTCTCCCCTTCGAATCTATTATTCTTGGATTCGGAACGGTAACGTCATCTTCTTCTCGTCGGGTCTATTCTTTCCGGGCCCGAACGGCCTACTGTTTCTACTCGTCGGGTCTATTCTTTCCGGGCCTGAACGGCCTACTGTCAGATCACTTAACCCGGATCTGGCGGGTTCTTACTGGCCAAGTTCATACTCACACACGGTACCGGTGGGGAATCATTCTTTCAAAACAAAATCATCTTTTGAAAACGCTTTTCATCTTTCTATCACATAAAAAGACATGCTGTAAATCATGTAGGTGACGATGATGCGATGCATGACATGTAATATGCAAACCATGGCATAATGCGTGACATAAACGAATAGATACATTTCGTCGCTATGCTGGAAAATTTCCAGCTTAGTGGCGTCTACTTCTCCTTAGTGATTTCCTATTAAAATACACATTCTAGACCAATTGGTTCGCACGTACTCCTTCTTGAATGTCATAAGTGATTGTCATGTAAGTTTTATGGAATTATGATGTCGATAAGGGAATCGTTTGTTCTTTTTCATAAAGCGGGTACAAACTGAATTCTGGAATGACCAATTTTACTATCAAATTTATTGTGACCAATCCTTTAATCCTTTTTCGGAAATTCTAACTCTCCAACTTAATAAACTCAGTGGACTAGCATCCTACCAAAATTTGGCCCAAATACATTTTTCTAAGGTCCAATTTCAGATCATGCAACATGCCACACAAATTCTGCCCATCCAGCGCATTTCAGTCTGACCCATTTTACTAGAAAATTCATTAAAAATAAACCATAACTCATTTTGACAAAATTCCAACTTTCAACTTTACTTTATTCATAGGGTTAGTGTCATACCGAAAATTAGTTAATTTTCATACTTCTAAGGTCCATTTCTAGGCTACTAAACACGTTACTTAAATTCTGTCCAGTACAACATTTTCTGCAGGACCAATCTCACTAGGAAATTCATTAAAAATAAACCGTGGCTCCTTTTAATGAAATTCCAACTCTCACATCTAATATACACATAGAACTAATAGCATACCAAAAATTAATGGATTTGGGAGTTCTTAAGGTCCCTTTTCAAGTCTCACAAAACAGCCCAAGTTTCTGTCCAGTTCCAGTAATTTTCCTAGTGGTAATACATTCTTCCTAAGTGTCCTTGACTTACATTTTTGTCACAAACACTTAGCAACAATTTTGGGTGCACACACGCACTCTTCACCAACGGCCCTATTTTTCGGTGCATGCAAGAAAATGATGTTTCCAAGAGTATGTTAAGCATGACACACATCAAGGTCAAAGCTTGTCTCCAGTTCTTTACTAAGTTAACATTTTCATGCAAAATCACACATGCCTCCTTCACCCCTTTCACCGTGAGCCCCCATCATGGAAAAGAGAGAATCTTTAACACATCCATCCTAGATTAACACATAATAATGCATATAATCCACAAAGATCACATCTTTGGAACAAGATCTCACTCTTACACCCCAAATGGCCCTAGGCCGAAAGCTTAGCACTCAAGCTTAGCATAATACAACTAAGATTAGATCTTACGTATATCTAGCCATTCATGCACACACTTTCACATTCAAACCACAAAGTATATAGTGTACTTGCCTTCTTTGCTTACTCTTCTTGGAGAGGTGTAGAAAAATTGAAATCTTTCTCTTCTCTATGCATGCATTCCCACGGTGGTGAAGAGAAGGAAATGAGCAAGGTTAGTTTACATCTTCAACTAAAATATACTCTTAGAAAAAAGGCTAGATGACTTACCAAAAGGAGCTTAAGTGGTTTCCAAGCTTCTCTAGCTTAAAATCCTTTAAAGCTTGAGACTTGAGCCTAATGACCATTGGAGGTCACGATTATGAACAAGAAATATAGCACCATAAGTTTCATTCTTATGAAGATGTAAACAATTTCTCAATAGGTTAAGACCCTTACCTAATATCTCTTAGTCCTTGGAAAAGCCTAGACTTCCTTGCTTGTCTCCTTGGCCGAATGTTTTGAAGGGAAGGGAAGGGATAGAGCTCTCTTGCACTTGAAGTTATCAAGGGGTTTCAAGTGTGATATTGGAGGGAAATCTTTTTCTTTTTGGCTAGGTTTAGCCGTTGGAGAGGGGTAAAAAGGGAGGGGTGGAGATGTTACCCTATTATGGTTAATGGATTAACCTTGATTCACCTTTTAACCTTGGTTACTTTTAACTAACCAAGGTTACTTTTTCCAATCATAGTTACTTTTTGAAACTAACCCTAGTTACTTTTTCTTAACCTTAGTTACTTTTGTTAATCTTGGTTAGTTAAGCTTGGTTAGGTTATCATTAACTATGGTAGGAAGATGACCCTCTTAATTGGCCTCTTCCCCTTAATTAACCGACGGTTGGGGGGTCTTTAATGCCCTCAACCAATTCAATTTCTATTTTCCTTCTTTTTCTTTATTTAACATATTCATTTATCTATTCATTTGTTTATTTGCATAATTATAATATAGGAAAAAAAATGTGGTGTGCCTTCCTTGGGCTGTTGGCCGAAACTTACAAGGCCTTGGGCGAAAATTGGGTCCTTTCCCCATGGTCCAATATTCACTCTCAAGTACGATATGCATATTGCTATTATCCGAAATGAAATTTATAGTAGTAGTCATCGATTCAATTACATTGTAATTAAAATAAATCATGAGTACAAAAGGATCCCCTATTGGGTTACAACATCATGGCTTGTTAGTACGGCAACATTATATATAAACTATATAAGGCAGGTTTCTTGCAAAAACGTGTCAAGTCATAAAACGTGTCATGCATTTCTTTAGTACACGTTATTTAAATCATGCATTTTGTGAATCACTCAAATCCTTTTTTCTCAACAATCTCCCCCTTTTGATGATTTACAAAATAACCTTAGTTTATGATTTTTTTGTTGCTCCCCCTACAATCGTGCACAAATTGGAATTTCGAATTTTGAATTCTCTCTCCCTTGATTTGTGCAATCAATCTTAATCAATCTCTCTCTCTCCCCCTTAAATCATGCATTCTCTCCCCCTTTATTTTTGAAAGAAAATCAAAAGAGCATGTTAAGATGGAGATAGCAATTTTTATTATAAAAAAATCATGCATTTCAAATAATATCAAAAGTACGTTCTTAAGTGTTATTTATTCAACTCTTTAAAAATGTCTCTTTTGGTACCCACATTCGGGTGACCTTTCTAGGTCTTCCAAAAGGTGAGAAAGGAGATGAAGATATAATACAATAGATGTTCGGTGCAAATCCGTTTGGTCTTTGGCCTAGAATGCCATCATGCACATAGTATGATATTTGTTTTTGATAAACATTTTTGTTTGCATGCACGGGGCGTAATCTAGATGCATTTTTGGTAAATAAATTCCGTGTACGCATTAATGGTTTCTTTTCATATTTGTACGATGCAAAATTATTTCTCGTACGATATGAAGATGAAGCACGATGAGATGTCACTGGGGAAGGTCTAGGCGTCTTCTTAGATGTCACATATGTCTTAGATGAATCTATTTTCTTAGATGGAATGAATTTGGTTGGTTTGTTTAGTGACTCATTTTTCTCAACGTATCCTAGTGTGGTTTTGTCACTATCATGCTTTTGTGAAGAAATGATGTAATCTAGCATGTTTGTTTCCGTGTCAAATTGTTTCACCATTTTCTCTAAATCCACATTCCTTGATTTCAAGTTTAAAATCTCGGATTTGATTTCATTATTATGTGTAGTTAATGATGAGATCTCTGATTTTAATACATTAATGATGCATGACGACTCTTCTTTTGAATCGTTTAATTGAGAAACAAGGTTCGTGTTAGAAGATTCTAAGAACTTCTTGTCTTCAATTAATCGTTTCTTTTCTTTCGCAAGAGTCTTTGAGAACTTATGCAACTCTAAATATTGACTAAATAAATCATCGTAAGAACATTCAGAGTCAGAATCAGAGTCGGAAGATACCTCATTTGATGCCTTAGATGTGAAGCATACTTGTGCCTTTTGTTCTTCCGTATCGTCAGTCTCAGAGTCGGATGTGTCACTCCAAATGGAGGCTTTGAAGGCTCTTCTCCTTTGTTTAGGTTCTGAGACGAGTCTAGTTTTGATCCGATCCTTGTCAAGGTGTTTGTTCGTTTGTTTGTCCTTTTTATAGCAATCATATGACAAGTGTCCAAGTTTGTCACATTCATAACACTTTATTTCTTCATTATTTTTATTTCTATGGTTCTTAGATGAAGTAGGATTGTGTTTGTTTTTAATTGATTTTCTCAAGATCTTTCTTAATCTTTTAGCCATCGTGATTAAATCTTCGTCATCGAAATCTGTATCACTATCATCTATGACTATTCATTTGATTTAAATGCTATAGCCTTGTCATTTTTAGAAATAGACTCGGAATTTCTTAAAGTGAGTTTGTTTTCATATACCTTTAAATATCCGATTAATTCCTCCATTTTTATTGATTTTTATTGATTTGGTTTCCTTACTTTCCTCTATTGCTGTGACTTTAGGGTCCCATTCAGATGGAAGACTTCGTAGTACCTTTTGGACCTTTTCCTGCATAGAGAAAGCTTTGCTAAGAGACTCAAGAGAATTATAGATGTTAGTCAATCGTAAATCCATCTCAACAATAGACCCATTTGGCAATAATTTACAAGACTCAAGTGTGGACATGAGCATATTAATCTTGGACTCCTTTACTTGGCTAGTTCCTTCATGTTTCATATCAAGAATTCTCCACATCTCTTGAGCACTAGAATAATTAGACACGTAACTAGACTCACTTTTACTTAGACCGTTTAAGAGTAGTTGAATGGCTTTAGCATTCATACTTAGTCTCTTTTTATCATCACTAGTGTATTCTTTTTACAACCTCTAGTGCGACACCGTCTATAGTAGATAATTTTGTGAGAACGAATGGACCGTCTTCTATAATAGACCATAGATCAATATCAATAGCCATAAGAAAGAGTTTCATTCTAAGTTTCCATTGGATAAAAGACTCACCATCAAAAAGAGGAGGCCTTACGGTTGACATTCCTTCTTGTACGGTTTTGTAGCTAGTGGTTGCCATCTCACTAAGATCGTTGGATCTCCTTGTCGTGAGTGTGCCTGCGCTCTGATACCACTTGTAGGACCTGCAAGGCACCACTAGAAGGGGAGGTTAAATAGTGGGTGCGGAAAATTTGGTTTTTAAAATTGTTTTAATCAAAAAACCCAACTTCTGAAAACAGTTTCTGTTTTCAGGACCTGTTTTGCAACGTTTTAAAAACCAGGTTACAAGTCTTCAAAAATTCTGAAATTTGAAGAGATCTCAGTCTCAAATATTCTGAGTATGTCCTAAAAATTTCAGATCAAAATTCAACATTTAACCCTTTTAAAAATCGTTGGTGGTCAGATTGCAAAAATTTGCCAGAAACGATAGTCTGACTTGAAAAATTTATTCTGATTAAACCGTGGCTCCAAATGATCTGAAAATTTAATGACAAACTCCTTACTAAGTATATTTAATTGGGTTGAAACAGTTTTGAAAACTTCCTTTAGGAAGTTAGTCAAATACGTTCAAAATCTCGACCTTTGCAAGCCTGAAAATCAGACTGCACTAGTCTCAGAACTTTTGACGTTTGGATGACTTATAATTGTCCAAAAGGGTTGAAAATTGCACCAAATGAAACTTAAAATGTGTGTCTATGTTTCTGGAAAGTTTTGTAATTTTTGAAATTCGTTTGATATTTTTAAGATCGCGATGAAAATGATGCACTGTGTTGGAAATTGAAAGTAAGTGCTGAAAAGTAAATAACACAAGGAATTTTATACTGGTTCGGTTAAATCAACCTACTCTAGTCTTCGAGGACACCTTCCTCGGTTATCACTAATCACAAAAAAACAAACAACACCTTACCACACAGGGTTGATGGAGTTATACACCAACTCCAACCCTTTACAAACCTTACAAAGAATCACAATGGTCACGAACAACACCACTGAACGAATGAAAGATTGATCACACCTTGATCAATCTTTTACAACAATATAACGTGTATGGTGGTTTATATGAAGCCTATACAATATGTATGAATATGAATACAATAGGCTTTGAGAGAGAAGAAGAAAGAAGTGTAGAAGGAGATGATGAAGACGTTTTTCACTCTAGGATTTGTAAGACTTGTCTTCTATTTGATTTGCTCTTCTTTTCCTCTTTTTATCAAGATGTGGCCGCCCCCTTTCATCTTTTTCTTCCCCTTGGAAATTATCTTTTAAGTCCTTGGAAGAATGTCTTGCATCATTGTGACATTCACTTGCTTACTTGGCAACATTTCATTGGATGATCATCTTGGCCTTGCTTACTTGACACTCATTGATTGGATAAGAGTTGTCATCATTTTATGACTGTATAAATATGAGAATAACACTTAAAACATGTGCCAAATCATTCATAAAAATATTGTCAATTATCTCACAATCATCCCACATAATTTGGAAAACAAATTGGTCTCATTCATGACCATAAAATCGGCCAACTCATTCTACACATTCTGAAATTTTCAGCATGTGCAATATTCAAGACATATTCAAAATATTGCCATATTAGTATTATATCAATCCCTTGAATATTGAGAAGCAAATTTATCACCATTAAGCTTAAAAAATTCGGCCATTATAGCACACACATGCTGAATTTTCAGCATGTGTCATATATGTGACATAGTTTGAAACATTACCTTGTGTAGCTCCCTCCTTTATGTCACTAACCTTGTATACTCCATTCTTGACCAATCAAGATGCCAACTAGGCTCCACATATGCTCCATTAAGGCTGATATTGGCGAGTGATGTAGGATTGGTATGTGCCGAATTTTATTTTTGCAAACTTTATAAAATACTGCACAATAATTATACACATATGGTATATTCCAATCAGCCCTAAATTAATTTTCCTAGTACACTTTAGAATGTATTGGATATGTAAAAAGTGTCTAGATAAATGTTATATGCCATGCCAAAAACGTTCCATGTGGCGTGTTCGTAGAAAACTGAATTTTCGACTTTTGTCGATTTCACGATTTTTCTCCAATTGAATTCAAACTTTTTGCACATGTTATATATATTATGTCACACATAATATACATAGAATAACTTGAATATTCAGCTCTAAAGGCTGAGTGTAAGTGGCGCCCATGTGCCAAAATGTTGAATTTGAAATCTCCACAATTTGGCCTTAATTGAGGGTGATTTGTGTGTGCCAACATGGAATTATTTTATGTCTGAATATACCATGTAAGCCACGAAATTTGTGGTCATTTTTGAAGTGTAGGGGCTGGCCATCTATATATGGAAAGTACATGTGATATGAATATGGTTCGTATGTTGATGTTGTCCCGATCTTTCTTCACTCTCCAAACGTCCCTCAAGCCTTGAATGTGATGGACAATGGTGCCAAGCAACCACCTTCCTTTCAAGCCTCCAAATTCGTTTGGTTATATGTGTTTCAATCCGTCCAATCCAACCAGTCACTCCTAATCCTTGGATTGTGGATCACCAACAAGGAACACACAATCCTTAATTGGGTCTAGCCTTGATTTAGATATGTGTAAACCAAAGGAAAAACACAAACTTTTATTCAAGAAACTCAAGAACAAAAGATAATACAAAACCGTAGGGTTTTTAGTCTCAAAGATAAAAAAAATAGTCTAACTATCCAAAGAAATGCTAAGTGATCAATATATTTGATTACAAGTCTTCTTGGACACTCCCACAAAACGGCTAGGGCATCTTGGAATTTCCATGTTGGCGCCACTTCCTTCCTTGATATGCAAAATTCTGAATTTGTTATTTTAGGTAAGCTTCTCTTTCTTGGCAAATCCACAATTATTGTCTCAATCACCAATTATTGCATTATTAATCATCCTTCTAGAACTTGTCTTGTGCATCCATTTGCCCTCACACGCCATTCAGCCTTCCTTTTGTCACAAGATCTAATTTTTGTAACTTTCTCTTACTTGAATTATCTCCTTAATTGCTCCAAATCTTCAATTATGACTCCATAATTCATTCCAATCATCCCAATCTGATTTATGACATTATAGAAGGTCTCTTAATTGCATTTGATCATGCTAGGCGGCTGCCACTCTCTTCAAGAAAACCGAAAACCCTAAGTTGCACACTTGGGCTTGTTTTGGACTTCTTCCTTGCAACTCTTGTAACTATTTTTGTGGACTGATTTTGACAAAACCCAAAACATGAAAGATGCTCTAAATTAAGTCTACTTCAAGGTCCAGCTGGTTCCATGCACGCCCAATCTCACTTGAAAGCCCAAAATCACAAAACAGCCTTGTATGGACAAGCTTGGTCCAAATCTGAGAAGCCTTCCTTTCCAAAGCTCAAGGCGTTTGATCCAAGACCTGTAACACCTACAAATCACACTCATACACCAAACATAAGTATTCTAAACAAACTTTAAAAGAAGCAAACGAAAAGACAACTAAAAGCCACAGAAACGGCACCAACAAGCGGACTGAAAATCATTGGATAATCAGTTCTTAAGCTCAACAATGAGCACTCATTTAGGAGGAACATCCATTGGTTCATCTTGCACATGTTTGGTTAGAAAGGAGCCAACATCAAAACCAAGTTGGAAACCAAGGTGAAGACAATTAGTCCTCTTGGTTTGGCTCCTTGTCAAAGGCCCCTTATGATTAAGGGCACCTTGTGCAAGCTCCTCATTAGGGGGCTGCTCCTCAGCCTTGATACGAATATGGTTCGTATGTTGATGTTGTCCCGATCTTTCTTCACTCTCCAAACGTCCCTCAAGCCTTGAATGTGATGGACAATGGTGCCAAGCAACCACCTTCCTTTCAAGCCTCCAAATTCGTTTGGTTATATGTGTTTCAATCCGTCCAATCCAACCAGTCACTCCTAATCCTTGGATTGTGGATCACCAACAAGGAACACACAATCCTTAATTGGGTCTAGCCTTGATTTAGATATGTGTAAACCAAAGGAAAAACACAAACTTTTATTCAAGAAACTCAAGAACAAAAGATAATACAAAACCGTAGGGTTTTTAGTCTCAAAGATAAAAAATAGTCTAACTATCCAAAGAAATGCTAAGTGATCAATATATTTGATTACAAGTCTTCTTGGACACTCCCACAAAACGGCTAGGGCATCTTGGAATTTCCATGTTGGCGCCACTTCCTTCCTTGAGATGCAAAATTCTGAATTTGTTATTTTAGGTAAGCTTCTCTTTCTTGGCAAATCCACAATTATTGTCTCAATCACCAATTATTGCATTATTAATCATCCTTCTAGAACTTGTCTTGTGCATCCATTTGCCCTCACACGCCATTCAGCCTTCCTTTTGTCACAAGATCTAATTTTGGTAACTTTCTCTTACTTGAATTATCTCCTTAATTGCTCCAAATCTTCAATTATGACTCCATAATTCATTCCAATCATCCCAATCTGATTTATGACATTATAGAAGGTCTCTTAATTGCATTTGATCATGCTAGGCGGCTGCCACTCTCTTCAAGAAAACCGAAAACCCTAAGTTGCACACTTGGGCTTGTTTTGGACTTCTTCCTTGCAACTCTTGTAACTATTTTTGTGAACTGATTTTGACAAAACCCAAAACATGAAAGATGCTCTAAATTAAGTCTACTTCAAGGTCCAGCTGGTTCCATGCACGCCCAATCTCACTTGAAAGCCCAAAATCACAAAACAGCCTTGTATGGACAAGCTTGGTCCAAATCTGAGAAGCCTTCCTTTCCAAAGCTCAAGGCGTTTGATCCAAGACCTGTAACACCTACAAATCACACTCATACACCAAACATAAGTATTCTAAACAAACTTTAAAAGAAGCAAACGAAAAGACAACTAAAAGCCACAGAAACGGCACCAACAAGCGGACTGAAAATCATTGGATAATCAGTTCTTAAGCTCAACAATGAGCACCCATTTAGGAGGAACATCCATTGGTTCATCTTGCACATGTTTGGTTAGAAAGGAGCCAACATCAAAACCAAGTTGGAAACCAAGGTGAAGACAATTAGTCCTCTTGGTTTGGCTCCTTGTCAAAGGCCCCTTATGATTAAGGACACCTTGTGCAAGCTCCTCATTAGGGGGCTGCTCCTCAGCCTCATCAATCCCCCCCTCCTCAAAAGGATTCGCCCTCGAATCATCAAGATAAAAATGCTCAAAAGGGGAAAGATCACTTACATTGAAGGTGTTGGAAACTGAACCATACCTGTCTGGAGGAAGATCAAGCACGTAAGCATTTGGACCAACCTTTTGAATGACCTTAAAAGGTCCATCTCCTCTAGGCATAAGCTTGGACTTCCTCTCCTTAGGAAACCGTTCCTTCCTTAAATGCAACCAAACAAGATCTCCAGGATAAAACACAACATCTTTTCTATGCTTGTTAGCTTGTTTGGCATACTGTTTATTCTTTCTTTCAAGTTGGAGTTTAACCTTTTCATGCAACTTTTTGACCATTTCAGCCCGTTGTTTACCATCCATGATAGTACGCTCATCAATTGGAATAGGCAACAAATCAAGTGGGGAGTGGGGTAGAAAACCATAGACAACTTCAAAAGGGGAATACAAAGACCCACTATGAACAGCCCTATTGTAAGCAAACTCAATATGTGGTAAACATTCTTCCCAATTTTTCAGATTGCTTTGGATTAAGGCACGCAACATTTGTGACAAGGTCCGATTTACCACTTCAGTTTGGCCATCTGTTTGTGGATGAGCAGTAGTAGAAAACAAAAGCTTAGTTCCCAACTTGCTCCAAAGCACACGCCAAAAATGACTCAAGAATTTACTGTCCCTATCACTAACAATTGTTTTAGGCATACCATGCAACCGAACAACTTCTTTAAAGAATAGATTTGCAATGTAGGAAGCATCATCTACTTTGTGACAAGCAATAAAGTGTGCCATCTTAGAGAATCTGTCTACCACAACAAAGACACTATCTCTACCACCTTTTGATCTAGGTAAGCCAAGAACAAAGTCCATAGAAATGTCCTCCCAAGGTGCACTAGGTACGTCCAAGGGTGTGTACAAACCATGAGGTTGTGTTTTGGACTTAGCTTGCCTACAAGTGATGCAACTACTACAAGCCTTTGCAACATCTGATTTCATGTGAGGCCAAAAGAAATGTTCCTTTAAAGTTTCTAAAGTTTTAAAAACTCCAAAGTGCCCCATTAAACCGCCCCCATGTGCTTCCTTAACCAACAATTCTCGCATTGATCCCTTAGGAATGCATAATCGTTTCTCCTTAAACAAATAGCCATCATGCAAATAAAATTTACCAAAAGGAGAATCAACACATGCATCATAAATGGAAGCAAAATCAGAATCATCCTTATACAATTCCTTAACAAATTCAAAGCCAAGCAAGTGTGAAGACAACTTAGTAATCAAAGTATACCTTCTAGACAAAGCATCAGCAACTATGTTATCTTTTCCTTGCTTATACTTAATGACATAAGGAAATTGCTCAATAAACTCAACCCACTTTGCATGCCTCTTATTCAGTTTTCCTTGACTCTTAAGGTACTTCAAACTTTCATGATCAGTATGAATGACAAACTCTTTGGGTTGCAAGTAGTGTTGCCAAGTTTGTAAGGACCTTACTAAAGCATACAACTCCTTATCATAAGTAGGATAGTTCAATGCAGCACCTTTCAACTTTTCACTAAAATAAGCAATAGGATGCTTACCTTGGGTTAGAACAGCTCCAATTCCCACGCCACTTGCGTCACACTCTATTTCAAATGTATCATCAAAGTTTGGCAACTTCAAGATAGGTGCTGTAGTGAGACGTCTTTTAAGCTCATCAAACGCCCTTTGTTGGGCTTCCCCCCAATGGAATCCAACCTCTTTCTTGACTATCTCATTCAATGGTGCGGCTACGGTTGAAAAGTCTTTGACAAACCGCCTATAAAAACCTGCCAAACCATGAAAGCTCCTCACTTCTCCCACACTCTTTGGTGTAGGCCATTCAAGGATGGATTTCACCTTGTCTTGATCCATTTCAACCCCTGCAGAACTGATTACAAAACCAAGAAAAACAACTTTGTCCAAACAAAAAGAACATTTCTTGAAGTTAGCATAAAGTTTTTCTTTTCTTAGCTTTTCAAAAACAGCCCTTATGTGATCCAAATGCTCTTCTAAGGTCTTAGAATAGATCAAGATGTCATCAAAATAAACCACAACAAACTTCCCAATAAAAGCTCTCAAAACTTCATTCATTAGCCTCATGAATGTACTAGGTGCATTAGTTAACCCAAAAGGCATAACTAACCATTCATACAATCCAAATTTAGTTTTAAAAGCTGTTTTCCATTCATCACCCTCTCTTATTCTCACTTGAAAATAACCACTTTTCAAATCGATTTTCGTATACCATCTTCGTATACCATCGTGAACCATGCAACATATCAAGCATATCATCAAGTCTAGGGATGGGATACCTATACTTTACAGTGATTTTGTTGATGGCCCTACAATCTGTACACATCCTCCAAGTGCCATCTTTTTTTGGAACAAGGATGACTGGCACTGCACTTGGGCTCATACTTTCCCTTACCTTCTCTTTGGCTAAGAGATCCTCCACTTGCCTTTGTATTTCCTTTGTTTCCTCCGGATTGGCCCTATAAGCTGGCCTATTAGGTAGGACAGCCCCTGGAATAAAGTCAATGTGGTGCTCAATCCCTCTTAAAGGTGGCAATCCGTGTGGTTCCTCCTCGGGAAACAAATCTGCAAATTCTTCCAACAAAGAAACAACACCACTAGGCAAGGTAGATGGTAAGTCATTCTTAGAAAACAAGCATTCAACACTATCTTTGTAAAGCATCACCAAAACAGTTTTATTATCATACAATGCATGTGTAACTTCACGAGATTTTGCAAAGAAAGCATGCTTCTTAGGTGGATGTGAAATTTGTGAGGTGGATGCTTGTGAAAGTGTTTGAACCGTGGGTGAGGGTGGACTGATTTGGGCCGTGGGTTGTGTACCCTTGGCCGAGGAGTTTGTGGCCTCCAAAAGGCTTCTTCTCTCCTTTTTAAGAACCTCTAAGAACCTTTTTTCAGCCTCCTTTTCCTTAGGATCTGAATGGTTCTTCTTCATCCTCTTAGCATCCTCATAAACTTTATGTGGAGACAGTGCATGTAACTTAAACTTTTTGCCATTAAAAGTAAAAGCATACATGTTCAATCTACCATCATAAATAACATGCTTGTAAAATTGCCAAGGTCTACCTAACAAAATATGACTAGCATGCATAGGAGCTACATCACACAAAATTTCATCTTTGTAGCCGCCAATAGATAAAGAAATCAGAACTTGTTTAGACACATGAATCTCACCACAATCATTTAGCCAAGATAACCTATAGGGATGGGAATGATCAATCATAGGTAAATCTAGCTTTCTAACAAGTTCAATACTTGCAACATTAGCACAAGATCCACTATCAATAATTAAAGTGCAAGTTTTGCCTTTTACCAAACAATGGATGTGGAAGATGTTCTCCCTTTGCAAGCTTTCTTCTTCCTCCTTCATGTGTGCACTTAAGGCTTTTCTTACCACAAGAAAGTCCTTATAAGCACCCTCTTCATCACTCTTTATCTCCTCAGCTGAGTCCTCTTGGTATTCTTCCTTTGTGGATTCTTCTTCCTCCTCTTCGGAATAGAATTCATTTGTCTCCTCAAGGTACAACACTTTCTTGGCATTAGGGCAGTCCCTTGCATAATGCCCTCTCCCTCTACATTTAAAACACTCAATCTCCCTTGTCCTTGGAGGGTTTGCGGTTGCCTTGCCTTTGCCTTTGTCGTTTTGACCTAGATTTGCACCATTGGTCCTTTGAGTGAAGTGTGGTTTGTTTGGAGTGTTAGGGCTGTTTTGACCAAGGGTGTTTGAACTTGGCCAGTGTTCCTCCATTGCCATTAGACCTAGGCTGCACTTTAGAAAAAGAAGAAGCATTAGTTCTAAAACCAAATCCACTAGTAGAAGAACGTACCTTTAATTGCCGCTCAATTTTCTCAGCTTTGTGAACCATGGAATTTAGATCAACATAGGTAGTGAGTTCAAGTTGAAACCCAATCTCCTTATTAAGACCTCCCAAAAACCGAGCCATGGTTGCCTCCTCAGTTTCTTCAGTATCAGTTTTTATCAACAAACTTTCTAACTCCTTAAAGTATTCATCCACACTTTTATTTCCTTGAGTTAGGCATTGCAACTTTTGGAACATGGATCTCTCGTAAGATTCTGGAATGAATTTCTTTCTCATCTCATATTTCATCTCATCCCAAGTTCCAATTGTTGGTTGTCTAGTCCTTCTTCGTATACTTTGAGTTTGGTCCCACCAAATCAAGGCATAATCCAAGAACTCTATACTTGCATATCTCACTTTTTGCAACTCAGTATAGTTGGTATAGGAAAAGATCATGTCAACTTTTCTTTCCCACTCAATGTAGGCTTCAGGGTCACTTTTGCCATAAAAGGGTGGAATGTTTATTTTGGTTTTCAAATAATCATCCTCTTGAGGCACATGTCTCCTAGGTTGTATTCGGCCTTGTGGCCTTGGGTATACCTCCTCTACCTCTTCCTCTTCATAGTAATCATTCCATTCCTCCCTAACAGGTTGTTGTCTCATTCCGTGTCTCCTATCTCCTCTACCCCTTGCTCCTCCTCTACCTCCCATGCTTGTGGACCCCTTAGGTTCAGTTCCACGGGATGTTTGGCCTTGGTTTTGAGGTGGGGGCTGTTCTTGGGTAGGAGGTGTGTTGGATGTCATCCTTGCTTCCCACTCATCCAACCTAGATTGCATAGTACTAAGCATTTGTGCCATCTTTTCCATGGAAAATTCCACTTTGTCTCCTCCTCCTTGGGTACTGTTTGAACCATCCATGGCAACCTGAAACGCTTTCACAAACAAGAAAAGAAGAAAACTAACACAAGAAACAAAGGTGAGTTGTTAGTAAAAACAAAAAGGAAAACGAAAATCTGTTTGGCCTTTTTTGTCCTCCCTTGTTTTCTCTCAATTGTTCAAGTGTTTTTCCTTGGCCAATCTTGAGCTAGAACCTCTTAAGGCAAGTCCCAAATTGGCTAACCACAATCTGTTTTGTTTTTCTATCCTTGCAAGATTCTTTTGCCTTCAAAAACACCAATTGATCAACAAGTGGTAAAACAGCTTCAAGAAGTTTAGAACACAATTTTAAACACACTTAATAACTATGATTCAAAGAAACAAGAAACCAAAAGTGATGTAGTTGGTTGAACCAAAGAATTGCTAGGGGTTGTCCTAGGCAATCTTTAATTAAACCAACTTATGCAATATCAAATGCAAGCTCTTTGATTGATAGTATGAATGTGTATCCAAGGTTGAGAATTTAAGGCTTTATGTGTGTTGTTTTTGGGGTTGGATAGTAGATGCAAAAAGAGGGAACTTTTGGTCAAAAGGAACTTCTTTTCTCTTCCTTTCTTTGTGCACTTCTTTTTGTTGCTTTTGTGCACGTTTTCTTTTCCTTTCTTTTCCTTTTTTTTTGACGTTCAAAGCAGCCTTGATGCAACCTTTGTTTGCTTTTGCGAGAATCAGTTGTGTATGCTTGAAAGATGAGCCTTTTTGTGTTTGTATGGATGTGTAGTAGAAAACAGATTTTTCCTTGGATACCAATACAACCAAAACAAACAAACTTGTATTCAATATCACACAAGCAAATTTAATTAAAAGCTTCGATAACAACAAGGTGTTTGACTCAAAGGTAGCTTCTTTTAGGCCTTGGGCTGATTTGAGATGGAGTTAAATCCTATTCAATGCAAACAACAATGATCCTATGATTAAGTGTGTTAAAGATGAGATCTTTAATGATAGGTGATCAA
>AP025051.1:20356349-20477911 GCA_036186865.1 Eustoma russellianum
GTGTTAAAGATGAGATCTTTAATGATAGGTGATCAATATTGATGCAAAAGGTGAAGCCTTTTTTTTGTGGTTTTCGTTGGACTGAAGAAAAGAACAATCTTTGTTTTTGTTTTGATGAAATGAAGCAAAAGATCAAATTTTTTTTTTTTTGTCAAGAAACGTTTTTTTTTTTGAATGATTGAGAATATCAAGAATGACACAAATGACACAAGAAAAGATATTTGAGATGAAGATAAACGAGAGCTCTGATACCACTTGATACGAATATGGTTCGTATGTTGATGTTGTCCCGATCTTTCTTCACTCTCCAAACGTCCCTCAAGCCTTGAATGTGATGGACAATGGTGCCAAGCAACCACCTTCCTTTCAAGCCTCCAAATTCGTTTGGTTATATGTGTTTCAATCCGTCCAATCCAACCAGTCACTCCTAATCCTTGGATTGTGGATCACCAACAAGGAACACACAATCCTTAATTGGGTCTAGCCTTGATTTAGATATGTGTAAACCAAAGGAAAAACACAAACTTTTATTCAAGAAACTCAAGAACAAAAGATAATACAAAACCGTAGGGTTTTTAGTCTCAAAGATAAAAAATAGTCTAACTATCCAAAGAAATGCTAAGTGATCAATATATTTGATTACAAGTCTTCTTGGACACTCCCACAAAACGGCTAGGGCATCTTGGAATTTCCATGTTGGCGCCACTTCCTTCCTTGAGATGCAAAATTCTGAATTTGTTATTTTAGGTAAGCTTCTCTTTCTTGGCAAATCCACAATTATTGTCTCAATCACCAATTATTGCATTATTAATCATCCTTCTAGAACTTGTCTTGTGCATCCATTTGCCCTCACACGCCATTCAGCCTTCCTTTTGTCACAAGATCTAATTTTGGTAACTTTCTCTTACTTGAATTATCTCCTTAATTGCTCCAAATCTTCAATTATGACTCCATAATTCATTCCAATCATCCCAATCTGATTTATGACATTATAGAAGGTCTCTTAATTGCATTTGATCATGCTAGGCGGCTGCCACTCTCTTCAAGAAAACCGAAAACCCTAAGTTGCACACTTGGGCTTGTTTTGGACTTCTTCCTTGCAACTCTTGTAACTATTTTTGTGGACTGATTTTGACAAAACCCAAAACATGAAAGATGCTCTAAATTAAGTCTACTTCAAGGTCCAGCTGGTTCCATGCACGCCCAATCTCACTTGAAAGCCCAAAATCACAAAACAGCCTTGTATGGACAAGCTTGGTCCAAATCTGAGAAGCCTTCCTTTCCAAAGCTCAAGGCGTTTGATCCAAGACCTGTAACACCTACAAATCACACTCATACACCAAACATAAGTATTCTAAACAAACTTTAAAAGAAGCAAACGAAAAGACAACTAAAAGCCACAGAAACGGCACCAACAAGCGGACTGAAAATCATTGGATAATCAGTTCTTAAGCTCAACAATGAGCACCCATTTAGGAGGAACATCCATTGGTTCATCTTGCACATGTTTGGTTAGAAAGGAGCCAACATCAAAACCAAGTTGGAAACCAAGGTGAAGACAATTAGTCCTCTTGGTTTGGCTCCTTGTCAAAGGCCCCTTATGATTAAGGGCACCTTGTGCAAGCTCCTCATTAGGGGGCTGCTCCTCAGCCTCATCAACATGACACGTTGGCGAAGTTTTGGTTGTCACCCGATACGACAATTTTTGAGTTATAACCTTGTAACATGTCGTAATAATTTTGTCATCACCATGACTTATATTCATATGATATAAGACCTGAATATACTCATAACTATGAGGTAAATATGGTGGTGTGACGTTAACATACGTTCGTAAAATATATAACGTGTCGGTAGTACGTTGGAATATATATGTATAGTGCCTTTTTAAAAAAATCTGAATGTATATATATATATATATATATATATATATATATATATATATATATATATATATATATATGTAAAGGCGTGTGGTTTGAGAGGAAAGAAGACTTTCCATTTCTATGTTTGTTGCCTTTGTGACTTTTCCAAATATGGCTTCCTTTAATGAACTACTTAGATCATTTAACTAAGTACTTCACTTAATGAACTAGTTTAGTTCATTAATGATGGCACCTGAAAATAGTTCAAACACAAAAAATGTTTGCCATTTGATGTAAGCTTTAAAGCTTCATGGCTTGTTAGTACGGCAACATTATATATAAATTATATAAGGCAGGTTTCATGTAAAAACGTGTCAAGTCATAAAATGTGTCATGCATTTCTTTAGTACACGTTATTTAAATCATGCATTTTGTGAATTATTCAAACCCCTTTTTCTCCACAATGTCCATATCCGATTAAACCGGTCCAAAAGTCCAATTAACTAAAATCCGGCTTAATCGGCCCAAAGTCCAAAATCAAATGCATTGGCTATATCACTTTTTCTACAAGTGGCTTATATGCCCCGTCGCTCTATATCGAAATAGCCAATATGCCAAGGCGTTCCAACAGTCAATAGGCCCCGACGCTCTATATCAAAATATCCAATATGTCAGGACGCTCCAATGACGGCCAATATGTCCGACCTCTATATCTAAAATAGCCAATATGCCCGGAAGCTTCGTTTGTTTGGAACCAATCTGGCTTAACAATATATTTCACGTTGTAGGGGTGAATTTCGAAATATGGATGTAAATTTTCCAAAATTATTTTCCAAGTTCAAAAGTTAGTCAAAATTACCAAAAAGACCAAATTCAATATAAACCGAACAAAGTTCCAATTAATTTCCAATAATTACTAAAGTACCAAAAGTCCAATCTCAACCTTGTACATATACACGTATATATGCTCATGCTCATACATGTGCATATACACGTATATACGTTAACGTACCTCTCTCGGCCCACTTCTTCCCCAACTCACTACCCGAATTCACCTCATCTCGCCCATGACCCTTCAAACTGTGTAAAAATCCAATTTTTAGAATTAACGTTATCCCATTTTCATTTCAAAAACCCTAATTGTAATCCAATGAATATCATATAACTTTTCTTCCATTCCTACCACCTTCATACCCCTCTCTAGTGAGCCCCAATGCTCAGCCGCCATCACAGTATACCTTACAAACGTACCAAAACTACAAAAACAGTAATAGTATATGCAAGGTTACATAAACAATTTGCTATCAAATGAATATCACCATTGTACATACATATGCATTACACTTATCTAACTGTGGCCACGCGCCACTACCACCCACATATACCCATGACACACACGCACACCAAAACAACAATTCACCATATTAAGAATATCATGCCCCTGTGCACATTCATCAATAATGCGCACACATAATTTGAAACCTCACACAATAATGTCACGGCTGTGACCCCAAAGAAACATAAATAATTAAAACACTTCATATATATATATATATATATATATATATATATATATATATATATATATATATTTAATAGATACATACAATTCAACATATACATATATACAAACGGACATACATGTATAAAAATACATTTATGCAATTCAAAAATACTAATGCATGATCCAAGTTAGTATCGAAAATATAAGCATATAATTTTCTAAAATCATAGTAAATACACCAATGTTACTTACTTCGATTCTGATATACTATACCGTACACGAATTAGGAATGGATTGAAGACCACTTTTCTATTCAGCCTTCACATCTTCTACTTTTGTGATGTAGCTTGTGGATGAATGTAGAAAGTAATGAATATGGAGAGCTTTTGGTAACCGTGGTGATGAAAATGAATAGTTGTTTGTTGAGGGGGAAGAAGAAAGGACGTCAGAAGGAAATTGGTGTTGGGGAAATTTGTAGAAATTTTTCTTTTTTTTAATAGTTTGAGGGGGATAAGGTTGGGTCAAAAGAGATTGAGACAAAAGAATGGACACAAATTGTGGGGGTTAATTAAAACCCCAACTGACGTTATAGTTTATTTATTTATTTTTGCATATTCAAAATGGTTTTGTATTTACTATATATATACATATATTATATTTTTTAACAACAGGATGTAATAGAAACCTCCCCTCACAATAAGTTTCGTCCTTGAAACTTGCACATTACGTGGTCCGTAGTTCAGTGTAGTCCTGCTTAATCCATTTTCCTAGTATACGTCACGAATATCATCCTATCAACCTTATTTTTAGGTTGTGAATCTCTCAATTCCACTTATATCACCTAATATGTATCATTCAACTTATGTACTTGTAATCTACGATTCCGGATTCTTAAAATCATTATTTATGATTCACCTCGTAGATATATAACCAAACTAAATATCCCTTGAGTACTCCAATACGTTAATCATTACACTCTCTCAACACATAACTGAGTCCTCAAATCCCCTCTATGATTCCGGATTCTTAAATATCCATTGAGTACTCCAATACGTTAATCGTTACACTCTCTCAACACAGAACCGAGTCCTCAAATCACCTCTTATATACTTACGAACTAACTCCGTGATCATATCCTTACTCCTTCGGCATATTATCAGCAGCATAATATGCGAATGTGTGTATGGACATTTTTTTTAAAAAAAAAGGTAGCTTACGTAACTATAATTCAAAATATAGCTTTAATTATTTAAAATAATATCCAATCTAATTTTTATAAACACAAGATCCAAAGTATTATATGTTTGTTTTCGCAGTGTCTTAAGCGACCTATTATAGAATAATATGGATATAACTTGTCAAAATATTTCAATGACATTATATTAAAACAATTTGAAACTCAACAAGTGAGGGGTTTTTTGTAACAATTTTAATACGGTAATTTTCTCTTTTCTAAAAGGGAGTATATATTTCGGATGCTATTTTTTGCTTCACAAAAATTAAGTAAGTTTATCGCAAGCAGGTAAATAACTTCAAAACACTTAATAGATAAAATGCTTGCAATATTGCTAGTCGACAAATCAAATTTATTTAAACCAAAAGGGTTGTAACCAAAATTGAAATTTTGCAATATTGTAGAAACATATCATTCTTAGAAAACATCGACATCTTAAGAATATATATTTTTCAGAGTAGTCAGAGATAGTTGAAGTTTCATTATGTTGATCCACAACTTCGAAAGGAAAAAAATATAGCATTGTAACGCTAATAGATTATATAAAAAACGAAATTAGTGTAAATATTTAGAAGCAAAAAAAATATCTTCGAAGTACCCTTGAAATATGTAATATATCTTAGTGTACGTGCTTATATGGAAACAGTTGGTTACTTGAAAAATTACAGTCCAATATTTCATATAATTTTCCCCAGGTCATTCGAACAGTCAAATGAAGATCCATCTATGTATTGTTTCTTATAAGTCCAGTATTCATTTACTCATGATAAAATCTTTAACTTAAATTGCCCGATCCTAGCAAGATATACCAGATATTAATCGATTTAGGACATTCCAATTCACCATGCTTCCGCCGCCACACTGACCCACACTACTTCTTTACTTAGTTATTTCAACTGTTAATTTTAACTTAGTTAATCTCACATAAAAAGCAAACACTACTTGTTCATGCTTACTCTATTTTAATTCAAGCCTACCAGATTAAGGCCAAGTAATTCGATGTCCCTAAGAATCAATACTTAGCAACATGTGCATAATTTATCATTCCACTATAACACTATAATAATGTTTGCTTTATTACTATCAGTCAATGTTTCTAATGAGACTAACATCATCGACCTATTTCGATAACTCTAAATTCAACATCTTATCCATAACTATAAACTCCTTCGTACGATATTCTTCGATAAACTCTACTGATCATAACGCTTATAAATCATCTCTTAGTAATTATTATAAACTATTTCTTAGAACTATGATATTCTGACACTATAGTCCAAATTAGGGACATGTACCCGTTTCATTTTACCCTAATGGTACCGGGTCCCTTGCTGTTGTTACGGTGGGACTGTCCAAGTCACCACCTGACCTATTAATATGTCAACCAACGTCCGCAGTAGGTCATTCTGGTTACCATTGCAATCTATATTGATTGATTGTATATTATTTAATTAGAGTTACTAAGATAACGGCTAAGGGGATGTACAAATGTTATGATCAAAACATAGCCAAAATCACCTGGTCATAACATCGTCCAAGGTATGTGTAACCCTCAATCGGTCATCTCTTAAATCTAAAGTCATTTCTTAATTACAAGATCGTGCTTATAATACAATCATCGCTTACGACTAAAAAAAATCAGTACTTATGTTCAAGATCAACTCTTAACAGAAATCGTCACTATGTCTAAGATCGTGGCTTATGGGCAAAATCATAACTTAATTTCTAAAATCGTGGCCTAAATCTATGTTTCGCAGTGGACCTAGAACCATGCTTTGATACCAACTCTAGCAACCCGTCCTGAACCCTAGTATTCGGAACGACTCACCTGCCGTATTTCGCTAAGAAAAATACAAGGCGTCGAAGTCGATACAAAAACACGTCAGCAGCGTGACACAAATCAATGTCAGCAGAGGTAAAAGTAGAACCTCAAATCATCATAAATAATCGATACGTACAATGGTCTGAACAGTGGTAGCTAATACATCATCGAAAATAAAAGTAAATGTCTAAGTCTCCAACAAGTACACAAAATGACACCACGATCTCTAGTCCAAATATTAGATAATGTCCTCGGTCTAGCCAAAGTGATCAATATCCTAACTCAGCGTCATCCTTGACGTACACTAAATCGTACTCCTGATCATCTGAAAAACGAAGAAATTGTATGAGCAACACTTTGCCCAGCAAGTAACATTAATATATTTACCACGGGATCATGGACGGGGAGAAGCAAGGATAATAACAATAAAAAACAGTACTGAAAATAACATGCTTCTCATTCGCAAATGATTTTACAGTTTTACCCTTAACATCCAAAACAAAGATAGCAATTAGACCCAACAAAGACATACAACAAAATAGACCAATAACCAAGTCAAACCAAACGATAGCCAAACAAAGGTAAGTCCAAGCCAAAGCATTGATGCAATTTTCTAAACAATGCAATACCAATGTTCCAATATTTCAAAACCAAAGTTTTCAATTTCAATGACCAATGTCCAAATCCAATGTCCATATCCAATTAAAATGGTCCAAATGTCCAATTAACCAAAATCCGGTTTAATCGGTCCAAAGTCCAAAATCAAATGCAATGGTTATAGCACTTTCCCTACAAGTGACTTATACAGTAAGACTCACGAATTGGTCCCCCAATAGACAATATGCCCATCGTTCTATATCAAAATAGCCAATATGTAGGGGCGCTCCAATAGTCAATAAGCCGCGGCGCTCTATATCAAAATAGCTAAAATGCCGGGGCACTCCAATGACGACCAATATGTCCGGGCACTTTATATCCAAAATAGCCATATGTCCGGACGCTCCGTTTGTTTGGAACCATTCCGACCTAACAATATATTTTACGTTGTAGGAGTGAATTTCGAAATATGAATGCAAATTTTTCAAAATTATTTTCCAAGCCCAAAAGTTAGTCAAAATTACCAAAAAAGCAAAATTCAATATAAACCAAACAATAGTCCAATAAATTTCCAAAAATTACTAAAATACCAAAGTCAAATCTCAGTCGTGTACATATACACGTATATATGCCTACGCCTATACATGTGCATATACACGTATATACGTGCACGTACCTCTCTCGGCTCACTTCTTCCCCAACCCACGACCCGAACTCACATCATCTCACCCCATACTCCTTCAAACTGAGTAAAAATCTAATTTTTAGAATTTACGTTATCACATTTTCATTTCAACAACCCTAATTGTAATCCAATGAATATCATATAACTTTTCTTCCATTCCTACCACCTTCATACCCCTCTCTAGTCAGCCCTAATGCTCAGCCGCCATCACACTATACCTTACAAATATACCAAAACTGCAAAAAATAATTGTATATGCAAGGTTACATGAACAATTTGCTATCAAATGAATATCACCATTGTACATACATATGCATTACACTTATCTAACTGCGGCCACGTGCCACTGCCACCCACATATACCCATGACACACACGCACACCAAAGCAACAATTCACCATATTAAGAATATCATGCCCCTGTGCACATTCATCAATAATGCACACACGTAATTTGAAACCTCACAAAACGGCTGTGACCCCAAAGAAACATAAAGAATTAAAACACTTCATACACACACACACACACACACATATATATATATATATATATTGAAAAAGATAAAATATCTATGTATAATGGCCGCTCTGGCGATCGCAGGCTTCTAGTCGGCGACAGCCGCTGCCGCCGTCCTTCTTGCACTTCTTCTTCACCGATTGGATACAGATTGCTTTTTTCGATCTCAAATTGCCTTCCTCACCACCTTCGACTGCAAAGCCATATTCTTTTCTCAGTTTCAGCGATGTCGACCACACAGCCGCCATCTTTTGCGGCTGTGGTTTGCAGCGCAGCAACGACACAAAACATCTCTATTTCTCCCAAAACAGTATCACGATACAAAGGCATTCCCATGATTTCATTCTTGGATTCGGAGATTGATGCGCTTGCTGTGCCGTTCAGATACTCATTGGTTGGTACTTTCTGGTATGGTCGTCCTCCTTTGAAGGTTATACATGAAGTTTTTGAAAAGATTTGATTTCATCATGATCTACAGAACACTCTCATTGATCAAACACATATCCTTTTGAATTTTCATAATGAAGCCGACTACCTGCGTTGTTTTTATCGTCGATCATGACATATTTCTGGCTGTCATATGCGTATTACAAAATGGACAGTTGACTTTGATCCCACCGAAGATGTCCTAATTGTTCCCGTATGGGTTGCGTTCCTAGGCCTCCCAGTACATCTTCACCGCCGTGAAGCTTTATTTGAGATTGTACGTCCTATTGGCATTCCTATAAAATTGGATGTGGCTACGGCTGATGGTCTGAGGCCGTCGGTAGCAAGAGTGTGCGTTGAGGTGGATGTATCCCAAGATCTGCCGCAGAAAATATATTTGCAGACCAAGAGTAGAATCATCCTACAATCAGTGGTTTACGAGGATCTCCCACTATTCTGTACTTCCTGTCGTCGACTAGGCCATGCAACAGATTTATGTCCTTCGAAAGTTCTGTCGTCTGTGCCACCTCCATCGCCGCCGCCTCCAACGGCAAAGAGGTGGACACCGGTAAAGAAACCACCTGCGGTTTCTCACCAGGATCAGCAGAATCATTCGAATGATGATCCACCTACGGAAGCACCAACTGAACTCAGCAGTGAACAACATATCGAAACACTAGGCGCTACCACAGAGTTTCCTCCTCAGCAAGATGCTACCGATCATTATGACTTGGGACATTCCTCGGATACGGAATTGCATGCAGACGATCAGCGCATAGATTTTCCTACTGTTCCAGATGAAGTGATTCGCATAATGCAGTTGATTCCTCCATCACCTGAAGAAGATGTTCTAATATCGCGTTTGGAGGAGTCCATTACGGATGCGGGTTTTATAACAGTAGTTCCTCGTAGGAAACGCCGCGCAAGGATGGATTTGCCACCGCTGCCACCCTCTACCATCTTGACGCGTAGTGCCTCACGGGTTTTCAGGGAAGTGATACTACTCTTTCTCAATGAATATTTTAATATGGAATATAAGAGGCATGCGTGCCTCTCTGCCTCGGTTACATCATTTGATACGTGAGCATCACTTAAATTTACTTGCAATTATTGAGCCAAAACATTCTCCATCTCGCATTGCTAGGTTTGGATTGGGTCTGGGCTTTTCACACTTTTACTCTTCTCAGTCAGAACGCATTTGGGTTTTTTTGGCGCGATTCAGTTTTCCAATTACTTGCAACACATGATCAGGATCAGGTGGTTCATTTCAGTTTGGTATTTCTTCAGCTTCGATTGAATTTTGTTTTGTCGGTGGTATATGCCAAGTGCACACCAGTGTCGACCGCTATGGCAATCCTTATGTGACTTCTCACGGACTTCCACCTTACCATGGATGGTAGGAGGGGATTTCAATACTTTTTGGACTCTTGAAGATCATAGTGGACGTTCACACCCCTCACTTACAGTATTGCAAGATTTTAATGACTGTGTTGAATCTTGTTCTTTGATGGCTCCTCCATTTCATGGGTCCAGATTTTACTTGGGTGGATGGAAGGGGCCTCGGTCGGGTTCATAGGCGTTTGGATTGGTTATTCATCAACTCATCATTTCAAAATGCTTTTGAAGATATGCAACTTACACATTTGCCAAGAGTTTCTTCGGATCACACTCCTTTGTTGCTCATTTGTCGATTACACACTCCAGGTAGTAATCGTTCCTTTCGGTTTCTTGACTCTTGGTTACTGCATCTGGATTTTCATTGTTATATGAAAGATGCTTGGAATTCTTACCCAACCACTGGTGGTATGTATGGATTTTATTCGAAATTATTTCGTTTAAAGAAGGACATCCAGCGTTGGAATAGGAAAATATTTGGCAATATCTTTTCCAACCTAGCGCAAGCAGAAGAAACATTAAGCAGCGCTGAAAGAATATGGGATGCAGACCCATCTGAAATAAATCGCGAGGCATATCATAGAGCCAAAGCTGAGTATCTTCATGTTTCTAAATATGAGGTGCATTTCTGGAAGCAAAAAAGCACGTGTTAGATGGTTAAAGGAAGGTGATGCAAACACGCGTTATTTCCACTCTATTGTCAAAGGACGGCAATCACAGTTACATATATAGCAAATTCGTACATCCATTGGTGATTTATGGTCCTCTCCCACAACCATCATGGATGAAGTAGTTTCTTTCTACACATCATTATTTGCTCGGGATCCAACCAGTCATTATGATGAGATTCTTCGCCATATTCCACGGTTGATCTCGGCTGACGATAATGTCAAGCTTACGCAGCTACCAACTAAGGGGGAAGTTAAGGAGGCAGTTTGGCATTTAGACCCTAGTGCTGCAGGGCCTGATGGATTCAATGGTAAGTTTTACCATTCCTGTTGGCCAGTTATTCATACCGATGTTGTTAAGGCAGTGCATGAATTTTTTCTTGGAGTTCCCCAGCCTTCGGCGATGGCTAATGCATTAATCACCTTGATTCCAAAGACGTCATCTCCGAATACTTTCAGTGATTTCCGGCCTATTTGTCTCACAAATTTTTTGAGTAAAGTCTGCACGAGAATCATTTCCACCCGTTTGAATATTTTGCTTCAAAAGTTAATATCGCCAGAACAGACAGGATTTATGCAGGGACATGATATCTCCATGCAAGTTTTATTGGCAAGGGAGATGGTTCACATGCTAGACAAGGGCGGTTCTCAATTGTGTTTGAAACTTGATATGATGAAGGCTTTTGACAGAGTCAGCTGGGAGTATCTGGAGTTACTGCTACGCTGTTTGGCTTTTCAGATTTTTTCATTCGGATCATACTGAATCATTTAGGCGCTACTGTTAGTGTATGTGCCCTAGGCCATGATTTAGATATTTATGTTGTGCATTTATTATTAATAAAAGAGGTTTTATTATCATTATTGTTGGTTAGTATGTTACACAATTTTGATATATGTCCCTGATTCATTATTGTTATGGAGATAAAATAATTTATAATCAGTATGAGTATTGATTTGATAATCATGAGATGATTATGTGTATGGTGATACGAATCAATCTCATAGATACTTGTTAGAGAACAGTGTATTGGATAGACCCATCATGAGATTGCTACATGGATTAGCGTCATAAGTAAATCTCATAATAGTCATGTTTTAATCCTTTGACTTGAGATTGTCATAGTTTCCAACATAAGGACTATTATATTTTGACATGATCAAACGTTATCTGTTACTGGATAATAATAAAGGTCATGATTGAATGTGATAGAAATTATGTAGAGGATATTGAACAATCAAGATAGAATTTGTCCCTCTCTTTTGAGAGAGATATCTTTGGGCCCCTCGATTAGTGAGACTGTGAAATGCATGGCCGTGCTCAAATGAATTGATAGTGTGATCAATATCATTTGTTTTATCAGTCTACTTAGAGATCGAGTAATCATATGTTTGAACTATATAAGTATGACACTGACCATGACTTATGTTCAAACTAGATATCGTGTGACAAAGGGATTAATGCATGTACTATTATTAGGCTAGTTGGACTTTACTCGTATTAATTGGGTAGTCGTAATGCCTTGTTAGAGGCCAATTACGACTTGTTGGTTTAATAGCGATTTAATCAACTGCCAATTAATATGGGCCTATCGGGTCACACACAAGAATGTGTATGGCTGAGATTAATAATATTAATAATATTAATATTGGATATTAATTATTATTATTATTATCGTTTTAATATTAATAATATTAATATTGGATATTAATTATTATTATTATTAATTTCGTTTTTATGTATATATTTATATCATCGGATAATAACAGAAAATCCATATCTGATATGGATTTTGATTGGTTTTATCTAATCCTAACAGAATCCGTATCTAGTACGGGTTATGATAGACGTTGACAAATCCGATCTGGAATCAGATTTTGATATCTATATATATGTATGGAGCTTGGCGTATCATACACACCAAGCAATCGGTAAAAAATGAAATAATAGAAAACGAAAGATCCTAGAATCGTTTTTGTGAAAAACGAGTCCTTCAGCCGCGCCGTTTGAAGAGCTAGCACTCCGGGCGGAAGCGTTCGTGTGGATACCGACCGAGGGTGTTCGTGATTTCGCACCTCTTCCATCTGCAGATTTCGAATCTACGGAGGTAATTTTTGATTTCTTTTGTCGAATTAAACAAACAACATGTATCCTTGGTAGGAAATCAGAGATCAAGTCTTGTTTTTCCGCTGCGCGTTTGGTAGTGATCTCGGTTGATTTCCTAACAGCTACTACTTTAGCAGTCTTGATTAATGATCAGCCTTCTACATCCTTTCGGCCATACAGGGGCATGAAACAAGGTGACCCTTTATCCCCTTTGCTTTCTATTCTTTCTTCCGAAGGATTCAGTAGAGGTTTGAAAGCATTAATGGCCTCTGGAGAACTGCAGCCGCTGCGTTTAGGGAGGATTCCTTTTCATATTACACATTTGGCTTATGCGGATGACCTGTTAGTTTTCTTAAGGGGCTCAAAATTAAATTTACGGTGGTTCCACACATTCTTAACGTCATATGAAATAGCCTCTAGTCAGAAGGTAAATTTCTATAAGAGCAGCTTCATTCCATCTGCCTCCACATCGCTACATCACCGAAGAGGTTTTGAGGATATACTGAACATACGATGTTCTGGCTTGCCATTCAGATACCTTAGTTCTTACTTGCATAAGGGCATAAATCGTTCCAAATACTGTACTTCTTTATTACAGCATATTGATGGCTGTCTGAATGGATGGCATACTCGGTTACACTCTTCAGCAGGCAGACTTGTTTTACTTCGATCAGTGATTTCGGCCTTACCATCGCATGTTCTTGCAGCCGACGGTTTGCCAAAATCGGTGACTAAACTTATAGAACAAAAAATGGCTACATTTTATTGGGGACAACGGTATCACTGGGTTGCATGGTCCAATATTACTACACTTTGTGAGGAAGGAGGTTTGGGCATTCGTGATCTTTCCATGCTACAGCAGGCTTACTATTGTCGCATTTGGTGGTCTTATCAACAACATAGTACACTCTGGAGTAAATACATGCATGTCAAATATGGAAACCGAGGGGATTATTGACATAGGCTGCCAGATTCACCTGTTTGGAAAATCATTTATAGAACCCATGATATATTCATTACTCAGACAGAAGGGCACGGTACGAATATTAGCTGGAAGCCTACAGCTAAAGGTGAATTCTCTTTGCGTACTGCATATGATATTTGTCGTTCACAAAGACCTACACTGCTTTCTGCGAAATTTATCTGGAGTAGACATCATTCGCCAGCCATCCAACAATTTTTATGGCGTATTTATCATTCTGCTTTACCTTTTGAGGACTACATGGGTACGTACAATACTATTCGACCTACACAATGCCCTTTTTGCAAGCATGCATCAGCCACGGTGGATCACGTGTTTTTATACTATGATGGAATTCGAAGTATATGGGAGTTTTCTGCGTCTGAGTTGCATTGTATTCCCCCGTCATCAGTGAAACTTTAGCAATATCTCTTATCTTGGTGGTATCGTTCTACATTATCGTCTCTTTTTGGGGTACTCAAAATTGTGGTTCCGTCTATCATCGTGCATAACATAGGGCGTGCTTATGCATCATTAGTATATGGTGATATGATCTCTTTTACTACGGTGTCCCTTCGGACTTCAATCCATTATGACATGGCTATGTGGCGTAAATCAATTGAGGGTTCGAAGCTGGCGACGGGGTCTTCTTCCACACAACAGCTTCCTTGGTTGCCTAGACTTCGGCCCCCGCGTCCGCTACTGGTTCGCTGGAAATCTCTCCCTTTGGGTAGATTGAAGTTAAATGTAGATGCGGCGGTTGGAAGACATGATGCTGCAGGAGGTGCTATTTTGCGTGATCATGCTGGTTTCTGTGTGGGAGCGGTTTTATTTCGTTTGCCTCAGAGTACACCGTTGATGGCAGAGATTCAAGCTGCTGTATTTGGATTGCTATATTTCTTGCCACTGTATCGTCCGCTTATTCTTGAATCGGATTGTTCTCAGATTTCTACACGGCTGGCACGTCCGCAAGTAGTTTTTGGGAATTATCACTTGAGGTTATTGCAGACGTTGATGAATCAACATAGGCTGGACTTCAATCACGTTTATAGAGAGGAAAACATGGCTGCCCATTACCTTGCCCAGCATGCAATGATGGACCCTCGGACACAATCATATTTTCATAACAATCTTCCACCATTAGTCCGCAGTTCCATTACCTTGGACCTCTCATCCGTACATCTGCGCATCGCTTGAGCTTCATCCTGTCTTCCATATGATTGGCACTCACTGACTCTTTCTGCCTGTATCCTGAGGGGTGCAGGCAGACTCGGTATGCTTTGGTTTCTGCTGGCTTTTCTGTTTTCGATATGTCTAGTATGCTCATCTAACTTTGGACTTTTCTTTACATGTGCATGGGCTGGACTCATTCCTTCGGTCACCATTCTTTCTGGCCTGACTGTGGATGTATGTTTTCGGACTTTGTCTGCGAGTTACTATCTCTTCTGCAAGATCATACTATCGACTAGGCAGTGGAGGTTCATACGTCACTTTTCAAGAGTGGTAAATATGCACTCTTTTTCCTTCATGCAAGATTTTATCCACAAGAGTGGTTTTGCTTGCCAATGTTTTAATGAGACATATCATACCACTTTTGAAAACCTACCTCCCCCTTTACGTAGAATTTGGTATAATATGTATCTTCCATTGAGTGCCTTTATTCAATTATGCAAGGACTTTGTATGTAATAATGGTATTCCTCCGCCATAAGTGAGGGTCACACTCTAAATAAAATGTAGGGACGCTCGTCTCTTTTATAAAAAAAATATTGAAAAAGATGCTGCCCTCTCGTCCCTGGAGCAATTTGCAGCATAACCGCCGTCGATCTCCATTCTTTTCCCCTGATCTCCATTCCTTTCTAATCTCCATTCATCTCTCTTTCCGCAGCCATGACAACCAGACCCCGTCGATCCCCATAACCCTGTCGATAGAGCCCACTCCGGTGCCACCACGAACATATGTGTCGCTGTTTGCGTCATCTTCATCGATCACGGCACCGAAACCCATCCAAAAATTCAAGGGCAGTCCAATGATAACATTTACGGAGGAAGAAATCCAATCTTTAGTGGCTCCATATCGCTTTACATTGGTGGAAACATTTTGGTATGGGCATCCGCCACTTGCAACAATTCGATCGGCAGTAGACTGCATTGGCTTTGCTGGATCGGTAAAAGTTGGATTGCTCGATGCAACACATGTTTTACTCCATTTTGATCAGGAACAAGATTATTTTTGCTGTTTCTCGCGTCGTAGTTGGATGATTTCCAGAAAGTATATGCGAATCACCAAGTGGACACAGGATATGATCCAGCAGTCGAAGTTCCAATAGTCCCGATTTGGGTATCTTTTCGTAGGCTGCCTATTCATTTTCATCGAAAAGATGCACTTTTTCATATTGCTCAAATGCTTGGATCACCGCTGAAACTAGATGCGGCTACCACGGCAGAAAATCGTCCCTCTGTGGCCCGTATATGCATCGAACTGGACGTTTCAAAAGAGTTGCCGCAACAAGTCTATATACAGGCTCCCTCGTGAATCATCATGCAAATTGTTGAGTATGAAGATTTACCATTATACTGCACTGGCTGTTACCGATTAGGGCATGTTTTAGCCGACTGTGGCAAATCTGGATCTGCACATTTTGAACATGAGCAGTTGAATAAGCGTAATACAGTGGAGGACAAAGATCGAAAGCAGGCATATAAGGGAAAGAACCAGCATTGGACACCTAAAAAATCTTTTCCAGACGCTGTATCGCACGAAGTCACGACCGAGGTAGCCAAGACGCAACCCTCGATTCATGTCTCACCCTCTTCCCCGATTCTTACGGAACCGCCATCGCCTGATATGGGAGCAGTAACGGAGTTTCCAGATGTTCAGGATGTCTTGCGATTAAGGGGAGTCGATGATTTTGTTGGACCTGTATAGCACCACTAGAGGGGGGGGGGTGAATAGTGGGTTAGCGGAAATTACACTACAATTACCTTCAAAAACTTGTTTGAAGACCCCTTTGCCTCTTTAGCCTCAGATTCTGGAATTTCCAGAAACAGTTCTCTGTTTTGAGCACTTTGGTTGAACCACTTATACACCTGTGCAAGCTCTCAAACTTGGCAGAGATCAAGTTTAGAATGTTTATAGTATGTCATAAAAATTTCAATCAATTCCAAGCAAGTTAGCCCGTTCAAATAAGCAAGAAAAGTAAAGTGTGCAATTCTGGCAGTTTCAGGCAGAATGTTAGCTTAACTTCAAACGATGATATCTCAAAATCTACCCGTGCTATTTTGATGAATCTTATGTCAAATTAAACCTTATGATGTCTAGTTTAATTTGATATAAGGCTCACTTCAAGATTCGCAGGATAACCTATTCAAATTGAACAAGTTTTACACACTGGTCAGAATTGTTCACAGAATGTAGCAACAATTTTGTGAAGACGATTTGAATATGCTAAACTCCTTAGAATTTAGTGATTCTTGCGGCTAATGAAAGCTAACACATTGAAGTATAATATATCCAAAATTCATGCAATTCTAAGACTGTTTGCCTGTTCAATTATGCGTGCCAAGTTAGTGTAATTCTCAGGCAGAAAACAGTAAGTGCAGGAAATAAGTAAAGAACACAAGGAATTATCCTGGTTCGGTCAATGTGACCTACTCCAGTCCCAAGAGACACCTTCTCTTGGATTTCACTAAACACCAAACACCAAAGTCACCTTACAAAGCCAAAGGAAGAAGCTTTTCACCAACTTCTTCAAGAGACTTCACCAAAACAAACAGCAACTAGTTTGTTTCACCTTTGCACCTTTGCACCTTTTGCTCACCTCTAAGGAGTAAGCTTTATACACCAGCTTCTCCCTTACAATATGTCGTTTAAAAGGTGTTGAAATGACAAGAAATGAAGAACTATACAATCATAAAGCTTGCTGCAAATGTGTTCTTCAATATAGAAGAGTAGAAGAGAAGAATGGAGACAAAGAGCTGAATGTCTTGCTTGCTTTTCTTTTGTTTTTCGTTGGTGCACTTTTACTCTTCACCTTTGGAGCTATTTATAGCCAAGAGGACAGCCTAAAGGCTCCTCTAAGAGACGTTGGAGCTGGTTGAGAATGGAGAGATTTCAGCACTTTTCTAGCTTTCAAACTTAAGCTTATCTTTTGTTGCTTTGAATTGGTCTTCAAACTGAACTTTTATCCTTCATCTTATCCCATTATAAACGTTGGAATGAGGTGGAAAATGACTTCATTTGAACGTTTAAAAGGCAGCTCCAATCAGCAATGTCCATGTGTGAATAACTTGCCATGTATGCAGCTGAATTGGCGTGTATTTTGAACAATTTTATCTCCTCATTTTGAACACTAAATGAACGTTGGAATGTAGCTAAAAGATAGAGAGAATTCAGCTAAGCCTTTGAATTTGACTTGGTCTTCAATTCTTTATCATATAGCCGTTGCATATGCTTCAAATTTGCTACATTGTAGGACTTGTTTTTGTCACACATTATAACCTGAATCCTGACCATATAGCATACGAAATTTTGCTCCATTTTTGAGCCAAGATAGCCGTTGAAAAAGGCTCACAATATATTCAAGAATAGTCATTTGAAATCAGCACCAAAATAGGGTTTGTTTCAACTTGCCTTGACTTGTTCAAAATCTGAAAATTTGAACATGATTTGTGTGCCAATATCCGTTTGCACACATATAATATATAGCCATTTATGTCTTCAACATGTAGCATAGAATACCATATGAAGAATGCCAAGAATTCCAAGAAAACCATATATGTGATAACCATAAGAATTCCATTTGAGATACCATGCTGCCCATTTCCATAAATATAGGGCACGTACCATATGTGACATAAACACATATAAACATCATATAAACAATATATAACACGTTAGAAGATCCATTGGCAAGTGAAGAGACCAGAATACCCCTTAGCACAAAAATAGGAATTTTGTCCTAGGATGAACCTAGACATGGTGCTGCTCCAGATTCATTTTTGCCATGATGTGACATGACTTATAAATGTGTCATATGATCATATAAATCAGTTGGAAGAAGACCAAATAAGAATGAGAAGTCCAAATGGTGAAATTACCAAAATAACCCTTATAAAGGTCAATAAGCTTCACCACCGTGTCAACTCAGTTTTTATCCGTGTCAAGCATGCTTTTCCTCAGCCAATTAGATTCTAAATTGAATAAGGATCATGTGGGCTTTTGAATGACTCAATTTGGAGTTCATTTGCTCAAGATATGAACCAAAACCTGCAATAGAATACTAAACCGAGCAATTTGCCTTATATTGTAAGTCATGTGACTTCAAGGCTTGGTTAGATCATATAATTAACATGTATTGGCATATATATCATCTAAGATCAGTTTGAACATATCTTGATTTAGACATGTGATTGAATTGGCCAAGTTCAATCTCATGATCTTAATCAAACTTGTTCAATCTTGATTCATTCAATCAATTTCACATTTAGCTCATAAATTCTAGCTCATAAATTCAATCTCATGCACACATATACTTTAAACGTTATACACACATACATGCTCACATATGCATTTTGCAATATATCACAACAATCTACATGCTCACATATGCATTTTGCAATCATTCAAACATGATATATCACAACAATCTCCCCCTTTTGATGATTTGCAAAATTACCCCACATATGTGTATATTAAGCATCTAAATCAAGTATAAGCTTCTCTTTAAATCAAGTTAAGCTGCTCCCCCTTAATGTGTTATCTCCCCCTTAACATGATATACATATATCTCTCCCCCTTAATTTTGTAAATTATGCAAAAGACTGAACTATGTGCACGGTGTAGTAGTCAGGTGTGAGCAATTAATCCAAGTCTTGCACGTAAATGCTCAAAGATAGCTTGATTAAGGGGTTTAGTGAATATGTCAGCTACTTGTTGATCAGTTCTAACATGTTCAATGTGTATATGTCCAAGATTAACATGATCACGGAGAAAATGATAACGTACTTCTATATGCTTTGCCTTAGAGTGTAGTACAGGGTTTTTAGACAAATTTATAGCACTTGTACTATCACAATAGATGGGGATATTATTTACTTGTATTTCAAAGTCTGAAAGTTGTTGTTTAATCCATAATAGTTGAGTACAACATAGACTTAAAGCCATATATTCTGCTTCAGTAGTAGAAAGTGCAACACTAGATTGTTTCTTTGAAAACCAAGATATTAGTGAGTTTCCTAGGAATTGACATGTTCCACTAGTGCTCTTTCTATCTACTCTACATCCACCATAATCTGCATCTGAATATGCATGTAGACTTAGACTAGATTGTCTATCATACCATAAGCCTAATGTTGGTGTATGTTGAAGATATCTAAATATTCTTTTTACTAGCTTTAAAGTGTGACAACTTAGGCATACTTTGAAATCTTGCACACATACATACTGCAAACATAATATCAGGTCTACTAGCAGTTAGATATAGCAATGAACCAATCATAGACCTATATAGTTTTTCATCAAATGCAACACCATTTTCATCTTTGTCTAATTTTGTTGAAGTACACATTGGTGTTGGAGATGGTTTCAAGTTTTCAAAGTTGAATTTCTTTATCATATCTCTTATGTATTTGGCTTGATTGATATGTATACCACTTGATGTTTGTTTTATTTGCAAGCCTAAGAAATAGTTTAATTCACCAACCATAGACATTTCAAACTCAGACTTCATACAATCTTCAAAGTCTTTTACTAAGTTAGGATTAGTTGAACCAAAGATTATGTCATCTACATATATTTGTATTACAAGCAAATCTTTGTCTTTCTTTTTCAAGAATAAGGTACTATCTATGGTTCCTCTTTGAAAGTTGTTACTTAGTAAAAAGTTGGCAAATCTTTCATACCATGCACGGGGGGCTTGTTTCAAACCATATAAGGCTTTCTTAAGTTTATATACATGATTAGGGTTCTTTGGATCTTCAAAGCCTGGTGGTTGTTTAACAAAAACTTCTTCTTGGATATAGCCATTTAAGAATGCACTCTTAACATCCATTTGGAATAGTTTGATGTTATTATAACATGCAAAAGCTAATAAGAGGCGTATGGATTCTAATCTTGCTACGGGGGGCAAATGTTTCATCGTAATCAATACCCTCTTCTTGATTATATCCTTGAGCTACAAGTCTTGCTTTATTTCTTACTACAACCCCTTGTTCATTCATTTTGTTCCTAAACACCCATTTAGTTCCAATGATTGATTTATCCTCGGGTTTAGGTACTAAATCCCACACATTGTTTCTTTCAAATTGGTTTAACTCTTCATGCATTGCATCTATCCAATATGCATCGTTTAAGGCATCATTCACATTCTTAGGTTCAATTTGGGATATAAGTGCATGCCATTGATCATATTCATTAGGATCTATTTGCCTACGTGTTCTAACCCCTTGATTTACATCTCCTATGATAAGTTCTTGAGGATGCTTTTGTTTATCTCTTATTTGCCACCAATTACTTGGTTGTGCATCTTCAATAGGTTCATGATGTTCAATAGGTTGGTTAGGCACATTTTCTTCATTATGTTCTTGTGTAGGGGGAGTTTGAACTTCATGCATTTCAAGAGTTTGATTTGGTGTTTCAATTTGATCATTTGTAGGTGGTAGGATAAGTTCATCTTCATCATGAAGTATTTGATCATTTGGTACATAGATTTCATGTTGATTACTTGTTTGGAGATATGCATTTTCATTGAACTTCACATGTATAGATTCAACTATCTTTCTTGTTTGTGCATTATAACATCTATATGCTTTAGAGTTCATTGAATATCCCACAAATATATGTTCATCAGACTTAGGATCAAACTTATCTAAGTTATCTTTTGTGTTCAATACAAAGCATTTACAACCAAAGACTTTTAGATAGTTTACTTTTGGGAGTCGTCCATTTAAGATTTCAAATGGTGTTTTGTTCAATTTCTTTCTTATTGATAGTCTGTTGATCATATAACTTGAAGTGTTTACTGCTTCAGCCCATAAGAATTTAGGTACTTTGTTTTCTACCATCATTGTTCTTGCTACTTCTTGAATAGTCCTATTCTTTCTTTCAACTACACCATTAAGTTGAGGAGTTCTTGGTGGGGAGAATTCATGTTTTATACCCTTTTCATTACAGAATTTGATTAATTCACTATTTTTAAACTCACCACCTCTATCACTCCTTATCTTAATAACATGTGATTCATGTTCATTTTCAAGTTGTCTAATTAGATTAGCTATAGATGATGCACTTTCATCTTTTGAAGCAAGAAACAATGTCCAAGTATATCTTGAGAAATCATCAACTATTACACATACATAATAACTTCCACCTAAGCTTCTTGTTCTACATGGACCAAATAAGTCTATATGCAAGAGTTCTAGTATTCTTGATGTTGTGACCTCGGTTTTAGGCTTAAGGGATTCTCTAACATGTTTGCCTTTGATACAAGATTCACATAGTTGAAAATCATTCAAGTTAAGTTTAGGCAATCCTTTAACAAGACTTTTAGCGTGTAGTTTTTCTAAGGTTGATATACCTATGTGTCCTAAACGTCTATGCCAAAGATTGGGATCAGATTCATGTGAAACAAGACATTTTGTGTTACTACTTAGCATATCATCCATGTTAAGCACATATATGTTTCCTTCACGTTTTCCTTTTAACACAACTTGATTGTTTTTATCCATTATCTTACAAGAAGTGGAGGAGAAGAGAACATTCAAGTTGTTGTCACATAGTTGAGAAACACTTAAAAGCTCAAAGGTTAAGTTACTTACAAGTAGGACGTTTTTGATCTCAAACTTGTTTGGATCACCAACCTTGCCTTTGCCAATTATTTGGCCTTGGTTGTTGTCTCCAAAGGTAACTTTGCCACCTTTTGCAACGTTTTTAAGTGTGCTAAACAAATTTTTGTTGCCCGTCATATGTCTTGAGCAACCACTATCAACTATCCAATTGGTTTTGTTCTTTTCATCTTCTTTGTTGTTATAACCAGCAACTTGTCTTTCTTTGATGTTATGTACCTACAAATGTAAATAACAACTTAGGTACCCTTTGATTTTGGGTCCTTTCAAGGTTAGACAAGTTAAGTTCATGTTAGTGTACCTTTAGGTACCCAAACTTGAACAACCTTTCTTGGTTTTGAAATGTTAAAATCATGTTGCATATAATGAACAAATAGTGGATTTTGATACATAGAATATGATGGAAAAGGGGCTGCACATTTATGTCTAGTTGAATAAGCATTGTAAGTTCTATATGCATTTGAATGTTGCCATGTATATGAGTTATATCTTGGCCGTGTATAAGCATTGAATTTAGGCCGTGTATACGCAAGATGTTGTGTGTGTCTAGGCCGTGTGTTGTAAACTGATTTAGGCCGAGAGTATGTCATGTTCTTCACATAAGCATGTTGTTGCATATAAGGCATAACTTGAGCAGATTTCATACTACTTTGTTTAGGCATTCTTGTATACATGTAAGCATGGTTTCTAGGTGTATTTGCCTTCCTATATGTTGATGCATTTTGCAATCTTTGTGATGAAGGTGGTGTGGGCAGAATAGGTTCATTTCTAAATGCATTTGGCCTATATTTCATGTTGGTTGAAGATGATACAAATGTTGTTTCCTTAGGTGTGTATTCAGCTTCTTTAACATATCCAAGACCTTGTTTGTCATTTCCATGCTTTTGAGATGCAATAAGAGTGTCTAACATGTTGGAACCATCCTTAAATTGTTCTAAAGATTTGTTCAAGTCTAGGTTGCATGCTTTTAATGATTCAAATTCAGTTTGTATTTCATGTAATTTAGACTTTAAAACGTTGTAATCAACACATTGCACACATTGAACATTTTCATGTTTGTTCTTAAGTTCCTTAATCTGATTTTGCATTGAACTAATAGTGTTAGATGATTCAAGTTGAAGAACTTCTAGTTGAGAAGTTAGATTCAAGTTAGACGTCTCCAACTTGTTCTTCTCCTCAACTATTCTTTTCTTCTCCTTGGATAGCTTCTTATATCTATCATGCAACTTTTCTAATTCATCCAACAATTCATCTTGAGTAAAATCACATTCAGAGTCAGAATCGAATGTTACCTCATTTGTAGACTTTGAAGCCAAACATGTTTGTGCAACTTCAGGTTCCTCCTCGGATTCGGATGAAGATGTGTCATCCCAAGTGCTTGAACTTGCCTTGAGAGCTTTCTTCCTCCTTTGCATATAGGTTCTACTCTAGTTTTTGTCCTTGTCTTTTCATCCATGTCACGGTTTTTGTTCTTGTTTGGACAATCATATGATATGTGTCCTTGTTTGCCACATTCATAACACTTAAGTTCTTTATCATACCATTTACCATCTTGTTTGTTAGATTTCACATTGATAGGGGCAGCTGATTTTGCTTGTCTTTTAGTTGGTCTTTTCTTGAAAAACTTCCTTAAACGCCTAGCTAACAACATTATGTCTTCTTCATCACTTTCATCATCACTTTCATACTCGGCTTGATTAGATGATTCGGGTTCATTTGTTACAAATGCAAGTGATTTAGACTTGTTACTAGTTTCAGCCTTTCTTATATTCAACTTGTTTTCATAAACTTTTAAAGAACCTATCAATTCATCAAGTTTTATTTGAGAAAGATCTTTGCTTTCTTCAATGGCACTAACTTTGGCATCCCATTCAATTGGCAAACTTCTCAAAACTTTTTGCACTTTTTCTTTCATCAAAAACGTTTTACCAAGGGATTCAAGTGAGTTGTATAAGTTTGTAAGCCTTAAATCCATATCAACAATTGATTCATTAGGCAGTAAATGAAATGTTTCAAGTGTAGTCATTAACATGTTAATCTTTGATTCCTTTACTTGATTAGTTCCTTCATGCTTCATTTCAAGACATTTCCACATATCCTTTGCACTTAAACATGAAGAGACATAGGCAGATTCACTCCTACTTAAACCATTCAACAATAATTGCATTGCTTTAGCATTAAGACTCATTTTCTTTTTATCTTCATCACTCCAATCTTTTCTATATTTCTCAACTTCTTGTGATAAGCCATCAATTATAACATGCTTAGTAGGCACATAAGGTCCATCTTCAATGATAGGACCACAAGTCTATAGTCAATAGCCATTAAGAACAATTTCATCCTAAGTTTCCAATGACTAAAGTTTTCTCCATCAAAAAGAGGTGGTCTTTGTGTGGACATGCCTTCTAATTCTATTTTCATGTGTGACTTAGACATGCTTCTTAGTGTGTGAGAAAACGTTTAAAACACTTATAAGAAGGAAAGAAAGTGTCACCTTGTTGTAGATACCAAATATGAAGAATATAAGACAACCAGAAAATTTCCAGCAACTTTGCAACTTGGAGTGTAAACTGTTTTCAGCTCAAATAAGAATATGGTGCTCAACCTTGCTCTGATACCACTTGTTGGACCTGTATAGCACCACTAGAGGGGGGGGGTGAATAGTGGGTTAGCGGAAATTACACTACAATTACCTTCAAAAACTTGTTTGAAGACCCCTTTGCCTCTTTAGCCTCAGATTCTGGAATTTCCAGAAACAGTTCACTGTTTTGAGCGCTTTGGTTGAACCACTTATACACCTGTGCAAGCTCTCAAACTTGGCAGAGATCAAGTTTAGAATGTTTATAGTATGTCATAAAAATTCAAGTCAATTCCAAGCAAGTTAGCACGTTCAAATAAGCAAGAAAAGTAAAGTGTGCAATTCTGGCAGTTTCAGGCAGAATGTTAGCTTAACTTCAAACGATGATATCTCAAAATCTACCCGTGCTATTTTGATGAATCTTATGTCAAATTAAACCTTATGATGTCTAGTTTAATTTGATATAAGGCTCACTTCAAGATTCGCAGGATAACCTATTCAAATTGAACAAGTTTTACACACTGGTCAGAATTGTTCACAGAATGTAGCAACAATTTTGTGAAGACGATTTGAATATGCTAAACTCCTTAGAATTTAGTGATTCTTGCGGCTAATGAAAGCTAACACATTGAAGTATAATATATCCAAAATTCATGCAATTCTAAGACTGTTTGCCTGTTCAATTATGCGTGCCAAGTTAGTGTAATTCTCAGGCAGAAAACAGTAAGTGCAGGAAATAAGTAAAGAACACAAGGAATTATCCTGGTTCGGTCAATGTGACCTACTCCAGTCCCAAGAGACACCTTCTCTTGGATTTCACTAAACACCAAACACCAAAGTCACCTTACAAAGCCAAAGGAAGAAGCTTTTCACCAACTTCTTCAAGAGACTTCACCAAAACAAACAGCAACTAGTTTGTTTCACCTTTGCACCTTTGCACCTTTTGCTCACCTCTAAGGAGTAAGCTTTATACACCAGCTTCTCCCTTACAATATGTCGTTTAAAAGGTGTTGAAATGACAAGAAATGAAGAACTATACAATCATAAAGCTTGCTGCAAATGTGTTCTTCAATATAGAAGAGTAGAAGAGAAGAATGGAGACAAAGAGCTGAATGTCTTGCTTGCTTTTCTTTTGTTTTTCGTTGGTGCACTTTTACTCTTCACCTTTGGAGCTATTTATAGCCAAGAGGACAGCCTAAAGGCTCCTCTAAGAGACGTTGGAGCTGGTTGAGAATGGAGAGATTTCAGCACTTTTCTAGCTTTCAAACTTAAGCTTATCTTTTGTTGCTTTGAATTGGTCTTCAAACTGAACTTTTATCCTTCATCTTATCCCATTATAAACGTTGGAATGAGGTGGAAAATGACTTCATTTGAACGTTTAAAAGGCAGCTCCAATCAGCAATGTCCATGTGTGAATAACTTGCCATGTATGCAGCTGAATTGGCGTGTATTTTGAACAATTTTATCTCCTCATTTTGAACACTAAATGAACGTTGGAATGTAGCTAAAAGATAGAGAGAATTCAGCTAAGCCTTTGAATTTGACTTGGTCTTCAATTCTTTATCATATAGCCGTTGCATATGCTTCAAATTTGCTACATTGTAGGACTTGTTTTTGTCACACATTATAACCTGAATCCTGACCATATAGCATACGAAATTTTGCTCCATTTTTGAGCCAAGATAGCCGTTGAAAAAGGCTCACAATATATTCAAGAATAGTCATTTGAAATCAGCACCAAAATAGGGTTTGTTTCAACTTGCCTTGACTTGTTCAAAATCTGAAAATTTGAACATGATTTGTGTGCCAATATCCGTTTGCACACATATAATATATAGCCATTTATGTCTTCAACATGTAGCATAGAATACCATATGAAGAATGCCAAGAATTCCAAGAAAACCATATATGTGATAACCATAAGAATTCCATTTGAGATACCATGCTGCCCATTTCCATAAATATAGGGCACGTACCATATGTGACATAAACACATATAAACATCATATAAACAATATATAACACGTTAGAAGATCCATTGGCAAGTGAAGAGACCAGAATACCCCTTAGCACAAAAATAGGAATTTTGTCCTAGGATGAACCTAGACATGGTGCTGCTCCAGATTCATTTTTGCCATGATGTGACATGACTTATAAATGTGTCATATGATCATATAAATCAGTTGGAAGAAGACCAAATAAGAATGAGAAGTCCAAATGGTGAAATTACCAAAATAACCCTTATAAAGGTCAATAAGCTTCACCACCGTGTCAACTCAGTTTTTATCCGTGTCAAGCATGCTTTTCCTCAGCCAATTAGATTCTAAATTGAATAAGGATCATGTGGGCTTTTGAATGACTCAATTTGGAGTTCATTTGCTCAAGATATGAACCAAAACCTGCAATAGAATACTAAACCGAGCAATTTGCCTTATATTGTAAGTCATGTGACTTCAAGGCTTGGTTAGATCATATAATTAACATGTATTGGCATATATATCATCTAAGATCAGTTTGAACATATCTTGATTTAGACATGTGATTGAATTGGCCAAGTTCAATCTCATGATCTTAATCAAACTTGTTCAATCTTGATTCATTCAATCAATTTCACATTTAGCTCATAAATTCTAGCTCATAAATTCAATCTCATGCACACATATACTTTAAACGTTATACACACATACATGCTCACATATGCATTTTGCAATATATCACAACAATCTACATGCTCACATATGCATTTTGCAATCATTCAAACATGATATATCACAACATGTATGTGGGGCGATCTTACAGTACAAGTAGCCGCATCTTCTCATTTAGACAGTGAATTGGTTCTTCCGTTAGATATTAATCGTCTGGATGAACAAGATCATGATCTTTATACCAGTGTGGCTAATCTTTTTGAAGCAACATATTTAGACACAAGCCGCCAAGGGACTACAAATGAAGTGTCTACGGATCCCCAATCCAGTGTCGCCCCTTGACTGCTGCATCGTACACAACAGGTTGTTCCCACTTTGCCTCGGCTCACCAGGTTACAGGCTGCTCACCTCTCTAACTCTTTTGATGTTTTATCTTAATGAAGATGATTATATGGAATGTTAGAGGCATAAGAACCTCATTGAATCGTTTACTTTCCCTTGTCCGACGGCATCATCTACATATTTTAGTTGTCATAGAACCAAAAGTTAGACCTTCGTTATTGTTGTCGTATCAATTGCAATTGGGTTTTTTTAAAAACCTTTATTCGCCTGTGATGATCAAATATGGTTTTTTTAGAAGGTCTCGATATTGTCGCTAGAGGAGGTGCGATCCGGGCAGCAGAATTATTCCATCAAGTATCATTGGTTGGCATCGGGAGAACGATTTTGGCTAACCGTGGTTTATGATGGGCTGCATTCCGTACCAGCTAGGCGACCGTTGTGGCTGATTTGCAGCAATTTCATACTTTGTTGACTATTCCTTGGTTGGTGGGTGGTGATTTTAATACGTTTCGCACATTAGAGGAGCATCAGGAAAGATCGTCACCTACGTTGCAATCGTTACATGATTTTAATGATTGTATACAAATATGTGGTTTACAAGAGATATCCTTTCAAGGGTCCTTATATACATGGCGTGATGGCCGTGGTTTAGGCCGCGTTAAGCGTCGGCTTGATCGGCTTTTGTGCTCTCCATCTTTTTCAGACATGTTTCCAGTTACGCAGGTTCAACATCTTGCAAGGGCCACCTCCGATCATGCTCCATAATTCTTGACATGTGATTCTGATAGTCCAAGGGGTCCTGCTGTATTCAGATACCTTGATGTATGGTCTACACATCCAGATTTTGATGCTTTCGTTCATCATCATTGGTGTTCCTTTTCAACAGTGGACGGTATGTGTGGTTTCTTTGATAAGCTTTGTTATTTACGGAAGGAGCTAAAGCAGTGGAATAAAGAGCTTTTTGGTAATATTTTCGACGCGGTTGCTCAGGCCGAAGAGCAATTCATTACTTGCGAAAGGGCTTTTGACTCCAATCCCACAGAGATGGTACGCGCACAATATCAGCAAAGTGTTGCCCAGCTACAACTTGTGCAGAAGCGAGCGTTTCTTTATTGGAAACAAAAGGCCAATGTCAAGTGGCTTAAGGAAGGAGATACGAACACCTCATTTTATCATCACACGGTGAAGGATAAAAGAAGAAGGCAATCTATTCGTCGTATCCTACATCAGGATGGTAGCAATTGTGTGCTCGGTCCAGATATTGAAGCAGAGGCGGTGCGTTGTTTCTCAAAACTTTTCACAGCAGAGCCGGTGACTGATTGTGATGTTATTCTGCGGCATATTCCAGCGTTATTGACATTGGAAGACAATGTCATGTTGCAAGAAATTCCGACTCTGCAAGAGGTCAAACCGGCAGTGTGGGATCTTAGCCCAACTAGTGCAGTTGGTCCAGATGGCTATCCGAGCTCTTTTTATAGACGATTTTGGCAGGTAATACATCTTGATGTCCTTAAGGCGGTGCAGGAATTTTATTTGGGAGTGGTGATGCCAAAACAGGTAGCCTCGGCTACTATAATATTAATTCCCAAGGTGCTTAATCCTCAGACTTTTGCGGACTTCAGGCCTATCTGCTTGACGAATTTTATATCAAAAGTTATTACAAGTCTGATTTCTTCTCGTTTGGGCCGGTTGTTATCCAAGCTTATCTCTCCGGAGCAAGCATGATTTATGAAGGGCGAGGCATCACAGAGCAAATTCTACTATCCCAAGAGATGGTGCATGTAATAGACAAACGTACTCGAGGGGGCCACGTGATGATGAAACTGGATATGGCTAAAGCTTTTGATCAGGTTAGTTGGAGGTATCTTGATCTACTCCTGTAGCGATTGGGCTTTAGCTCAAGTTTGGTTCGTATTTTGATTAATAACTTGCGAGCGACTTGATGTTCGATCCTTAATAATGGCAAACAAGCAGGTTTCTTTCATGTGGGACGTGGTGTAAAGCAGGGAGATCCGTTATCGCCCTTACTGTTCATTCTTCTTCGGAAGGATTCTCTCGTGGATTGAGTGCATTGATGTCTGCGGGCACGATGAGGGTTTATTGCAGGGCGAGTGCCATGAATTTCGCACTTAGGCTTTGCGGATGACTTGTTGGTCTTCTTAAATGGCATAAGCCGAAACTTAGAAAGGTTTCGTACTTTTTTGACATCATATCAGAATGCATCAGGGCAGCTGGTTAATTATCATAAAAGCCAAATCGTGGTGGGCATAGGTGTCTCGGGCAACGCAGCATCGTTCGTGTTGGGAATGAAGTTAGCATCCCTGCCTATAAAGTATCTTGGCTCTTTTTTATATAAAGGCATCAACAGATCCAGGTATTGTACCTCTCTCATTAATCATTTTGAGGCTAAGTTAGCACCTTGGTCGAATAAGTTGCTTTCAATGGCTGGACGGTTCGTACTATTAAAGCATGTTCTAAGTTCGATGCCAACACATATTATTGCGAGTTCACGCTTACGAAAAAGCGTAGTCGACGTTTTACATCGTAAAATGGCAGCCTTCCTCTGGAAAGGCAGATATGATTGGCAATCATGGTCTTCTATATGCCATGCAACAAAGGAGGGTGGTCTAGGCATTTGTAATCTCTTGGGCGTTCAGAATGCTTATGATTGTCAGATGTGGTGGAAGTATTTCCACTCAAATACATTATGGGCTAAGTTTAGCAAACGCAAGTATGGAAATCGCCATTCCATGTACTCACATATTTATGACTCTCCAACTTGGAAACGATTATGTAGCATCAACGACTTTATCGAATCAAAGATCGAGCGATCAGAGACTACCATGCAATGGATGCCGAACGCTAATGGGCAATTCTCCATTAAATTGGCTTATACAGTAATCGTGGCGTCGGAAATTCATATGGCTGAGTCACGCTATGTCCGGTGGCAGCATTCGCATCCAGGAATGAGAATATTTTTATGCAGGCTTTGGACGAGATCCTTACCCATGGTGGATAATTTGCAAGGCTAGCTAATGGCATTTCCCTCGCAATGTGCCTTCTGTCGCATAAATTCGGATGCTTAAGATCATGTCTTTTTACGATTTCCGAAGATACGGCCATTATGGACGGAAATCTCCATCATCTTTTCAGATCCTATGCCCAACAGTCGTACAATTAAGGCACATCTCTATCGATGGTGACGAATCTCCAATCAAACATCTATGATGGGTCAGCTTAGGGTGACAGTACCATCGATTGTCACGTGGGTTATTTGGAAGGAATATGCGGAAATACAGTTTGGCTCAGAAAATTTTGCCTATGCGTGATTGTTTGATAAGATAAGAATGACAATCTATACATGGTGTTCGGCAATGAATGGTAAAAAGTTCACAACGAATATGTCTCATTTAGTGGCCCTTCACTTTTATCCACCTTTGAGTTCAAAACGCTTGCGGATAGTTCGATGGGAGTTGCCCCATCTCAAAAGATGAAATTTAATGTAGATGCAGCGGTGGAAAAATATCAGCAGGAGGAGTAGTCTTGCGTACTAATCAGGGCCAACTAATTTCAGCCATATGGTTTTCACTACCTTTGGTTAGTCCGCTGCGTGCGGAACTGTTGACATTAGCGTTAGAAATGGATTGAAGACCACTTTTCTATCCCTTTCTATGTTGATCTCGGCCTGCAGCCTTGACATCCTGTACTCTTGTGATCTAGCTTGAGGATGAAAGCAAAAAGTAATGAATATGGAGAACTTTTGGTAACCGTGGTGATGAAAATGAATAGTTGTTTGTTGATGGGGGAAGAAAGGACGTCAGAGGGAAATGGGTGTGGGGGAAATTTATAGAAAGTTTTCATTTTTTAAAAATTTGAGGGGGATAAGGTTGGGGGTGAAAAGGGAAGGGATTGAGGCAAAAGAATGGGCACAAATTGTGGGGTTAATTAAACCCCCAACTGACGTTATAGTTTATTTATTTTTTTATATTTTGTGAATATTCAAAATGGTTTTGTATTTACTATATATATATATATATATTATATTTCTTTAACAACGAGATGTAATGATACCAAATGTCAAATAATATAAACCAAATAAGCCAAATAGTCAAATATCCAATATCAAATGCCAAATCCAATTTCGATTCACCAAAATAACTACTACTCATGCGTATCTATATACATATATATGTCAACACCCATATATGTGCTTATACACGTACGTACATACACAGTTCTCTCTCGGTCCATTTCCCCCGACCCACTTTCCCATGTAAGGGTGAATTTTCTAAAATATGCAATGCAGAATTTCCAAAACGATTTCAAATATTCGACGTTCCAAAACAATTTCCAAATGTCAATATTCCAAATGTTCTCCAAAAAATAATACCAAATGTCAAATAATCCAAACCAAATAAGTCAAATAATCAAATATCAAATCCAATATCGATTCACCCAAATAACTATTACTCATGCGTACCTATATATATATGCCAACACCCATACATGTGTATATACACGTATATACATACACGGTTCTCTCTCTGTATACTTTTTCTCTGACCCGCTACTCCACTCACCTCATCCCTTACTTTAACATCCTCGGCCCACACTGATCAGACCCCCTGGGGACCCCACTCCCTCAACTCACCCCCCTCTCACTCCCCCTAAAACCCTAATTCCACTTTACACACTTTCTACTCCTTGCTCTCCTTCCAAAATGCACACCATCTATATTTTCTCACATCTAACACCTTAGGCCGCTAGAAAAACTTATGCCAAACACACTGCCGCAAAAATTACGGCCAACAGATGCTCCACTCGCTGGTGCCGACCACCAGATTTTTTTTATATCTAACCTATCCCCACTATCAAATCATCCAAAATCCCAACTTAAACTGCTATCAAATTTCACCAAAAATATTGATACCGATACGCTGATTTATCTCGCATAAAATCATAACTTATAATCTATATACTTATCGAAATTAGCTCATAACCTATGCCAAAAACAGCCTTGGACGAAATATATTCTTCTCCAATTCCATGTAAAGTCTCGGCCTTACTACATACACAATACAAAATTTACAAGGTTATAAATTCCATATATATATATATATATTAATATACTTTATATTATAAAATATGAAATCATGCACCAATTTGTATTCATTTATGCTTGGCTACCGTAGGCATGTTAAATTCCCATTACACACGGCCAGTAGCCATACTTCCTCAAAAAACATTCAACCTTTATACATGCACGTATACATATACGGTCATACACACATATATATACATCAATTTATGCATCACATGTACTTATGTATGATCCATATTTTGACACGAAAATAATGATATGAATTTCACAAATTCATAATAAGAACATAAAGGATACTTCCATGATTCATATATACTACACCGAAATTGCCTAGGGGTTTCTTGAAGCTGAAACTTCCTCCTTCTTCCTCCAGTTGGCTGGCCGAAATCTTCCAAGGTGGAGGGTGGCCGACTAGTATAGGGTGTAGAGTGGTAGGATTTGTGTCTTGTGTGTATGCATACGTACATATGTATATATGTAAATATAGGGTTTTTGTTTGGGCAATGTTTCTTCTCTCTGCTGGTGAAGTTGGCCGGCTATGTTGATGAATGGGGATGGGAACTGCCGTTTTTCATTATAGGAGGAGATGTAGTGTTTCAATTTTTTATTTAGGGAGGTGCATGTATAGATAAGTATAAGTATAGTTGGTATCCTATTAGATATAATAATTCTATTTAGGTAACTCGTTTAATTTCTATCCTTGTCTTACATTAATCCTATTCCATCCTAATAATTATGATAATTTTCATCTCATCACTATTATTTTCTTTTTTGTATCTTTTCTTCCTATTTTCTTTTACACACACGGGCCATAACATCACCACCAACCGCAATGAAGGAAGTCTCACAGCCAGGTTGGCCTCAGAATCCTCCATGCTAATATCTCGCTGTGGAGGTAGCTAAAAATATAAAATAGGGGTAGAGGGAAAATGTAGCAACTCTATAGGAAGGAAGCAGTATCAACATTGTGATACCCATAACTTTTATAAGAAAATAAGTTATATAAATTATGATTATATTCAAAATGACAAAAGAGGTAGTAGTATTTGACAAAAAAAGGTAGTAGTATAAAAATACATAACCTGTTTAGACGATAAATACTAGAAAAAATAGATAAGTACTAAGAGATGAGAAAGATATATAAAAAACATATGTTAGTTGTATTAAGAAAATGATTCTCCATAAGATTAATACCCTAATAAAGATATTACCTATAAATGAGGGATCAGATTCAAAACCCTAAATATCAAACACACATGGCAAAAAAATGAAGACAACTCAAGGTCGACAGCATGGTAGGAACAGAAGAGTAAAATTCGATGGAGCCCACATGTATATTTTTTTATAGGAAAAAGGAAAAAATGAGCATGCACCAACTGGGAGAATCGAACCTTGGTGACCACATAAGAGCAGGGCTGACAACTAAGCTAGGAGAATTTGTGTTAATACATGATAGGAACATTTATCAAGTAGTGAAATATAGTTGGTTAAGAAAAATGATAGAGAGAAAGGAGTCCCTAAGTGGGATTGAACTATGGTGGCACAGTTGGAACGTCAAAGGAAGAACCACTGGACAGATATGGCTGTTTGGGGATATGAGTGAGTCGATTTATTATAAAGGGGTGCAATATGCATTAAATCCGTAGGATGAAAATTAAGTGATGATTAGGAAATTCAATTACATTTTCTCTGTTGTACTATTAGTAATGCATTAATCTGTAATTGCCTTAGGTTCGAATATAGAACGAGGAGAAATCAAACACCTAATTCGAAGTAAATGGTCTAACTTCCTTTTGTGTATTTGCGAAAGTATTCTTATGAAATTATATTTTTTACATGACTAATTTGATTTTAAATTAGATCATGTAGAAGTACATTATGTTTTATTAAGTATGTGTTTTACGTGAAAGTTTATTGATGATATGTGGTTTATAAAATGAGAGGTTTTGTACTCTTAAATAATTTATGCTGGTGTCGCATGACTGGTCGAATAAAGAAAAATACGTGTTATATGTTATATGGTCTAGAAAATTTTCAAGTGAATTGCTGAAGCACCCGAATATGAAGCGTTTTATGCTCCATGCCCTCGTCTCATGGTGAGGATCATGAGCGTATCAAAAAGAGGTTCTTTTAGACGGAGTACTTTGTCGAATGATATAAGTCAGTTAAGAGCTAAAAAGTAAAAGTAATATATGTAGTGTTTAAAGATAGAAAACTTGATGCTTTACTTTTATTTTATAAAAAGTTATTGTTATTTCAAAACTTGTTTCCAACATAAATGATCCTACAAAAAGAAGTCCGATTTATTCACTGAGCATGTTGTTTTATTCACACCACCATTTACTGTTTTTGTATATGAGAAAGACTATGAATATGTTTACACTGAGAAACAACGATGAGTGAGGATGATAAAAGAGCTCAGAAGATATTTTCAAGATTTGTTTTACTTCTAGTTGAGCTTTAGTCAGTATTTTTGGATTGAACTTATAAGAGTTGGTTTTTTGGGCGTTGGTCTAGTTTAATTCAATGATGTGATATTTCTTTTGATCTAGGATTATTTTGGATATTATGTTGAACGATTTTAGTTATTTTTATTGAGTGTTATTTATTTAATTGAGATTGGCGTAATTACAACGTTATTTTAAGGATGCCTTGCACTCATTGAGGAGGGATATGACGAATGTGACATCTTGAGCGGGGCTCAGGGTGTGACATTTATAATGGTATCAGAGCATGATTGCAGATCTAAGATGCGACCATATTTACTAAGAAATGATTTATTAGTGAGAGAAGAGTTATTTAAAAAAATAATCTATTAGCATTTTGATTAGTAGATTCTAGTTAATGATATTAAAGATATTGATTGATAGTGATAAGCAAGCAGTGATTATAGTGAGTATAGTGAAATGATATATTATTGCAAAAGCATTGGTTAAGTGTTGAATCCTAGAAAGGTGGCTTGAACTAAGTATATAATATGTTTAATGTTATAATTGTAGTTACAGTATAGTGTTTAAGTTTCAGAATCAACATCTTGATGGCCAATAAAAATGTTATGATCATATACAAGGAATAATTTATGAATAATCAAAGGAGATATTAAGAACATTGCTTCAACATGGGTATACTAAGCACCTTCTTTGTGGATAGACAAAGTTCTAGTATTTACAAATAGTATTAATAAGAATCTAGAGAAATCTAACGTGTTATTATATTAATTGTTTACAATTTTTCTATTAAGAAAACATGAACATAGTAGAACCATGCCTCTAGGCTAGCTGGTGATATGTGGTATACGTACTATAAAAGTTTTATAATAAATTTTGGTATTGAAAAAAGTGGGAAAAGAAATAGAATTTTTGTGATTTCTATAAATATTGAATAATTTGGCTTAACCTTATCATATGTTAAGTTGATTTTATAATCGTAGTACACATAGGTATTGACAGTACATGCTGGTGGATCCTAATACCCCTTTAAGCTTATCATTTAGTTATGAATTTACTTGCCTTATATTAACACAAGTTAGTTTGCTCTTAGAATTGTCTTTATGTTACATTACAAAAATAGTTTCCTATTAGAATGAAAACTTTACTGTTTATGGAAAATAGTTTAACATGTATAACAGATACTGAGGAATAAATATGGAAAGGCTTTGATTGAAGTATGCTATTTAAATTTAATGTTTTTTTACTTATCATTAATTTGGAATATAATAGAATACACCCTCATAAATTTGGTTAAGGATATTTTTGTGATTTGACACATTAATGCAATATCTTATCGGAGAAATTTTTATAGATGTTGGTCAAGTTTAAGCGATGACCAAGTTAGTGCAAGTGTACAATACTATGTTTAAATGATGATACAGGTATGATGTATTCGAATGACCAAGTTGATTAATATTTGGTATATGTCAGGTCTTGAACAACTTAAGTTAACGATTGAGTTAAAGTTAGGCAAAGATTGAACCAGCAAGAACAAAAAAAAAAGTGATTATAGTTGAAAATAGTTTTTTTTTTAGCGAAGATGAATGACAAAATTATTTTAAGTCATAAGTGTAGCGGCCCGCACGGGACCTCTGGGACTAGGGTCTCAGCATGGTGCACCCGTCGTACTCTGCTACGAGAAGTACAAGACGTTGATACTATACATGTTATGTCCCAAAAAATTCCGTTACATCGATACGTGTTTAATATCGTACTTAAAGACATGTAAATTTTGCGCGTGTCTTAAAGTATGCGATATATCGATATACGATGAAATTTGATAACGAACGTTACGGTTTCATGATAAGAATTAAAACTATACTAATATGTAACAACTTAAATATTAGGATAAATTTAATCAAACAAAACATATGATACAAGAAATTAGGGTTGTCTTAATAAAAGGAAAAAGAAAGCAAGACATGAGTAGATATTTTAGACAAGAGGGAAAAATTATATAAATTACATATACACACATGATATGGAGGTTAAGGGTAGCAAAAAGGAAGAAGAAATTGTGGTTAGATTAATACCCCAACAAAATACCAAGTGTAGAAAATTGTGAAGAAACCAAATGATAAAATCTTGTCCTATTCTATCCTCCCACTCATCTTGGCCGCCCACCTAGGCAAGGAAGAAGACAACATTTTTGTCATGCTTTACCCACATGGAAGCAATCATAAGTTATACCAAAAAACCTTCCAACCCCTTACACCTTTCTTACATGTCTTACACTCCTCAACCAAGCCAAACCACTCCCTCACACTCTCCACTTGGCCGCCCACTACAGTCCAAGGGGAAGAAGATATTTTCTTCTTTCTTTCTCAGTCCTTCACTCCGTTGTCTTGCAAAATGGTCAAGACAACTAACAACCCCCATCTTATCACATCAACTTCCTAATCTCATGATGAAGTCTTCCTCCCACTCCCAACACCCCCAAAACCGTCCCCTCCTATAAAAAGAAGAGAAGACTCTCTTTTATTCTTATTTCCTACACTTAGCAAAACCTTTTATCTTCTTACAACTCTCTTTCCTCTTCCAAGCAAGAAACAAGTCTTCCAAACCTCCACTTTCTCCTCTTGGCTGAGACTTCACAAACAAGAAACTAGGAGGAAATTTCTTCTCTTCATCTCATCCACTCATCCAAGACAATAACTATAACATTCTCCTTCATCCAAGAACTAAGTAGAACAAGCTTAGTTGAGCCAAGAACAAAGGAGTAGCAAGGTAAGAACTTCATCTAAGATAAGTTTAACTTCTTCCATTTATCCATTTGCATGGTTGCTCACTAACTCCTCTTATTTTTGGTCAAAACCGTGGGCAATTAAGCATAAAGGGGAAGGTTTTTCTTCAAGCCAAGTGAAGAAATCTTCACTTTTCTTTTAAGGTTACGTGAGAAAAGCAAGTACTTATTCTACATCCTTCATGGATTTTCAAAGACCTAAGTGTATATGTTCATATAAAGTTGGATCATTCATGATGTATGTTTAATGTTTTAGTATCAAGAATATGCAAAACCTATGTTTCTAAGTTATGTATATAGGATGATATATAACATATATTAATTTGGCCATTATGTGAAAAATGGACTAATATATATAAATGAAATGAAATAAACACATATGTGATATTGGTAGAAATTAAAGAAAGAAAATGAAGACATATGATATGTTAGGAAAAGATCACTAAGAAGGCATTTTTATGCATGTGTTTATATGTTTTCCATGAAGATCATCACTTATGTGTTTGGTTATGCTTTTGGCTTTCATGAACTTTTGTGTCCTTGACTTAACATGGTGTGAGACAATCATATTCATGTCTATGTTTCTAGCTCACAAAATGTTGGATTTTATCATCACGAGGAAGAACAACCAATGAGACAATAATGACCGAGAGAAGGAATAAGGTGAAAGGTGAAGGCAAAGTATCTTATTATCACTTCACACACACTAAGAGATACAATGGTTAGCTATATAGAGAAGGATCTCTTCTATTCCAACGGTCGAAAACAAAAAAAAGTACAGAGAAGAAGAATGATGATGGTGATGTCCCTGTACAGCGGACAGCTTCAGACAATTGACTGAAAGTCCACCTCCTTTCTAACGGACACTTAACTTGTCCTTCTTAACGAACGAAAAGAAAGGAAAAAAAAAAGAAAAAGAAAAGAAAAAGAAAAATATTTGTATGCTAACTAGTATTTACATATATTTAAGGGTCGTGTTCTGTAGTTGTCTTTATGTATTTTTTTCGTACAGTCATAGCATATGATCATCGGATTGGTCATGTAGTCATCAATATATCTGTATATCTCAATACTCCCCTCAAACTTAATACATAGGTAGATGTGACTAAGTTTGAACTATGTACATTTTGATTTAGACTAGTCCTCAATGGATCTTCAATATGATCAATGTTATATCTTCTAATCAGGTCTTTAAGAATTACCATCACAACTTCGGGTACTGTTGTACACCTATAGTTCATGCAAAGTAGTGCCAATAATAAGTCCATGCAATGGAGCAATATTCTTGAATATCCACCTGCACGACTAATGGCCACTTCTGGTCTTCTGGCACTTTCTTTTCCTTGCTAGATAGACAGGGCCAAATTTTCCTCTGCCACGAGGCTTCCCAGTGTCGAAGTCATTTAAAGTCCACCTCTTTTTCTCAGTAGCTGTAGTACCTTCAGAAGTAATCTATTTTGTGGTTGCGAAATTTCTCAAACATCTGGATTTATCTTTATCATATTGACAACAAATTAGACTAATAAAATAATCATGTATTCTTAGTAACAACCGAGAATAACTCCAGCTCAAGATAAAGAACAATTCCACATCCGGAGAAAACTTATACACATGAAACTATAGGACATTTCAATTGACCAAAAGCATTTTCCATTAAAGTAGTGGCGTGAGACAGAAATCTAAACAAAGAAAAGAAGCCATTTGATTAATCGTAGAGCAAGAAAGTAATTCAAAAACAAGGAAGCTGAAGTTGAAGAAACTATTCCCCTCAAGAATATCAATCAATAAATCCTAAGAATTCCAACTCAAAGTTGAATAAATCCCTAAATCTCAACATTCCAAAAAAGGCAAAGTACTGTTATCTCATATACGAAACTCAGATTTATTAGAGAACGAAACTGACATTCTGTATAATACAAGGATGAACAGAGCTCAGCACAGGAAAGAGCTGAGGTCAGCACTGGAAGAGCTGATCTTAACACTGGAAGAGCTGAGCTCAACGCAGGAAGCGCTGAGCTCAACGCAGGAAGGGAAGAGCTCAACATAGGGAAGAGCTTAACACAGAGATGAGCTCAACACAGAGATGAGCTCAACACAGAGGTGAGCTCAACACAAAGATGAGCTCAACACAGAGACCAAGGCGAGTCCAGGACTCTGTCCTTAAGACGAATTGCTCTGGTATACTATGCCCAACCAAAAATTACAAACGTCTCCTAGGATACAATGGCTAACAGTTCCAACGAGTGACACTACTACGTAAGAACTCCACGAACCTGACAAATGTTCTGACTTCTCGGATTGATGAAATGCAGCAGCAGTGTATGCAGTATGCAACAATAGTTTAGGCAGAAGGCTCGTATACTGATGAGCCCACGATGGGTCAACGCAACATATTTTCATGTATCATTTATTGTCATATGTTAGTTCTGTAAGACATGACATTTCACTGTTCACTCCGCACACACTAGTGCTAGTTCTTATGTCTTATAGTCTTAACTAACCCTTAGGACATGTCATATATGTTGTGCATATTGTGTTTGTTGCTTGGTGTCTTTGAAGATAGGTCAAAGAGAGCTTTGCATTGAAGAAGCATGAACAGCTATCAATCCATGTTCCATTTGATCAAATGATATCATTGTTCAAACAAAGCTTGGAGATGCAAATTAGAATCTGAATTTTTGTCCAAGCAAGTAGGTGATATTCAAGTAGCTTACAAGCAAGGTGGTGACAAGCATTCATGTCAAATTCAAGATGCTCTTCACGTTGAAAACAAGAATGAGGAAGCTGCTCAATTCAAGAACCAATAGAAAGGAGTCTTCCAAATGCTTGAACCAATCACAAACAAGTAAGAAAATTCAACAAGCTGCTCACCAAAGGATCCAACCACAAAGCATGAAGAATTTCGGCTGGTTTCATGGCTGAATGGTTTGAATTTTCAAAGACTAAAACATAACCAATCAAAAGGAGGATTCAACCATGCTGCTCACTACAAGAACCAATCAGAATTTGGCTGAAATTCAAGCAAGGAAAGAAACGTTTTCATGGCTATTTTGTTTGAATATTCAACACCAAATGTGGAACCAATCAAAGCCAAGTTCTAGCCAAGCTGCACACTCCCTTAACCAATCAAAATTCTGGCTGAAAATTGCAAGGAGAAGGACGTATGATGTGAGCCAAAAATCCTTGAAAATTCAAACTACAAGTTGCAACCAATCAAAGGCTTTCTCAAAGCAAGCTGCTCCATCTTTTATCCAATCAAAAAAAATCAAGAAAAGAAGGCTGGAAAGGGAGAAGATCACACGGCAAGCAACCAGCAATCTTGGAGCAAAAGTTGTTCAAAGCAAGCATGTCATTTTTAGTGTAGTACTTTGTACATTAAAACTTGTACTTCTTAGCATTTTAGTTTGTTATAAGTAGAGTTAGAATCAGATTGTAAACACAACAATTAACACTTATCAAATTATCAAAAACCAGAATTTCCTTCAAGGAGTTTTCAACATTTCAAGTTGAGGTTTAAAGCCACCAAACGGTTTTCTTGCAAGTTCCAGCCTAGAACTTGTTTGCATTCACTTCATCATTTGGTTTACAGCATCTTAGGGTCTCATTGAGGTTTTAGATGTGTTGGAGTGCCAAAGAGGAAGAGGTTTGGCAAAGATTGAGCCAAGAACAAAGGTTAAAGCTTAAAGGGTGTCTTTGAGATGTTCTTTGACATAGCTTGTGTTCAAATCAGTTTGGAGTAGGAGACAACATCCTTGGCAAACGTTTTCTAGCCTTCGTTTGGCTCATCAATTGGTATCAGAGCCAGGTTAGTCTTCTATTCATGTCTACATTGATTAGATTTGCATATGAATGTTGCTGCCCAATGTTGAACTGATTTTTAGTACGTTTAGTTGTTGTTTGTTTTGATAGTTAGATTATGTTTTAAAGTGCTTGTTAGATAGTATAATATAGCTTGGTTACTTAGTTTAAGTAGGCAAAACGAAAACTGACCACAAAAACAACTTAGACTAGTTTTAAGTGTGTTAGGAACTGTTTGTGTATCTTGAAGCAAAAACCGTGTGTGGCCAGCTTGTGAGTGTTCAACCTAGCTTAGATATTGTTCATTAGACACTAATCTAGTAGTTTTAAATGGTAGTTTGATTGAATCCTTAAATCAGAAAACCTTGAACACAAAATAGGCTAGTTGATAGTTTGGTTATTCATCAAGTTGTAGTAGTTAGAAATTCTGTTTTTAGTTCATATGTGCAAACTGTTTTGAACGTTTTATATGCTGCCATATCTAGCTTAGTTGATCTTCATTAGTCCTTAATCAAGTAGTTTAAGTGTTAGTTTAGTTGTGTCCTTAAAATCAGAAAACTTGAACACAAAACTAGATTAGTTGGAACTTTAGTTTGTAATCAAATAGTTAAAATTCTGTTTTGAGTGATTTGAGTGCATACTGTCCAAGACGTCATAGTGTTGCCTTCTTTAGCTTAGTTTGGCTAGTTTACAACATAGTTAAGTGTTTAAGATGTTTGTTTAGTTTAGCTTAAGAAAACCGAAAACCAAAGAACCAAAACAAAGTAGAATTAGCTAGCTAAAGTGAGCTGCCTAGTCCTAGTTCCCACACGTTTGTTAGAAGCTTGAATCTAGTATCATTTAGTTTAGATTCTGATTGCATCATACAAACAAAAAAACCAAACAAAAACAAGTAGGTTAGATCACTTGAAAACAAAACAAAACAAGGTAGCATACTTAGCATCAAAACTGAAATTCCATTAGTTGTTAGTAACCAGCCTTTGTAAACTTCATTTAGACAAAACCAACTTGCATTTATCCATATTAGAACTAGTTAGATCACTTGCATCAAAAACAGAAAATAGAAGAAAGAACAAATGCCCAAAAACCGTGTGGATCAAAACAACCTTTTAAAGCTCATTTGAAATCTTGCTATATGCTAATAGTCTTATCTTTTTGTTGATTTCAATTGATTCAAACAACTTGTTGGACTTAGATATATTCTGAAATTTAGGAATTGTTTAAACCCCACATTGTTAAAGAGCTTTCCCATTGTTGTTTTAGATCAATTTCTAAACTTACGTTGCACTGTATACAATTTGATCTTGTTGTAATTGTGAATTGAATTCCCACTACATAATGTTTAGCCGTGTTGTGTACGAGGAACTTTCAAATTCCAAATACAACCAAACTTGTGCAATTAAAGGCCGTGGGCAATGTCTCATGTAGGCCATGAGCAGTAGTCTCACAACAATCAAGCAAAACCGTCCAAAGAAAGAAAATTAAGCTTGATTGAGAAATACGCGAGAGAAAAGCCAAAAAAAAATTGTCAACAAGTAAGAGGCAAGACAAAGAGAGAATTGCACAAGAAAGCCAAGTGAGGAAAAGCCCAAAGTTAAACGTTTCATAAAGGGAAAATCCCGTGCAAAGCTCCAAAGAAAGAAAACACCCAAACCAAACCCCAAAGTGTTGTAGTTTTGAAATATTGAAAGTTTCTAAAGCAAACCCTTGCTAGCACTTTGTTTGTGTGACTTTACTTTCACTTTGCCACAATTGATAATTGCATATGCTGTAAAGTAAATTGAGGGATTGTCTTAAAACAACCCCGTAGATTTCTTTCAGCCCGAACAACAATTTGACTTCTGTGATTTACTTGAATCTTTAGGAGAAATAGTCCAAATTGCTGTTTTGAACAATTGTCAACATAAAGTAGAGTATTTGCATCTTATCAATATTTTAATTGGCTTTTGAGATTGTCTTGATTAAACATGATTCTAAAAACCATTTGGGGAGTTGAATGCCATAGGAGAGACTATGATGAACTGGAAAAACGTATGAACTCCTTTGGTCATATGAATGGTTTATGGGTTGGATATTGGGAATGTAAAAGTCCTAGATATCAAACTCTTTCTCAGTGCAATAAAGACGTTAGTGCATATTACAATGAAATGCTTGATGATTTGTACTATGCTTATGTTGAAGAACATGAGGAATTAAGCATGATTAGGTTCTTTGCTGGTCTAGATAAAGAAATTGCCGATTGCATGTTAAATGAAAAATTCTCATCACTTTATGACATGTATAAAAAGGCAAAGATTGTTCAATCAAACCTAATCCCATGCCAAGTTAATCAAAACTATGGGCATGAACTGAACTCTTGTGATTCTGAAAATGACAAACCAAATCCAGTTAAGTTAAGCAATTCGAGTAAGACTATGGATAATATTGGAAATGCATTGTTTCAACTTAGAGACATGGTGCAAGTAATGATAGAATCTGAAAAGGACAAAGACTTGCAACCTGACATTTCTGTGAATGATGGTTTGTATGAAATTAGCCCCAACATGCCTCAAACTGGAACTCCTTTATCTGAATTGCATGTTCAACCTTGTGTACTCTCTGAAGAAGACCCTTCACTTGAGTCTGTTGGTGATTTCCAAAGTGTTAGTCGTTTGCTTATAGATGATGTTGATTGTGATAACACTTTGTCTGAAAACGAATTACACTATGACATGCATATAAATGAAATCCCTGTGCATGATCTGCATTCTGCTGAGATGCTTGTTTCTGGGTTACAATCTGAATTACATCCTGTACATTTCATTGATGACATTGATGTAAGTAATTCTGTTGAGAATGACATTGATAAACTAGATTCTTATGATTTGATGTTAGCTGAACTAGATTGTCTACTTGATGTAGAGCTTAATCATGATGTCATTATTGAAATAGATTCAGCTAAAAACAAACATAAAACCTTGGATGAACTAGTTAATGAATTGAATGACATATTTAGCATAGATAAAGATTCTATTCCTGAAATATCTATTTCATCTCATCTTGTTGAATGTCTGCCTGTTGTCATCTCAATTGATACATCTTGTCTAAATATTGCACATGTCTGTAAGATTTGTACATTTAGCGTTAACATGTTGCAATATGCTTTTGGGACGTTGTTTTATCCGTTAGGATGTATGTGTTCTAAAACTTTTGTTATCATATTGTTAATGCATCCTAAACATTTTAGAAAGCGTGTACACACCTTATTCTTTCTTCAAAGATAAGGATGCACCAAGGTATTTCACCTTCACCATTTGTATTATCATGTTCCTATTTGGTTATGGTGTAGTTGAGCATACGTGTACATCCTAAACCCCTATCCCTTATTCTATCCATGTTGAGATTCGAGGACGAATCATTTTCAAGAGGGAGGGAATGATGAGCCCACGATGGGTCAACGCAACATATTTTCATGTATCATTTATTGTCATATGTTAGTTCTGTAAGACATGACATTTCACTGTTCACTCCGCACACACTAGTGCTAGTTCTTATGTCTTATAGTCTTAACTAACCCTTAGGACATGTCATATATGTTGTGCATATTGTGTTTGTTGCTTGGTGTCTTTGAAGATAGGTCAAAGAGAGCTTTGCATTGAAGAAGCATGAACACCTATCAATCCATGTTCCATTTGATCAAATGATATCATTGTTCAAACAAAGCTTGGAGATGCAAATTAGAATCTGAATTTTTGTCCAAGCAAGTAGGTGATATTCAAGTAGCTTACAAGCAAGGTGGTGACAAGCATTCATGTCAAATTCAAGATGCTCTTCACGTTGAAAACAAGAATGAGGAAGCTGCTCAATTCAAGAACCAATAGAAAGGAGTCTTCCAAATGCTTGAACCAATCACAAACAAGTAAGAAAATTCAACAAGCTGCTCACCAAAGGATCCAACCACAAAGCATGAAGAATTTCGGCTGGTTTCATGGCTGAATGGTTTGAATTTTCAAAGACTAAAACATAACCAATCAAAAGGAGGATTCAACCATGCTGCTCACTACAAGAACCAATCAGAATTTGGCTGAAATTCAAGCAAGGAAAGAAACGTTTTCATGGCTATTTTGTTTGAATATTCAACACCAAATGTGGAACCAATCAAAGCCAAGTTCTAGCCAAGCTGCACACTCCCTTAACCAATCAAAATTCTGGCTGAAAATTGCAAGGAGAAGGACGTATGATGTGAGCCAAAAATCCTTGAAAATTCAAACTACAAGTTGCAACCAATCAAAGGCTTTCTCAAAGCAAGCTGCTCCATCTTTTATCCAATCAAAAAAAATCAAGAAAAGAAGGCTGGAAAGGGAGAAGATCACACGGCAAGCAACCAGCAATCTTGGAGCAAAAGTTGTTCAAAGCAAGCATGTCATTTTTAGTGTAGTACTTTGTACATTAAAACTTGTACTTCTTAGCATTTTAGTTTGTTATAAGTAGAGTTAGAATCAGATTGTAAACACAACAATTAACACTTATCAAATTATCAAAAACCAGAATTTCCTTCAAGGAGTTTTCAACATTTCAAGTTGAGGTTTAAAGCCACCAAACGGTTTTCTTGCAAGTTCCAGCCTAGAACTTGTTTGCATTCACTTCATCATTTGGTTTACAGCATCTTAGGGTCTCATTGAGGTTTTAGATGTGTTGGAGTGCCAAAGAGGAAGAGGTTTGGCAAAGATTGAGCCAAGAACAAAGGTTAAAGCTTAAAGGGTGTCTTTGAGATGTTCTTTGACATAGCTTGTGTTCAAATCAGTTTGGAGTAGGAGACAACATCCTTGGCAAACGTTTTCTAGCCTTCGTTTGGCTCATCATATACAGCAGGAGAAGAGAAGAAAAATTTTAGTTTATTTTAGAAGCAGAGCGCTGCCTATATTTATAGAAGAAATAATTTAAAGGAAAATTTTTCAAAAAGATAAGAACCGGGCGGGTGAGCCACGAGCCCGAGTACGAGCCAAGCCAAGCCGAGCCAGCCGGCCAGACAGGCAGGCGGCGGCGGCGGCGGGCACGTGTGTGACAGCCATCTACGTCTTCCCTCCGGTCAAAAATTCTCTTGTCCTTAGGGCACATCTAAAGTGCCTCTCCTAGCACTATATTTGGTGGCAACTTTCCTTCAATTGACCAATATGGTATATTTAGAAAATTATGATGTGTCCAATTCTCATGAGGCCACATCATCATTTCTCCATTTTTCAACCATTTTTTAACTCCTACTTTGAGCATTAATTCCTCATTCATCTGAAATTGGAATTGAGTGATTAAAAGCCTAAAATCATCTAATCATTACGTAGATAATTTAGGACTAATTAGTTTCCATTTTTGATTAACGGGGACTAATCATAATTAAGCTCAAAGTATGTTGCTCATCAACTTTAGACAAACCCATTTCCAAAATTTCTTCCAACAATCCCCCACATGAATGAAAATTAATGAAAATGCAGATGCAGACTCTAAGGAGAAGTCAGACAAGGAAATGTTGCATCAAAAGAGGTAGGTTTTGGCTTTGAACCTTTTGTAGTGATGTACCATCGGATTCACTCTGCTATGTAGTGACTTGATGTCTTGAACATCAGCCTTTGCTGTGAACCTAGATAACAATACTCACACAACATTTCCTTTAACACTCTTTTGGTTCTCATGGTTGTGTTTGTTTTGGCCATGAACAACCTGGTTTCAGAAAGTGTTTTAGAGAATTCTTGCCACACAGAATTCTCATAGAAGCGGCCTCACTTCACACTTACATAGGTGATTCCTATCATGAGCATTCTGCCATACCCCTGTTGATGTATCAAGATATAGACTCATTAAAAGATTTAGCTTACCCTGAATATTCTATGCAGACAACACTCTTATGTAGCGGAATGAGTAAGTGCTAAACTGAATCTTCATAACTTAGTTGTCCTATTGAACCAAGATTCTGGAATCTCCAGTCAACAAGGTTAGGTTATCATTACAAAGATTCTTGCGTAGTAGGCTTAAGTCTCATTCCGTTTGTCAATTTTGACATATGATCTCTGGCCAAGCCTTTTGTGGACGGATCCGCAAGATTCTCCTTTGATTTTATGTAATCAATGAAAATCACGTCATTAGAGATCAATTGCTTAAGGGTATTATGTCTCCGACGTATATGTTGTGACTTACCATTGTAGATGCTATTTTGTGCTCGTCCTATAGTAGACTGACTATCACAGTGTATGCTGATATAAGCGATTGTCTTAGGCCAATATGGAACATCTTCTAGGAAATTTTGAAGCCATTCAGCCTCTTCTCTAGCTTTATCTAGTGCTATAAACTCGGCTTACATAGTGAACCGAACTATGCACGTTAGTTTTGTGGACTTCCATGACACAGCACCACCACCAACAGTGAATAGGTATCCACTAGTGGACTTAGAGTCCTTGCTATCTGATATCCAATTTGCATCACAGTATCCTTCTAATACTGGTGGATATCTTGTATAGTGTAGTCCAAGTTTCATTGTGTACTTCAGGTACCTCATCACTCTATTTAGAGCTTTCCAATGATCTTCACTTGGATTACTCGTAAACCTGCTGAATTTGTTTACTGAGCAGGCTAAGTCTGGTCTTGTATAGTTTGTTATGTACATCAGACTTCCAATTACCTGTGAGTACTTCAATTGAGCTACATGTTCACCTTGGTTCTTTCTTAAGTGTATACTTAAGTCTACTGGGGTCATTATTGGTTTTGTATCAAACATATTGAATCGTTTGAGAACAGATTCAATATAATGAGTTTGTGACATAATGAGGCCTTCAGTTATCCGAGAAATTTTAATTCCTAGAATAACATTGGCAACCCCCATATCTTTCATATCAAAATTTCGTGTTAACATCTTCTTGGTATTCAAGATGATGTCACGAGTACTGCCCATGATGAGCATGTCGTCTACATATAGACATACTATCACATAGGCGTCTGGTGTGTTCTTGATGTACACACACTTGTCACACTCGTTGATCCTCAAGCCATTTAACAACATTGCCTCATCAAACTTCAAATGCCACTGATTGGGTGCTTGTTTAAGTCTGTACAAAGACTTAACAAGTTTACACACCTTTTCTCTTGCCTTGGTACATCAAACCTTTCACGTTGCTCCATATAAATTTCTTCTTCTAACTCACCGTTCAGGAAGGCAGTCTTCACATACATCTAATGGATTTCTAGGTCGTAGACTGCAGCGATAGCAACTAGCATCCTTATTGAAGTGATCCTAGTTATCAGTGAGTAAGTATCAAAAAAGTCAAAGCCCTCCTTTTGCCGATAGCCTTTAGCTACCAACCGGGTCTTGTACTTATCAATAGACCCATCCTCTTTTAGCTTCTTCTTAAAGATACACTTGCATCCGAGTGGTTTACTTCCTGGTGGAAGATCAACCAGCTCCCAAGTGTGATTTTGAAGAATCGATTATATCTCACCATTTACAGCCTCTTTCCAGAAGGGAGCTTTTGGAGTTGACATCGCCTCAGAAAAGGTTCTTGGATCTTTTTCTACCAGATATGTTAGAAAATCTGGTCCAAAAGATGTTGGTATTCTGGCTCGTTTGCTTTGACGCGGTTCCTCAATTTCTTGAAGGGTCGTCTCATGCACTCGCTTACTAGTGCTTGTTTCTTTGTCTTTTTTGTCTTTCTTTGGAAAGACATTATCAAAGAACACTACATTTCTTGATTCCATGACAACATTCTCATGTATGTTAGGAAGGTCCGACTTATGCACCAAGAATTGATATGCGCTATTGTTAGTTGCATATCCTATGAATATACAATCAATTGTTTTAGTCCAAATTCTTACTTGTCTTGGTTTGTGTACTGCAACCTTCGTCAGACACCCCCACACTTTCAAGTAGTTGTAACTAGGCTATGGCCTTTTCAAAGCTCGTACAGGGTTTCATCCATCTTCTTAGATAGAAATCTATTTAAAATGACATTGGCTGAGAGAATTGCTTCCCCCCACAAGTTCTGAGGTAAACCTGAACTTATCAACATAGCATTCATCATCTCTTTTAGAGTACAGTTTTTGCATTCAGCAATACCATTTGATTGAGGTGAATATGGTGCAGTCGTTTGATGAATAATGCCATGTTCTGAACAGAATTCATTAAACGGTGTATCATATTCGCCACCTCTATCACTACAAATTGTTTTAATTCGTTTGCTAAGTTGATTCTCAACTTCATTTTTATAGTCCTTGAAAGCATCAAGGGCCTCGTCTTTGCTAGTTAGCAAATAGACAAACAATATCTTGTGCAATCGTCGGTAAAAGTTACGAAATACTTTTTTCCACCTCTCGTTTGCACAAATTTTAAATCACACACATCGGTATGAATTAAATCTAAAGCTTCTGTGTTCCTTTCTATTGAAGGAAATGGCGTGTTTGTCATTTTTGCTTCAACACAGACTTGTCATTATCATCATCCGGACTCAGTATATCCCAACGACATCAAAAGCTATCGTTAGGGTCTAGGGAAGGTAAGTGGGCAGACAATACCTATATCCCGAGAGATAGAGAGTCTGCTTCCAATGAGACCCCCGGCTCTACCCAACACAGACTTGTCATTTTTCTTTATTAATGTTCAGTTTGGGTAATAAGTCAAGACTAATCATCCTTTGTATTGACTTGTAATTAACATGTTCCAAACAAAAATACCATAAACAAAAAGACTCAAGCATATAAGCAGAAGTTGAAGCATTCTTATTAGCCTCTTTGGGCGAAGTTTTCTTGGGTACAACAGTCATCACACTAAGTTTGAACATGTTGTCAGTCAAGTACCTCTGCTCCAGAAATATCCCATTCTTACTCAAAATAAATTTATTACAATCAAATACTAGTCTAAATCCATGACTGACTAGTAAAGATCCAGAAACTAAGTTCTTGCGGATGTCAGAAACGTGCAGTACATATCGCATAGTCAATTCCTTTCCTGAAGTCATCTTCAGAATCACATTGCCTGAACCTTCAATCTTTGAGCTATCAGGGTTCCCCATGTACAGCTTTTCATTATTCTTCGCTGGAGAATAGTCTCTGAACATCGCCTTGTTGGCGCAGACGTGTCGAGTGGCTCCAGTGTCCACCCACCATTCATGAGGATTTCCTACTGTGTTGCACTCAGAAACAACAACGCACAAATCCAGATCATCCATCTGGCTGACAGGGTTGGCTTTTGCTTTTTCCTGCTTTTTCTTGGTCTTACGGTAGTCAACACTGCAGTACCCCTGAATTCCACAGTTATAACAATTTCCAGTAAACTTTTTGGCAACTTTCTTGCCTTTAGGATTCACTCCAACATGATTTACCTTTTTCTTTTTCTTCGCCTCTGCAACATGAGCCTTTGCATGATCAGAACTCAAACTTGGCTTTCTTTCAGATCTGTAGTTGTCCTCCTCTATACGGAGTCGTACAATCTGATCCTCCAATGTCATCTTCTTTCGCTTGTGTTTGAGATAGCTTCTAAATTCCCTCTACAAAAGAGATAGCTTCTCAATCACAGACGCCACTATAAAAGATCCACTGAGCGACATGCCCTCTTCTTCCATTTCAGCCACTAACATCTGAAGTTCCTCAATCTGAGAAACAACAGTCTTGGATTCTGACATTTTAAAATCAAGAAATTTGCCAACGAGAAACTTCTTTGTACCGGCATCCTTCGTGCGGTACTTCTTATCTAAGGTCATCCACAGTGATTTTGCAATTTTAAAGGTGCAGTATAGTACGTACAACAAAGTGTCTAAACAACTTAAAATATGACTCAAACAAGCATAATTACTATGATTCCACGCTTCAGCCATCAAACTGTTTTGCATATTCTGATTCTGATCTTCAACCGGAACCACCTTCGGAGGATCCTCAGTCAGCATTTTAGCGAAACCCATCGTTGTCAAGAAAAACATCTTTTTCTGCCAGCGTTTGAAGAAACTGCCTCCAAACTTTTCCGGCTTCTCAACCTGTCTAACAGCAAGGGCAGGAGCAGGGACAGGCGCAGCAACAGTAGGTGCAATCGGAACAACACTGTTCTATTCCTGAGAACCAACATGCACAACATTGAACAAACTACAGCTTTCGTTCTTCATCATGTTTCAGTTTCTAACAAATGTAGAAACAAGACATCAATATACAAACAAAATACTATAAATAAACCGGTACAGAACCGCAGAATAATTCGTCTTAAGATTGTTATCTCATATACGAAACTCAGATTTATTAGAGAACGATACTGACATTCTGTACAGCATAAGGATGAGCAGATCTCACCACAGGAATGAGCAGAGCTCAGCACAAGAGAAGAGCTGAGGTCAGCACAGGAAGAGCTGAGGTCGGCACAAGAAGAGCTTTGGTCAACACAGGAAGAGCTTAGGTCAACGCAGGAAGAGCTGCGCTCAGCACTAGAAGAGCTGAGCTCAACGCAGGAAGAGCTGAGCTCAACGCAGGAAGAGCTAAGCTCAACTCATAGAAGAGCTCAACACAGGGATGAGCTCAACACCGAGAAGAGCCCAACACAGAGAAGAGCTCAACACAGAGACCATGGCGAGTCCAGGACTCTATCCTTAAGATGAATTTCTCTTGTATACTGTGCCCAACCAGAAATTGTAAACGTCTCCTAGGATACAACGGCTAACAGTTCCAACGAGTAGCACTACTACGTAAGAACTCCATAAACCTGACAAATGTTCTGACTTCTCGGATTGATGAAATGTAGCAGCAGTGCATGCAGTATGCAGCAATAGTTTATGTAGAATGCTCGTATACAGCAGGAGAAGAGAAGAAAAATTTTAGTGTATTTTAGAAGCAGAGCGCTGCCTCTATTTACAGAAAAAAACTTGGAGGTTACGACAATAGTACGATCGCCACAAACCCATGACACGCCATCAATCAGCCATCAACCCATGATCACCACGATCATCCACGACTGGTAGGAACTAGTTAACTGAAACCGTCAGTTTAATCTGAGTCGTTAGATCATATGATTAAATCACAACTGTAGGATGTGTGGCTACGGAAAAATTTAAAGGAAAAATTTCCACAAAGATAAGAACCGGACATGCAAGCCACGAGCCCGAGCCCGAGCTGAGCCGGCCAGACGGCCGGGCGGCAGCGACGGCGGCGCACGCACGTGTGGCAGCCATCTGCATCTTCCCTCCGATCAAAAATTCCCTTGTCCTTAGGGCACATCTAAAGTGTCTCTCCTAGCACTATATTTGGTGGCAACTTTCCTTCAATTGACCAATGTGGTATATTTGGAAAATGATGATGTGTTCAATTCTCATGATGTCACATCATCATTTCTCCATTTTTCAACTATTTTTTAACTCCTACTTTGAGCATTAATTTCTCATTCACCCGGTATTGGAATTGAGTGATTCAAAAGCCTAAAATCATCTACTCATTACGTAGATAATTTAGGACTAATTAGTTTCTATTTTTGATTAACAGAGACTAATCATAATTAAGCTCAAAATATGTTGCTCACTAACTTTAGACAAACCCATTTCAAAAATTTCTTCCAACAAGTAATATTAGAAATCCACGCAAAATATAAGAAAAAATGATCATAATTTTCTATCTGAAATTCGGTGGTGATTGCAATGTGAGAGAAAAACGAGAGAAATCAGAGACACCTTATTCAAATAATTCCTTCAATTTGAGTTCAAGATGTAGAACATGTATAGCACCACTAAAAGGGAAGGGTTGAATAGTGAGTGCAGAAAAAATTGGTTTTTAAAACTTTTTGAACCAAATTAATCACTTCTGAAAACAAATTCTGTTTTCAGACCCTGATTGTATTTATCTAAATGACCTGGTTATAGACAACCAAAAATTATGAAATTTGATGAAGATGCGCTCTCAGATGTTATGAGTGACTCACGAAAATTTCAAATTAAAACTCCAAACCTAACCCCTTAAAACACGTTTTTGTTCTGACTGCACAAATCTGCCAGAAACTGTACTCCGAACTAAAAATTTTATTCCTATTAATTGGAAACTCTAAATGACTTGAAAACTTTATGGTTTGACCCTTCAGATGTTTATTTTTATGGGTTCAAACAATTTTTGAAAATTTTCTTGGTAAGTACGTCAACCACGTTGACGTTCTCAACCTTTGCAAATCTGAAAATCAAATTGCAATTGTCTCAGAACTATTATATGCAAATGGTGTGTGAAATGGATGGGATGAGGAGACTTTCCATTTCAAATTTGTTGCCATATAGCTCTCTCCAAATCTGTCTTCGTTTAATGAACTAGTTAGTTCATTAACTTAAGCACTTCACTTAATGAACTAGTTTAGTTCATTAATCATGGCACCTGGAAATAGTATAAAGACAACAAATGTTTGTAATATGATGTAAGCTTTAATGCTTCATGGCTCGTTAGTACGACAATAATGTATATAAGCATGTAAAGCATGTTTATTACATAAGCGTGTCAAGTAATAATTTATTCAGGCATTTCGTAAGCACGTAGCATTTAAATCATGCATTTGTAAATCACTCAAACCTTTTTTCTCAACAATCTCTCCCTTTTGATGATTTGCAAAATAACATTGGTCCATTATTTAAATGTGATTGCTCCCCCTAGAATTATACACAAATTTAAAATTTGAATTTCATATCGTGCTCCCCCTTAAATCATACTTCTATCTCCCCTTTGCTCCCCCTTAAATCATGCTTCTCTCTCCCCTTAAATCATGCTTTTCTCTACCCCTTTATTTTGTAAATGTCATCAAAAGTACAAGTAAGAATAGAAAGAAATAGCAGTTCATAACATATCAATGGAAATCATGCATTTTTAGTGCGTCCTTATTGATTCAACCCTTTGCAAATGTACTTTTTGGTACCCAAACTTGGGTGACCTTTCTTGGTCTTACAAAAGGTGAAAAGATAGATGAAGAAGCAATATAATAAATGTTAGTGGCATTTCTATTTGGCCTATAGACGACATTGTCAAAATAAGCATAATGTGATTTTCAATTGTGATATGCATTTCGGTTTGTATGAATAGTTTGTGATCTAGATGCATTAGTGTGATATGAATGTCGGGTATGCATCAATGGTTTTCTTTCATATCTATATGGTACATGATTATACTTTGTATGTGATGAAAAAGAAGGAGTACGATGAGATATAATGGGTTTTGCCCTAGACATCTTCTTAGGCTACGTAGTCGCATGCGGTTTCTTAGATAAAAATAAAATAAAATTTGTTGATTTGTGTTGTACCTGATTATCTTCAATGTACCTTAATCCGGTTTTGTCAGTTTCATATTTTTGCAAAGAAATGAGGCGATATAACATGCAAGTTCCTCTATCGAATTGTTTTACGGTCTTTTCTAGAGTTTGTGATCTAGATGCATTAGTGTGATATGAATGTCGCGTATGCATCAATGGTTTCCTTTCATATCTATATAGTACATGATTATACTTTGTATGTGATGAAAGAGAAGGAGTACGATGAGATATAATGGGTTGTGCACTAGACATCTTCTTAGGTTGCATAGTTGCATGCGGTTTCTTCGATAAAGATAAAATAAAATTTGTAGATTTGTTTTGTACCTGATTATCTTCAATGTACCATAATCCGGTTTTGTTAGTTTCATGTTTTTGCGAAGAAATGAGGCGATCTAACATGCAAGTTCCTCTATCGAATTGTTTTACGGTCTTTTCTAGATCTTCGTTTCTTGATCTCAAATCTGAGATCTCGGCTTTCATTACCACATTTTCGGATGTTAAGGATTGAATTTCAGATCTCAATGAAACAATCAAATTAGACGACTCCTCTTTTGAATCGTTTAATTGAGATACAAGATTTGTGTGAGAGAATTCTAACAATTTCTTGTCTTCAATTAAACGTTTTCTTTTGCAAGAGCCTTAGCAAACTTATGTAATTCAAGATATTGAACATACAAATAATGATACAATAGTTCAGAATCAGAATCAGAATTTACCTCACTATCAAAAGGTGGAGACCTTTGGCTTGACATACCTTCTTACTCAGTTTTGTGGCTAGTGGATGCAATCTCATAAAGATTGTTAAATCTTCTTGTAGCGAGTGTACCTACGCTCTGATACCACTTGTAGGACCTGTATAGCACCACTAGAAGGGGGGTTGAATAGTGAATGAGGAAACAATTGGTTTTTAAAACTTTTTGAACCAAATTAATCACTTCTGAAAACAGATTCTGTTTTCAGACCCTGATTTTATTTATCTAAATTACCTGGTAATAGACCTCCACAAATTATGATATTTGGTGAGGATGTGCTCTCAGATATTATGAGTGACTCACGAAAATTTCAAATTAAAACTCCAAGCCTAACCCCTTAAAAACATGTTTTTGTTCTGACTGCACAAATCTGCCAGAAACTGTACTCTGAATTGAAAATATTATTCCTATTAATTGGAAACTCGAAATGACTTGAAAACTTTATGGTTTGACCCTTTAGATGTTCATTTTAATGGGTTAAAACAATTTTTGAAAATTTTCTTGGTAAGTGATACGAATATGGTTCGTATATTGATGTTGTCCCGATCTTTCTTCACTCTCCAAACGTCCTTCAAGTCTTGAATGTGATGGACAATGGTGCCAAGCAACCACCTTCCTTCAAGCCTCCAAAATCGTTTGGTTAGGTGTGTTTGAATCCGCTCAATCCAACACGTCGTTCCGTATCCTTGGATTGTGGATCACCAACAAGGAACACACAATCCTTAATTGGGTCTAGCCTTGATTTAGATATGTGTAAACCAAAGGAAAAACACAAACTTTTATTCAAGAAAACTCAAGAACAAAAGATAACATAAAACACTAGGGTTTTTAGTTCAATGATGAAAAATAGTCTAACTACTCAAAGAAAGGCTAAGTGATCTATTTATATGATTACAAGTCTTGTAAAGCTACTCCACAAAACGGCTAGGGTTTCATTGGATGCCTCCATCTTGGCGCCACCTTCCCTTAGTGTGCATCAATCTGAATTTTGTTAATTATGGTAAGTTCCCTTCTCTTGGCAAATCCCCAATTATTGTCTCAATCATCAATTGTTGCATTATTGCCATTCTTCTAGACTTGCCTTGTGCCTCCTTTGCTCCCATAAAAACGCCAATACCCCTTTCCTTGTGACACAAGCTCTAATTTTGGTAACTTCCATTTTCTTGAATTATCTCCTTATTTGCTCCAAATCTTCAATTTATGACTTCCATAATTCATTCCAATCCTTCCAAGCTGATTTATATCATTATGGAAGGTCTCTTAGTCACCCTTGAAGAGGCCTAGGCGGCAGCCCTTGCCTCAAGATAGCCGAAACCCTAAATTGCATGATTGGGCTTGCTTTGGACTTCTTTCTTGCATCTCTTGTATCTCTTTTTGTGGACTGATTTTGGCAAAACCCAAAACATGAAAGATGCTCCAAATTAAGTCTTCTTTAAGGTCCAGCTGGCTCCATGCACTCCCAATATCGTTTGAAAGCCCAAAATCACAAAACAGCCTTGTATGGACAAGCTTGGTCCAAATCTGAGAAGCCCTCCTTTCCAAAGCTCAAAACGTTTGATCCAAGACTTGTAACACCTACAAAACACACTCATACACCAAACATAAGTATTCTAAACAAACTTTAAAAGAAGCAAACGAAAAGACAACTAAAAGCCACAGAAACGGCACCAACAAGCGGACTGACTATCATTGGATAATCAGTTCTTAGGCTCAACAATGAGCACCCATTTAGGAGGAACATCCATTGGTTCATCTTGCACATGTTTGGTTAGAAAAGAGCCAACATCAAAACCAAGTTGAAAACCATTAAGCCTCTTGGTTTGGCTCCTTGTCAAAGGCCCCTTATGGTTAAGGGCACCTTGTGCAAGCTCCTCATTAGGGGGCTGCTCCTCAGCCTCATCAATCCCCCCCTCCTCAAAAGGATTCGCCCTCGAATCATCAAGATAAAAATGCTCAAAAGGGGAAAGATCACTTACATTGAAGGTGTTGGAAACTGAACCATACCTGTCTGGAGGAAGATCAAGCACATAAGCATTTGGAGGCTTGAAGGAAGGTGGTTGCTTGGCACCATTGTCCATCACATTCAAGACTTGAAGGACGTTTGGAGAGTGAAGAAAGATCGGGACAACATCAATATACGAACCATATTCGTATCAGTAAGTACGTCAACCACGTTGACGTTCTCAACCTTTGCAAATCTGAGAATCAAATTGCAATTGCCTCAGAACTATTAACGTTTGACTGACTTATACTTATCCAAATGAGGTGAAACTTGTTCCAAATGAAAGCTAGGATGTGTGCCTATGTTTCTGCAAAATTGGGCGATTTTTAAAAATCGTTTCCTATTTTTACAGTTGCAATGCAAACGTTGTAGAAAACTCGAAACTGAAAGTAAAAGTGCTGAAAAGTAAGAACACCGAGAATTTTATACTTGTTCGGTTAAAACAGCCTACTAAAGTCTTTGAGGATACCTTCCTCATTTTTCACTAAACAAAAAAATACCTTACCACAAGGGTGACTGGACTTAAACACCAACTCAACCCTTTTACATTCAAATAATCAAACAAACCAATCACGAACACCACCACCAATCGAATGAAGGTTTGATCACACCTTGATCAACCTTTTACAAGAAATGAATGAGTGTAGGTGGTATAATCAAAGCCTATATAATATGTGTAATATATGAATGATAGACTTGAGGCTAAGAAGAAGAGAAAGAAGGGGAGAAGAAGAGAGTAGTCTTGCTTTTTGCACTTGTAAGAATATCAATTTTTTGCTTAGCCTTGCCTTGCACCATCTTCTTCTTTTTATAACCTCTTGGCCGCCCCCTAGGGTTACTCTTCCTCCTTTAGAATTGTCTTGAATGCCTTGGAAGATTGCATTGTGTAAAAGATGACACAACCTTGCTTACTTGGTGCAATATGATTGGAGGGATGACTTGTCTTTGCTTAGTTGTCACTTGTTGATTGACCGTCATTAATCCATCTTGTCACCCTTTAAATGAGCTGTAAATCCTCATAAAATCGGAGACATGTGCTCAAAATCAAGGTGAATAATTACCATATAATCACAATTTAATCCTCTTAAATTTTGGAAGACAATTGAAGAGAAAACATGGTAAAAATCGGCTACCTATCCTTCCATGTGCTAAAATTTACAGCATGTGGTTTCTTTTGAGTTCTCTCTTATGTGTTGCCCTCTTCAATGTCACCAATCTTGTGTGGCATGTCCTCCACCAATTGAAGTGCCAAATAAGCTCCACCTAGGCTCCAAGAATGCTGAGAATGGCATGTGATAGGAGTATGTGCTAAAATTTTCTTTTGGTAAGCTTTGTCAAATACTTAATAATATTCACACATATATGGTAAATTATAATTAGCCTTAATTTGAATTTTCTAGAACACTTTAACGTGTCTTAAATGTGTAAAAAGTGTCTATATACATGTTATATCAATACCAAAAATGTTCCATGTGTGTAAGTTCGTAGAAAACCGAATTTTTAACTTTCGTCGATTATGCGATTTTTCTCCGATTAATTTCAAACTTCTTACACATGTAATATATATTATGTCGCACATAATATACACAAAATGGGTTGTATATTCAGCACCAATGCTGAGTAGAAAACGTCCCATGTGTAAAAATAGAATTGAGTTTGAATTCTCTACAAGGCTAAATTGTGGGTGATTCGTGTGTGAAACATGGTATGATCTTGCGGCTGATTGTAACATGTGGATCATGAAATTTTTGAATTATTTTGATGTATATAGTCTGGCCATCTTTATATGGCAAGTATGTGACATGTCGGTGAAGTTTCGGTAGTCACCAATACGACAATTTTCTGTTTATGACCTTGTGACATGTCGTTATAATTTTGACGTCACAATGACTTGTAACATATGATATAATACCTGAATATACTCATAAATATGAGGTGTATATAGTTGTGTGACGTCGACGTATGTTTATAACATATGTGATGTGTTGTGACATGTAGGAATAAACGTATATAGTGCCTTTTAAAAAAATATGGATATATATATATATATTATATGTAAGTGGCGTGTGAAATGAATGGCATGAGGAGACTTTCCATTTCAAATTTGTTGCCATATAGCTCTCTCCAAAAATGTTTCATTTAATGAACTAGTTAGTTCATTAACTTAAGCACTTCACTTAATGAACTAGTTTAGTTCATTAATGGCTCATGAAAATAGTATAAAGACACAAATGTTTGCCATATGATGTAAGTTTTAACACTTCATGGCTCGTTAACATGGCAATGATATATATAAGCATGTAAAGCATGTTTATTACATAAGCGTGTCAAGTTATAATGATGAGCCCCAGCCCAGCCAAGAAGAACCAACCGCCACGGGAGGTACGCCAATGCAAGACAAAGGCCCTATAACAAAAAGCATGGCCAATAAATTGATGCATGAAGTTGGAACCTTCCTTTACAAGCATGTTGAGGATGAACCAAGTCAAGATAGCCTACATTGGATCCATTTGCTACAAGCTTTAACTTAGTTTTTGAATCATGTTGTAATATGTTAGTTAGTCTTGTGTGTATCGTTCATATTGTTGAGTGCTTAGCTTCCTTTCCTTTATAAATTGTTGTAAACTAACCAAGACATGTCCTAGTATGTTTCATATGTTGTTTGGTGTGTGTTTGAGTTGTTTTTAGGTCAAGGAAGAATGATTGAACAAAGGCCAAACGTTCAAACACCAAGTTGAGTTGAAAGGGCAAGCTGGCAGGATGATACCTTCTTAGTATTTCAGCCATAACTCATCAACCACAACTTCAATTGACGTGATTCCAGTTGGAGGTGAAAGCTAACAGGATAAGCTACAATTTTGAAGCTCATTACTTCTCCAAAAAAGGTCTGCATCAAGCTACACAATCGTTGCAGCAAGCTGGCTGCTTAGTCACTGCTTCCAAAGGTCCACATCTGCAAGCAGGTCAACTTCAAACGGGCATAACTCACTCATCCCAGATCCAAACGACGTCATTCTGGTGTCTAAACACATCTACAGAGAAGGATCTACAATTCTTATTTGGAGTAGAAGAGCTAAATCGGTCTGGAAGGTTATGTTATAATTCAAAACAGAAAACTGCTCAAAAACTGGACAGATTTCAGTTTCTTGACTTTTCAAGAAGCCTTTTCAACCAATCAGCTGCAAGGGGCCACTCCAACTCATCAAGGACATCCTTATATAATATTCCAAAGCAAGGAGAAGCTGGTCCAATCAAAATTCAAAGGCAAAATCAACTTGCAACCAAAAGGGAGTTTCAGCCGAAAGACAATTGCTGAAGTCATCAAAAGTTTTCCAAGTTGCACTTTGTTTAACTTTCTTTCTTTGCTCCTATTGGACCCCTAACGTTTTGTGTCTTTCTTAGAAGTCTTGTCTAGCTTATTTAAAGTAGCTAAAAACGTTTGTAAATGGCAGAATTCCAATATACAACAAAACAGCAACTTTGCACCAAAAACTGTTTTCAGTTTTTCCATTTGAATCATTTGATTCCCTTCAAGTTTTTGAATCATAACTTGATTGTATTGCTTCTATATCTTGGGATGGATATTTTTTGGAAGGGTTTAGGCTTGTCCAAATAAGTTGAGATCATTTGCTGAAGCTGATTCATCTTCTCGGCTGAATTCTGGATGATTGAGTTGCTTGGTGTTCTTGGAATATTCTGCATCTTCTTTCATGGTTCCAGCTGGGTTTATTGAGTTGAAGAAAGGTCCTAAATAGCTGAGTGATTGTGCATCAAGTGGTATCAGAGCTATAAGGTGTTCCTCAACTCAAATATCGTGTGTTTCTATTTACTGTTTTTGGTTTTAGTTGTCCATTTGCAATCTGCTTGTGTTATGTTGTTGCTGCACGTTTGTTTTGATATTCCAGCACCTAAACTTGGTTCAAACATACCTTTAAGGTGTTATAAATGTTGTGTTAATTTTAGTTTGAACATTTGTTAATTGCATACAAATCAGAAAACAAAAACAGTAGCTAGTTCAAGTGTCATATTTCAGTTTTCAATTCTGTTTGTGTTTGTATGTTTCACGTTTTTCCTTGTACTTCCAGCACCTAAATTTCGTCCAAAACAGTAGTTTAAGATGTTAGATTGAGATGTGTAACACTTGTTTAGATGTTTGTTAAGTCATTAAATCCAGAAAACCCAAAAACACCTAGTTTTCCATCCATTCTGTTTTCCAGCTTTTGTGTAGTAGTTTGAGTCTTGTTCTCTTGCGATTTTCTCCTAACAACCTGGGCATGAAACTTGATAAATCACCTACTAAACCTTTGATCATGATGTGCTAAAGTTGGTTTGGTGATTTGGTATTGTTTGGTCTAAGAAAAAGCAAGAAATCTGCCCAAGTGTCCTGTTTGGCCCGCCAGCAAGCAATCTGAATTAGGAGCTGTTTTCATTGAGTTTTTCTTATCAAACTTTGCTCAAACTTTGCATGAACATCCATAACATACTAAAATATAATGTGTTAGAGTTTGTTTGATGTAGGATGTGGTTTGGCATAAGAAACAAGCAAGTGAAAAACAACTGGGTAGAACCTGTTTTCAACCGTGTGCTATTATTAAGACTTGTCATAGTTTAAAAACTTGTTTTAGTTAATGTTTTGCTTGAGGTTTCAGGTCATAAACGTGTTTGGGCAAGTGTTTAAATATATTATGTTGTAGTTTGTTTAGTTTTGTTAGTTAATTAAAACTAGAAAATCGAAGAAGTGTATGCGTGTATCTTTGTTGCAAGCCGTGTCCTAGTTAACTTAGTTCTTTTTTTTTCCTTGATTGAAATCATCACCCATTAGTCTAAGATATGTTTGTATGTCTTGCATTCATGTTGTTTTAAAGTGGTAAAACCGAAAATCACAAAGGAACTTAACGTTAGTAGGCTGTTTAATCAAAGCATAGGAATAGCTAGTTACACAAATAGTTGTTGCTTATCCTTTGTTTAAGACATATCAAACTAGTGCAGTACCTTTTGTATGATACATTTTACATTATTTTAGGCATATGAACTGAAAAAAAAGGACTTGCATGCGAACCGTGGCTTAGGAGTATACATTGATTGATTGCAAGCATATTGGTTCATACTTAAACGTTGGCTGAATATTCACCTTTACTTTATGTTGGTTTAAATTGATTAAAGACTTTGTTGGACTTAGGTTCTCATTTAAAATCATTCTTTCCATATTTTAGCCCACATTGTTATATTGCCAACCCGAACGAATCATCTTGTTGTCATTACACTTTCTGAACTTGCATTGAACTTTATACATTCTTGGTTGTTATATTTGTGAAATACTTGTCACTCACTAGCGTTCAGTCGTGTTGTAAAGGGAACTTTTTCACAAAAGAACAACCAAAACTTGTGCAAGAAACCCAAAGCCGTGAGCAATGTCTCATAAAGGCTGTGAGCAGTAGTCTCACCAAACAAGCCAAAAAGCACAAAGAAAGAAAATAGTTGTTTGAGAAAGAAACTGAGAGAAAAGCCAACCTACGTCACAAAAGTAAGAGGCAAGACGCATGAGAGATTGCACAAGAGGAGAGGAATAGCCTTACATTAGAAAAGTTCCAAATTCACAAAAAGAGGAACTTAGAAACGAAATTTGTGCAAAAGTACCATCACCCAAAGTGTTGATCTTTGTTGAAAAAGTTTCAAGAACAAACCCTTACTGAGGAGTAAAATGCACCTAGCACCCAAACGTTTGTCACAGAATCCACTTAGCATTTAAACGTTTCGAAACCTCACTTGGCATCCAAACGTGGGCAAAATTGATTCAATTAACACCAAATTACCGGCTGCGACCTTTGACTTTTTAAATTTAACCGTTGACTCACTTATTTGACATTGAAATACCAATTTTACCCCTGATTTTATTTGATTTTACCCCTGCAATACGTCCTTCTCTCTCCCCTCTCATTTCCCGCCCCCTCTCCCCTGCGAATTTTCTCCTCTCCTCTGCAATTATTCCCGCTCTCTCCCCTCTCTCATTTCCCCTCTTCTAACAACCACCACAAGAACCGCACTCGACTAGAGTTTGCCCCAACACTTGGGGCTGAAGTTGACACACTGTTTAGGACCATATTATTAACGTCACCAGACATTGGTCCCAAATTCATGCGGGCATTTCCAGGCATTACATTCACTGAGTTCCCAAAAGATGAACCCAGTGATGAAGTCCCCATTACTTGGGATTGACCATCTGTCGAAAAGAAGATGACAGAGTTTGAAGAATGCAACATCCCACCAGCCACCCTGTTCGGTGCCATGTTGGGTGGCACCGTGGCCTGGTGGCTGGAATCCAAGTAGCTCTCCAGCGGAAGTCTTATCAAGTTCTACCAGAAACTGTAGAATAACAAAGCAGGACCAAATCGAACAGTTGCAGATAAAATCCCATTAACAATCCTCAGCTCAAAAGTAAACTATAATGGTAAAAGGTATGGAAGACGGTCTCTGCACGAGGATATAGAAAGAAACAATACTTTGTCCCTCAGCACGAGTGTAACCAAACTCCCAGCGTTAGGAGCAAGCCCAATCTTTAATTTATGCACCCAACCTGATGGCTGAGATCTTTAGTTCCGCATCTGGCAAGAAATGCAAATTTCACAGGAAAATACAAGAATGATTAGCTCAACCATGAATAAAAGAGAGTGGTGAACAAAGGCCAGTTCTTTTTTTTTGTGATTTTCAATCCAAGGAGTGGAAAATCGAGTTACAGAAAATCAAAGACATATTTTCAGGCCATCAACAAGCTAATCTCCAGTAATTTACACCAAACCCTAATTTATGGAGGGGATTATGTGAATTGAGGGCTAATTTATGGAAGAAAACGACCATGGAACTGTAGCAGTATAAGGGAGGGAGGTGGATGACGTTGATTTTGAGGGAAAACTTTATTTGGCGCTAAAATTTGATGAAACCGGCTGCAGCAGGTCAGCAGCCGGTTTCTGGTGTTAATTGAATCAATTTTGCCCACGTTTGGATGCCAAGTGAGGTTTCGGAACGTTTAAATGCTAAGTGGATTCTGTGACAAACGTTTGGGTGCTAGGTGCATTTTACTCCCTTACTGAGCACTTGTGTATGTGTACTTGGCTTTCGCTTTATTACCATTGAGATTGCATAAAGATTGAATAAAGTTAAGGGACTGTTTTGTACAAACCCTTAGTTTTCTTGATCCGGCCTAAACATCACTTGACTTCTATGCTTCTTAGATAGTCCAAGATTGTTGTTTAATCAATTGTCAACTTAAAGTAGAAGTAAATATCTTGTCAACTTTTTTTGGTTGGACTTCTTTACTTGCTTTCAATCATGGTTACTTCACAAGAAAGAGAAAATTCACCCCCTTCTACCCCCAGCATACCCCAAGGTCCTGTCACACTTGAAACATTGCAACAAACTATTGCTAGCATGATTCACGCTTTTGGCCACATGAAAAGTGAAATTGAAGATCTTAAAAATAATTCTCGAGCTCCCAAGGGAGAAAGTGGTAGTCAAGGTCGAAGAGAACCTCCAAGTGTACGTTTTAACGAAGGAACATCTTTTGGTGGTGAATCTTGGACTGAACAACGTGGAAACATGTCTCACAGAGGACGTGGTAGGAGTCGTGGTCTAAATGGTGGTCGTAGGAACATTTCATTTGAGGATAGATTTGATGATACCCCTGATTATAATGACTGTTATCAGGAAGAGAGGTATTATAACAACGGGTTTAAAAGAAATGAACCCCATGAAGAGGAGTTTATTACAACTAAATTGAATATACCTCCCTTCCAAGGGAAAAGTGACGCTGAAGCATACTTGCAATGGGAACTTAAGGTAGATCATATGTATTCTTGTACTAATTATTCTGAGTTGGCCAAAGTTCGGTATGCTACTTTTGAGTTTGTAGATTATGCTTTACTTTGGTGGGAACATCTACAAAATGCAAGAAGACGCGCTAGGCAACCTCCTATTGTCACATGGGCAGAACTCAAGCAAGAAATGAGGAAGAGGTTCATATCACAGTCCTATGAAAGAAGTGTCTACCAAAAGCTGCAACAACTCTCTCAAGGTAACAAAACTGTTGATGAATATTATAAAGAGTTAGAACATTTGCTTACAAGGACAAACATAGAAGAAGCTGAGGAGGCCACGATGGCAAGGTTCTTAGCTGGCCTTAACAAAGAAATTGCATTAAAGTGGAACTCACACCCTACTCAGATTTGGCTTCTATGGTTCACACTGCTGAGAAAGTGGAAAGGAAACTTAAGGTGCGTACCTCTATCCCTTCTTTTCGGCCTAATCCTTCAAACTTTTCCAAGGTACAGCCTAGGACAAGTTTCAGATCTCCACAGAGTCAAGGCCGTGGATTTCAAGGGAAGGCTCCACAAAGCTTTCCAAAACGTCCCACAACAAGCAACTCTCCAATCGTGGACAAAGGCAAAGCAAAGGTGGAAGGTACTACTTCTAACACTAGATTCCGTGATATTCAATGTTTTAAATGCTTAGGTAAAGGACATTTTGCAAATCAATTCCCCAACCCTAAACGCATCATGTTCATTGAGGAGTCTAATGAGTACTATTCTGAGGACGAATTGGAGGAGAATGAAGAAGTTGAGAAAACGTGTGAGGAAGAGGAAGAAACAGTTGATGAGAGTAATGAATGTGAAAATAAAGAGTTCTTAGTTGTAAGACGTGCTTTAAATGTTCAAGTCAAAATGGAAGAACAAGATTTGCAAAGAGAAAACATTTTTCACATTCATTGCATGGTTAGAGGCAAAGTGTGTACACTCATCATTGACTCTGGTTCATGTACAAACGTTGCAAGCATTGAAATTGTTAGGAAACTTGATTTACCCTTAATCAATCACCCACATCCTTATACACTCACTTGGCTTAATGATTGTGGCGAAGTTAAGGTTAATAAACAAGTCTTGATTCCTTTATCAATTGGTGGGTATTCTGATGAGGTCTTATGTGATGTAGCACCTATGCATTGAAGTCATATCTTGTTAGGTAGGCCATGCCAATATGATAACAAAGTAACATATGATGGCTACTTAAATAGGTATTCCTTTAGGCACCAAAACAAACTGTTTAAGCTGCACGCACTACCCCCACAGAAGGTGTTTGAGGATCAAAAGAGAATGACCAAAAGTCGGAATGATCCAAAGGAAAAAGAATTAGAAAGAGTCTTCCTTAAAAACATTCGTTCTGACAAAGCTGAATCAAAGGGGAAAGAACTTGTCATTTCTGAGGAAAAGGATAAGAAGAAGAGTGCTTTCTTTGCGTCACAAAGTGAGGTGTTCCACTCAATCAATTCCAATAAAACCGTGTAAATCTTACTTTACAAAGAAACCTTAATTTCTTCATCCGATTTACCCTCTACTTTGCCCAGTGAAGTCACCTCCCTACTGCAAGAGTTTTCAAATTTGTTCCCTGAAGGAGATCCCAAAGGTTTACCACCTCTAACAGGCATTGAGCATCAAATAGATTTCATTCCAGGAGCTGTCCTACCCAATAGGCCTGCTTATAGAGCCAATCCAGAGGAAACTAAGGAGATCCAAAGACAAGTTGAGGAACTCTTAGACCAAGGTAAGGTGAGAGAGAGTATGAGCCCTTGTGCAGTACCTGTGATAGTTGTCCCTAAGAAAGATGGAACTTGGAGGATGTGCACCGATTGTAGAGCAATCAATAAGATTACTGTGAAGTATAGATACCCTATTCCTAGGTTGGATGATATGTTGGACATGTTACATGGGTCTAGATACTTTACCAAAGTAGATCTTAAGCAAAGATACTTCCAAGTAAGAATTAGGGAAGGAGATGAATGGAAAACAGCCTTCAAGACTAAGTTTGGATTATACAAGTGGTTAGTCATGCCCTTTGGCCTAACTAACGCCCCTAGCACCTTTATGAGGTTGATGAATGAGGTCTTGAGGAAATTCATTGGGAAATTTGTGGTAGTATACTTTGATGACATCCTTATCTACTCCAAATCCATTAGTGAACACCTTATCCATTTGAGAACTGTGTTTGAAACGTTGCAAAATGAACAACTATATGCCAACCTTAAGAAGTGTTCATTCTGTCTAGAGAAAGTAGTGTTCCTAGGTTTTGTGATCAGTGCTGAAGGGATTGAGATGGACCAAGAGAAGGTCAAGTCCATCACTGAATGGCCAACACCTAAGTCTGCAGGAGACATTAGGAGTTTTCATGGACTAGCCAGCTTTTATAGGCGTTTTGTCAAGGATTTCTCTACCATTGCTGCACCCCTTAACGAATTGGTTAAGAAAGATGTAAGTTTTAAATGGGGAACCTCACAACAACAAGCCTTTGATGAACTTAAGAAACGCCTAACCTCAGCACCCATCCTAAGATTGCCAAACTTTGAAGAGACGTTTGAAGTTGAGTGTGATGCCAGCGGGGTTGGCATTGGAGCTGTACTGAATCAAGCTAAGAAACCCATAGCTTATTTCAGTGAGAAGTTAAGAGGAGCAGCCTTGAACTATTCAACCTATGACAAAGAACTTTTTGCCTTAGTTAGATCTTTACAAACTTGGCAACATTATTTGCAACCTAAGGAATTTGTGATCCACACTGATCATGAAAGTCTTAAGTACATTAAGGGCCAAGGTAAACTAAACAAAAGGCATGCAAAATGGGTTGAATACATTGAACAATTCCCATATGTAATCAAGTATAAGCAAGGAAAAGACAATATTGGTGCTGAGAGCTATCTCGTCGATATACTTTGATTACTACACTGACTTGTAACAAGTTTGGTTTTGAAACTATCAAAGATTTGTATGTCTCTGACTATGACTTTAGTTCCATTTACAAAGCATGTCTTGAATCCCCTTTTGGTAAGTTCTATCTGCATGAAGGATTCTTGTTTAAGGAACAAAAGTTGTGTATACCAATGTGTTCAATAAGGGGACTTCTGATCAAGGAAGCTCATGGAGGAGGCTTGATGGGTCATTTTGGCTCGTTCAAGACGTTAGAGATGCTTAAGGAGCATTTCTTCTGGCCACACATGCGTGAATGTTGAAAAGGTATGTGCTAGTTGTATTACTTGCAAGCAAGCTAAGTCTAGAACACAACTTCATGGATTTTACACTCCTTTTTACCTGTCCCAAATTCACCTTAGACTGATCTTTCAATGGACTTTGTGTTAGGATTGCCTAGGTCCAAGACTGGTAAGGATAGCATCTTTGTCGTTGTCGATAGATTTTCTAAGATGGCACATTTTATTGCATGCAAGAAGGTGGATGATGCCACACATGTTTCTGACCTATTCTTTAAGGAAATTGTAAGATTGCATGGAATGCCCCGTATCATTGTAAGCGATATAGACACAAAGTTTTTAAGCCACTTCCGGCGTGTTCTGTGGAGTAGACTTGGTACTAAACTTCTTTTCTCGACAACTGCTCGCCCACAAACTGATGGAAAACCGAAGTAGTCAATAGAACTTTGTCACAATTGTTGCGTGTCATAATTCAAAAGAACTTAAAGAATTGGGAAGATTGTTTACCTTTCATTGAGTTTGCATACAATAGGAATGTTCATAGTGGTACTTTGCATTCTCCTTTTGAGGTTGTTTATGGCTTTAACCCTTTATCCCCACTTGACTTAGTCCCCATTCCCATTCATGAACGTGTTAGTCTTGATGGAGAACGTAAGGCTAAACTTGTCAAAGATTTGCATGAAAAGGTTAAGTCACAACTTGAAGCTAAAAACAAAGTGTATGCCAAAAGAGCTAACAAGAACCGTAAGGCTGTTATATTTGAACCTGGAGATCTCGTTTAGTTACACTTAAGGAAGGAAAGGTTTCCTAAGGAAAGGAAAACAAAGTTGATGCCAAGAGGCGATGGACCATTCAAAGTTGTCCAAAGACTTGGAGATAACATACGTCCTTGACATTCCTGAAGAAAAGTATGGTTCTGTCTCTAAAACTTTTAATGTTGCTGACCTTACTCCATTTAGTGTTGATCTAGATTCGAGGTCGAATCCTTTTCAAGAGGGGGGGAATGATGAGCCCCAGCCAAGCCAAGAAGAACCAACCGCCGCGGGAGGTACGCCAATGCAAGACAAAGGCCCTATAACAAGAAGCATGGCCAATAAATTGATTCATGAAGTTGGAACCTTCCTTTACAAGCATGTTGAGGATGAACCAAGTCAAGATAGCCTACATTGGATCCATTTGCTACAAGCTTTGACTTAGTTTTTGAATCATGTTGTAATATGTTAGTTAGTCTTGTGTGTATTGTTCATATTGTTGAGTGCTTAGCTTTCTTTCCTTTATAAATTGTTCTGAACTAACCAAGTGATACGAATATGGTTCGTATGTTGATGTTGTCCCGATCTTTCTTCACTCTCCAAACGTCCCTCAAGCCTTGAATGTGATGGACAATGGTGCCAAGCAACCACCTTCCTTTCAAGCCTCCAAATTCGTTTTGTTATATGTGTTTCAATCCGTCCAATCCAACCAGTCACTCCTAATCCTTGGATTGTGGATCACCAAAAAGGAACACACAATCCTTAATTGGGTCTAGCCTTGATTTAGATATGTGTAAACCAAAGGAAAAACACAAACTTTTATTCAAGAAACTCAAGAACAAAAGACAATACAAAACCGTATGGTTCTTAGTCTCAAAGATGAAAATAGTCTAACTATCAAAAGAAATGCTAAGTGATCAATATATTTGATTACAAGTCTTCTTGGACACTCCCACAAAACGGCTAGGGCATCTTGGAATTTCCATGTTGGCGCCACTTCCTTCCTTGAGATGCAAAATTCTGAATTTGTTATTTTAGGTAAGCTTCTCTTTCTTGGCAAATCCACAATTATTGTCTCAATCACCAATTATTGCATTATTAATCATCCTTCTAGAACTTGTCTTGTGCATCCATTTGCCCTCACACGCCATTCAGCCTTCCTTTTGTCACAAGATCTAATTTTGGTAACTTTCTCTTACTTGAATTATCTCCTTAATTGCTCCAAATCTTCAATTATGACTCCATAATTCATTCCAATCATCCCAATCTGATTTATGACATTATAGAAGGTCTCTTAATTGCATTTGATCATGCTAGGCGGCTGCCACTCTCTTCAAGAAAACCGAAAACCCTAAGTTGCACACTTGGGCTTGTTTTGGACTTCTTCCTTGCAACTCTTGTAACTATTTTTGTGGACTGATTTTGACAAAACCCAAAACATGAAAGATGCTCTAAATTAAGTCTACTTCAAGGTCCAGCTGGTTCCATGCACGCCCAATCTCACTTGAAAGGCCAAAATCACAAAACAGCCTTGTATGGACAAGCTTGGTCCAAATCTGAGAAGCCTTCCTTTCCAAAGCTCAAGGCGTTTGATCCAAGACCTGTAACACCTACAAATCACACTCATACACCAAACATAAGTATTCTAAACAAACTTTAAAAGAAGCAAACGAAAAGACAACTAAAAGCCACAGAAACGGCACCAACAAGCGGACTGAAAATCATTGGATAATCAGTTCTTAAGCTCAACAATGAGCACCCATTTAGGAGGAACATCCATTGGTTCATCTTGCACATGTTTGGTTAGAAAGGAGCCAACATCAAAACCAAGTTGGAAACCAAGGTGAAGACAATTAGTCCTCTTGGTTTGGCTCCTTGTCAAAGGCCCCTTATGATTAAGGGCACCTTGTGCAAGCTCCTCATTAGGGGGCTGCTCCTCAGCCTCATCAATCCCCCCCTCCTCAAAAGGATTCGCCCTTGAATCATCAAGATAAAAATGCTCAAAAGGGGAAAGATCACTTACATTGAAGGTGTTGGAAACTGAACCATACCTGTCTGGAGGAAGATCAAGCACGTAAGCATTTGGACCAACCTTTTGAATGACCTTAAAAGGTCCATCTCCTCTAGGCATAAGCTTGGACTTCCTCTCCTTAGGAAACCGTTCCTTCCTTAAATGCAACCAAACAAGATCTCCAGGATAAAACACAACATCTTTTCTATGCTTGTTAGCTTGTTTGGCATACTGTTTATTCTTTCTTTCAAGTTGGAGTTTAACCTTTTCATGCAACTTTTTGATCATTTCAGCCCGTTGTTTACCATCCATGCTAGTACGCTCATCAATTGGAATAGGCAACAAATCAAGTGGGGAGTGGGGTAGAAAACCATAGACAACTTCAAAAGGGGAATACAAAGACCCACTATGAACAGCCCTATTGTAAGCAAACTCAATATGTGGTAAACATTCTTCCCAATTTTTCAGATTGCTTTGGATTAAGGCACGCAACATTTGTGACAAGGTCCGATTTACCACTTCAGTTTGGCCATCTGTTTGTGGATGTGCAGTAGTAGAAAACAAAAGCTTAGTTCCCAACTTGCTCCAAAGCACACGCCAAAAATGACTCAAGAATTTACTGTCCCTATCACTAACAATTGTTTTAGGCATGCCATGCAACCTAACAACTTCTTTAAAGAATAGATTTGCAATGTAGGAAGCATCATCTACTTTGTGACAAGCAATAAAGTGTGCCATCTTAGAAAATCTGTCTACCACAACAAAGACACTATCTCTACCTCCTTTTGATCTAGGTAAGCCAAGAACAAAGTCCATAGAAATGTCCTCCCAAGGTGCACTAGGTACGTCCAAGGGTGTGTACAAACCATGAGGTTGTGTTTTGGACTTAGCTTGCCTACAAGTGATGCAACTACTACAAGCCTTTGCAACATCTGATTTCATGTGAGGCCAAAAGAAATGTTCCTTTAAAGTTTCTAAAGTTTTAAAAACTCCAAAGTGTCCCATTAATCCGCCCCCATGTGCTTCCTTAACCAGCAATTCTCGCATTGATCCCTTAGGAATGCATAATCGTTTCTCCTTAAACAAATAGCCATCATGCAAATAAAATTTACCAAAAGGAGAATCAACACATGCATCATAAATGGAAGCAAAATCAGAATCATCCTTATACAATTCCTTAACAAATTCAAAGCCAAGCAAGTGTGAAGACAACTTAGTAATCAAAGTATACCTTCTAGACAAAGCATCAGCAACTATGTTATCTTTTCCTTGCTTATACTTAATGACATAAGGAAATTGCTCAATAAATTCAACCCACTTTGCATGCCTCTTATTCAGTTTTCCTTGACTCTTAAGGTACTTCAAACTTTCATGATCAGTATGAATGACAAACTCTTTGGGTTGCAAGTAGTGTTGCCAAGTTTGTAAGGACCTTACTAGAGCATACAACTCCTTATCATAAGTAGGATAGTTCAATGCAGCACCTTTCAACTTTTCACTAAAATAAGCAATAGGATGCTTACCTTGGGTTAGAACAGCTCCAATTCCCACGCCACTTGCATCACACTCTATCTCAAATGTATCATCAAAGTTTGGCAACTTCAAGATAGGTGCTGTAGTGAGACGTCTTTTAAGCTCATCAAACGCCCTTTGTTGGGCTTCCCCCCAATGGAATCCAACCTCTTTCTTGACTATCTCATTCAATGGTGCGGCTACGGTTGAAAAGTCTTTGACAAACCGCCTATAAAAACCTGCCAAACCATGAAAGCTCCTCACTTCTCCCACACTCTTTGGTGTAGGCCATTCAAGGATGGATTTCACCTTGTCTTGATCCATTTCAACCCCTGCAGAACTGATTACAAAACCAAGAAAAACAACTTTGTCCAAACAAAAAGAACATTTCTTAAAGTTAGCATAAAGTTTTTCTTTTCTTAGCTTTTCAAAAACAGCCCTTATGTGATCCAAATGCTCTTCTAAGGTCTTAGAATAGATCAAGATGTCATCAAAATAAACCACAACAAACTTCCCAATAAAAGCTCTCAAAACTTCATTCATTAGCCTCATGAATGTACTAGGTGCATTAGTTAACCCAAAAGGCATAACTAACCATTCATACAATCCAAATTTAGTTTTAAAAGCTGTTTTCCATTCATCACCCTCTCTTATTCTCACTTGAAAATAACCACTTTTCAAATCAATTTTCGTATACCATCGTGAACCATGCAACATATCAAGCATATCATCAAGTCTAGGGATGGGATACCTATACTTTACAGTGATTTTGTTGATGGCCCTACAATCTGTACACATCCTCCAAGTGCCATCTTTTTTTGGAACAAGGATGACGGGCACTGCACTTGGGCTCATACTTTCCCTTACCTTCTCTTTGGCTAAGAGATCCTCCACTTGCCTTTGTATTTCTTTTGTTTCCTCCGGATTGGCCCTATAAGCTGGCCTATTAGGTAGGACAGCCCCTGGAATAAAGTCAATGTGGTGCTCAATCCCTCTTAAAGGTGGCAATCCGTGTGGTTCCTCCTCGGGAAACAAATCTGCAAATTCTTCCAACAAAGAAACAACACCACTAGGCAAGGTAGATGGTAAGTCATTCTTAGAAAACAAACATTCAACACTATCTTTGTAAAGCATCACCAAAACAGTTTTGTTATCATACAAATTGGCATGTGTAACTTCACGAGATTTTGCAAAGAAAGCATGCTTCTTAGGTGGATGTGAAATTTGTGAGGTGGATGCTTGTGAAAGTGTTTGAACCGTGGGTGAGGGTGGACTGATTTGGGCCGTGGGTTGTGTACCCTTGGCCGAGGAGTTTGTGGCCTCCAAAAGGCTTCTTCTCTCCTTTTTAAGAACCTCTAAGAACCTTTTTTCAGCCTCCTTTTCCTTAGGATCTGAATGGTTCTTCTTCATCCTCTTAGCATCCTCATAAACTTTATGTGGAGACAGTGCATGTAACTTAAACTTTTTGCCATTAAAAGTAAAAGCATACATGTTCAATCTACCATCATAAATAACATGCTTGTCAAATTGCCAAGGTCTACCTAACAAAATATGACTAGCATGCATAGGAGCTACATCACACAAAATTTCATCTTTGTAGCCGCCAATAGATAAAGAAATCAGAACTTGTTTAGACACATGAATCTCACCACAATCATTTAGCCAAGATAACCTATAGGGATGGGAATGATCAATCATAGGTAAATCTAGCTTTCTAACAAGTTCAATACTTGCAACATTAGCACAAGATCCACTATCAATAATTAAAGTGCAAGTTTTGCCTTTTACCAAACAATGGATGTGGAAGATGTTCTCCCTTTGCAAGCTTTCTTCTTCCTCCTTCATGTGTGCACTTAAGGCTTTTCTTACCACAAGAAAGTCCTTATAAGCACCCTCTTCATCACTCTTTATCTCCTCAGCTGAGTCCTCTTGGTATTCTTCCTTTGTGGATTCTTCTTCCTCCTCTTCGGAATAGAATTCATTTGTCTCCTCAAGGTACAACACTTTCTTGGCATTGGGGCAGTCCCTTGCATAATGCCCTCTCCCTCTACATTTAAAGCACTCAATCTCCCTTGTCCTTGGAGGGTTTGCGGTTGCCTTGCCTTTGCCTTTGTCGTTTTGACCTAGATTTGCACCATTGGTCCTTTGAGTGAAGTGTGGTTTGTTTGGAGTGTTAGGGCTGTTTTGACCAAGGGTGTTTGAACTTGGCCGTGTTCCTCCATTGCCATTAGACCTAGGCTGCACTTTAGAAAAAGAAGAAGCATTAGTTCTAAAACCAAATCCACTAGTAGAAGAACGTACCTTTAATTGCCGCTCAATTTTCTCAGCTTTGTGAACCATGGAATTTAGATCAACATAGGTAGTGAGTTCAAGTTGAAACCCAATCTCCTTATTAAGACCTCCCAAAAACCAAGCCATGGTTGCCTCCTCAGTTTCTTCAGTATCAGTTTTTATCAACAAACTTTCTAACTCCTTAAAGTATTCATCCACACTTTTATTTCCTTGAGTTAGGCATTGCAACTTTTGGAACATGGATCTCTCGTAAGATTCTGGAATGAATTTCTTTCTCATCTCATATTTCATCTCATCCCAAGTTCCAATTGTTGGTTGTCTAGTCCTTCTTCGTATACTTTGAGTTTGGTCCCACCAAATCAAGGCATAGTCCAAGAACTCGATACTTGCATATCTCACTTTTTGCAATTCAGTATAGTTGGTATAGGAAAAGATCATGTCAACTTTTCTTTCCCACTCAATGTAGGCTTCAGGGTCACTTTTGCCATAAAAGGGTGGAATGTTTATTTTGGTTTTCAAATAATCATCCTCTTGAGGCACATGCCTCCTAGGTTGTATTCGGCCTTGTGGCCTTGGGTATACCTCCTCTACCTCTTCCTCTTCATAGTAATCATTCCATTCCTCCCTAACAGGTTGTTGTCTCATTCCGTGTCTCCTATCTCCTCTACCCCTTGCTCCTCCTCTACCTCCCATGCTTGTGGACCCCTTAGGTTCAGTTCCACAGGATGTTTGGCCTTGGTTTTGAGGTGGGGGCTGTTCTTGGGTAGGAGGTGTGTTGGATGTCATCCTTGCTTCCCACTCATCCAACCTAGATTGCATAGTACTAAGCATTTGTGCCATCTTTTCCATGGAAAATTCCACTTTGTCTCCTCCTCCTTGGGTACTGTTTGAACCATCCATGGCAACCTGAAATGCTTTCACAAACAAGAAAAGAAGAAAACGAACACAAGAAACAAAGGTGAGTTGTTAGTGAAAACAAAAAGGAAAACGAAAATCTGTTTGGCCTTTTTTGTCCTCCCTTGTTTTCTCTCAATTGTTCAAGTGTTTTTCCTTGGCCAATCTTGAGCTAGAACCTCTTAAGGCAAGTCCCAAATTGGCTAACCACAATCTGTTTTGTTTTTCTGTTCTCTCAAGGTTCTTTTGCCTTCAAAAACACCAATTGATCAACAAGTGGTAAAACAGCTTCAAGAAGTTTAGAGCACAATTTTAAACACACTTAATAACTATGATTCAAAGAAACAAGAAACCAAAAGTGATGTAGTTGGTTGAACCAAAGAATTGCTAGGGGTTGTCCTGGGCAATCTTTAATTAAACCAACTTATGCAATATCAAATGCAAGCTCTTTGATTGATAGTATGAATGTGTATCCAAGGTTGAGAATTTAAGGCTTTATGTGTGTTGTTTTTGGGGTTGGATAGTAGATGCAAAAAGAGGGAACTTTTGGTCAAAAGGAACTTCTTTTCTCTTCCTTTCTTTGTGCACTTCTTTTTGTTGCTTTTGTGCACGTTTTCTTTTCCTTTCTTTTCCTTTTTTTTTGACGTTCAAAGCAGCCTTGATGCAACCTTTGTTTGCTTTTGTGAGAATCAGTTGTGTATGCTTGAAAGATGAGCCTTTTTGTGTTTGTATGGATGTGTAGTAGAAAACAGATTTTTCCTTGGATACCAATACAACCAAAACAAACAAACTTGTATTCAATATCACACAAGCAAATTTAATTAAAAGCTTCGATAACAACAAGGTGTTTGACTCAAAGGTAGCTTCTTTTAGGCCTTGGGCTGATTTGAGATGGAGTTAAATCCTATTCAATGCAAACAACAATGATCCTATGATTAAGTGTGTTAAAGATGAGATCTTTAATGATAGGTGATCAATATTGATGCAAAAGGTGAAGCCTTTTTTTGTGGTTTTCGTTGGACTGAAGAAAAGAACAATCTTTGTTTTTGTTTTGATGAAATGAAGCAAAAGATCAATTTTTTTTTTGTCAAGAAACGTTTTTTTTTGAATGATTGAGAATAACAAGAATGACACAAATGACACAAGAAAAGATATTTGAGATGAAGATAAACGAGAGCTCTGATACCACTTGATACGAATATGGTTCGTATGTTGATGTTGTCCCGATCTTTCTTCACTCTCCAAACGTCCCTCAAGCCTTGAATGTGATGGACAATGGTGCCAAGCAACCACCTTCCTTTCAAGCCTCCAAATTTGTTTGGTTATATGTGTTTCAATCCGTCCAATCCAACCAGTCACTCCTAATCCTTGGATTGTGGATCACCAACAAGGAACACACAATCCTTAATTGGGTCTAGCCTTGATTTAGATATGTGTAAACCAAAGGAAAAACACAAACTTTTATTCAAGAAACTCAAGAACAAAAGACAATACAAAACCGTATGGTTCTTAGTCTCAAAGATGAAAATAGTCTAACTATCAAAAGAAATGCTAAGTGATCAATATATTTGATTACAAGTCTTCTTGGACACTCCCACAAAACGGCTAGGGCATCTTGGAATTTCCATGTTGGCGCCACTTCCTTCCTTGAGATGCAAAATTCTGAATTTGTTATTTTAGGTAAGCTTCTCTTTCTTGGCAAATCCACAATTATTGTCTCAATCACCAATTATTGCATTATTAATCATCCTTCTAGAACTTGTCTTGTGCATCCATTTGCCCTCACACGCCATTCAGCCTTCCTTTTGTCACAAGATCTAATTTTGGTAACTTTCTCTTACTTGAATTATCTCCTTAATTGCTCCAAATCTTCAATTATGACTCCATAATTCATTCCAATCATCCCAATCTGATTTATGACATTATAGAAGGTCTCTTAATTGCATTTGATCATGCTAGGCGGCTGCCACTCTCTTCAAGAAAACCGAAAACCCTAAGTTGCACACTTGGGCTTGTTTTGGACTTCTTCCTTGCAACTCTTGTAACTATTTTTGTGGACTGATTTTGACAAAACCCAAAACATGAAAGATGCTCTAAATTAAGTCTACTTCAAGGTCCAGCTGGTTCCATGCACGCCCAATCTCACTTGAAAGCCCAAAATCACAAAACAGCCTTGTATGGACAAGCTTGGTCCAAATCTGAGAAGCCTTCCTTTCCAAAGCTCAAGGCGTTTGATCCAAGACCTGTAACACCTACAAATCACACTCATACAACAAACATAAGTATTCTAAACAAACTTTAAAAGAAGCAAACGAAAAGACAACTAAAAGCCACAGAAACGGCACCAACAAGCGGACTGAAAATCATTGGATAATCAGTTCTTAAGCTCAACAATGAGCACCCATTTAGGAGGAACATCCATTGGTTCATCTTGCACATGTTTGGTTAGAAAGGAGCCAACATCAAAACCAAGTTGGAAACCAAGGTGAAGACAATTAGTCCTCTTGGTTTGGCTCCTTGTCAAAGGCCCCTTATGATTAAGGACACCTTGTGCAAGCTCCTCATTAGGGGGCTGCTCCTCAGCCTCATCACCAAGACATGTCCTAGTATGTTGCATATGTTGTTTGGTGTGTTTTTGAGTTGTTTTTAGGTCAAGGAAGAATGATTGAACAAAGGCCAAACGTTCAAACACCAAGTTGAGTTGAAAGGGCAAGCTGGTAGGATGATACCTTCTTAGTATTTCAGCCATAACTCATCAACCACAACTTCAATTGACGTGATTCCAGTTGGAGATGAAAGCTAGTAGGATAAGCTACAATTTTGATGTTCATAACTTTTCTAAAAAAGTCTGCATCAATCTACACAATCGTTGCAACAAGCTGGCTGCTTAGTCACTGCTTCCAAAGGTCCACATCTGCAAGCAGGTCAACTTCAAACGGGCATAACTCACTCATCCCAGATCCAAACGACGTCATTCTGGTGTCTAAACACATCTGCAGAGAAGGATCTACAATTCTTATTTGAAGTATAAGAGCTAAATCGGTCTGGAAGGTTATGTTATAATTCAAAACAGAAAACTGCTCAAAAACTGGACAGATTTCAGTTTCTTGACTTTTCAAGAAGACTTTTCAACCAATCAGCTGCAAGGGGCACTCCAACTCATCAAGGACATCCTATATAATATTCCAAAGCAAGGAGAAGCTGGTCCAATCAAAATTCAAAGGCAAAATCAACTTGCAACCAAAAGGGAGTTTCAGCCGAAAGACAATTGCTGAAGTCATCAAAAGTTTTCCAAGTTGCACTTTGTTTAACTTTCTTTCTTTGCTCCTATTGGACCCCTAACGTTTTGTGTCTTTCTTAGAATTCTTGTTTAGCTTATTTAAAGTAGCTAAAAACGTTTGTAAATGGCAGAATTCCAATATACAACAAAACAGCAACTTTGCACCAAAAACTATTTTCAGTTTTTCCATTTGAATCATTTGATTCCCTTCAAGTTTTTGAATCATAACTTGATTGTATTACTTCTATAGCTTGGGATGGATATTGTTTGGAAGGGTTTAAGCTTGTCCAAATAAGTTGAGATCATTTGCTGAAGCTGATTCATCTTCTCGGCTGAATTCTGGACGATTGAGTTGCTTGGTGTTCTTGGAATATTCTGCATCTTCTTCCATGGTTCCAGCTGAGTTTATTGAGTTGAAGAAAGGTCCTAAATAGCTGAGTGATTGTGCATCAAATAATTTATTCACGCATTTCGTAAGCACGTAGCATTTAAATCATGCATTTGTAAATCACTCAAACCTTTTTTCTCAACAATCTCCCATTTTTAATGATTTGCAAAATAACATTGGTCCATGATTTAAATGTGATTGCTCCTCCTACAATTATGCACAAATTTAAAATTTGAATTCATATCGTGCTCCCCCTTAAATCAAGCTTCTCTCTCCCCTTTGCACCTCCTTAAATCATGCTTTTCTCTCCCCTTCCCCTTTATTTTGTAAATGTCATCAAAAGTACAAGTAAGAATGGAAACAAATAGCAGTTTATAACATATCAATGGAAATCATGCATTTTTAATGCGTCCTTAAGGGTTATTGATTCAACTCTTTGCAAATGTAACTTTTGGTACCCAAACTTGGGTGACCTTTCTTGGTCTTACAAAAGGTGAAAAGAGAGATGAAGAAACAATATAATAAATGTTAGTGGCATTTCTATTTGGCCTATAGCCGACATTGTCATAATAAGCATAATGTGATTTTCGATTTTGATATGCATTTCGGTTTGTATGAATAATTTGTGATCTAGATGCAATAGTGTGATATGAATGTCGCGTATGCATCAATGGTTTCCTTTCATATCTATATTGTACATGATTATACATTGCATATGATGAAAAAGTAGTACGATGAGATATAATGGGTTGTGCACTAGACATCTTCTTAGACTGCATAGTTGCATGCGGTTTCTTCGATAAAGATAAAATAAAATTAGTAGATTTGTTTTGTACCTAATTATCTTCAATGTACCCTAGCCCGGTTTTGTTAGTTTCATGTTTTTGCGTAAGTAATGAGGCGATCTAACATGCAAGTTCCTCTATTGAATCGTTTTACGGTTTTTTCTAGATCTTCGTTTCTTGATCTCAAATCTGACATCTCGGCTTTCATTACCACATTTGCGTATGTCAAGGATTGAATTTCAGATCTCAATGAAACGTTTCTTTTCTTTTCGTATGTCAACATTTGTGTTAGAGGATTCTAACAATTTCTTGTCTTCAATTAAACGTTTCTTTTCTTTTCCAATAGGCTTAGAAAACTTATGTAATTCAAGATATTGAACATACAAATCATCATACAATGGTTCAGAATCGGAATCAGAATCAGAATTTACCTCACTATCAAAAGGTGGAGGCCTTTGGCTTGACATACCTTCTTGCTCGGTTTTGTGGCTAGTGGATGCGATCTCACAAAGATTGTTAAATCTTCTTGTAGTGAGTATGCCTGCTCTCTGATACCACTTGTAGGACCTATATAGCATCACTAGAAGGGGGGTTGAATAGTGAGTGCGAAAAAATTGGTTTTAAAACTTTTTGAACCAAATTAATCACTTCTGAAAACAGATTCTGTTTTCAGACCCTGATTTTATTTATCTAAATGATCTGTTTATAGACATTCAAAAATTATGAAAGTTGGTGAGGATATGCTCTCAGATGTTATGAATGACTCACAAAAATTTTAAATTAAAACTCCAAGCCTAACCCCCTTAAAAACACGTGTTTGTTCTGATTGTGCAAATCTGCCAGAAACTGTACTCCGAATTGAAAATTTTTATACTATTAATTAGGAACTCTAAATGACTTGAAAACGTTATGGTTTCACCCTCAAGATGTTTATGTTAATGGGTTGAAACAGTTTTTGAAAATTACTTTGGTAAGTACATCAATCACGTTGATGTTCTCAACCTTTGCAAATCTGATAATAAGATTGCAATAGTCTCAGAACTATTAACGTTTGACTGACTTATACTTATCCAAATGAGGTGACACTTGTGCCAAATGAAAGAAAGGATGTGTGGCTATATTTCGACAAAATTTGGTGATTTTTGAAAATCGTTTGCTATTTTTACCGTTGCAATGAAAACGATGCAGAAAACCAGAAACTGAAAGTAGAAGTGCTGAAAAGTAAGAGCACCAAAAATTTTATACTGGTTCGGTTAAAACAACCTACTCCAGTTTTCAATGACACCTTTTTCGTTTTCAATAAACACAAAAACACCTTACCACAAGGGTGACTGGAGTTAAACACCAACTCTACCCTTTTAAAATCAAATAATCAAACAAAACAATCATGAACAACACCACCGATCGAATGAAGGTTTGCTCACACCTTGATCAATCTTTATAAGAAATGAATGAGTGGAGGTGGTATAATCAAAGTGTATATAATATGTGGAATATATGAATGATAGGCTTGAGGCTAAGAAGAAGAGATAGAAAGGAAGAAGAGAGTAGTCTTGCTTTTTGTACTTGTAAGAATATCAATTTTTTGCTTAGCCTTGACTTGCACCATCTTCTTCTTTTCATAACCTCTTAGCCGCCACCTAGGGTTACTCTTCCTCCTTGAGAATTGTCTTGAATGCCCTTGGAAGATTGCTTTGTGTAAAAGATGACACAACCTTGCTTACTTGGTGCAATAGGATTGGAGGGATGACTTTTCTTTGCCTAGTTGTCACTTGTTGATTGACCATCACTGATCCACCTGGCACCCTTTAAATGAGCTGTAAATTCTTCAAAAAATCTAAGACATGTGCTCAACATCAAGATGAATAATTACCATATAATCACAATTTAATCCTCTTAAATTTTGAAAGACAATCGAAGACAAACACATGGTAAAAATCGGCCAGCTATCCTTCCATGTGTTGAAATTTTCAGCATGTGGTTTTTTTTGAATTCTTTCCTTATGTGTTGCCCTCTTCAATCTCACCAATCTTTTGTGGCATGTCTTCCACCAATTGAAGTTCCAAATAAGCTCCACCTAGGCTCCAAGAATTCTAAGAATGGCATGTGATAGGAGGCTGCATGTGCTAAAATTTTCTTTTGGTAAGCTTTATCAAATAATGAATAATATTGACACATATATGGTAAATTATGATCAGCCTTAATTTGAATTTTCTAGAACACTTTAACGTGTCTTGAATGTGTAAAAAATGTCTAGATACATGTTACACCAATGCCAAAAACATTCCATGTGTGTATGTTCGTAGAAAACCGAATTTTCGACTTTCGTCGATTATGCGATTTTTCTCCGATTAATTTCAAACCTCTTACACATGTAATATATATCATGTCACACATAATATACATAAAATGAGGTATATATTCAGCACCAATGCTGAGTATAAAACGTCTCATGTGTCAAATTAGAATTGAGTTTGAATTCTCCACAAATCGGCTAAGTTATGGGTGATTTGTGTGGGCAAACATGTTATGACCTTGTGGCTGATTGTAACATGTGGATCATGAAATTTTTGAATAACTTTGATGCATATAGGCTGGCCATCTTTATATGGCAAGTACGTGACATGTTGGTGAACTTTCGGTAGTCACCTGATACAACAATTTTCGATTTATGACCTTGTGACATGTCATTATAATTTTGACGTCACCATGACTTGTAAAATATGTTATAAGACCTGAATATACTTATAGATATGAGGTGTGTATAGTGGTGCGACGTCGACGTACATTTATACTATATGTGACGTGTCCGTGGTACGTCGGAATATACATATATAGTGCCTTTTAAAATAATATGGATATATAGTCTCTTCGCAGCCGAGGCAGTGGAGGATGAAGATTCTATTTTACAGTACATTCCCTCATTACTAACCGCCGAAGACAATGCTTTATTGCAAGAAATACCACAGTTACCAGAAATAAAACAAGCTGTATGGGATCTAAGCCCCACAAGTGCTGCTGATCCAGACGGTTATCCAGGGAGTTTTTACAGGCATTTCTGGGGAGTCATACAATTCGATGTTATGAAAGCAGTTCAAGAATTCTATCTGGATATAAGAGTCCCACAGAGAGTGGCAGAAACAGCGGTAATTCTAATTCCAAAAATCGCCAATCCTCAAACATTTGCAGATTTTCGACCTATTTGTTTGACAAATTTTATCTCCAAGGTCATTACTCGATTGTTTTCATCTCGATTAAGTACATTGCTACCTAAGATTATCTCGTCAGAGCAGTCAGGTTTCTTGAGTGGGAGGGGTATTACGGAACTGATCTTGTTAGCTCAAGAAATGGTACACATTATTAACAAACGTCCGCGAGGAGGACATGTCATGGTTAAGCTTGACATGGCCAAAGCATTTGACAGGGTTAGTTGGCACTATCTTGATTTACTGCTGCAACGTATGGGCTTCTCATCAAGAATCGTTCGAACTTTACTTAATAATTTACAATCTACCAGTTGCTCCATTCTCATCAACGGCAAGTGATCTACTCCTTTTCCCATCAAACGAGGAGTCAAACAAGGAGATCCTTTATCCCCTTTGTCATTTATCATCTCGCCTGAGGGGTTCTCCCGGGGGCTGAAAACACTCATGGCGTCTGGTACAATAAAAGGATTCACCTCTGGCTGTGTCCCGAGTATCTCTCATTTGGGATTTGCTGATGACTTGGTTTTCTTAAATGGTTCATCGTCTAATCTCCAAAAGTTTCGAGCGTTTTTGACAGCATACCAGAGAGCCTCAGGACAACTAGTAAATTATCATAAAAGTCAAGTGGTTGTAGGCACGGGAGTTAATGGACAAATGACATCTGCGGCCTTAGGAATGCGACTATCATCATTGCCAATCAAGTATCTTGGATCCTATCTATTTAAGGGTGTGAACAGATCCCGGTATTGTTATTCACTTATCACTCACTTTGAAACCAAACTAAATACTTGGTCCAATAAGTTGCTGTCGATGGCTGGACGATTGGTGCTATTGAAACATGTTTTATGTACGATGCCCATACATATTATTGCAAGCTCTCGTTTGCCAAAGAGTGTAATTGATATCTTGCATCGCAAAATGGCCTCTTTTCTCTCGAATGATAGGTACTACTGGAAATCATGGAATTCTCTATGCTGCTTAGAAAAAAACGGTGGACTGGGAGTTAGAAGTCTGACTCATATTCAGAAAGCATATGACAGTCAACTCTGGTGGAAATACCATCACTCTGATACATTATGGGCTGAATTTTGTAGGCGCAAATATGGTAATCGTCAATCATTGTATTCTCACATCTATGACTCACCTACATGGAAACGTATTTATCGCATAAATGATTTCATGGAATTACACACCCAACGATCACCACAATACATTCAATGGATATCGGACAACAACGGCCAGTTTTCTATAAAATCAGCATATAATGTCATCAGCATCACAGATTCTCCACGTTCTGAATCGCGATATATTTGGTGCAAGCAATCTCCTCCAGCTTTGCAGCTTTTCTTATGGAGGCTATGGAATAGAGCCTTGCCCATGGTTGATCATCTGAAACTTTGGCTCACAATACTTCCATCGCAATGCCCATTTTGTGGAGTTTCCTCAGATTCCCAAGATCATGTATTCCTACGTTGTCCGAAGGTACAACCTTTGTGTCTGGAAATATCCATGGTTTTCTCAGGTCCAATACAATACAGCAATACCATTACAGGCCATCTTTACAGGTGGTGGCGACTAGCCAATCAAACTACCATGACTGGTTAGCTACGAGCCGTAGTTCCTTCGATTGTGACATGGATAATATGGAAGGAATATGCGTCAATATGTTTTGGATCAGAAAAATTTATCTATACTCGACTGTTTGAATGGGTAAGAAGCACTATCTATGCATGGTGTGCAGCAATGAATGAGAAAAAGTTTACAATGACAATGCCTCATCTCGTGGCTCTTCATTTCTCGCCTACATTAAGCACAAAGAGAATTCGGCTCGTACGATGGGAATTGCCACCTTCAGGTAAGCTCAAATTAAATCAGTGGGACGATCTCAAGCAGCTGGCGGAGCTATTGTGCGAGGACATCATGGTCAACTGATTTCAGCTATTAGTTTTGCTCTTCCTCTGGCTTCTCCAATGCATGCGGAACTCATGACGTTAACACTAGCCTTGATCTACTATGCAAGAGAATATAGCAATATCATTATTGAAACTGATTGTAAATCACTGCTACCATTACTCTTGGACTCTAGAAGGATAACGGGAATCTTCGCGGATGCTATTCGCCGCGCAATCATGTTCTTATCTCTTAATCAATCCACCGTTCAGCATTGTCCAAGGGAAGCGAACACAGCAGCCCATCTATTAGCACGACATGGTTATAGAGCATATGGCGTTCAGTGTTATACGACCCTTCAGGCTCTTACCACTGAGGTTAGGGGGCAATACGCTTGGATCTACAGCTACCAGCTCTACGCCTTTGATGAAGATGTTAGCGATCTCTATTCTTGGTTGCCTGTGTTTATATTTAACACATGCAACTTGGGTGTATCTCTCACTTCACCGTTATTATTTCATTACATTTTCTTATGGAAACTGCGTTCCTTTCTGGATGTCGCCTTGGTTCTATGTGAATCAAGGCGACATGGGTATGTGCTCTTCAAGGCCTCTTGCTTTCTTTTACCTTAGCTATACGTTTCTGATTTTTGCTCTCATGTTTGTTAATGAGGTGAAATGTTCTGAAACTTCTTCTTGGAATCGATACTCTTCTTCGTTCATTCTCAGTGGAGTCTCCACAACACTTTGGCTGATATTCACCCTTTTGAAGTCACATCTTCGGCAGCAAGGTGGCATGCCTAGATTCATTATTTCGCGCTACTCTATCATCAGAGCATTGGAGGTTTCATCGACCATATATTCCATGTCAGACAATTCTGTTATTTCATATATGTATATAATTTCATCTACAACTGAAATACTTCATCGCTCCAATCATATAAATATGCACGCTTTTCCCTTCGCCAAGGTTTTATCCATAAGGGTGGTTTTACTTGGCAATGTTTTAATGCGACATATCATATATGATTGGAGGTTGAAAGTCCTTAGCTCACTTCATCATTTGTTTACTTATGCGGACACATTGTAATATGGTTTCCCTCCACCACAAGTGAGGTTTTTCTAATAATATATCATCTTATATATATATATATATATATATATATATATATATGTAAATGGCGTGTGAAATGAATGGGATGAGGATATTTTCCATTTCAAAATTGTTGCCATATAGCTCTCTCCAAATATGTCTTCATTTGATGAACTAGTTAGTTCATTAACTTAAGCACTCTATTTGATGAACTAGTTTAGTTCATTAATCATGACACCTGAAAATAGTATAAGGACAACAAATTTTTGCAATATGATGTAAGTTTTAATGCTTCATGGCTCGTTAGTATGGCAATAATATATATAAGCATGTAAAGCATGTTTATTACATAAGCATGTCAAGTAATAATTTATTCATACATTTCATAAGCACGTAGCATTTAAATCATGTATTTGTAAATCACTCAAACCTTTTTTCTCAACACAAGAGCTAGATATTTGAGGATATACAGCCTACCATTATCTAAAACTTTCATGAATGTTAAACTAATATACAATAGAATCCAAAGTAAAGAATACAACTGGTATATTAAAAGTGTCCCCACCGAAGGTACAGATAAGGGAAATAGCTAAAGTAATCAACAAAATTGACAAAAGGGAAGAAAAGCAAACTTCATATGGATACAACTCAAATCTAAAGACAGTATATACAAATGCTAAATTTAGTAACGAAATGAAGACTTTTACTTATTACAGAATGAGCAGAATATTTCGTACACACATTGCAGTTAATACAGAAGCATATACATTCTAGATTGTCAAACAAGGAGACTTTTAACAATATCTACTTATTACCAAGTATACAGAGCATAAATGTCCACTAATGCATGAAGCATAAAAGAAATTTTCAGTGATTCTGAGGTAGCTTTTGTATACCTTGTGAACTTCGGGATTCAGTACATGGTTTACTTCTAGGAAGTAATGGACAAATATATGACGTAACTTGGTTGTACACAGAAGAAAATAACGCTATCTTAGTAAAAACACCTAGCATTACCTAGTTGGTTTCATATACCATCAGATAAGTATGTGTATGTAGGATAAACAGTAAGGAACCAAGTAATCAGGTTCTTTAGTAGTAATGTGCCTTATAAACCTAATTGTGTCATTAAACAAAGCACGTGCAAATATACTATAACAACTATATATATATATATATATATATATATATATATATATATATATATATATATATATATATATATGTTGTGATATATCATGTTTGAATGATTGCAAAATGCATATGTGAGCATGTAGATTGTTGTGATATATTGCAAAATGCATATGTGAGCATGTATGTGTGTATAACGTTTAAAGTATATGTGTGCATGAGATTGAATTTATGAGCTAGAATTTATGAGCTAAATGTGAAATTGATTGAATGAATCAAGATTGAACAAGTTTGATTAAGATCATGAGATTGAACTTGGCCAATTCAATCACATGTCTAAATCAAGACATGTTCAAACTGATCTTAGATGACATATATATGCCAATACATGTTAATTATATGATCTAACCAAGCCTTGAAGTCACATGACTTACAATATAAGGCAAATTGCTCGGTTTAGTATTCTATTGCAGGTTTTGGTTCATATCTTGAGCAAATGAACTCCAAATTGAGTCATTCAAAAGCCCACATGATCCTTATTCAATTTAGAATCTAATTGGCTGAGGAGAAGCATGCTTGACACGGATAAAAACTGAGTTGACACGGTGGTGAAGCTTATTGACCTTTATAAGGGTTATTTTGGTAATTTCACCATTTGGACTTCTCATTCTTATTTGGTCTTCTTCCAACTGATTTATATGATCATATGACACATTTATAAGTCATGTCACATCATGGCAAAAATGAATCTGGAGCAGCACCATGTCTAGGTTCATCCTAGGACAAAATTCCTATTTTTGTGCTAAGGGGTATTCTGGTCTCTTCACTTGCCAATGGATCTTCTAATGTGTTATATATTGTTTATATGGTGTTTATATGTGTTTATGTCACATATAGTACATGTCCTATATTTATGGAAACGGGCAGCATGGGCAGCATGGTATCTCAATTGGAATTCTTATATTATGGTTATCACATATATGGTTTTCTTGGAATTCTTGGCATTCTTCATATGGTATTCTATGCTACATGTTGAAGACATAAATGGCTATATATTATATGTGTGCAAACGGATATTGGCACACAAATCATGTTCAAATTTTCAGATTTTGAACAAGTCAAGGCAAGTTGAAATAAATCCTATTTTGGTGCTGATTTCAAATGATTATTCTTGTATATTTTGGAGCTGGTTACAAACGGCTATCTTGGTTCAAAAATGGAGCAAAATTTCGTATGCTATATGGTCAAGATTCAGGTTATAATGTGTGACAAAAACAAGTCCTACAATGTAGCAAATTTGAAGCAAAAGTCTCTCAACCAATGCCATGCAACGGCTATATGATTGAAGACCAAGTCAAATTCAAAGGCTTAGCTGAATTCTCTCTATCTTTTAGCTACATTCCAACGGCCATTTAGTGTTCAAAATGAGGAGATAAAATTGTGTAAAATACATGCCAATTCAGCTGCACACATGGCAAGTTATTTACACATGGACATTGCTGATTGGGAGCTGCCTTTTAAACGTTCAAATGAAGTCATTTTCCACCTCATTCCAACGTTTATAATGGGATAAGATGAAGGGTAAAAGTTCAGTTTGAAGACCAATTCAAAGCAACAAAAGATAAGCTTAAGTTTGAAAGCTAGAAAAGTGCTGAAATCTCTCCATTCTTCAACCATTCCAACGTCTACTTTGAGGAGCCTTTAGGCTGTCCTCTTGGCTATAAATAGCTCCAAAGATGAAGAGTAAACGTGCACCAACGAAAAACAAAAGAAAAGCAAGCAAGACATTCAGCTCTTTGTCTCCATTCTTCTCTTCTACTCTTCTATATTGAAGAACACATTTGCAGCAAGCTTTATGATTGTATAGTTCTTCATTTCTTGTCATTTCAACACCTTTAAACGACATATATTGTAAGGGAGAAGCTGGTGTATAAAGCTAACTCCTTAGAGGTGAGCAAAAGGTGCAAAGGTGCAAAGGTGAAACAAACTAGTTGCTGTTTGTTTTGGTGAAGTCTCTTGAAGAAGTTGGTGAAAAGCTTCTTCCTTTGGCTTTGTAAGGTGACTTTGGTGTTTGGTGTTTAGTGAAATCCAAGAGAAGGTGTCTCTTGGGACTGGAGTAGGTCACATTGACCGAACCAGGATAATTCCTTGTGTTCTTTACTTATTTCCTGCACTTACTGTTTTCTGTCTGAGAATTACGCTAACTTGGCACGCATAATTGAACAGGCAAACAGTCTTAGAATTGCATGAATTTTGGATATATTATACTTCAATGTGTTAGCTTTCATTAGCCGCAAGAATCACTAAATTCTAAGGAGTTTAGCATATTCAAATCGTCTTCACAAAATTGTTGCTACATTCTGTGAACAATTCTGACCAGTGTGCAAAACTTGTTCAATTTGAATAGGTTATCCTGCGAATCTTGAAGTGAGCCTTATATCAAATTAAACTAGACATCATAAGGTTTAATTTGACATAAGATTCATCAAAATAGCACGGGTAGATTTTGAGATATCATCGTTTGAAGTTAAGCTAACATTTTGCCTGAAACTGCCAGAATTGCACACTTTACTTATCTTGCTTATTTGAACGTGCAAACTTGCTTGGAATTGACTGAATTTTTTATGACATACTATAAACATCCTAAACTTGATCTCTGCCAAGTTTGAGAGCTTGCACAGGTGTATAAGTGGTTCAACCAAAGCGCTCAAAACAGTGAACTGTTTCTGGAAATTCCAGAATCTGAGGCTAAAGAGGCAAAGGGGTCTTCAAACAAGTTTTTGAAGGTAATTGTAGTGTAATTTCCGCTAACCCACTATTCACCCCCCCCCTCTAGTGGTGCTATACAGGTCCAACAAGTGGTATCAGAGCAAGGTTGAGCACCATATTCTTATTTGAGCTGAAAACAGTTTACACTCCAAGTTGCAAAGTTGCTGGAAATTTTCTGGTTGTCTTATATTCTTCATATTTGGTATCTACAACAAGGTGACACTTTCTTTCCTTCTTATAAGTATTTTAAACGTTTTCTCACACACTAAGAAGCATGTCTAAGTCACACATGAAAATAGAATTAGAAGGCATGTCCACACAAAGACCACCTCTTTTTGATGGAGAAAACTTTAGTCATTGGAAACTTAGGATGAAATTGTTCTTAATGGCTATTGATATAGACTTGTGGTCTATCATTGAAGATGGACCTTATGTGCCTACTAAGCATGTTATAATTGATGGCTTATCACAAGAAGTTGAGAAATATAGAAAAGATTGGAGTGATGAAGATAAAAAGAAAATGAGTCTTAATGCTAAAGCAATGCAATTATTGTTGAATGGTTTAAGTAGGAGTGAATCTGCCTATGTCTCTTCATGTTTAAGTGCAAAGGATATGTGGAAATGCCTTGAAATGAAGCATGAAGGAACTAATCAAGTAAAGGAATCAAAGATTAACATGTTAATGACTACACTTGAAACATTTCATTTACTGCCTAATGAATCAATTGTTGATATGGATTTAAGGCTTACAAACTTATACAACTCACTTGAATCCCTTGGTAAAACGTTTTTGATGAAAGAAAAAGTGCAAAAAGTTTTGAGAAGTTTGCCAATTGAATGGGATGCCAAAGTTAGTGCCATTGAAGAAAGCAAAGATCTTTCTCAAATAAAACTTGATGAATTGATAGGTTCTTTAAAAGTTTATGAAAACAAGTTGAATATAAGAAAGGCTGAAACTAGTAACAAGTCTAAATCACTTGCATTTGTAACAAATGAACCCGAATCATCTAATCAAGCCGAGTATGAAAGTGATGATGAAAGTGATGAAGAAGACATAATGTTGTTAGCTAGGCGTTTAAGGAAGTTTTTCAAGAAAAGACCAACTAAAAGACAAGCAAAATCAGCTGCCCCTATCAATGTGAAATCTAACAAACAAGATGGTAAATGGTATGATAAAGAACTTAAGTGTTATGAATGTGGCAAACAAGGACACATATCATATGATTGTCCAAACAAGAACAAAAACCGTGACATGGATGAAAAGACAAGGACACAAACTAGAGTAGAACCTAAGCAAAGGAGGAAGAAAGCTCTTAAGGCAAGCACTTGGGATGACACATCTTCATCCGAATCCGAGGAGGAACCTGAAGTTGCACAAACATGTTTGGCTTCAAAGTCTACAAATGAGGTACATAACATCAAAGAAAGACAAGTGGCTGGTTATAACAACAAAGAAGATGAAAAGAACAAAACCAATTGGATAGTTGATAGTGGTTGCTCAAGACATATGACGGGCAACAAAAATTTGTTTAGCACACTTAAAAACGTTGCAAAAGGTGGCAAAGTTACCTTTGGAGACAACAACCAAGGCCAAATAATTGGCAAAGGCAAGGTTGGTGATCCAAACAAGTTTGAGATCAAAAACGTCCTACTTGTAAGTAACTTAACCTTTGAGCTTTTAAGTGTTTCTCAACTATGTGACAACAACTTGAATGTTTTCTTCTCCTCCACTTCTTGTAAGATAATGGATAAAAACAATCAAGTTGTGTTAAAAGGAAAACGTGAAGGAAACATATATGTGCTTAACATGGATGATATGCTAAATAGTAACACAAAATGTCTTGTTTCACATGAATCTGATCCCAATCTTTGGCATAGACGTTTAGGACACATAGGTATATCAACCTTAGAAAAACTACACGCTAAAAGTCTTGTTAAAGGATTGCCTAAACTTAACTTGAATGATTTTCAACTATGTGAATCTTGTATCAAAGGCAAACATGTTAGAGAATCCCTTAAGCCTAAAACCAAGGTCACAACGTCAAGAATACTAGAACTCTTGCATATAGACTTATTTGGTCCATGTAGAACAAGAAGCTTAGGTGGAAGTTATTATGTATGTGTAATAGTTGATGATTTCTCAAGATATACTTGGACATTGTTTCTTGCTTCAAAAGATGAAAGTGCATCATCTATAGCTAATCAAATTAGACAACTTGAAAATGAACATGAATCACATGTTATTAAGATAAGGAGTGATAGAGGTGGTGAGTTTAAAGATAGTGTATTAATCAAATTCTGTAATGAAAAGGGTATAAAACATGAATTCTCCCCACCAAGAACTCCTCAACTTAATGGTGTAGTTGAAAGAAAGAATAGGACTATTCAAGAAGTAGCAAGAACAATGATGGTAGAAAACAAAGTACCTAAATTCTTATGGGCTGAAGCAGTAAACACTTCAAGTTATATGATCAACAGACTATCAATAAGAAAGAAATTGAACAAAACACCATATGAAATCTTAAATGGACGACTCCCAAAGGTAAACTATCTAAAAGTCTTTGGTTGTAAATGCTTTGTATTGAACACAAAAGATAACTTAGATAAGTTTGATCCTAAGTCTGATGAACATATATTTGTGGGATATTCAATGAACTCTAAAGCATATAGATGTTATAATGCACAAACAAGAAAGATAGTTGAATCTATACATGTGAAGTTCAATGAAAATGCATATCTCCAAACAAGTAATCAACATGAAATCTATGTACCAAATGATCAAATACTTCATGATGAAGATGAACTTATCCTACCACCTACAAATGAACAAATTGAAACACCAAATCAAACTCTTGAAATGCATGAAGTTCAAACTCCCCCTACACAAGAACATAATGAAGAAAATGTGCCTAACCAACCTATTGAACATCATGAACCTATTGAAGATGCACAACCAAGTAATTGGTGGCAAATAAGAGATAAACAAAAGCATCCTCAAGAACTTATCATAGGAGATGTAAATCAAGGGGTTAGAACACGTAGGCAAATAGATCCTAATGAATATGATCAATGGCATGCACTTATATCCCAGATTGAACCTAAGAATGTGAATGATGCCTTAAACGATGCATATTGGATAGATGCAATGCATGAAGAGTTAAACCAATTTGAAAGAAACAATGTGTGGGATTTAGTACCTAAACCCGAGGATAAATCAATCATTGGAACTAAATGGGTGTTTAGGAACAAAATGAATGAACAAGGGGTTGTAGTAAGAAATAAAGCAAGACTTGTAGCTCAAGGATATAATCAAGAAGAGGGTATTGATTACGATGAAACATTTGCCCCCGTAGCAAGATTAGAATCCATACGCCTCTTACTAGCTTTTGCATGTTATAATAACATCAAATTATTCCAAATGGATGTTAAGAGTGCATTCTTAAATGGCTATATCCAAGAAGAAGTTTTTGTTAAACAACCACCAGGCTTTGAAGATCCAAAGAACCCTAATCATGTATATAAACTTAAGAAAGCCTTATATGGTTTGAAACAAGCCCCCCGTGCATGGTATGAAAGATTTGCCAACTTTTTACTAAGTAACAACTTTCAAAGAGGAACCATAGATAGTACCTTATTCTTGAAAAAGAAAGACAAAGATTTGCTTGTAATACAAATATATGTAGATGACATAATCTTTGGTTCAACTAATCCTAACTTAGTAAAAGACTTTGAAGATTGTATGAAGTCTGAGTTTGAAATGTCTATGGTTGGTGAATTAAACTATTTCTTAGGCTTGCAAATAAAACAAACATCAAGTGGTATACATATCAATCAAGCCAAATACATAAGAGATATGATAAAGAAATTCAACTTTGAAAACTTGAAACCATCTCCAACACCAATGTGTACTTCAACAAAATTAGACAAAGATGAAAATGGTGTTGCATTTGATGAAAAACTATATAGGTCTATGATTGGTTCATTGCTATATCTAACTGCTAGTAGACCTGATATTATGTTTGCAGTATGTATGTGTGCGAGATTTCAAAGTATGCCTAAGTTGTCACACTTTAAAGCTATAAAAAGAATATTTAGATATCTTCAACATACACCAACATTAGGCTTATGGTATGATAGACAATCTAGTCTAAGTCTACATGCATATTCAGATGCAGATTATGGTGGATGTAGAGTAGATAGAAAGAGCACTAGTGGAACATGTCAATTCCTAGGAAACTCACTAATATCTTGGTTTTCAAAGAAACAATCTAGTGTTGCACTTTCTACTACTGAAGCAGAATATATGGCTTTAAGTCTATGTTGTACTCAACTATTATGGATTAAACAACAACTTTCAGACTTTGAAATACAAGTAAATAATATCCCCATCTATTGTGATAGTACAAGTGCTATAAATTTGTCTAAAAACCCTGTACTACACTCTAAGGCAAAGCATATAGAAGTACGTTATCATTTTCTCCGTGATCATGTTAATCTTGGACATATACACATTGAACATGTTAGAACTGATCAACAAGTAGCTGACATATTCACTAAACCCCTTAATCAAGCTATCTTTGAGAATTTACGTGCAAGACTTGGATTAATTGCTCACACCTGACTACTACACCGTGCACATAGTTCAGTCTTTTGCATAATTTACAAAATTAAGGGGGAGAGATATATGTATATCATGTTAAGGGGGAGATAATATGTATATCATGTTAAGGGGGAGATAACACATTAAGGGGGAGCAGCTTAACTTGATTTAAAGAGAAGCTTATACTTGATTTAGATGCTTAATATACACATATGTGGGGTAATTTTGCAAATCATCAAAAGGGGGAGATTGTTGTGATATATCATGTTTGAATGATTGCAAAATGCATATGTGAGCATGTAGATTGTTGTGATATATTGCAAAATGCATATGTGAGCATGTATGTGTGTATAACGTTTAAAGTATATGTGTGCATGAGATTGAATTTATGAGCTAGAATTTATGAGCTAAATGTGAAATTGATTGAATGAATCAAGATTGAACAAGTTTGATTAAGATCATGAGATTGAACTTGGCCAATTCAATCACATGTCTAAATCAAGACATGTTCAAACTGATCTTAGATGACATATATATGCCAATACATGTTAATTATATGATCTAACCAAGCCTTGAAGTCACATGACTTACAATATAAGGCAAATTGCTCGGTTTAGTATTCTATTGCAGGTTTTGGTTCATATCTTGAGCAAATGAACTCCAAATTGAGTCATTCAAAAGCCCACATGATCCTTATTCAATTTAGAATCTAATTGGCTGAGGAGAAGCATGCTTGACACGGATAAAAACTGAGTTGACACGGTGGTGAAGCTTATTGACCTTTATAAGGGTTATTTTGGTAATTTCACCATTTGGACTTCTCATTCTTATTTGGTCTTCTTCCAACTGATTTATATGATCATATGACACATTTATAAGTCATGTCACATCATGGCAAAAATGAATCTGGAGCAGCACCATGTCTAGGTTCATCCTAGGACAAAATTCCTATTTTTGTGCTAAGGGGTATTCTGGTCTCTTCACTTGCCAATGGATCTTCTAATGTGTTATATATTGTTTATATGGTGTTTATATGTGTTTATGTCACATATAGTACATGTCCTATATTTATGGAAACGGGCAGCATGGGCAGCATGGTATCTCAATTGGAATTCTTATATTATGGTTATCACATATATGGTTTTCTTGGAATTCTTGGCATTCTTCATATGGTATTCTATGCTACATGTTGAAGACATAAATGGCTATATATTATATGTGTGCAAACGGATATTGGCACACAAATCATGTTCAAATTTTCAGATTTTGAACAAGTCAAGGCAAGTTGAAATAAATCCTATTTTGGTGCTGATTTCAAATGATTATTCTTGTATATTTTGGAGCTGGTTACAAACGGCTATCTTGGTTCAAAAATGGAGCAAAATTTCGTATGCTATATGGTCAAGATTCAGGTTATAATGTGTGACAAAAACAAGTCCTACAATGTAGCAAATTTGAAGCAAAAGTCTCTCAACCAATGCCATGCAACGGCTATATGATTGAAGACCAAGTCAAATTCAAAGGCTTAGCTGAATTCTCTCTATCTTTTAGCTACATTCCAACGGCCATTTAGTGTTCAAAATGAGGAGATAAAATTGTGTAAAATACATGCCAATTCAGCTGCACACATGGCAAGTTATTTACACATGGACATTGCTGATTGGGAGCTGCCTTTTAAACGTTCAAATGAAGTCATTTTCCACCTCATTCCAACGTTTATAATGGGATAAGATGAAGGGTAAAAGTTCAGTTTGAAGACCAATTCAAAGCAACAAAAGATAAGCTTAAGTTTGAAAGCTAGAAAAGTGCTGAAATCTCTCCATTCTTCAACCATTCCAACGTCTACTTTGAGGAGCCTTTAGGCTGTCCTCTTGGCTATAAATAGCTCCAAAGATGAAGAGTAAACGTGCACCAACGAAAAACAAAAGAAAAGCAAGCAAGACATTCAGCTCTTTGTCTCCATTCTTCTCTTCTACTCTTCTATATTGAAGAACACATTTGCAGCAAGCTTTATGATTGTATAGTTCTTCATTTCTTGTCATTTCAACACCTTTAAACGACATATATTGTAAGGGAGAAGCTGGTGTATAAAGCTAACTCCTTAGAGGTGAGCAAAAGGTGCAAAGGTGCAAAGGTGAAACAAACTAGTTGCTGTTTGTTTTGGTGAAGTCTCTTGAAGAAGTTGGTGAAAAGCTTCTTCCTTTGGCTTTGTAAGGTGACTTTGGTGTTTGGTGTTTAGTGAAATCCAAGAGAAGGTGTCTCTTGGGACTGGAGTAGGTCACATTGACCGAACCAGGATAATTCCTTGTGTTCTTTACTTATTTCCTGCACTTACTGTTTTCTGTCTGAGAATTACGCTAACTTGGCACGCATAATTGAACAGGCAAACAGTCTTAGAATTGCATGAATTTTGGATATATTATACTTCAATGTGTTAGCTTTCATTAGCCGCAAGAATCACTAAATTCTAAGGAGTTTAGCATATTCAAATCGTCTTCACAAAATTGTTGCTACATTCTGTGAACAATTCTGACCAGTGTGCAAAACTTGTTCAATTTGAATAGGTTATCCTGCGAATCTTGAAGTGAGCCTTATATCAAATTAAACTAGACATCATAAGGTTTAATTTGACATAAGATTCATCAAAATAGCACGGGTAGATTTTGAGATATCATCGTTTGAAGTTAAGCTAACATTCTGCCTGAAACTGCCAGAATTGCACACTTTACTTATCTTGCTTATTTGAACGTGCAAACTTGCTTGGAATTGACTGAATTTTTTATGACATACTATAAACATCCTAAACTTGATCTCTGCCAAGTTTGAGAGCTTGCACAGGTGTATAAGTGGTTCAACCAAAGCGCTCAAAACAGTGAACTGTTTCTGGAAATTCCAGAATCTGAGGCTAAAGAGGCAAAGGGGTCTTCAAACAAGTTTTTGAAGGTAATTGTAGTGTAATTTCCGCTAACCCACTATTCACCCCCCCCTCTAGTGGTGCTATACAGGTCCAACAATATATATATATATTGTTTGATAATTATGTACTCATTTATTTCTTCATTGCCATGGGGATAACTGCTTCATTGCTTTTTTCCTGAGGTACATCTCAACGTGGGTCTTACTGTGCTATTTCCGTCTTCAACAATTCGGCCACTACATCGGAACAATAGCAATTTCTGCGCAACCAATGCGACAATGCCTTCATGTTTCTATAGCTTTTGTATCAATGACAGCCGTATAAATATGTACGCTTTTTCCTTCGCCAAGGTTTTATCCACAAGGGTGGTTTTTCTTGGCAAGGTTTTAAGCGGCATATCATATACACCATTATATGCATTCTATTTCATTTATTTTCTTACGATGACGAATGTACCTGATGTAATATGGTATTCCTCCGCCATAAGTGAGGCTTTTCAATAAATTATTCTCTTTCAAAATATATATATATATATATATATATATATATATATATATTATCTGAAGCACCATATTTTATTAGATGACGTCCTCACTTTTGGCGGAGGAATACCATTTTAAAATAAGCATCGTAGTCAAAAGAAGTAATGTAACATTTATAGAATCGTCAACCTCCAATCATACATGATATGACGCATTAAAACCTTGTCAGGTAAAACCACACTTGTGGATAAAACTCTGACGAAGGAAAAAGCGTGCATATTTGTATAATTGGGTATTATTGACGCAGAAAACATATGTAAATGAGACAATAGCAGTATCAGGAGCCACATTTGTAACATGGAGTTGAAATGTGTTTGTCCAAAACGCGCCAGCAGTGATGGTCTGTTTAATTGTTGAATCCTTGCCTGCAGTATAGTCCTGGAATCCCATGTTGCCCATAACCAGATGGTCACGGGCAACTTGTATCACTGGAGATTGGTATGAGTATGTATATGTGGTGTCCAGTTCGCCATCCATGTTGTGAATAGTCCTCAGCAATAAAAGGAAGTAGTATAAGTTGACAATGATAACCTTAATGACCAAAAGGGAGATATAGTAAACTTACCCAACCGCCTGCATCCATAAGATACAGACGGGACAATGAATGATTCTGTAGACGGTTTCTTTAAGCTCGTACATGAGGAAGATGAGTGTCAGTGATTAAGCTACCGCGCACCAATGGTGGGAGAGTAGATGATGAAGAAAATATATCCAAACGTTAGTGCATGATTCCATGTTAGGACAAGAAGTGAGCCGGATAATTAGCCTCCCATGGTAAATAAACCACTGTCGCATCCATTTGTTGCAGGAAATGGTTTAGCTGTGTGTGTGCGTATATATATATATATATATATATATATATATATATATATATATATATATATATATATATATAACAACTATATATATATTTTTTGATGAAAGATGGGCAGTACCGTCCAGGTGTTTTATTAATATAACAACCCTCACTTGTAGCGGAGGAATACCGTGGTTACAATAGTAATTCTAAGCTAGGGTGGGAGACTCTTCCAAACTAAACAGAATAGCAAAGTAAAGATATACATGAAGCGCAAAAAACAAGCTAACAAGAAAATATAGTTTGAGAAACGGAATAAATTACAAAGATCTGTATGTAAACTAATAGATGATCCTTGTGCAAATTCCGAAGATATGCTTCTGGGTCCAGGATGCTGCCCAGTAGTGACCATTTCCATGCATATCAAAGAATACCATCGCTGTCGTGTCGCTCGTGTAAAGCACAAGAGCAGGGAAATAAATAAAATATAAACTGAATAGAATGTAAAAGCAGTGGTGCAACCTCTATACATACCGGCGTTGCCTGTATTCAACATGAACACAGGCAACTGCAAATATAATTCCAGCGATCTTGGATGTCCAATCTTGTGGCCCGTACTATCAGCATTTTCCTCAGCAATGACATAGAAAACAAAACCGTGATACATACATAAGATGCATGTAAAGGAAAGAGAGAGAAAGTAAATCAGCGGAATGAAATCATACCAATGTTGCCTATGCTAGAAGTAGACATAGGCAACCATTTCCGTAGCGCACCAACCCATTGGGAGACATTATGATCAGAATCTTAAGTTAGGCACCGAAGTATCCAATTTGAGCGCTCCTCGAACTTCACATGGCAATGCGTCAAAATGTCGAATAGAATGTCACGCCAGCCGAGTGGAACCCGTGTGGCGCTAATGCATGCGCTACAGTGTTTGCTTCACAAAGGCAATGCTGAAGAGTGTCGTCATTTAACCTCAAAAATCGAAGCGTATGATGCAAGTCAGAGGCATATGCACCCGTAAATCTATCTGGAGACGAGATATGCTGCAGAAGTGCACTACAATCCGTTTCAATAATCAATCTGTCATAATCCCCAGAGTAGAAAATGAGTGCAAATTGTAAAGCCATGAGTTCTGCTCTCAAAGGTATAACTGCTGGCAAACAGAAACATATAGCTGAAATGAATGTCCCATGATGATTGCGCAGGATCGCACCTACAGCCGCTGAAGAGCTTTTCACTGCAGCATCAACATTCAACTTTAACTTGCCCGTGGGAGGATGCTCCCAACGCACAATTCTGGGCAAACGTCTTTGAATTGCCGGAGAAAAGGAACGAGTGACCAAATGCGGTATATGCTGGGAGAATTTTTGGCCCTGTGTAGCGCCACACGCTCAAACAATCGTCGAAATGAAAAACTATCGTCACCAAATCGAATGCGCATATACTCTTTCCAAATAACCCATACCACAAATGATGGCACTATAATTCTCAACTGTCCTAACATTGTATGTGAAGATGATGTCCTCCACCAACGCATCAAATATACCCAAAGTGTATTTGAGGACGTGATGAGCCAAACGAAGGCTAGATAAACGTTCCAAGGACTTTGTCTCCTATTCCAAATTGATTTGAACCTCAGCTATGGCAAAGAACATCACAATGACACCCCCTGAACTGTAACCGTTTGTTCTTGGCTCAATTTATACCAACACCTCTTCCTCCTTGGCATTCCAACACATCTAAAACCTCATTGAGACCCTAAGATGCTGTAAACCAAAAATGAAGTGAATACTAACAAGTTCTAGGCTATGAACTTGGAAGAAAACCGTAAAGTGGTCTTGAACTTCAACTAGAAAGTTGAGATTTCCTTAAAGGAAGTTTTGATTGAAATGTATATATGAATTGTGTTTGAAATTGTGTTGTTTTTACAATCTGATTCCTATGCTATTTATACAAAACGAAAATTACAAGAGTACAAGGTTTAAAGTACAAAGTACAAGTCTAAAATAACATGCTTGCTTTTAATAACTTTGGTTCCAAGATTCTGGTTGCTTTGCCGTGTATTCCTTGCTTGATTTCAGCCATTTTGATTGGACAATACATTGAGCAGCTTGCTTTGGATTGCATTTGATTGGTTGCAAGTTTGGTGTTGAATTTTCAAAGGAATTAGCCATGAACCAGCCGAATTCTTCAAAGGATTTTGATTGGATCAAACTTTGTGCAGCTTGCTTGCTTGTTTCTTGCTTGTTTTTGATTGGTTTGAAGATTTGCAAGACTTCTTCCTATTCGTTAAAGATTTGAGCAGCTTGTTTCAACCTTGTTTGCGTGGAGAACAAATCTGATTTTGACATGGTTGCTTGTCATCTCTTTGCTTGAACAAAAATTCAGGTTTTAATTGCATCTTCAAGCTAAAAACGTGTACCTGAAAGACAAGGCAATGATACAGCACAAACTATCCTAAAACAAGGTTAACCAACCAACAATATTAAAAAGAACAACTAAAGATATGTACAACATGTTTTTGATACAACTAGATCATAGCTTGTATCATATAAACCCAATGGACATCATCTCTGCTTGGTTCATCCTCTTCATGCCTGTAAAGAAATGATTCAACACAATGTAACAATGATATCATCCGATCAGATGGGACATGGATCGATCGGTGTTCATGCTTCTTCAATGTAAAGCTCTCTTTGACCTATCTTCAAAGACACCAAGCAACAAACACAAGATACACAACATATATGACATGTCCTAAGGGTTAGTTAAAACTATAAGACATAAGAAGTAGCACTAGTGTGTGCGGAGTTAACAGTGATATGCCATGTCTTACAGAACTAACATGTGACAATAAATGATACATGAAAATATGTTGCGTTGACCTCATCGTGGGCTCATCAGGACGGCAAAAAAATGGTAGATATTTCCCGCCAAAGCGGCTTAATGGCTGTACAGTGTAGAAAGATGTGGTCAAGATTATCGGAATCCTGTCTGCATATAACATACTGTCTAGGAAAAATTGTCTGCCAACTACGAAGATTGTCGGCAATGAGAAGAGACCGCCTCCACAACCTCCAAAGAAATAATCGTCCTCCTAGATGTATTGTTGGCCACCAAATGTATGTTGGCCAATGATGTCGACCATTCCATAAGAAATGAGACATTTTCCTGCTGAGGGTGTTGAGGATGCTTTTTGGTAACCTGGAGCTTGCCATACTATGTAATGGCATAGAACACAACACATGCTTCAACAGAACAACCCGGCCGTCCATGGAGAGTAATTTCGAAGACCAAGAATTCAACACAACATCAAAATGAGCAATTAAAGATGTACATTAAGCTGAACGATTTATCCCTTTATACAAATATGTTCCCAAATATTTTAGAGGAAGAGTAGCAATGCGCATACCTAGAACTTGTGAAACTCTAGTACCCGAAACTCCTCCACCAACCACTACCTGACTCTTGTGTAGATTCACTAATTGGCCCGAGGCTCGCTGATATGATTCCAAAAAACAACGGAAATGCTGCAGATTACGAATACTCCCATTCAAAAAAATAACTAGATCATCCGCAAAGCCCAAATGAGAAACTCTTGGAACCCTTCCTACTTAAAAACCGCCGATTGTTCCCTCCCCCATTAGAGCATTAAGTCCTCTGGAAAAGCCTTTTGATGCCAGTATAAATAAAAGAGGGGAAAGTGGATCACCCTGCTTAACACCACGTGATATTGGAAAAAATCCAACCAGCTTTCCATTGATTAAGATTGAACAACGAGTGGCTGACAAATTATTAATAAGAATTCGGACCAACCGCGGGTGGAATCCCATTTTAGACAAAAGATTACTAAAGTAAGACCAACTTACCCTATCAAATGTCTTTGCCATATCCAAGTTAATAATGACATGTCCTCCCCGGGCTGGTCTATCCAAAATATGTACCATTTTCCTGCACCAAGAGAATTTTCTCTGTAATATCACGCCCTTTCATAAACCTAGTCTGCTCAGCAGAGATCAATTTTGGCAGCAAAGATGAAAATCGTGTGGCCAATATGCGTGTAATTATCTTGGCAATAAAATTTGTCAGACAAATGGGTCGAAACTTAGATAAAGATACAGGACTAACCACCTTTGAAATCAATGTGATGAGCGCTGCAGTCAATTGGTGGAGCCGAACCTGAATAAAAAACTCATGTACCGGTTTATGAACATCAGCGGATATTACCTTCCAGAAATGTCTGTAAAAGGAGCCTGAAAATCCATCTGGACCCACGGGGCTTGTTGGACTTAAATCCCATACTGCTTTTTTAACCTCCTCCAAAGATGGCAGGTTTAAGAGTTGAATATTTTCTTCAGCAGAAATCAACTGCGGAATATACTGTAAAATATCTTTATGATTATCTGTGTGTTCTCCAGTAAATGAATACTGAAAATAACGAATGGCCTCAGACTCAATATCCTGCTGACTTTCCAACTCAACCCCATCCTCATGCGTAATCCTTCGAATACACTCCTCTCTTTTATTTTCTAATGAAAAAATCGTGTATTGGCATCTCCTTCACGCATCCATTTGATGTTTGCTTTTTTCCTTCCAAAACAATAAATCTCGTGACTCTGCTAGCCTCAGATTAGCCATAGATAAATGATATGCCGACCTTGTATCATTCGATGGAGAAGTCATATAGCCATTCACATCTTGTGACTTCCTCCTCAGCATTAATGACCGCGTCAAAAAAATTCCCAAAAACATCCTTGTTCCAACGGGTGAGGCATCACTTTAACCACCGTAACTTAGAGTAGAATCCCCACATGTCACCAACAGTGGGAAAAGACTGCCAATGATGAATCACACAATTGTCAAAGTCTGATGCATTGTCCACGCATCCAGGTAACGAAATGCTGCTGACGCCGCCAATGATGCTGCCGAGCGGTCAAGAAATATGGGAGAAAGATTCGACGTAGCACGATTTAAGTGTTGATATTGAACAGACTCATAAATCAAAGAAATCCGGCGAACAGAAATATCGATCCAGCCTACGGCTGACACGGCCGAGCCCCCTGCCATCACACCACTTAAATGGCAAACCTTGAAAATTAATGGATTGCAAAGAGCAAGCAGAAGCAAAATCATTGAAATCTTGCAATGTTCGCAAAGGTGGAATGGATCGCCCTTTGTGCTTATCAAGCGACAAAAACGTATTAAAATCTCCTCCCATGATCCATGACACAGATCTAACTCAGTGTAGAAAGAAACAAGATCAGCCCATAATGGTCGGCGAGCTGAAATCAAATGTAAGGCATAAACCATTGTGCACCAAAAAGAATCCCCATTAGGCAACCAAAGAAATCTCATAGAATGATTTTGTACCCCCGTACATTGATAATCTAACTGCAAAAAAGAGCGTCTCCAAAAAATTCCAAATATTATCACCATTAACTGAGAGTGCATTAGAAAAATCAAGTTGAAGGAGATATGAAACTAGCTTCGTTGGTCTCACCTTAGGCTCAATAACCATTAAAATATGAAAATGATAACGACGATTTAAAGAGAGTAATCTGGGTAACGAAGTACGTATACTTCGACCAAATCAGCATCTTCATTGATTAGACAATTTGAGAGTGTCGCATGTGATCTTGTAAGGGGTGGCGATAAAGGATCCATATCTCAAATACGATGGCGGAGTAGCCTAGGAGGCACTTGAAAATGATCTTTTTGACTCGACATTATTGGGGATGCTAGCTGCACCGGGGAACACGTCTTTAGTTCCTTATGCTTCTCATCAATTACCACTGATTGCACAAGATCAATTACATATTTCATAAACTCATCGTGTGTAGAAACATCTGGCAGCGAGCATTGGCGGACATCATTATCATCCTCTGAAAGCGATAGATAACGGGGATTAGCAGGCAGATCGCCTAAGATGATATCATCTATTCCTTTTAATCTTGACATATCTTGTGTATCCGAAACTGGATCATGCGTAAACAAGTCCGGGGCTACTATCCTGGAGCGCTCAAACGGGTCTGATAACTCAGCCTCAGGATGCATGCACTGAGCCTTGGCAGCAATTATATCAACTGTAGGCTGAGCCTCAGCAGCCAATGTTTCAGCTGGTAATTTCTTAGGAGTCCAGCGGGTAGGAATTGATTTCTTCTTAAGGGGAGGCTTTGCAGCCTACGGCTCAACTGTAGGCTGAGCCACCTTTTGTCCATCCACGCCACAAGCATCTGACTTATGCCCCAATCGAGAACAACTAGTACAATACATAGGCAAGTCCTCATAAACCACTATTTGTGAAATGCATAGATTAGAAACCGAAATATAGACACGCGCAGGCAATTCTTTTGAAACATCAAGTTCAACACACAGTCTCACCACAGAGGGTCGTAATTGCTCGGATGTAGCATTATCCAGTTTCATCGGCGTACCAATCATCCTGCCAATCTGAAATAATGCCTCTTTTTGATGAAAATGAACGGGAAAACCTGGAAGAGATATCCAAACCAGAACAATCGGCACATCAAACTTAGGATCATAATCAGGAGTCCACTTAGTGGCTCTCATATATTTTCTTGCAATCATCCAACTTTGATGTGCAAAGCATCTCAAATAATCCTGCTCCTGTGCAAAGATCATTAAAACATGGTATGAATCTAAGAGTCCAATACGTACTGTGCCGCTGAAGCCAATGCGGTCAATAGTGACACGAATTGTAGCCAATTGAGGCCTGCCATACCAGAACGATCCCACCAGAGAAAACCTGTATGGTTTAGCCAATACCACAACTTCTTCATCCGAGAATGTGATCATAGGACTACCCTTATATCGCTGGATTGATTTATTAGCAATGGTAGGATTGGATGAAGACTTGAATAAAGATGCAAAAGATGGTGGCTTTTCAGCCGACGGCGATGACATGATCGTTTTCTTGGTCATTGCTGCGATCGCTTACAAGATTTAAAAACAAGAAAACAAAAAAGACAAGATGCGAAAGAAGGCTTGACGAAAACAGATTGTAATGTGAATTAGACGTTCACAATCGATGGCAACAGCAGAGAACGGCGACGGCTACAGCCGCCGCCAGGGATCGCCAGTGCAACACCGAAATTCCATCTCCTACCGAAATATAAAACTACATACATATATATATATATATGTATATTGATAATTGGGTTTTCACCCAGGCCTTTATTGTGAAATAAGCCCACACTTTTGGCAGAGAAAACCCATGTTACATAGCAAGTCTCGACATAACAACAAAAAACAACTGTGTGGTCTATAATCTGTAGCTACAAAAAGGATAAATATGAACTGTTCAGACTGCATATGATATGCCTCATTAAAACCTTGACAGACAAAACCACCCTTGTGGATAAAATTCTGCACGAAGGAAAAAGAGTACATATTTATCCAGCCTGAGACAGGACAAGAGAACCGACGTACTACTCCATCATCATAACATAATAGCTTCGACCATATATCTTTTTTTGGTGAAGGACGGGTGGTATCATCTGAGATTTTATTAATAATAAGCCGTCACTTGTGACGGAGGAATACCGTGGTTACATTCATCGTAAGAGACTCTCTCACATAAGAAAACGACTAAATGAATGTAAATGTACAAAATCAACAACATTCAACAATTAAAATAAATGAAACAGAAATTTAAGACACAACAATGTCAATGAATAATATAGTAGCAGCAACTTGAAGCCATCTTTGATATTCCTGGGCAAAAGCTATGTATAATTATCGGCCATGTGAAGCTATCATCCGCCAGAATCCTCCACCATTGTGCTCCACCAGAAATGCACGTCACGTGAGTGAGAGAAAATGTAAGCCATATACTGGATACCTGAAAAGATATATAATAAAACTCCTATACATACCGTCGTTGCCTGCATTCGGGAGGAACACAGGCAACAATGAAATGAATGAATCGGCGGTCCATCCTTCCTCATGCCAATGTGTATTGCATCATTCCAAGTGCATCCGAAATTTTTCCTCAGCATTATGGCGATAAAGATTAGCATGTATATACTGTTTTCAAGAGAAAACGCAGCAACAATAATTGAAAAGCAAACAACATACCCAAGTTGCCTATGTCCAGAAAGAGACACATGCAACACTTGAAGATTCACGCCATCCCTTTTGGGGTTGTAAGTTTTAGCATGTGCACGGCTAACATGCAACGGTACAAGATAAACATGTATTTTCCTTAGCATATGCAATAAATTGAGGCAGGTTATATCGAGCAAAAATAAGATAGCGATATAGCAGAACATGTGAATGCCAAAGAGAACATACCAACGTTACCTATGCCAGTATGACATAGGCAACCTATGACAGCATTCGCCAACCCTTCTGGAGACTTGGGGATCATAGACGTAAGTTGGAAACTGAAGCATCCAAGCGAACAACACTACAAACTTCACAGGGCAAGGAGGACAGAGTGGAATATATTTGTGCTCCAGCGGCTCACAGCCCATGTCGTGACAGTAAATGTGCCGCCGCATTCACTTCCCTTGGGCAGTATTGCAAAGATGAGTCATTTAAAATAAAAAAACTGGATAGTTCTCTGCAAAGCTGCTCCATATAATCCTGTGAATTTGGCTCGGGCAGATAAATGTTGTACTAACGAGCGACAATCCGTCTCGATGATCAATTTGTCATAATCCCTAGAATAATAAATGAGTGCATATTGAAGAGCCATAAGCTCGGCCCTGAGCGGTGTGGTCAATGGCAAATAAAAACATAGAGTTGAGACGAATTCGCCTCGATGATTCCTTAACACCATCCCTGCGGCTGAATTATGACGTCCAACTGCTGCATCAACATTTAGCTTGAGTTTGCATGTGGGTGGTAGTATCCAGTGTACAACCCGCATCCTACGGGGGCGGATGGGAGGAGAAAAACGCCGTGCTATCAAATGAGGTATAGGCTGTGAGAATTTCCGTACCTGTGTGGCTGCACACCCAGAATGTATATGATTTCTGATCCTCTCATATAGCCGATTATGTGAGAAAATGCTATCACCAAATCTTATTGATGCATACTCTTTTCAAATAACACATGTGACCAACGAGGGCACCACTGAGCGCAATTGTCCAAGCATATCTTTTAATGATGAGTTTTGCCACCATTGTAGAAAATATGCGCGAAGGGTGGAATCTCGTGGCATTGGTCCAGAAAACACAATAGATATTTCCTGCCAGATAGATTGTATCTCAGGGAAACACAAGAAAATGTGGTCTTGAACATCCGAATACATCATGCAGAAAGCACATTGTGTGGGAAATATAGATTGCCAACTGCACAAATTTTCTGGCAAAGGCAATGACCGCATCCATAATTTCCAAAGGAATACCCTTGCCCCTAATGGTAATGTCGGCCACCAGGCGTGCTTTGAGAAATCCAAAGAAATATTATTAGGGAAAGCTGACTGTAAGCTGATTTGAGTGTGAATTGGCCCAATGCCTCAGCTGGCCAATTTGGGCCGTCCGAGGTAAGCTCCACGTGAAGGAGCATCTGAGGATGAATGCAACAAATTCTCTTCCACGTTGTAGAATCGTAAAAATGTGCGTATACGGTAGAACAACGACCATACTTAGCTCGCATGCATATTGCCTACAAAGATTGAGAATGATAGTATTTCCACCTCAATAAATAATCATATGCTTGCTGGACTAAGTAGAGATTTCGAATGTCCGATCCTCCTTGCTGTTGGACCTGTATAGCACCACTAGAGGGGGGGGTGAATAGTGGATTAGCGGAAATTACACTATAATTACCTTCAAAAACTTGTTTGAAGACCCCTTTGCCTCTTTAACCTCAGATTCTGAAAATTCCAGAAACAGTTCACCGTTTTGAGTGCTTTGGTTGAACCACTTATACACCTGTGCAAGCTCTCAAACTTGGCAGAGATCAAGTTTAGAATGTTTATGGTATGTCATAAAAATTTCAGCCAATTCCAAGCAAGTTAGCACGTTCAAATAAGCAAGAGAAGTAAAGTGTGCAATTCTGGCAGTTTCAGGCAGAATGTTTGCTAAACTTCAAACGATGATATCTCAAAATCTACCCGTGCTATTTTGATGATTCTTATGTCAAATTAAACCTCAAGATGTCTAGTTTAATTTGATATAAGGCTCACTCCAAGATTCGAAGGATAGCTTATTCAAATTGCACAAGTTTGCACACTGGTCAGAACTGTTCACAGAATGTAGCAACAATTTTGTGAAGACGATTTGACTGAGCTAAACTCCTCAGAATTCAGTGATTCTTGCGGCTACTGAAAGCTAACACATTGAAGTATAACATATCCAAAATTCATGCAATTCTAAGAACGTTTGCTTGATCAATTATGCACGCCAAGTTAGTGTAAATCTCAGGCAGAAAACAGTAAGTGCAGGAAATAAGTAAAGAACACAAGGAATTATCCTGGTTCGGTCAATGTGACCTACTCCAGTCCCAAGAGACACCTTCTCTTGGATTTCACTAAACATCAAACACAAATATCACCTTACAAAGTCAAAGGAAGAAGCTTTTCACCAACTTCTTCAAGAGACCTCACCAAAACACCTAGTTTGTATCACCTTTGCACCTTTGCACCTTTTCACCTTTTGCTCACCTCTAAGGAGTAAGCTTTATACACCAGCTTCTCCCTTACAATATGTAGTTTGAAAGGTGTTGAAATGACAAGAATTGAAGAACTATACAATCATAAAGCCTTTACAAACGTGTTCTTCAATAGAGAAGAGAAGAAGAGAAGAATGGAGACAAAGAGCTAATGTCTTTCTTTGCTTTCTTTGCTTTCGTTGGTGTGTTCTTTCTCTTCACCCTTTGGAGCTATTTATAGCCAAGAGATCAACCCCATAAGCTCCTCCATATAGCCGTTGAAATGAGTTGAGATAAGGATAAAATCAGCACCTTTTAGCTACCAAACTTCAGCCTTTTAATTTCAAGATAAATCTGATTTTTGAATGCTTTGACATGGTCTTCCAATCTGAATATTTATCCCCTTATGGCCGTTGAAGATGAGGTGGAAATAGGCTTCATTTGAACGTGTAAAATCAGCTCCAATAAGCAATATACATGTGTAAAAATCTTGCCATGTGTGTAGCTGATTTGGCATACATTTTTTGAACAAATTTATCTCCTCATCTTGAGCATCAAATGGCCGTTGGAATGGATGAGAAGATAGAGAGAAATCAGCTAGCCTTTGAGTTTGAATAAGTCTTCAACATTTTGAACATATAGCCGTTTGTATCTTTCTTTGGTTGAGAGATTTTTGCTCCAACTTTGAACCAATATCACACGAAATTTTGCTCCATTTTAAGCCAATATAGCCGTTGAAAATCAGCTCCAAATCAAACAAGAATAGTCATTTGAAATCATCTTAAAATCACCACCAAAATAAGGTTTAATCCACCTTGCCTTGACTTGTTCAAATCTGAAAATTTGAACATAATATATGCGCACCAATATCCATAAACCGTGTGCACAACTATATAATATATAGTCTTCAACATGTAGCATAGAAAACCATATGAAGAATACCAAGAATTCCAAGAAAACCATAGATGATGATAACCATAACATAAGAATTCCAATAGATAGCATGCTGCCCGTTTCCATAAAAATAGGGAACGTACCATATGTGACATAAACACATATAACCATCATATAAGCAATATATAACATGTTGGAAGATCAATTGGCAAGTGAAATGACCAGAATACCCTTCAGCACAAAAATAGGAACTTTGTCCTAGGATGAACCTAGACATGGTGCTGCTCCAGATTCATTTTTGCCATGATGTGACATGACTTATAAATGTGTCATATGATCATATAAGTCCGTTGGAAGAAGACCAAATAAGAATGAGAAGTCCAAATGGTGAAATTACCAAAATAGCCCTTATATAAGTCAATAAGCTTCCCACCGGGTCAAGTCCATTTTTACCCGTGTCAAGCATGCTCTTCCTCAGCCAATTAGATTCTAAATTGAATAAGGATCATGTGGGCTTTTGAATCACTCAATTTGGAGTTCATTTGCTCAAGATATGAACCAAAACCTGCAATAGCATACTAAACCGAACAATTTGCCTTATATTGTAAGTCATGTGACTTCAAGGCTTGGTTAGTTCATATAATAAACATGTATTGACATATATATCTTCTAAGATCAGTTTGAACATGTCTTGATTAAGATATGTGATTGAATTGGCCAAGTTCAATCTCATGATCTTAATCAAACTTGTTCAATCTTGATTCAATCAATCAATTTCACATTTAGCTCATAAGTTCATGTCTTGCACAATCAATTTCATATGTAAACGTTACACATATATATATCACATATGCATTTTCTAATCACAACAATTACACATATGCACACATATTTTGCACAACAATTACACATATGCTCACATATACATTTTGCAATCACTCAAACATAATATATCACAACAATCTCCCCCTTTTGATGATTTGCAAAATTACCCCACATATGTGTATATTAAGCATTTAAATCAAGTGTGCATCTAAATCAAGTGTTGTAATCTGTGTAATCAAGTAAGCATCTAAATCAAGTGTAAGCTGCTCCCCCTTAATGTGTTATCTCCCCCTTAACGGGATATCTATCTTCCCCTTAACATGATATATATACACACACATTTATTTCTCCCCCTTAATTTTGTAAATTATGCAAAGACTGTTATTCAGGTGTAAGCAATTAATCCAAGTCTTGCACGGAAAGTCTCAAAGATAGCTTGATTAAGGGGTTTAGTGAATATATCAGCTACTTGTTGATCAGTTCTAACATGTTCAATGTGTATATGTCCAAGATTAACATGATCACGGAGAAAATGATAACGTACTTCTATATGCTTTGCCTTAGAGTGTAGTACAGGGTTTTTAGACAAATTTATAGCACTTGTACTATCACAATAGATGGGGATATTATTTACTTGTATTTCAAAGTCTGAAAGTTGTTGTTTAATCCATAATAGTTGAGTACAACATAGACTTAAAGCCATATATTCTGCTTCAGTAGTAGAAAGTGCAACACTAGATTGTTTCTTTGAAAACCAAGATATTAGTGAGTTTCCTAGGAATTGACATGTTCCACTAGTGCTCTTTCTATCTACTCTACATCCACCATAATCTGCATCTGAATATGCATGTAAACTTAGACTAGATTGTCTATCATACCATAAGCCTAATGTTGGTGTATGTTGAAGATATCTAAATATTCTTTTTACAGCTTTAAAGTGTGACAACTTAGGCATACTTTGAAATCTTGCACACATACATACTGCAAACATAATATCAGGTCTACTAGCAGTTAGATATAGCAATGAACCAATCATAGACCTATATAGTTTTTCATCAAATGCAACACCATTTTCATCTTTGTCTAATTTTGTTGAAGTACACATTGGTGTTGGAGATGGTTTCAAGTTTTCAAAGTTGAATTTCTTTATCATATCTCTTATGTATTTGGCTTGATTGATATGTATACCATTTGATGTTTGTTTTATTTGCAAGCCTAAGAAGTAATTTAATTCACCAACCATGGACATTTCAAACTCAGACTTCATACAATCTTCAAAGTCTTTTACTAAGTTAGGATTAGTTGAACCAAAGATTATGTCATCTACATATATTTGTATTACAAGCAAATCTTTGTCTTTCTTTTTCAAGAATAAGGTACTATCTATGGTTCCTCTTTGAAAGTTGTTACTTAGTAAAAAGTTGGCAAATCTTTCATACCATGCACGGGGGGCTTGTTTCAAACCATATAAGGCTTTCTTAAGTTTATATACATGATTAGGGTTCTTTGGATCTTCAAAGCCTGGTGGTTGTTTAACAAAAACTTCTTCTTGGATATAGCCATTTAAGAATGCACTCTTAACATCCATTTGGAATAGTTTGATGTTATTATAACATGCAAAAGCTAATAAGAGGCGTATGGATTCTAATCTTGCTACAGGGGCAAATGTTTCATCGTAATCAATACCCTCTTCCTGATTATATCCTTGAGCTACAAGTCTTGCTTTATTTCTTACTACAACCCCTTGCTCATTCATTTTGTTCCTAAACACCCATTTAGTTCCAATGATTGATTTATCCTCGGGTTTAGGTACTAAATCCCACACATTGTTTCTTTCAAATTGGTTTAACTCTTCATGCATTGCATCTATCCAATATGCATCGTTTAAGGCATCATTCACATTCTTAGGTTCAACTTGAGATATAAGTGCATGCCATTGATCATATTCATTAGGATCTATTTGCCTACGTGTTCTAACCCCTTGATTTACATCTCCTATGATAAGTTCTTGAGGATGCTTTTGTTTATTTCTTATTTGCCACCAATTACTTGGTTGTGCATCTTCAATAGGTTCATGATGTTCAATAGGTTGGTTAGGACCATTTTCTTCATTATGTTCTTGTGTAGGGGGAGTTTGAACTTCATGCATTTCAAGAGTTTGATTTGGTGTTTCAACTTGATCATGTGTAGGTGGTAGGATTTGATCATTTGGTACATAGATTTCATGTTGATTACTTGTTTGGAGATATGCATTTTCATTGAACTTCACATGTATAGATTCAACTATCTTTCTTGTTTGTGCATTATAACATCTATATGCTTTAGAGTTCATTGAATATCCCACAAATATATGTTCATCAGACTTAGGATCAAACTTATCTAAGTTATCTTTTGTGTTCAATACAAAGCATTTACAACCAAAGACTTTTAGATAGTTTACTTTTGGGAGTCGTCCATTTAAGATTTCAAATGGTGTTTTGTTCAATTTCTTTCTTATTGATAGTCTGTTGATCATATAACTTGAAGTGTTTACTGCTTCAGCCCATAAGAATTTAGGTACTTTGTTTTCTACCATCATTGTTCTTGCTACTTCTTGAATAGTCCTATTCTTTCTTTCAACTACACCATTAAGTTGAGGAGTTCTTGGTGGGGAGAATTCATGTTTTATACCCTTTTCATTACAGAATTTGATTATTTCAATATTTTTAAACTCACCACCTCTATCACTCCTTATCTTAATAACATGTGATTCATGTTCATTTTCAAGTTGTCTAATTAGATTAGCTATAGATGATGCACTTTCATCTTTTGAAGCAAGAAACAATGTCCAAGTATATCTTGAGAAATCATCAACTATTACACATACATAATAACTTCCACCTAAGCTTCTTGTTCTACATGGACCAAATAAGTCTATATGCAAGAGTTCTAGTATTCTAGATGTTGTGAACTCAGTTTTAGGCTTAAGGGATTCTCTAACATGTTTGCCTTTGATACAAGATTCACATAGTTGAAAATCATTCAAGTTAAGTTTAGGCAATCCTTTAACAAGACTTTTAGCGTGTAGTTTTTCTAAGGTTGATATACCAATGTGTCCTAAACGTCTATGCCAAAGATTGGGATCAGATTCATGTGAAACAAGACATTTTGTGTTACTACTTAGCATATCATCCATGTTAAGCACATATATGTTTCCTTCACGTTTTCCTTTTAACACAACTTGATTGTTTTTATCCATTATCTTACAAGAAGTGGAGGTGAAGAGAACATTCAAGTTGTTGTCACATAGTTGAGAAAACACTTAAAAGCTCAAAGGTTAAGTTACTTACAAGTAGGACGTTTTTGATCTCAAACTTGTTTGGATCACCAACCTTGCCTTTGCCAATTATTTGGCCTTGGTTGTTGTCCCCAAAAGTAACTTTGCCACCTTTTGCTATGTTTTTAAGTGTGCTAAACAAATTTTCATTGCCAGTCATATGTCTTGAGCAACCACTATCAACTATCCATTTGGTTTTGTTCTTTTCATCTTCTTTGTTGTTATAACCAGCAACTTGTCTTTCTTTAATGTTATGTACCTACAAGTGTAAATAACAACTTAGGTACCCTTTGATTTGGGTCCTTTTAAGGTTAGACAAGTTAAGTTCATGTTAGTGTACCTTTAGGTACCCAAACTTGAACAACCTTTCTTGGTTTTGAAATGTTAAAATCATGTTGCATATAATGAACAAATAGTGGATTTTGATGCATAGAGTATGATTGAAAAGGAGCTGCATATTTATGACTAGCTGGATAAGCATGATAAGTTCTATATGCATTTGAATGTTGCCATGTATATGAGTTATATCTTGGCCGTGTATAAGCATTGAATTTAGGCCGTGTATATGCAAGATGTTGTGTATGTCTAGGCCGTGTGTTGTACATAGATTTAGGCCTAGAGTATGTCATGTTCTTCACATAAGCATGTTGTTGCATATAAGGCATAACTTGAGCATATTGCATACTACTTTGTTTAGGCATTCTTGTATACATGTAAGCATGGTTTCTAGGTGCATTTACCTTCCTATATGTTGATGCATTTTGCAATCTTTGTGATGAAGGAGGTGTGGGCAGAATAGGTTCATTTCTAGATGCATTTGGCCTATATTTCATGTTGGTTGAAGATGATACAAATGTTGTTTCCTTAGGTGTGTATTCAGCTTCTTCAACATATCCAAGACCTTGTTTGTCATTTCCATGCTTTTGAGATGCAATAAGAGTGTCTAACATGTTGGAACCATTCTTAAATTGTTCTAAAGATTTGTTCAAGTCTAGGTTGCATGCTTTTAATGATTCAAATTCAGTTTGTATTTCATGCAATTTAGACTTTAAAACGTTGAAATCAACACATTGCACACATTGCACATTTTCATGTTTGTTCTTAAGTTCCTTAATCTGATTTTGCATTGAACTAATAGTGTTAGATGATTCAAGTTGAAGAACTTCTAGTTGAGAAGTTAGATTCAAGTTAGACGTCTCCAACTTGTTCTTCTCCTCAACTATTCTTTTCTTCTCCTTGGATAGCTTCTTATATCTATTATGCAACTTTTCTAATTCATCCAACAATTCATCTTGAGTAAAATCACATTCAGAATCAGAATCGAATGTTACCTCATTTGTAGACTTTGAAGCCAAACATGTTTGTGCAACTTCAGGTTCCTCCTCGGATTCGGATGAAGATGTGTCATCCCAAGTGCTTGAACTTACCTTGAGAGCTTTCTTCCTCCTTTGCATAGGTTCTACTCTAGTTTTTGTCCTTGTCTTTTCATCCATGTCACGGTTTTTGTTCTTGTTTGGACAATCATATGATATGTGTCCTTGTTTGCCACATTCATAACACTTAAGTTCTTTATCATACCATTTACCATCTTGTTTGTTAGATTTCACATTGATAGGGGCGGCTGATTTTGCTTGTCTTTTAGTTGGTCTTTTCTTGAACAACTTCCTTAAACGCCTAGCTAACAACATTATGTCTTCTTCATCACTTTCATCATCACTTTCATACTCGGCTTGATTAGATGATTCGGGTTCATTTGTCACAAAAGCAAGTGATTTAGACTTGTTACTAGTTTCAGCCTTTCTTATATTCAACTTGTTTTCATAAACTTTTAAAGAGCCTATCAATTCATCAAGTTTTATTTGAGAAAGATCTTTGCTTTCTTCAATGGCACTAACTTTGGCATCCCATTCAATTGGCAAACTTCTCAAAACTTTTTGCACTTTTTCTTTCATCAAAAACGTTTTACCAAGTGATTCAAGTGAGTTGTATAAGTTTGTAAGCCTTAAATCCATATCAACAATTGATTCATTAGGCAGCAAATGAAATGTTTCAAGTGTAGTCATTAACATGTTAATCTTTGATTCCTTTACTTGATTAGTTCCTTCATGCTTCATTTCAAGACATTTCCACATATCCTTTGCACTTGAACAAGAAGAGACATAGGCAGATTCACTTCTACTTAAACCATTCAATAATAATTGCATTGCTTTAGCATTAAGACTCATTTTCTTTTTATCTTCATCACTCCAATCTTTTCTATATTTCTCAACTTCTTTTGATAAGCCATCAATTATAACATGCTTAGTAGGCACATAAGGTCCATCTTCAATGATAGACCACAAGTCTATATCAATAGCCATTAAGAACAATTTCATCCTAAGTTTCCAATGACTAAAGTTTTCTCCATCAAAAAGAGGTGGTCTTTGTGTGGACATGCCTTCTAATTCTATTTTCATGTGTGACTTAGACATGCTTCTTAGTGTGTGAGAAAACGTTTAAAACACTTATAAGAAGGAAAGAAAGTGTCACCTTGTTGTAGATACCAAATATGAAGAATATAAGACAACTAGAAAATTTCCAGCAACTTTGCAACTTGGAGTGTAGACTGTTTTCAGCTCAAATCAGAATATGGTGCTCAACCAGTCTCTGATACCAATTGTTGGACCTGTATAGCACCACTAGAGGGGGGGGTGAATAGTGGATTAGCGGAAATTACACTATAATTACCTTCAAAAACTTGTTTGAAGACCCCTTTGCCTCTTTAACCTCAGATTCTGAAAATTCCAGAAACAGTTCACCGTTTTGAGTGCTTTGGTTGAACCACTTATACACCTGTGCAAGCTCTCAAACTTGGCAGAGATCAAGTTTAGAATGTTTATGGTATGTCATAAAAATTTCAGCCAATTCCAAGCAAGTTAGCACGTTCAAATAAGCAAGAGAAGTAAAGTGTGCAATTCTGGCAGTTTCAGGCAGAATGTTTGCTAAACTTCAAACGATGATATCTCAAAATCTACCCGTGCTATTTTGATGATTCTTATGTCAAATTAAACCTCAAGATGTCTAGTTTAATTTGATATAAGGCTCACTCCAAGATTCGAAGGATAGCTTATTCAAATTGCACAAGTTTGCACACTGGTCAGAACTGTTCACAGAATGTAGCAACAATTTTGTGAAGACGATTTGACTGAGCTAAACTCCTCAGAATTCAGTGATTCTTGCGGCTACTGAAAGCTAACACATTGAAGTATAACATATCCAAAATTCATGCAATTCTAAGAACGTTTGCTTGATCAATTATGCACGCCAAGTTAGTGTAAATCTCAGGCAGAAAACAGTAAGTGCAGGAAATAAGTAAAGAACACAAGGAATTATCCTGGTTCGGTCAATGTGACCTACTCCAGTCCCAAGAGACACCTTCTCTTGGATTTCACTAAACATCAAACACAATATCACCTTACAAAGTCAAAGGAAGAAGCTTTTCACCAACTTCTTCAAGAGACCTCACCAAAACACCTAGTTTGTATCACCTTTGCACCTTTGCACCTTTTCACCTTTTGCTCACCTCTAAGGAGTAAGCTTTATACACCAGCTTCTCCCTTACAATATGTAGTTTGAAAGGTGTTGAAATGACAAGAATTGAAGAACTATACAATCATAAAGCCTTTACAAACGTGTTCTTCAATAGAGAAGAGAAGAAGAGAAGAATGGAGACAAAGAGCTAATGTCTTTCTTTGCTTTCTTTGCTTTCGTTGGTGTGTTCTTTCTCTTCACCCTTTGGAGCTATTTATAGCCAAGAGATCAACCCCATAAGCTCCTCCATATAGCCGTTGAAATGAGTTGAGATAAGGATAAAATCAGCACCTTTTTAGCTACCAAACTTCAGCCTTTTAATTTCAAGATAAATCTGATTTTTGAATGCTTTGACATGGTCTTCCAATCTGAATATTTATCCCCTTATGGCCGTTGAAGATGAGGTGGAAATAGGCTTCATTTGAACGTGTAAAATCAGCTCCAATAAGCAATATACATGTGTAAAAATCTTGCCATGTGTGTAGCTGATTTGGCATACATTTTTTGAACAAATTTATCTCCTCATCTTGAGCATCAAATGGCCGTTGGAATGGATGAGAAGATAGAGAGAAATCAGCTAGCCTTTGAGTTTGAATAAGTCTTCAACATTTTGAACATATAGCCGTTTGTATCTTTCTTTGGTTGAGAGATTTTTGCTCCAACTTTGAACCAATATCACACGAAATTTTGCTCCATTTTAAGCCAATATAGCCGTTGAAAATCAGCTCCAAATCAAACAAGAATAGTCATTTGAAATCATCTTAAAATCACCACCAAAATAAGGTTTAATCCACCTTGCCTTGACTTGTTCAAATCTGAAAATTTGAACATAATATATGCGCACCAATATCCATAAACCGTGTGCACAACTATATAATATATAGTCTTCAACATGTAGCATAGAAAACCATATGAAGAATACCAAGAATTCCAAGAAAACCATAGATGATGATAACCATAACATAAGAATTCCAATAGATAGCATGCTGCCCGTTTCCATAAAAATAGGGAACGTACCATATGTGACATAAACACATATAACCATCATATAAGCAATATATAACATGTTGGAAGATCAATTGGCAAGTGAAATGACCAGAATACCCTTCAGCACAAAAATAGGAACTTTGTCCTAGGATGAACCTAGACATGGTGCTGCTCCAGATTCATTTTTTGCCATGATGTGACATGACTTATAAATGTGTCATATGATCATATAAGTCCGTTGGAAGAAGACCAATAAGAATGAGAAGTCCAAATGGTGAAATTACCAAAATAGCCCTTATATAAGTCAATAAGCTTCCCACCGGGTCAAGTCCATTTTTACCCGTGTCAAGCATGCTCTTCCTCAGCCAATTAGATTCTAAATTGAATAAGGATCATGTGGGCTTTTGAATCACTCAATTTGGAGTTCATTTGCTCAAGATATGAACCAAAACCTGCAATAGCATACTAAACCGAACAATTTGCCTTATATTGTAAGTCATGTGACTTCAAGGCTTGGTTAGTTCATATAATAAACATGTATTGACATATATATCTTCTAAGATCAGTTTGAACATGTCTTGATTAAGATATGTGATTGAATTGGCCAAGTTCAATCTCATGATCTTAATCAAACTTGTTCAATCTTGATTCAATCAATCAATTTCACATTTAGCTCATAAGTTCATGTCTTGCACAATCAATTTCATATGTAAACGTTACACATATATATATCACATATGCATTTTCTAATCACAACAATTACACATATGCACACATATTTTGCACAACAATTACACATATGCTCACATATACATTTTGCAATCACTCAAACATAATATATCACAACACTTGCTCTTTTGGTTTACAAATTGAATCCCAAGATTTCCTATGATGGCGTCCATTCCATAAAAAATTTGACATTTTTCGTTTCAAAATATCCAACTCACTTTTTGGCAATCTCAAACAAGCGATAATATGGATGGGCATGCTGCACAATACATGCTGCATTAATATAATTCGGCCAGCCATGGAAAGCAGCTTAGAAGACCAGGAGTTAAGAGTGGCATCAACATGATCAATCAAAGATGTACAGTATGCGCCCGATTTATACCTTTGTATAGTGATGA
>AP025051.1:20477921-20562729 GCA_036186865.1 Eustoma russellianum
AATAGCATACTAAACCGAACAATTTGCCTTATATTGTAAGTCATGTGACTTCAAGGCTTGGTTAGTTCATATAATAAACATGTATTGACATATATATCTTCTAAGATCAGTTTGAACATGTCTTGATTAAGATATGTGATTGAATTGGCCAAGTTCAATCTCATGATCTTAATCAAACTTGTTCAATCTTGATTCAATCAATCAATTTCACATTTAGCTCATAAGTTCATGTCTTGCACAATCAATTTCATATGTAAACGTTACACATATATATATCACATATGCATTTTCTAATCACAACAATTACACATATGCACACATATTTTGCACAACAATTACACATATGCTCACATATACATTTTGCAATCACTCAAACATAATATATCACAACACTTGCTCTTTTGGTTTACAAATTGAATCCCAAGATTTCCTATGATGGCGTCCATTCCATAAAAAATTTGACATTTTTCGTTTCAAAATATCCAACTCACTTTTTGGCAATCTCAAACAAGCGATAATATGGATGGGCATGCTGCACAATACATGCTGCATTAATATAATTCGGCCAGCCATGGAAAGCAGCTTAGAAGACCAGGAGTTAAGAGTGGCATCAACATGATCAATCAAAGATGTACAGTATGCGGGCCCGATTTATACCTTTGTATAGTGATGAACCCAAATATTTAATTGGCAAAGTAGTCAATCGCATACCTAAATTTTGTGAGACACGCATCCCTGGGACGCCCTCCCCAACAATCACCTGGCTTTTATGCAAATTTACTAGTTGTCTCGAGGCTAGTTGATAAACATCCAAAAAACATCTGAACTACCGCAAGTTTCGAACCGAACCATTGAGAAATATTACCAAATCATCTACGAATCCCAAGCAGGAGACAGCTTGAACTTGTGCTGCGGTTAAACCCTCGAATAACACCGTCTCTCATAAGAGAATTAAGACCACATGAAAATCCTTCCGAAGCTAAAATAAATAATAGAGGCGAAAGAGGATCACCTTATTTTACCCCACAAGATACTAAGAAATAGCCAGCTGGCTTGCTGTTTATGAGTACCGAACATCTTGTAGCAAACAAATTATTTAAGAGGATATGTACTAAGCGTGAATGAAAGCCCATTTCCCGAGAAGCTGCTCAAGTTAAGTCCAACAAACTCAGCCAAAAGCCTTTGTCATATCCAATTTTATAAGAACATGACCCCATCACACCGGACTATCTAATAGATGCACCATTTCCTGTGCCAAAAAAATTTGATCTGTTGTATCACAGCCCTTCATAAACCCTGCCTGCTCCGGTGATATTAAGCGTGGTAATAACGCCGATAGTCTTATGGAGAATAGGCTTGTGATAACCTTAGCTATAAAGTTAGTTAAATAGATGGGTCTGAATTCCGCGAACCTAGTGGGAGATGCCACTTTAAGAATAAGGGTGATCAAGGCCACTGCCACTCTCGAAGGCGGTCTTATCCCAAGAAAAAACTCTTGAACTGCTTTATGTACATCCAGAGATATTACCTGCCAAAAATGTCTATAGAATGATCCTGTAAACCCATCAAGACCGACTGCACTTGTCGGACTTAAGTCCCAACAGCTGACTTGACCTCATGCAAGGACGGTAACATTAGTAATTGATTGTTGTCATCCTAAGTGAGTAAGTGTGTACGTATTGTAAGATGTCCGTGTATTGATCGGTGGGGAGATGCCTGAAATAATGTTTGATAATAATCTACTGTTGCTTGTTCAATATCTTGAGGATTATCGCATTCAACACCATCCTCCCAGACAATGCGCTTTATTGTCTGTCTACGACGCCGCTCATAACGATATTGTTGAAAAAATCGTGTATTAGCATCACCTTGCACATCCACTTGACATTTGCCTTTGGCTTCCAATATGACAGTGCTCTAGATTGTGCAAGGCACAACTTTGCCATACTCAACTGATATGTGGTCCTTTGTCTCATCAGATGGTGAAGCATCATAGGCTCGTCCACAAGACGTTGAATCGGCCTCTGTAGCCGCCAATGCATCAAAGATATTACCAAAGACGTCTTTAATCCACTGTCGCAGTAGATGCTTTAGCTGACGTTATTTATCATAAAATCCCCACATTCCACCAACAGTATGGAAAGAGTGCCAATGTGATGTAACATAATGGTCAAAATCAGGATTGAGAAGTCCAAACATCTAAATATCTGAATGATGCCGGCGAACTTGTTTGGGCCATAGAACAATCTAAGTATATCGGCGAGTGATCCGAAGTGGTTCCTATTTAGATGTTGATATCGAACACTAGAAAAGAGATCAAAGAAATATGACGTACAAAGATAACGATCAAGGCGTCTCCAAACCCTACCAAGTCTGCGGCCATCACTCCATGTGTATGGAGAACCTTGATAATTGATTGACTTTAAATAGCAGGATGCTATAAAGTCATTAAAGTCTTGCAACGTGCGCAGCGATGGAGATGATCGCCCTTCATGTTCATCTAGTGTCAGATAAGTGTTAAAATCTCCCTCTAGTAACCAAGGAAGAGTCAAAATCCATGGAGTATACTTAAATCTGCCCACAACGGTCGACGTGTTGCAATTGTATGAAGACCATACACAAAAGTACACCAGAAATCATCCCCCGTAGGCAGCCAAATAAACTGCAAAGAATGATTTTGAACCCCTATTCGTTGCTCTTGTAGTTGAAAAAAGGAATCCCTCTAAAATATCGAAATGCTGCTATAATTCACAGATATTGCTTGAGAGAAAACCAAGCTTTAAACGTTAATATACTAGAGAGGAGACATGTGCCTTTGGCTCAATTACAGCAAGAATGTGCAAATGATATCGACGAACTAATGACAATAACCTATCAATTGAGGTACGAATACCTCTAACATTCAAGGCAAGAATCTTCATTGTGTAGAAAGGATGTCTAATGAGTTTGAGAGAGCTATCCTAGACCTTGTAAAAGGTGGAGACGTAGGCTCAGGATTTTGATGGTGTCGATGCAAAAGCCTCGGTGGAACTTGAAATTGTGTTGATGCATCCAAAATATTTGGAGTAGGATGTACCTGTGGCTCTGAGGTGATTTCCTTACGACGTTCATCAATAATAACGATTGCACTTGATTAGCAAATAGGCACAGAATGCATTATCAGTCTCAAAATCTGGGAATTGTCCTTTGTTGACTTGCCTGTCAGCTTCACTATCTGAAACAGAAAAAGGAATTGGATTGGAAGGCAGGTCACTTAAAATACTGTCATTTATGCCATGAAGTCGTGATATATCTTGGGCGTCCGAGACTGTAAATGGCCAAATAAAGTCAGGAGAACATAAGAGCGATGACGTTGATGTAGTGGTAATAGGCTGTTCAACATCGTCAGCATCAGCTCGCTGCATTTCCAAAACTGGTGGGCCTAACCAATTTTGTGATTCCAACGGGATCTTTTTGGGTGTCCATCACTGCGCCTTTTCTTTAGACATAATTCGGGCTGATGTTAAAGGTTGCACCACAGCAGGAACCTTGTCAGTAGTAACATCCTCTTTCCCACAGGACAGGCTTTATGCCCCAGTCGATAGCACTGCGTGCAATACATAGGTAGGTCTTCGTAAATCACTGATTGTGCAATACAACGGTTGGAGACTTGAATAAATACTCGAGTAGGTAGTTCCTTTGATACATCATGCTCAACACGTAAACGCGCTACAGAGGAGCGAAGATGTTCAGCCGTAGCCGTGTCTAATATCATGGGCGTTCCAATCATACGATCAATTTGAAATAATGCCTCACGTTGATGAAAATGAATGGGAAGTCTAGGTAGAGAAATCCAAACAGGAACAACTGGGACGTCAACTTTAGGATCATAATCAGAGGTCCATTTGGTAACCCTCATGTACTTGCCTGAAATGATCCAACTTTGCCTAGCGAAACACACAGATAATCCTGTTCTTTCGAGAATTGTAATAATACATGATTGGTATCTTAACAAGTACGTACCGATCCAGTGAAGCCTATGCATTCAATAGTACTTCTTATTGTAGCGAGCGGTGGACGGCCATACCAAAACGTACCTACGAGAGAAAACCTGTATGGTTCCAATCGTATAAGTATGTACGCCTTTTCCTTTGCCAAGATTTTATCTACAAAGGTGGTTTTACTTGGCAAGGTTTCAATGCGACATATCATATATGATTGGAGGTTGACAATACTTAGATCTTTACATTCACATTTCTGTACCATGATGACATGATGTACTATGGTATTCCTCCACCGTAAGTGAGGCATAATAATACAAATTTTTTTTTTTTGAATAAAGGTGGGTTTTTATTAAATGAAAAATTCCTCACTTGTGGTGGAGGCAACCATATTACAAGAATGTATATCGCACGAAAAAACGGAAGTGTAAAGTAGCGAGAATGTGCAGGTCTCAATCATATATGATCTGCCGCATTAAAACCTTGCCAAGTAAAACCACCCTTGTGGATAAAACCTTGGCGAAGGAAAAAGCGTATATATTTATATCATCGGAGTGATACTGTCTGAATGCTAACGCTAAGTATACGAGGATGGAGCATATGAAAGCTACAGTGGTACAGCCTGGAAGGGCAGTGATTGTTATGAGAATTGTTGTAGAACCACCGAGGAAGTTGGAATTTGTTGAAGCAGCACATACTTTGTCCAACATTTGGTGCGTCACATAACAAGATTCCGCCATTGTGTATTGAACAGCAGTGAGTGTGATTTCTCGCAAGAAAGCGACACAAGACGCATTAGAGGCAATCGATGCAATTTGGTTGAGTCGAATAATCACACTTCAATTCCAGCAACATACCGATGTTGCCCGAAGTCCGAAGACTGCGGGCAACAAAGTAAATAAACCGCTATCAAAGGATGGCATTTAGCTGATTATGTAGAAGGATATATATATATATATATATATATATATATATATATATATATATATATATATATATATATATATATATATATTTCCAAAAAAATATATATATTTCCAAGTAATGTAGTGTATGGAGGTCCTTTTTTTTAGCACTGTCAATTTGAGGGAAAGATATCATAATTCACTAGGCATGTTTGCCTTAAAACTTGCTAGAAACATCATCATGCCAACAACATACTTGTCACCTCAACCTTTACATTTAGGAAGCATAATCTCACAAGTGATAGTAAGGTCATGTATGACATCAATAATATAATGGCACCTAGCTCAACAACAATGGCAATAATGAAATGGCTCAACGGAGTTCATGCCTATGACATAAGAGGAAAAATACTAGATTATTTTTGTCCATAGCTCAGAGAGACTCTTGTCCATTCAATAATAGTGGGCAACAGTGAACTCAACAATAACAAAGAAAACTAGTTTAGGACATAGAGGTCCATACTTTGTGAGGGAAAAATCCCTCCTTCCTTGAGAAGCAGAAGGGGCCTCATCTTTTGAGGAACTTTCCCTCCTTTCCTTTCAGTCAACTGAGGGGACTTCAACAATAAAATGGCTCATGGCTTATGTCTGACCAACTATCAATATGACACACAAAGCTTATAACTGATCAACAAATATGCTAGGAATGAACATCTAGCTCAATAATCACGGCAAGCCGGAGAAAGAATGACAACTCGCCTAAATAGACGGCCAATCACCGGGGGCAACTAAGGCCAACAATAAAAAATGGCACAACAAATGCCTTAAGTATCAATTATAAAATGCTCACATTCACCAATCATTGATAAATACATGATTAATCTTTCGCGGATGATCATTTTTCCTAGGACATGATAAGTGTTATGAAAAGTTTTCATAGATCAAAATGTTTCATATCATCATTTAACTCCATAATTACTCAACCTATTAATCTCAAGTCAACTTTCAAATGCACCTCATAGGTTTACCACAACTTTGAGAAAAGTATAATGATGATAATCTGATTAGATGTGTGCTACCATGTACAAGCATTAGTTTTCCACGGATATATGCATTTCATCAGTTACTCTGCTCTGTTTAGCAACTTTATGTCCAAAGCTGTAACCAAACACTAGACATGTTGGAGCAATAAATGCATCAATCCAAGTTCCTAGATGAAGCATTGAAATGCTCTGAAAGAACATGATGATTTACTAAGGTGACATCCCCAATGCTTAACAAGATCTTATGACATCAAAGTGAATGATGGAGGGATGCACTTTTCGCATATCTAAAGACATGCAAACCATATGAAGAAAGGATAAAGAGGAACGGAAAAAAATTTGATTTCTTCCACAGATCTAACTCCAACTTACCAACATTTGGTAAGGAATTTGAGGATGTCGTGGACTATCTTCAACTTAGTAAATCAAGTTCAAATTCAGCATACGACTAAAGCTTCCGAGACATAGTTAACAAGGACTGTAGAGGCATACTGAATTTCAAGATACAGGGTCTGCCTGAATAAACCACATTTTCAACAAACATCAAACTATTATACTTACGTTCTGCTTACATTTTTCAACTTACATTCCTTTATGGGTTGATAATTACGATAGAAACCAGGGAACATGCTTAACAACATATGTTTAGTGGTTAACCCACAAAGATATCAAACAAGAGTCCCATTCAGCAATTCTGGAGGTGAGAAAGAAAAATTCCCTGATGTGAAGGGCCAAAAAGAAATACAGACCACATGTACTACCCATCATATAGGTCCAAATTCCAGATGAATTAACTTCTAATTTAAAGCATGTTGTTAACAATAGGCCTTTGAGATCAAAGAAACATGAAACACGTTTAAGTATTCCTTACGCAGATCATTTTAAGCAAACAAATGGTGGTGAAAGTTATGGTAATATAACGATACGTTGCCTAAAAGACATATAGACTGACAGTGCAGGTACAGGCTCGTTAAACAACTTATGGCAAGACACAGTGAAGGAAACAACTTATTGGCATACAACACCTCATGAAAGCTATACAAACAGTATGCAAATGTTGACACCCAGGTGCTATGTTATGCTGCCAACAATATGATTAAGGCATCTGCATAAGGGCAATTAGTCCTTGAAAAAACTGAAATGTCTGTTTCTGAAATCAACCGAGATGTGGTCGTTTAAGTTCACAGCCAAATAGAAGGGAATCATACTAAGTTTCGAACAACTTCAAAAAATGCAAAAACATAAATGTAAAAGGTTAATTCTTAACAGGTTTCCTCTCACATGTATTTCTTCAAACACTTAATGGTCATTACCAGACCATCATCGGTTTCCCCACATAAATGAATTCATGTAGACATAAAACAACACACACACCACATATATAGATGAAGGGGGCGGGCGGTACCGTCCGGATGTTTTATAATATAAGGAACCCTTATTTATGCCGGAGGAATATCGTGGTTACATAAAGCCATATAATCGACGGGAGACTCTCCCAAAGACTAAAAATAAAATAATTACATGAGTCAGAAAATAAATGTACAAGAAATAATAAGAGAACTATTTGCTGCATGTGTGTCGAATTTGAGGAGAGCTTCATATTTGCTTAGTCCCGGACGATTGCCAACGGACATGATGCTCCGTGCCACAGTAATGAGTAAATGGTTAAACAGAGCAAAGTGTAAAGATAAACGAATGTAGTATACTCAGAGATATCATAACGTACCCGCGTCACCTTGGTCAATGAGATCCGCTTGTGCTTCATGATATGCCAGTTATTCCATATGGAGATATCACGCTGAGTAAGCTAACTTATAACAAAAACCACTCATACCACCAGTGGTGGGGTAGGAGGCCCACTAGTGGCGAATAAAGTAAGGAATTGAGGATGCAATGTCCAAACTGAGAGAAAGCGAAACTGGCGTGGAGGAGCTACATGTAGAAGAAGAAAAGGAGAGCAGTAGAGGACAGTGATCCGAGGTTACTCTGCTCAAGTGGCTGAGCTTAACCTGAGAAAACGCATTATAAAAGAGAGAATTACAAAAAACCCAATCTAGGCGACGTTGAACCTGTCCCAGTCCTCGTCCTCCCAACCATGTGTAACGTGTTCCCATATGAGGAATAAGATTCCAAGATAAAGTATCTACAGTGGCGACGAAATCATCCAACGATGATAGAGTTGGTCGACCGCGGCCGTTATGATCATCCAAGGATAAGAATGTATTAAAGTCGCCTGATATTAACCATGGCTGGCACAGATTTGTTCCAAATGAAATGAGCTCATCCCACAATGTCCGTCGATTCGCTATGGTGTGACGACCATAAACACATGAGTGCCAAAGGGGAACATTGTTCAGTATATGTAGGAAATTAAAAATGTGAAACTGGTCGGTAATCTGAATATCCTGAAGAGCTAACACATCAAATCGCCAAAAACACCAAACACTATCAGTACATACCGAGATTGATGAGGTAAATCCAAGTTGAAGTTGTGCTCGCTATTGATGAGATGAAGGCTATTGTGGCTCAATAACAACAAGAAAAGCAACTGAGTACTGCTGTAATGATAAACGTAATCGCGAAAGAGAGGTATGTAAACCTCGAATGTTCCAAGTGAGAAAATGCATTAAGAAACCAAAGCATTAGAGCTTGAAGCCCGCACAGAGCTGCGGGTTACTACTTGACGCGGAGGACGGCTAACTTGTGCGGCTGGGCGGTGGCGACGCCGTTTAGTATGCATAACAAATCCATAATCATCAGAAAGTGTAGGAGGTTGTATCATTTGCTGAAATAATTCTGCATTTGACAGAGGAGGCCCCAAAGGAGCCACTACGACGAGCAATAGAATCGGATGAAGATTGATATGAAGTGCACAAGTCGGATATATTCAAGGGGGCAGAAGGTGGATTGCTTGATAATTTGACCTCCATATCTGAGTGTCCTTGAACAAGTTCCTCTACGCTTGAGGAGGAGTGCTGGGGGTCCTCTTATGATCTACCCAATATGCGTACATCCTATGAGAATGTTGGCATAGGAATGGCCGCTGGTGGTGAGATTGGACGTTTAGTCAAAGTATCAATTTGAACTTCTATTGTCTCGACGTGTGCAGTATTGGGGGTTGATGGCGGCTCAGGAACAGCGGCAATAGGAGATATTGTTGATGGGGGAAGCGCAGTAGAGGTCTTCTCCTTCCAAATCTTGGCTGCCGGTTGTGATGGCTGAATTGAATCCTTGGGCCAGCCGCCGGTTTTATGTCCTAAGATACAACATGTGGAACAAAATAATGGAATATCTTATATGACCTAATGGAAGAACTCATGTGTCTTACTCTCAATGTGCAATTTAGTAGGTAGTTCTTTAGAGACATCTAGTTCAACACATACACGGGCAACTGATGGCCTCAGAATTTTTTGGGTGGCAGAGTCCAATCTAATGGGAGTGCCAAGCATAGAAGCGATCGCAAATAAGGATGTCTACTGACGCAAATATACCGGAAGCGCAGGCAAAGAAATCCAAACAGGAACACTATTTATCTTTGCATAGACCATTGTACATTATTTATCATTTATGATGATTTGAGGTTTTATTTCGACTTCCGCTAACATCAATTTGCGTCACTCTGTTGACGTGTTTTGCATCGATATCGACGTTTTGTATTTTCTTTAGCGAAATACGACGGGTGAGTCGTTCCGAATACTGGAGCTCGGGACGAGTCGCTACAGTGTGTGTATCCGACCGTCAAGGAGTCAAATCAGCGAACCCATCGCCGAATGCGACGCGGACGTCCTCTTTAGCCCATGCAAGCTCAATTAATCAGACTAGAAATTTATTTTTTAAACTCCAAATTACCTTATATCGAACTCCACTTAAACCCTGTCTTTTTCTTGCTTTTCCGTGACGCATTCTTTGCCAAATCCTAATGAAAACTAATAAATCAACTCATCGCCCCCGGGTCTTCCTCCCCCTTCAACAAAAAAAAAGAAAGAAAGACACATGATAAACCAGAATTAATCGTCTGTTAGTCAACAACAGACAACGGTACAACTTTGGAAACGTTTTCTAGCCTTTATTTGGCTCATCACACACCCACCTTAGGCATTTGGTATGATAAAGATTGTGAATTTAACTTGCATGCCTATGCTGACGCAGATTATGGTGGATGTAAAATAGACAGGAAAAGCACGAGTGGCACTTGTAAATTTATAAGAAATTCACTTATTTCATGGTTTTCTAAAAAGCAAGCGAGCATAGCCTTATCCACCACTGAAGCTGAATACATGGCACTTAGTGTTTGTTGCACACAATTACTATGGCTAAAACAACAACTCTTTGACTTTGGGATTACGGTAAATCAGATTCCTATATATTGTGATAGTATGAGCGCCATCAACTTATCTAAGAACCCTGTTCTACATTCTAAGGCAAAGCATATAGAAGTCCGCTATCACTTCCTTCGTGATCACGTCAAGAATGGTGATATTATCACAGATCACGTATGCACAGAGGCACAAGTAACAGATATTTTCACTAAGGCACTAAATGAAAATCTTTGTTCTAAATTGGGCTTGATTTCTGCTGATTTGATTTGATATCTCTTTTCATATTTACATGCATTTTTGATTGTCTTTCCAAAATAAAGGTGGAGAGAATGCATGATTTAAGGGGGGAGAGAGATTGATTGCACAAATCAAGGGGGAGAAAATTCGAAATTTGAAATTCAAAAATTTGAATCTGTGCATGATTGGAGGGGGAGCGACAAAATTTAAATCATGAACTTATGTTATTTTGTATATAATCAAAAGGGGGAGATTGTAGAGAAAAAGAGGTTTGAGTGATTATAAAATACATGATTTAAATAATGTGTACCAAAGAAATACATGACACGTTTTATGACTTGACACGTTTTTGCATGAAAACCTGCCTTATATAGTTCATATATAACGTTGTCGTACTAACGAGCCATGAAGCTTTAAAGCTTACATCAAATGGCAAACATTTGTTGTGTTTGAACTATTTTCAGGTGCCATCATTAATGAAGTAAACTAGTTCAATAGGTGAAGTACTTAGTTAAATAGTTCATTAAATGGTGATATATTTGGAGAAGGCACAAAGGCAACAAATTGAAGAATGAAAAGTTTTCTCATCTCCTTTATATACACGCCTTTAACATATATATATATATATATATATATATATATATATATATATATATATTCAGATTTTCCTTAAAGGCACTATACACATATATTCCAACGTACTACCGATACGTCACATATCTTAGGAACGTACATTAATGTCACACCACTACATTTACCTCATATTTATGAGTATATTCAGGTCTTATATCATATGATATAAGTGATGGTGATGACAAAATTATTACGACACGTTAAAAGGTTCTAAACCAAAAATTGTTGTATTGGGTGAATACCGAAACTTCGCCAAAGTGTCATTGTACTTGCCATATATAGATGGCCAGCCCCTACACTTCAAAAATGGCCATAAATTTCGTGGCTTACATGGTATACACAGCCATAAAATCATTCCATGTTGGCACACATAAATCACCCCCAATTAAGGCCAAATTGTGGAGATTTCAAATTCCACATTTTTTTCACATAGGGCGCCACTTACTTCAGACATTAGAGCTGAATTTTCAAGTTATTCTATGTATATTATGTGTGACATAATATATATAACATGTGCAAAAAGTTTGAATTCAATCGGAGAAAAAATCGCGTAATCGACAAAAGTCAAAAATTCGATTTTCTACAAACACGACACATGGAACATTTTTGGCATGACATATAACATGTATCTAGACACTTTTTACATACTCTATACATTCTAAAGTGTTCTAGAAAAATCAATTATGGGCTGATTGGAAATATACCATATGTGTATAATTATTGTGCACTATTTTACAAAGTTTGTAAAAATAAAATTCAGCACATGTACAAGCTATAGCACACGCCTACTTCAGCCTTGTTGGAGCATATGTGGAGCTTTGTTGGCATCTTGATTGGCCAAGAATAAAGTATACAATGTTAGTGACATAAAGAAAGGAGCTACACAAGGTAACATTTCAAACTATGTCACATTTGTAACACATGCTGAAAATTTCAGCATGTGTGCATTGAGTTGGCCGAATTTTTGAGCTTGATTATGCCATATTTACTTCTTTGAATTACATGGATTAAATAGAAGATAAATGTCAATGTTCTAAAGATGTTATGGAAATAATATGGTGATATTTTTAAATATCACACATGCTGAAAATTTCAGCATGTGTGGAATGTATGTGGCCAAAATTTTGGTCTTGAATTCAACATATTTAATTCTTTATTTTCAAGGGATAAATCTACTACCTACATGGCAACAATTTGAACTTGTCTTGGATATTGCACATGCTGAAAATTTCAGTATGTGGAGAATCAAGGTGGCCGATTTTTTGGAAGGAAAATAGAGAATAATTTGTCTTGCAAATTATGTGGAATTGATATGAGACTTATGGCAACATTTTTATGGCTAATTGGCACATGTTTTAAGTGATATTTTTCAGATTTATCTAGTCATCAAATGATGACAACTTTCATCCAATCAATGAGTGTCAAGTAAGTAAGGCTATAATGATAATCCAATAAGGAGTTGCCAAGTAAGCAAGGAAATGTCACAATGATGCAAGATTTTCTTCCAAGGAATTAAAAGATAATTTTCAAGGGAAGAAAAGGAAGGAGGGGGCAGCCAATGTTGATAAAAACAAAACACAAGGCAAAACACAAAACAAAACAAAACACAAAACAAACAAAACACAAGACAAAGCTTACAATTCCAAGAGCAAAAACGCATTCATCTCCTTCTCCTTCTACACTTCTTTCTTTCTTCTCTATCAAAGCCTATTGTATTCATATTCATATATCTTGAATAGGCTTCATATATACCACCATATACTCTACATTGTTGTAAAAGATTGATCAAGGTGTGATCAATCTTGCATCCGCTAGGTGGTGGTGTTCGTGATTGTTGTAATCACTTACAAGGTTTGTAAAGGGTTGGAGTTGGTGTGTAACTCCATCAACCCTGTGTGGTAAGGTGTTTTTTTTGTTGTTTTGTGATTAGTGATAACCGAGGAAGGTGTCCTCGAAGACTGGAGTAGGTTGATTTAACTGAACCAGTATAAAATTCCTTGTGTTCTTTACTTTTCAGCACTTACTTTCAGTTTACAGCACAATGCATCATTTCCATCACGTTCTTAAAAATAGTAAACGAACTTCAAAAATCACGAAACTTTCCAGAAACATAGCCACACGTCTTAAGGTTCATTTGGTGCAAGTTTTAACCCTTTTGGACAATTATAAGTCATCCAAACGTCAAAAGTTCTGAGACTAGTGCATTCTGATTTTCAGGCTTACAAAGGTTGAGACTTTTAACGTATTTGACTAACTTCCCAAAAGAAGTTTTCAAAACTATTTCAACCCAATTAAATACACATAATAAGGGGTGTTTCAATAAATTTTCAGAGCATTTGGAGTCACGGTTTAATTGGAATTAATTTTTCAAATCAGACTACCGTTTCTGGCAGATTTACGTAATCTGACCACCAACGATTTTTAAAGGGGTTAAAGGTTGAATTTTAATCTGAAATTTTTAGAAGATACTCAGAATATCTGAGACTAAGATCTCTACAAATTTCAGAATTTTTCAAGACCTGTAACCTAGTTTTCAAAGCGTTTCAAAAAAGGTCCTGAAAACAGAAACTGTTTTCAGAAGTTGGGTTTTTGGTCTAAAACAATTTTAAAAACCAAATTTTCCGCACCCACTATTCAACCCTCCCTTTTGGTGGTGTCTTGCAGATCCTACAAAATGGCATACGGCCTAGCCGAATAGGCTACAACACACCAGTCGCCACCAAAGCCTTTAACCCTCTACTGAATCCGTCTGAAGATAGTCATCATCATCATTATTCGTACCCAGTATATCCCAACGACAGTAAACGCTATCGCTAGGGTTTGAAGAGGGTAATTGGTAGGCAGACAATACCTCTGTCCCAAAGGATAGAGAGTCTAGTTCTAGTGAGACCGCCAGCACTATATGTACCTGCATAAATGATATAATAATAGAGATATAATGTGCTAGTGTGTTAGTGGGAAAGAAGATAGTATAAATAATAAAAGAGATAATGGATCGCCTTGTTTTACTCCCCTATATGGCCGAAAGACACTCGAAAGGACTCCATTTATAAGGACCGCTAGCCGTGTGCTGCTTAAGTGATTTATAATACGCCTCACAAAAAAATATGAAAATCCGAACTTTTTTAATAGCAGCTCCAAATATTCCCAACTTACTCGATCAAAAGCTTCCATCATATCCAGCTTTAAGCAGAGTTGGCTCCCACCTTTGTCGAGCATATGTATCATCTCACGAGCAAGTAGAACTTGTGTAGAAATATCATGGCCTTTTAAAAAACTAGTTTGTTCCGGAGATGCCAATTTTGGGAGAAAAGTACTCAAACGAGTCGCAACAATATGAGTACAAAGCTTACTCAGAAAATTAGTCAAGCAAATTGGCCTGAAATCACTTAAAGTAGAGGCACTGATACCTTCGGTATTAGCACAATTAATGCATTAGCCATCACCGAAGGTTGTGGAATGCCGAGGAAAAATTCTTGCACTGCTAAGACAACATCTTTATGTATAATATGCCAACATGAACGAAAAAAATTACCATGAAGCATAACGGGTCAGGAAAATGGTTAAACAAGATAAAAGCATAAAATAGAAGGCCAAGATGATAAAGAAATAATCCACATACCCACGTCACCTTGGTCAAATAAGGACCAAAGTAACCAGCAGATGTAATGAGCCAACCCAAATGGGAGACATCCGATTGACGTGCATCCAGATAACCGCAACACCAAAACAAGCAAAGGAGAAAATTAGTATCCGTAATATGTAAGTATAAACAAGATAAATAGCTAAGAAGTAAATGCGTATCCATGTTGCCTGTAGCCAAATAGACCACGGGCAACAAATGACTGTCAAAGCCAACCCATATGGGAGACATCAACAGATGATAGCCATCATGGAGGTCGAGGTCCATTATGTATGTCATGACGAGGCTACCGAAATGTTGGTAGTGCCACATCTGCTATGATGACACCTCTAAGTGATGATGGTAAAGAAGCTAACGAATCATATGATGTAAAGATCTGAGTGGAGAGTGCAAGCTGCGACAATAAGTGAGCAGGCATATTCGTTTTCTCTAGGTGTATGTACAATGGATAAGGACCATGAGAGCAGCAGAGTACGCAGTCTGTCTAAGTCAGGTACAAGTAATGAAGCGGGCGAAGTAGTAAGAGAAAGCAATTCAGCACAATCAACCTCCACTATTAAATCCCCATAGCGTGGAAGATAATAGATAATGGCAAGTAGGGCAGCTTGAGCTTCAACCCGCAAAGGCATATCCAGACGCAGTGAGAAAGATATCCCGTGCATAATGGTACGACTGAATTACAAAGAAGCGCTCCTCCACTGGCATGTATCCAACCGATTGCTGTATATGTATTGAGTTTCAGGCATCCAGTCAGTGGGGTTGTCCAGCGTAGTAATCACGGCCAATGAGTCCGTAGCGGCGGAGAAAGGCGAGCTGTGACCAGATGTGGTATCATAGCAGCTATTCGTGTACCAGACATTGTGGATGCCCAAGTATAAAGGTCTAGACGAATAGAGCGGCTAAGCAAGCGAGGAGACCATGATTGATTATCAAATGTAATTGAAGCATACATTTTCCAAATATTCCAAAGTGACACCCCTGGAAAAATTGTTTGCATTGCACCCAAGAAATTTGATGGAGCCAAACACAATAGATAAGAACACCACAAACCAGATGTAAAAGAAAGAATATCCAGTAAGGTGGTAAAGTAGGCCCATATCATGCGTATCTCTGACAAGCAAACATGTGCAATGTAGTCGCATTATCCAAGTGACAGAATGGAGAGCAGGATGGCATAACAGTCATAAAGCGGCAGAAATTATCAGGTAAAGGGAGTGCTCTATGATAGAATCGTCATAAAAACAACTGAATAGAATGTCGTTGTGTGCGATACCAAATGTAGTCATATAAGAGTAGTGCCGATCGCGATGGACGTATCATAGAGTAAGCTGCTCGTAATGTAAATGCCCTAGATAGGATAGGCCAAATCAGAACAATGGTAAAAGAAGTGATATCAGAACATAAAGAGTGTATAGCACATATGCATTTCCAACCTGGAGAGTCATATAGTCACAGGCGGAAATCATTCAGAGAACCATATCGTGCACGCATATATCAGCCCCATAAAGACTCACTACAATGATAAAGTGATGAGCCAAACGAAGGCTAGAAAACGTTGCCAAGGACTTTGTCTCCTATTCCAAACTGATTTGAACACAAGCTATGTCAAAGAACATCTCCAAGATACCCCTTGATCTTTAACCGTTGTTCTTGGCTCAATCTATGCCAACACCTCTCCCTCTTTGGCACTCCAACACATCTAAAACCTCAATGAGACCCTAAGATGGTGTAAACCAAATGATGAAGCAAATACTAACAAGTTCTAGGTTAGGAACTTGCAAGAAAACCGTTTAGTGGTTTCAAACTTCAACTAAGAATTAGTTGTGAACTCCTTGAAGGAAATTTGATTGAAATGTATTGATAATGGTTGTCCTTTACATTCAGCTTCTAAAACTACTTATAACCAACGAAAATAAACAAGGTACAAAGTCTAAAATACAAGGTACAAGTCTAGGATTAACATGCTTTCTTTTGAACAAGTTGGAGCAACTTTCGGTGAAAAGGAGCTGGTTGCTTCCTTCTTCTTCTTTGCTTGTCTTGAGCCATAATTTTGATTGGTTTAAACATTGAGCAGCTTGCTTGGATCTCACCCTTGATTGGTTGTAAGTTGTAGCATTGATTTTTCAAAGAAATTCAGCTCAATCATCCGTTCTCTTCCTTGCAAGTTTCAGCCAAAATTTTGATTGGTTAAGGGAGTGTGCAGCTTGGTTTAATCTTGGCCTTGATTGGTTCTTACTTTGTGTTGAATTTTCAAACATAATAGTTTATGAACCAGCCGAAATCTTCATGCCTTTTGATTGGATCCTTGGTTGAGCAGCTTGTTGAATTTTCCTTACCTGTGTGTGATTGGTTAAATCATTTGATAGACTTCTTTCTATTGGTTGAAGGCTTGAGCTGGTTAATTCCTCCTTGTTTGCGTGAGAAACAATCTGGTTTTAGACATGGGTGCTTGTCACCACCTTGCTTGCAAGCCACTTGAATTTCACTTCTTGGTTTGGGCAAAAATTCAGGTTTGATTTGCATCTTTAAGCTAAAACGTGTACCTGAAAGATAAGGCAAGAATACAACACAAACTATCCTAAAACAAAGTTAACAAACTAACAATATTAAAAAGAACATATAAAGATATGTACAACATGCATTTGATACAACTAGATCATAGCTTGTATCATATAAACTCAATGGATGTCATCTTTGCTTGGCTCATCCTCTTCATGCCTGTAAAGGAATGATTCAACACAATGTAACAATTTCTTAGCCATACTCCTTGTTATGGGACCATTGTGGGGCAATGAGGTGTCATCGTCAGTGTTTGCATCTACATGGTTAGGCTGTAGCTCATCATTCCCTCCCACTTGAAAAGGATTCGTCCTCGAATCTGAATCAACACTAAACGGAGAAAGGTCAGCAACATTAAAAGTTTTAGAGATAGGACCATACCTTTCTTCAGGAAGATCGAGAACATAGGCATTATCACCAAGCCGTTTCAACACTTTGAACGGTCCATCGCCTCTTGGCTTCAATTTGGAGTCCCTTTCCTTAGGGAATCTTTCTTTTCTCAAGTGTAACCAAACAAGATCACCAGGTTCAAATATAACAACTTTACGATTCCTGTTGGCTCTATTGGCATACACTTTATTCTTAGCTTCAAGTTGTGACTTAACCTTTTCATGCAATTCTTTCACAAGTTTTGCTTTTCGTTCACCATCTAAACTAACACGTTGATGAACAGGTATGGGAACAAGATCAAGCGGGGACAAAGGGTTAAAGCCATAAACAACTTCAAAAGGAGAATGCAATGTTCCACTATGAACAACTCTATTGTATGCAAACTCAATGTAAGCTAAGCAATCTTCCCAATTCTTTAAATTCTTTTGAATGGCAACACGTAACAGTTGAGACAAAGTTCTATTAACGACTTCAGTTTGACCATCGGTTTGTGGGTGAGCAGTTGTAGAAAATAATAATTTAGTACCAAGTTTACTCCACAAAACACGCCAGAAATGACTTAGAAACTTTGTATCTCTATCACTAACAATCGTACGTGGCATGCCATGCAATCTAACAATCTCCTTAAAGAACAAATCAGCAATATGAATAGCATCATCAACTTTCTTACATGCAATGAAATGTGCCATTTTGGAAAATCTATCAACAACAACAAAGATGCTATCTTTACCAGTTTTGGATCGAGGCAATCCCAATACAAAGTCCATAGAAATATCAGTCCAAGGTGAGCTTGGGACAGATAAAGGAGTGTACAATCCATGTGGTTGTGTTCTAGACTTTGCTTGCTTGCAAGTAATACATTGGTCACATATCTTATCAACATGTGCTCTCATATGCGGCCAGAAGAAATGTTCCTTAAGTGTTTCCAAAGTTTTTAACGAGCCAAAATGACCCATTAAACCTCCTCCATGAGCTTCTTTAATCAATAACTCTCTTAATGAACACATTGGTACACATAACTTATGTTCTTTAAACAAGTAACCATCATGCAAGTAATATTTGGCAAAAGGGGACTCAACGCATGCTTGATATATAGAACTAAAGTCATGATCAGAATGATACATCTCTTTGATAGACTCAAAACCAAACATGTTACATGAAAGAGTAGTAATCAAAGTATAGCGACGAGATAAGGCATCAGCAACAACATTTTCTTTTCCTTGCTTATACTTGATCACATAAGGGAATTGTTCAATGAATTCAACCCATTTGGCATGTCTTTTGTTCAATTTTCCTTGACCCTTTAGATACTTAAGGCTCTCATGATCAGTATGAATCACAAATTCCTTAGGTTGCAGATAATGTTGCCAAGTTTGTAATTAACGGACAAGTGCGTACAATTCTTTATCATAGGTTGAATAATTGATGGAAGCTCCTTTCAATTTCTCACTGAAGTAGGCAACAGGTTTGTTACCTTGATGCAATACAGCTCCAATGCCAACTCCACTGGCATCACATTCAACTTCAAACATTTCATCAAAATTGGGCAATCTCAGGATGGGTGCAGAAGTTAGACGTTTCTTAAGTTCCTCAAAGGCTTGTTGTTGTGATTCTCCCCATTCAAATCTTACATCTTTCTTGACTAATTCATTCAAGGGGGCAGCTATGGTAGAGAAATCCTTCACAAAACGTCTATAGAAACTAGCTAATCCATGAAAACTCCTAATATCTCTAGCAGACTTAGGGGTTGGCCACTCAGTTATGGATTTAACTTTCTCTTGATCCACTTCAATTCCTTCAGCACTAATCACAAATCCTAAAAATGTAACCTTCTCCAGACAGAAAGAACACTTCTTGAAATTAGCATACAGCTTCTCTTTCTGTAGGTTGACAAAAACGGCTCTTAGATGGTTCAGGTGTTCACCTAGGGTTTTGGAGTAGATAAGAATGTCATCAAAGTAAACTACTACAAATTTCCCTATGAATTTCCTTAAGACCTCATTCATTAACCTCATGAAAGTACTAGGGGCATTGGTTAAACCAAAGGGCATAACTAATCATTCGTACAATCCAAACTTAGTCTTAAAGGCAGTTTTCCATTCATCACCTTCCCTAATTCTCACTTGGAAATATCCTTGCTTAAGATCTACTTTGCTAAAGCACCTAGACCCATGTAACATATCCAACATGTCATCCAACCTAGGAATAGGGTATCTATACTTCACAGTGATCTTATTGATGGCTCTACAGTCAGTACACATTCTCCAAGTTCCATCTTTCTTAGGGACAATGATTACAGGAACAGCACACGGACTCATACTCTCTCTTACTTTACCTTGAGTCAATAATTCCTCAACTTGCTTTTGGATTTCCTTAGTTTCCTCTGGATTGGCTCTATAGGCAGGTCTGTTTGGCAAAACAGCTCCTGGAATGAAATCTATTTGATGCTCAATGCCTCTTAGAGGGGGTAAACCTGGGGGATCTCCTTCAGGAAACAAGCTAGAAAATTCTTGAAGTAAAGATGCAACTTCACTTGGTAAAGTAGATGGTATCTCAGATGAAGAAAATAAAGCTTCTTTGTAAAGTAAGATATAAACATTTTTGTTTGAATTGATAGCATGGAATACCTCACTTTGAGATGCAAAGAATGCGCTTTTCTTTAGAGATGGTTCAGCAGAAACTTTGTTTTCTTTCGGTTCAACTTTAAGATGAGAGCTTCTCAGTTGGTGTTCTTTGATAAAGATCCTTTCTAATTCCTTTTCTTTTGGATCATTGTAGCTTTTTAACATTCGTTGTTGATCCTCAAAGACTTTATGTGGGGGTAAGGCATTTAATTTGAACAGTTTGTTGTCATGCCTAAAGGAATATCTATTTAGGTAACCATCATACGTAACCTTGTTGTCAAATTGCCACGGTCTACCTAATAAGATATGACTTGATTGCATAGGGGCTACGTCACATAACACCTCAGCAGAATACCCACCAATTGACAAAGGAACTAGGACTTGCTTTGTTACTTTAACTTCACCACACTCATTAAGCCACATAAGTCTATAAGGACGGGGGTGATTAATTAAAGGTAACTCAAGTTTCCTAACAAGTTCAAAACTTGCAACATTTGTACATGAACCGGAGTCAATGATTAACGTGCAGACTTTCTTCTTAACCATACAGTGAATGTGGAATATGTTCTCTCGTTGTATTTCAGGTTCTTCGGTTTTAACTTGGGCACTTAGGGCTCGACGGACAACTAAGAACTCTTTTGTTTCACACTCATCAATCTCTTCACTAATTTCTTCTTCTTCCTCACACGTTTGCTCAATTTCTTTGTTTTCTTCACTTTCTTCCAATTCTTCCTCAGAATAATACTCATTAGACTCTTCAATAAACAAGATGCGTTTAGGGTTGGGACATTGATTAGCAAAATGACCTTTTCCTAAGCATTTAAAACATTGAATATCACGAGTCTTAAAATTAGACGTACCTTCCACCTTGGCTTTGCCTTTATCAGTGATTGGAAGCTTTGGACGATTTTGGATGCTCTGGGTTGATTTTCCTTGGGATCCACGACCTTGTCCTTGTTGTGGACGGAATTGCGTTCTGGGCTGTGTTCTAGGAAAACTCAAAGGATTAGTCCGAAAAGAAGGGTTAGAAGTTTTTACCTTTAATTGTCTTTCCACTTTCTCAGCAATGTGAACCATAGAAGCCAGATCTGAATAAGGTGTAAGTTCCACCTTAAATGCAATCTCTTTGTTCAAACTAGCTAGAAATCTAGCCATTGTGGCTTCCTCCGCTTCTTCTATGTTAGCCCTGGTAAGCAAATGTTCTAACTCTTTATAAAATTCATCGACAGATCTATTACCTTGAGAAAGTTGTTGCAATTTCTGGAAAACGCTTCTTTCATAGGAAGGAGATATGAATCTCTTCCACATCTCTTGTTTCAGCTCGGACCAAGTGACAACAGGGGGTTGTCTTGTTCTTCTCCTGGTGTTCTTCAGTTGTTCCCACCAAAGTAAAGCATAGTCTACAAATTCAAAAGTTGCATACCGCACTTTGGCCAATTCAGAATAGTTAGTGCAAGAATACATATGATCTACCTTTGTTTCCCATTGCAAATATGTTTCAGGATCACTTTTTCCATGGAAGGGGGGAATTGTCAGTTTTGTAGTAATGTATTCTTCTTCAAGATGTTCATCAGGTTGACGTTCATTAAATCTCTCTTCTAGGTAGGGTTCTTCATTGTACTCAGGGAGACTATCAAATCTTTCCTCAAAAGAAAGGTTCCTACGACCACCATTACTACCTCGACCTCTACCTCTACCTCTAAGTGATGTGCTTTTTCTGCGTTCAACATGAGACTCATTATCATAAGAGGTGCCTTCTTGAAAAGGTATACTAGGTTCCTTTTGTTCTGAGGTAGGCTTTTCTACTCTGCTTAGCCTTTGTTTGTTATCCTCTATGTCACTTCTCATTAAACCAAATTGATTAACAAGGAATGTGAGTGTTTGTTGTATATTCTCTAGGGTAACAGGGACTGGGGATGGGACAGGCGTAGATGGGGACGGGGATGATGCATTATCTTTCTGTTGGGGACCCATGTTTCAGAAAACAATCTCAAAAGCCAAATAAAATATTGACAAGATGCAAATACTCTACTTTATGTTGACAATTGTTTAAAACAGCAATTTGGACTATATTTCCTAAAGATTCAAGTAAATCACAGAAGCCAAATTGTTGTTTGGGCTGAAAGAAATCTACGGGGTTGTTTTAAGACAATCCCTCAATTTACTTTACAGCATATGCAATTATCAATCGTGGTAAAGTGAAAGTAAAGACACACAAACAAAGTGCTAGCAAGGGTTTGCTTTAGAAACTTTCAATACTTCAAAACTACAACACTTTGGGTTTTGGTTTGGGCACTTTCTTTCTTTTGAGATTTGCACGGGATTTTCCCCTTTATGCAACGTTTAACTTTGCGCTTTTCCTCACTTGGTTTTCTTGTGCAATTCTCTCTTGTCTTGCCTCTTACTTGTTGACAATTTTTTTGGCTTTTCTCTCGCGTATTTCTCAATCAAGCTTAATTTTCTTTCTTTGGACGGTTTTGCTTGATTGTTGTGAGACTACTGCTCACGGCCTACATGAGACATTGCCCACGGCCTTTAATTGCACAAGGTTTGTTGTATTTGGAATTTGAAAGTTCCTCGTACACAACACGGCTAAACACTATGCAGTGAGAATTCAAATCACAATTACAACAAGTTCAAATTGTATATAGTGCAATGTAAGTTCAGAAATTGATCTAAAACAACAATTGGATAGCTCTTTAACAATGTGGGGCTTAAACAATTCCTAACTTTCAGAATATATCTAAGTCCAACAAGTTGTTTGAAACAATTGAAATCAACAAAAAGATAAAGCTATTAGCATGTACCAAGATTTTGATGCGTGCAACTCGTGGGCTCCAACAATTCCACCTTCCAAACGTCCTTCACAAGGGTTAGGCACAAGGAAGAAGACTTCCCCTTGCTTCCTTAATGAATAAAAACGTGTGGATCTAGGATGAGCAAAACCAACACTTCAAGATGGTCGTTGATCAGGCAAACCAAACTGGCCCTCCTGGACGGCACCTTTTAGCAATGGCAACACCTTCAATATGCTCAACTTTGAAGGATCTTAACCTAGGTTTTTAATGCAAAACCAAGAAAACAAAGTCTCACTCAAAGTGAAAGAAATATCAAGGATTCTTATTCATCGAAAGGTGCGTTTACAATCAGCCAAAGGGGTCTATTTATAGGCCTAAGGAACGCCCCCTTTAGCTTGAAAATGGCTAGAGATAATCCAAATAAAGCTATCTAACAAATGTTTAAATTTGAACTTTGCTTAAAAATTTAAACTAAGATAATTCTAGCTAAAACTTGAAATGCTTGCAAGATGTTATCCTCAATGAATCTAGTCATGTTTTGGTGATGAAATTGGCGTTGGAAATGCTGAAATGGGCGTTGGAGATGGGGTTGACTTTGCATTCAAAGGCTAGTTGAAGATTGGATTCAATTTGACTTCAAACTTGAATTCAATCTTTGAATCATAATCCCATCCTTCTTGATCTTCAAATGGCGTGTGGATGCTTATCTAGGCGTTGGAGATCCCTTCAATTGGTTGGGATGTTGAATTCAAATGCTGGTTGGAGATTGAGTTTAACTTGAACTTGAATCCTAAACTTGGATTTAAATTTGAATTGCCATCTCATCTTTGCTTCAAAAATTGGCGTGTGGATCCTCATCCTTCATGTTGGCGTGTGACTTATGTAGATTAGGCTGAAATCCCTTTTTGAACTTTAAGCCTCAAATTGGTTGAAACTTGAATTCAAATTATGGTTGAATTTGAATTCAAGTTTATCTTCAACTTCAAATTCAAATAAGATGTCATCTTCCAATTTCAAAGTGGCCGCCCCCTTCATATGGATAATGGAGATGTTTTTCAACTTGATCAAGAGATTCTATCTTGGACACTTTTGAATTTGTCTTAGCATAGACAAACATTCTCTTGAAACATTCTCTTGAAACATTCTTTTGAAACATTCTCTTCAAACATTCTCTTGAAACATTCTCTTGAACATTCTCTTCAAACATTCTTTTGTACCTAATTTACCTACAAAGAAAAGACATAAAACAAAGATCACAAGACACAAGATAAATTCAAAAACAAGAATGTAGACGTGCATGTGATACATGCTCAAGTTGAAGGTTCAATGAAATGAACCCAAGGAGTCTTAGGTTCATCTTGAACATGCTTGTACAAGAAGGTGGCAACTTGATGACAAAGTTCCCTTGCCCTCCTTCTTGTTATAGGACCTTTGACCTCTTGATGGGGCCCTTGATCCTCATCGGACCCTTGATCCTCATCAATCCCCCCCTCCTCAAAAGGATTCGTCCTCGAATCAAAAAGGTCATCGGTGAAAGGGGTGAGATCAGCAACATTAAAAGTAGGTGAAACTGAACCATACCTGTCGGGAAGATCGAGAATGTATGCATTGTCACCTATGCGTTTCAAGACTTTAAAGGGTCCATCTCCTCGAGGCATCAATTTTGACTTTCGTTCATTGGGAAATCTTTCTTTACGCAAATGTAACCACACTAAATCTCCAGGTTTGAACACAACTCTTTTCCGATGTTTGTTAGCTCGTCTTTCATAAGCTTTGTTTTTCTTTTCTAGTTGTGTTTTAACTTGTTCATGCAATTTCTTTATGTTGTCTGCTTTTTGTTTACCATCAAGACTAGAACGTTCATGCACGGGAATAGGAATCAAATCAATGGGAGACAAGGGATTAAAGCCATACACGATTTCAAATGGACTATGCAAGGTACCGTGATGGACACTCCTATTATATGCAAATTCGATATATGGTAAACAATCTTCCCAATGTTTTATGTGTTTTTGCAAAATGGCACGCAAAAGTTGAGAAAGAGTACGATTAACGACTTCAGTTTGTCCATCCGTTTGTGGGTGTGCGGTGGTGGAAAATAATAACTGTGTACCAAGTTTAGCCCACAAAACGCGCCAAAAATGACTCAAAAATTTCGTATCTCTATCACTTACAATTGTACGTGGCATGCCATGCAATCTAACAATTTCTTTGAAGAACAAATCAGCAACATGTGTGGCATCATCAACTTTCCTACATGCAATGAAATGTGCCATTTTTGAAAATCGATCAACCACAACATAAATGCTATCGCGGCCTCCCCGAGACCTAGGAAGGCCTAAAACAAAGTCCATAGAAATGTCAATCCAAGGGGAATCAGGGACGGGTAAAGGCGTGTAAAGGCCATGTGGTTGGGACTTGGATTTGGCTTGTTTGCAAGTGATGCAATTACCACACAACCTCTCGACGTCGACTCTCATGTGGGGCTAATAGAAATGTTCCTTAAGAGTCTCAAGGGTTTTGAACACTCCGAAATGACCCATTAAACCTCCCCCATGGGCTTCTCTGGTCAATGCTTCTCGTAGGGACGATTGGGGAACGCACAATTTTTGTTCTTTGAAAAGATAACCCTCATGTATGTAAAATTTTCCAAATGGTGCTTCTTTACATGCCTCGAATATGGTGCCAAAGTCATGGTCATTGGGGTACAAGTCCTTAAGTGATTCAAATCCTAAGAAGCGGGAAGATAATGTAGTCACTAACGTGTATCTCCTAGAGAGGGCATCGGCAACTATATTATCCTTTCCTTGCTTGTACTTAATCACGTAAGGGAATTGTTCTATGAACTCTACCCATTTGGCATGTCTTTTGTTCAACTTTCCTTGCCCTTTAAGATACTTAAGGCTTTCGTGGTCAGTGTGGATCACAAACTCTTTAGGTTGAAGATAGTGTTGCCAAGTTTGTAGGGATCTCACAAGGGCATAAAGTTCCTTATCATAGGTAGAGTAATTCAATGATGCTCCTTTCAACTTTTCACTAAAGTAGGCTATGGGTTTCTTACTTTGGGTCAAAACTGCGCCTATACCCACTCCACTTGCATCACACTCGATCTCAAAGGTCTCGTCAAAATTTGGTAGTCTAAGTATGGGTGCAGTGGTCAGCCTACGTTTAAGTTCGTCAAATGCCTGTTGTTGTGGCTCTTCCCACCTAAAAGGCACATCTTTTTTCACAATTTCGTTTAGGGGTGCAGCTATGGAAGAAAAATCTTTGACAAAGCGTCTATAAAAGCTGGCTAGTCCATGAAAACTGCGAACTTCCCCTACATTCTTAGGTATAGGCCACTCCACAATTGACCTAACCTTTTCCTCATCCATCTCTACTCCCTCAGCCGAAATGACAAAGCCTAGAAAAACTACGCGTTCTAAACAGAAAGAGCACTTCTTAAAGTTGGCGTAAAGTTGTTCTTGCTTAAGCTTTTCAAAAACGGCTCTAATGTGGTCAAGATGATCTTCTATGGTGTGGGAATAGATTAGGATATCATCGAAATAGACAACGACAAAGCGTCCTATGAACGCACGTAAGACTTCATTCATTAGCCTCATAAAGGTACTAGGGGCGTTGGTGAGCCCGAAGGGCATCACTAACCACTCATAGAGCCCAAACTTGGTTTTGAATGCAGTCTTCCATTCGTCCCCTTCTCGAATGCGTACCTGGAAGTACCCTTGCTTAAGGTCGATTTTGGTGAAGAATTTGGATCCGTGCAACATGTCTAACATATCGTCTAGCCTAGGTATGGGGTACCTATACTTGACGGTAATCTTGTTTATGGCTCGGCAATCGGTACACATTCGCCACGTTCCATCCTTTTTGGGTACTAAAATGACGGGGACGGCAGATGGGCTCAGGCTCTCTCGGATTTGTCCACTAGCTAGGAGCTCTTCTACTTGCCTTTGGATTTCTTTGGTTTCTTCGGGGTTTGCTCGATAGGCTGGGCGATTGGGTAACACGGCTCCTGGGACAAAGTCGATTTGGTGTTCTATCCCTCTAATGGGGGGTAATCCGGATGGTGGTTCAGAAGGAAATAGAACTTCATATTCTTGGATAAGGGACGCAACTGATGTAGGTAAGTTTGGTGGGAGTTCTTCAAGGGCAAGTTGACACGACTTTGGGATGATGATGAAGACAGTTTGGTTGTTATAAAGTGCACGTGTAACCTCTCTTTTCTTTGCGAAATACCCACACTTCTTTTTGGACTCGTTGACACTTAGGGGCACTACCTCTTTTCCCTTGCTCTCATTTTTTTTGTTCTCACTTTTCATACACTCCACAAATTTTCTCTCGGCTTCTTTTTCCTTAGGATCGGCCCTAGACTTGGACATGCGTTGGTGATCCTCGTGGACTTTGTGTGGTGGAAGTGCATGCAATTTGTACAATTTGCCATTCAATTTGAAAGAATAACGATTCAGATAACCATCATATGTCACATGTCGATCAAATTGCCATGGCCTACCAAGTAAGATATGACTAGCATGCATTGGTGCGACATCACATAAAACATCATCTTTGTAACTACCAATGCTAAGAGAAATCAAAACTTGTTTACTTACGCTAACTTCACCGCAATCATTTAGCCATGCAAGTTTGTAAGGATGCGGATGATTAGTCATAGGCAAATTCAGTTTTCTTACTAATTCGATGCTAGCCACATTCGCACAAGAACCGGAATCAATGATCATGGTGCACACTTTACCATTTATCATGCAATGAATATGGAAAATGTTTTCTCTATGTTGTTCGTGATCATCCAATTTCGGATATGCATTTAAAGCTCTACGCACAACAAGAAACTCCTTAGTGTCAAAATCATCTAGTGCGCCTAGATCCTCTTCGGGTTCAATTTCATTATCATGCTCAGACTCGTTTTCATGCTCGGACTCAGACACATATTCGTTTGTCTCTTCAATTAACATGATTCTTTTTGCATTAGGACATTCTTTTCCTATGTGACCACGTCCTTGACATTTATAACATTTAATGTCTCTAAACCTGTTTGAGGAATCCGAAGGATTGCCGGTAGGAGCCTTTTGTTGGGTGCGTTCGTCTCTCCTTTGTGTGGATTGCACACGATTGTCCATTCTTTGTGACGCGCCTTGGTCACGTGCTTGGCCTCCTGTAGGCCGTGTACTTCCTGTTCCTGAAGGCTTGCTGTGAAATCTTGATGAAGATTGATTAGTACGATAATTGGAATTGAAATTGGAGGAGTTACGTACCTTTAATTGTGCTTCAATCTTTTCAGCCATGTGGACCATGGTTGTGAGATCGAGATAAGGTTGAAGGTCAACCCTTTGCGCAATCTCCCTGTTTAAACCATGTAAGAAACGAGCTTTGGTGGCCTCTTCAGGTTCCTGCAAGTTAGACCTTTCCAACAAAATTTCTAACTCTTTATAGTACTCGTCTACACTTTTGGAACCTTGACGTAAGTTATGCAAGCTTGTGAAAATAGAACTCTCATAATTGTTTGGAATAAAACGTTGTCGCATTTCAAACTTCATTTCTTCCCAAGTGGCGATTGGGGGTTGTCTTGTCTTAGTTCTATTTCGACACAAATTCGTCCACCAATTAAGTGCATAACCAGAAAATTCAATGGAAGCATACCTCACTTTTTGCAATTCACTATAATTGGTACAAGAAAAGATCAAATCCACTTTCGTTTCCCATTCTAAGTATTCCTCTGCATTACTTTTACCATAAAACGTGGGAATACTTATTTTAGTTTTGAGAAAATCGTCATCTTGCGGGAAAAGGGGATTTTGGCGTCTTTGGTAACCACGAGGATGGTGGTCATCAAAGTCATAATCATCATGCTCAAAGGGAATGTAATCATCATTGTACCTTCTTGGAGCGTACCTTCTTGCTTGTGTAGGAGGAGCAAACCGTCTCGCTTCGGTGTGTGGGGGTCGAATGTTATCGTCCTCAACTTCTTCCGGAGGATGGCGCCTTGGTTGTGGTGGTGGAACGGCCCTGCTTGTTCCTTGGCCATCACTTGTTTTGTAGCTTCGCTCCACGTCTTCCAAGCGATGCTTAATTATCTCATTGTCGTGCATGAGTTTCTTAAGCATTTCCAGCATTTGTTGTTGAGTGTTGTCAACAGTTTCGGCTCCTTTAGACTTGCTAGATGCGGAATTGCTGCTGGCCATTTTACCTAAGGAATTGAACGAAAACAAAGGGAAAAAAAAAAGAAAGAAGCAAACTAACACAAAGACAAACAAACGTTAAGGGATTAGAGGAAAAAAAATAAGCTATGAACACTCCGCTTTCGATTCTTTCCACTCTCTTACCACTTTGGTTCTTGGATAACCTGAAGTTAAGAAGTCTCAAAGCGATCGATAAGGAAGTGTATTGCCAAGGCTTCTTCAAACCACAAGTTTCTCCACTTGTTTCTTCCTTTTTGCTTTCAAGTTGCACCAATTAGTATCAACGCAGAATCACTTGAAATGAACTCAAACTTGAACTTTCTACTAAGAATCAAAGAAAATAAGCAACCAAAGTTGATGTATAAGGCTGAACCAAAGATGAACTAAGGGTTGCCGTGGGCAATCTTTAGTTAATTTTGATTCTATGCACTTACTATCCACAAAATGGTTCAAGTCATGCAACAATCGAGCAACCAAATGTGTGATTGGTTCAAGAAGATCAAGAGTTGGAGAATTGGGTATAGGGGACGGTAAAGTGGGTAATATGGTATCCAAGATTTGCAAGTCGTACCAAAATTTTTCCACGCAATGCACAAACGTTTTGCCCGTTTTCTTTGTTCTTGTTCTTTTGTTTTTCTTTTTCTTCCTTGCTATTTCAATTGAGCAAGGTTCAGATTCTCTTTTTTTTTTTTTTTTTGACTAAGGGCAGAATTGGAATTTCACGTGTTTTGCACTTAGCACTTGCGTTTTTGGACAGAATAGTGCAATGTATTTAAAATGCAATTTGTATCTTGGACTTGCAACAAAATTAACCTTGGAAGGTGATGGAAATTGGGCAAGGCTGAATGGGGTTAGGGTTAGGGCTTTTTGATTTAGGGTTTTGTTTGAACGTTTTGGGTATTTGTAGGATTGGGTTCTTGTGACTTGACTGTACGGTATATATGGCTATTTGGGTTGGAAATTGAGGATTGGTGTAGTCAATTTGGTAATTGGCTGGTTTAAGACAGAATTTGAACAAAATTCAAATTCTAGGGTTAGGGTTTATTCGAATGAATTGGGATCTTTAGAATCTGATTGGATTTTGATGAGGCTGAGGAGCAGCCCCCTAATGAGGAGCTTGCACAAGGTGCCCTTAACCATAAGGGGCCTTTGACAAGGAGCCAAACCAAGAGGACTAATGGTCTTCAACTTGGTTTTGATGTTGGCTCCTTTCTAACCAAACATGTGCAAGATGAACCAATGGATGTTCCTCCTAAATGGGTGCTCATTGTTGAGCTTAAGAACTGATTATCCAATGATAGTCAGTCCGCTTGTTGGTGCCGTTTCTGTGGCTTTTAGTTGTCTTTTCATTTGCTTCTTTTAAAGTTTGTTTAGAATACTTATGTTTGGTGTATGAGTGTGTTTTGTAGGTGTTACAAGTCTTGGATCAAACGTCTTGAGCTTCGGAAAGGAGGGCTTCTCAGATTTGGACCAAGCTTGTCCAAACAAGGCTGTTTTGTGATTTTGGGCTTTCAAACGAGATTGAGAGTGCATGGAACCAGCTGGACCTTGAAGTAGACTTAATTTGGAGCATCTTTCATGTTTTGGGTTTTGTCAAAATCAGTCCACAAAAATAGTTACAAGAGTTGCAAGGAAGAAGTCCAAGACAAGCCCAAGTGTGCAACTTAGGGTTTTCGGTTTGCTTGTGGAGAGTGCAGCCGCCTAGCATCATCAAGAGCAATTAAGAGACCTTCTAGAATGGCATAAATCAGATTGGTATGATTGGAATGAAATATGGAGTCATAATTGAAGATTTGGAGCAAATAAGGAGATCATTCAAGAAAGAGGAAGTTACCAAAATTAGATCTTGAGACAAAAGGAAGGCTGAATGGCGTGGAAGGCAAGGGGATGCACAAGACAAGTTCTAGAAGGATGGCTATAATGCAATAATTGGTGATTGAGACAATAATTGTGGATTTGCCAAGAGAGAGGAACTTACCTAAAATAACAAAATTCAGATTCTTGGATATCAAGGGAAGGTGGCGCCAACATGGGAGATTCCAAGAAGCCCTAGCCGTCTTTTTGGGAGTGGCTTACAAGACTTGTAATCATATATATTGATCACTTAGCATTTCTTTGAGAGTTAGACTATTTTCATCTTTGAACTACAAACCCTACGGTTTTATGTTATCTTTTGTTCTTGAGTTTCTTGAATAAAAGTTTGTGTTTTTCCTTTGGTTTACACATATCTAAATCAAGGCTAGACCCAATTAAGGATTGTGTGTTCCTTGTTGGTGATCCACAATCCAAGGATTAGGAGTGACTGGTTGGATTGGGAGGATTGAAACACACCCAACCAAACGGGTTTGGAGGCTTGAAAGGAAGGTGGTTGCTTGGCACCATTGTCCATCACATTCAAGGCTTGAGGGACGTTTGGAGAGTGAAGAAAGATCGGGACAACATCAACATACGAACCATATTCGTATCAAGTGGTATCAGAGCCCTCGTTTATCTTCATCTCAAATATCTTTTCTTGTATCATTTGTGTCATTCTTGTTATTCTCAATCATTCAAAAAAAAAATTGATCTTTTGCTTCATTTCATCAAAACAAAAACAAAGATTGTTCTTTTCTTCAGTCCAACGAAAACCACAAAAAAAAGGCTTCACCTTTTGCATCAATATTGATCACCTATCATTAAAGATCTCATCTTCAACACACTTAATTATAGGATCATTGTTGTTTGCATTGAATAGGATTTAACTCCATCTAAAATCAGCCCAAGGCCTAAAAGAAGCTACCTTTGAGTCAAACACCTTGTTGTTATCGAAGCTTTTAATTAAATTTGCTTGTGTGATATTGAATACAAGTTTGTTTGTTTTGGTTGTATTGGTATCCAAGGAAAATCTGTTTTCTACTACACATCCATACAAACACAAAAAGGATCATCTTTCAAGCATACACAACTGATTCTTGCAAAAGCAAACAAAGGTTGCATCAAGGCTGCTTTGAACGTCAAAAAAAAAGGGGGGAAAGAAAAGAAAAGAAAACGTGCACAAAAACAACAAAAAAGAAGTGCACAAAGAAAGGAAGAGAAAAGAAGTTCCTTTTGAACAAAGATTCCATCTTTTTGCATCTACTACCCAACCCCAAAAACAACACACATAAAGCCTTCAATTCTCAACCTTGGATACACATTCATACTATCAATCAAAGAGCTTGCATTTGATATTGCATAAGTTGGTTTAATTAAAGATTGCCCAGGACAACCCCTAGCAATTCTTTGGTTCAACCAACTACATCACCTTTGGTTTCTTGTTTCTTTGAATCATAGTTATTAAGTGTGTTTACATTGTGCTCTAAACTTCTTGACGATGTTTTACCACTTGTTGATCAATTGGAGTTTTTGAAGGCAAAAGAAGCTTGCAAGGACAGGAAACGAAACAGATTGTGGTTAGCCAATTTGGGACTTGCCTTAAGAGGTTCTGGCTCAAGATTGGCCAAGGAAAAACACTTGAACAATTGAGAGAAAACAAGGGAGGACAAAAAAAAGGGCCAAACAGATTTTCGTTTTCCTTTTTTTGTTTTCACTAACAACTCACTTTTGTTTCTTGTGTTAGTTTTCTTCTTTTCTTGTCTGTGAAAGCATTTCAGGTTGCCATGGATGGTTCAAACAGTACCCAAGGAGGAGGAGACAAAGTGGAATTTTCAATGGAAAAGATGGCACAAATGCTTAGTACCATGCAATCTAGGTTGGATGAGTGGGAAGCAAGGATGACATCCAACACACCTCCTACCCAAGAACAGCCCCCAGTTCAAAACCAAGGCCAAACATCCCGTGGAACTGAACCTAAGGGATCCACAAGCATGGGAGGTAGAGGAGGAGCAAGGGGTAGAGGAGATAGGAGACACGGGATGAGACAACAACCTGTTAGGGAGGAATGGAATGACTTCTATGAAGAGGAAGAGGTTGAGGAGGTACACCCAAGACCTCAAGGCCGAATACAACCTAGGAGGTATGTACCCCAAGAGGATGATTATTTGAAAACCAAAATAAACATTCCACCCTTTTATGGTAAAAGTGACCCTGAAGCTTACATTGAGTGGGAGAGAAAAGTTGACATGATCTTTTCCTGTACCAACTATACCGAGTTGCAAAAAGTGAGATATGCAAGTATAGAGTTCTTGGAATATACCTTGATTTGGTGGGACCAAACTCAAAGCATAAGAAGAAGGACTAGACAACCCACAATTGGAACTTGGGATGAGATGAAATATGAGATGAGAAAGAAATTCATTCCAGAATCTTACGAGAGATCCATGTTCCAAAAGTTGCAGTGCCTAACTCAAGGAAATAAAAGTGTGGATGAATACTTTAAGGAGTTAGAGAGTTTGTTGATAAAAACTGATACTGAAGAAACTGAGGAGGCAACCATGGCTCGGTTTTTGGGAGGTCTTAATAAGGAGATTGGGTTTCAACTTGAACTCACTACCTATGTTGATCTAAATTCCATGGTTCACAAAGCTGAGAAAATTGAGCGGCAATTAAAGGTACGTTCTTCTACTAGTGGATTTGGTTTTAGAACTAATGCTTCTTCTTTTTCTAAAGTGCAGCCTAGGTCTAATGGCAATGGAGGAGCACGGCCAAGTTCAAACACCCTCGGCCAAAACAGCCAGAACACTCCAAATAAACCACACTTCACTCAAAGGACCAATGGTGCAAATCTAGGTCAAAATGACAAAGGCAAAGGCAAGGCAACCGCAAACCCTCCAAGGACAAGGGAGATTGAGTGTTTTAAATGTAGAGGGAGAGGGCATTATGCAAGGGACTGCCCTAATGCCAAGAAAGTGTTGTACCTTGAGGAAACAAATGAATTCTATTCGGAAGAGGAGGAAGAAGAAGCCACAAAGGAAGAATACCAAGAGGACTCAGCTGAGGAGATAAAGAGTGATGAAGAGGGTGCTTATAAGGACTTTCTTGTGGTAAGAAAAGCCTTAAGTGCACACATGAAGGAGGAAGAAGAAAACTTGCAAAGGGAGAACATTTTCCACATCCATTGTTTGGTAAAAGGCAAAACTTGCACTTTAATTATTGATAGTGGATCTTGTGCTAATGTTGCAAGTATTGAACTTGTTAGAAAGCTAGATTTACCTATGATTGATCATTCCCATCCCTATAGGTTATCTTGGCTAAATGATTGTGGTGAGATTCATGTGTCTAAACAAGTTCTGATTTCTTTATCTATTGGCGGCTACAACGATGAAATTTTGTGTGATGTAGCTCCTATGCATGCTAGTCATATTTTGTTAGGTAGACCTTGGCAATTTGACAAGCATGTTATTTATGATGGTAGACTGAACATGTATGCTTTTACTTTTAATGGCAAAAAATTTAAGTTACATGCATTGTCTCCACATAAAGTTTATGAGGATGCTAAGAGGATGAAGAAGAACCATTCAGATCCTAAGGAAAAGGAGGCTGAAAAAAGGTTTTTAGAGGTTCTTAAAAAGGAGAGAAGAAGCCTTTTGGAGGCCACGAACTCCTCGGCCAAGGGTACACAACCCACGGCCCAAATCAGTCCACCTTCACCCACGGTTCAAACACTTTCACAAGCATCCACCCCACAAATTTCACATCCACCTAAGAAGCATGCTTTCTTTGCAAAATCTCGTGAAGTTGCACATGCATTGTATGATAATAAAACTGTTTTGGTGATGCTTTACAAAGATAGTGTTGAATGCTTGTTTTCTAAGAATGACTTACCATCTACCTTGCCTAGTGGTGTTGTTTCTTTGTTAGAAGAATTTACAGATTTGTTTCCCGAGGAGGAACCACACGGGTTGCCACCTTTAAGAGGGATTGAGCACCACATTGACTTTATTCCAGGGGCTGTCCTACCTAATAGGCCAGCTTATAGGGCCAATCCGGAGGAAACAAAGGAAATACAAAGGCAAGTGGAGGATCTCTTAGCCAAAGAGAAGGTAAGGGAAAGTATGAGCCCAAGTGCAGTGCCAGTCATCCTTGTTCCAAAAAAAGATGGCACTTGGAGGATGTGTACAGATTGTAGGGCCATCAACAAAATCACTGTAAAGTATAGGTATCCCATTCCTAGACTTGATGATATGCTTGATATGTTGCATGGTTCACGATGGTATACGAAAATTGATTTGAAAAGTGGTTATTTTCAAGTGAGGATAAGAGAGGGTGATGAATGGAAAACAGCTTTTAAAACTAAATTTGGATTGTATGAATGGTTAGTTATGCCTTTTGGGTTAACTAATGCACCTAGTACATTCATGAGGCTAATGAATGAAGTTTTGAGAGCTTTTATTGGGAAGTTTGTTGTGGTTTATTTTGATGACATCTTGATCTATTCTAAGACCTTAGAAGAGCATTTGGATCACATAAGGGCTGTTTTTGAAAAGCTAAGAAAAGAAAAACTTTATGCTAACTTTAAGAAATGTTCTTTTTGTTTGGACAAAGTTGTTTTTCTTGGTTTTGTAATCAGTTCTGCAGGGGTTGAAATGGATCAAGACAAGGTGAAATCCATCCTTGAATGGCCTACACCAAAGAGTGTGGGAGAAGTGAGGAGCTTTCATGGTTTGGCAGGTTTTTATAGGCGGTTTGTCAAGGACTTTTCAACCGTAGCCGCACCATTGAATGAGATAGTCAAGAAAGAGGTTGGATTCCATTGGGGGGAAGCCCAACAAAGGGCGTTTGATGAGCTTAAAAGACGTCTCACTACAGCACCTATCTTGAAGTTGCCAAACTTTGATGATACATTTGAGATAGAGTGTGATGCAAGTGGCGTGGGAATTGGAGCTGTTCTAACCCAAGGTAAGCATCCTATTGCTTATTTTAGTGAAAAGTTGAAAGGTGCTGCATTGAACTATCCTACTTATGATAAGGAGTTGTATTCTCTAGTAAGGTCCTTACAAACTTGGCAACACTACTTGCAACCCAAAGAGTTTGTCATTCATACTGATCATGAAAGTTTGAAGTACCTTAAGAGTCAAGGAAAACTGAATAAGAGGCATGCAAAGTGGGTTGAGTTTATTGAGCAATTTCCTTATGTCATTAAGTATAAGCAAGGAAAAGATAACATAGTTGCTGATGCTTTGTCTAGAAGGTATACTTTGATTACTAAGTTGTCTTCACACTTGCTTGGCTTTGAATTTGTTAAGGAATTGTATAAGGATGATTCTGATTTTGCTTCCATTTATGATGCATGTGTTGATTCTCCTTTTGGTAAATTTTATTTGCATGATGGCTATTTGTTTAAGGAGAAACGATTATGCATTCCTAAGGGATCAATGCGAGAATTGCTGGTTAAGGAAGCACATGGGGGCGGATTAATGGGACACTTTGGAGTTTTTAAAACTTTAGAAACTTTAAAGGAACATTTCTTTTGGCCTCACATGAAATCAGATGTTGCAAAGGCTTGTAGTAGTTGCATCACTTGTAGGCAAGCTAAGTCCAAAACACAACCTCATGGTTTGTACACACCCTTGGACGTACCTAGTGCACCTTGGGAGGACATTTCTATGGACTTTGTTCTTGGCTTACCTAGGTCAAAAGGTGGTAGAGATAGTGTCTTTGTTGTGGTAGACAGATTCTCTAAGATGGCACACTTTATTGCTTGTCACAAAGTAGATGATGCTTCTTACATTGCAAATCTATTCTTTAAAGAAGTTGTTCGGTTGCATGGCATGCCTAAAACAATTGTTAGTGATAGGGACAGTAAATTCTTGAGTCATTTTTGGCGTGTGCTTTGGAGCAAGTTGGGAACTAAGCTTTTGTTTTCTACTACTGCACATCCACAAACAGATGGCCAAACTGAAGTGGTAAATCGGACCTTGTCACAAATGTTGCGTGCCTTAATCCAAAGCAATCTGAAAAATTGGGAAGAATGTTTACCACATATTGAGTTTGCTTACAATAGGGCTGTTCATAGTGGGTCTTTGTATTCCCCTTTTGAAGTTGTCTATGGTTTTCTACCCCACTCCCCACTTGATTTGTTGCCTATTCCAATTGATGAGCGTACTAGCATGGATGGTAAACAACGAGCTGAAATGATCAAAAAGTTGCATGAAAAAGTTAAACTTCAACTTGAACGAAAGAATAGACAGTATGCCAAACACGCTAACAAGCATAGAAAAGATGTTGTGTTTTATCCTGGAGATCTTGTTTGGTTGCATTTAAGGAAGGAACGATTTCCTAAGGAGAGGAAGTCCAAGCTTATGCCTAGAGGAGATGGACCTTTTAAGGTCATTCAAAAGGTTGGTCCAAATGCTTATGTGCTTGATCTTCCTCCAGACAGGTATGGTTCAGTTTCCAACACCTTCAATGTAAGTGATCTTTCCCCTTTTGAGCATTTTTATCTTGATGATTCGAGGGCGAATCCTTTTGAGGAGGGGGGGATTGATGAGGCTGAGGAGCAGCCCCCTAATGAGGAGCTTGCACAAGGTGCCCTTAACCATAAGGGGCCTTTGACAAGGAGCCAAACCAAGAGGACTAATGGTCTTCAACTTGGTTTTGATGTTGGCTCCTTTCTAACCAAACATGTGCAAGATGAACCAATGGATGTTCCTCCTAAATGGGTGCTCATTGTTGAGCTTAAGAACTGATTATCCAATGATAGTCAGTCCGCTTGTTGGTGCCGTTTCTGTGGCTTTTAGTTGTCTTTTCATTTGCTTCTTTTAAAGTTTGTTTAGAATACTTATGTTTGGTGTATGAGTGTGTTTTGTAGGTGTTACAAGTCTTGGATCAAACGTCTTGAGCTTCGGAAAGGAGGGCTTCTCAGATTTGGACCAAGCTTGTCCAAACAAGGCTGTTTTGTGATTTTGGGCTTTCAAACGAGATTGAGAGTGCATGGAACCAGCTGGACCTTGAAGTAGACTTAATTTGGAGCATCTTTCATGTTTTGGGTTTTGTCAAAATCAGTCCACAAAAATAGTTACAAGAGTTGCAAGGAAGAAGTCCAAGACAAGCCCAAGTGTGCAACTTAGGGTTTTCGGTTTGCTTGTGGAGAGTGCAGCCGCCTAGCATCATCAAGAGCAATTAAGAGACCTTCTAGAATGGCATAAATCAGATTGGTATGATTGGAATGAAATATGGAGTCATAATTGAAGATTTGGAGCAAATAAGGAGATCATTCAAGAAAGAGGAAGTTACCAAAATTAGATCTTGAGACAAAAGGAAGGCTGAATGGCGTGGAAGGCAAGGGGATGCACAAGGCAAGTTCTAGAAGGATGGCTATAATGCAATAATTGGTGATTGAGACAATAATTGTGGATTTGCCAAGAGAGAGGAACTTACCTAAAATAACAAAATTCAGATTCTTGGATATCAAGGGAAGGTGGCGCCAACATGGGAGATTCCAAGAAGCCCTAGCCGTCTTTTTGGGAGTGGCTTACAAGACTTGTAATCATATATATTGATCACTTAGCATTTCTTTGAGAGTTAGACTATTTTCATCTTTGAACTACAAACCCTACGGTTTTATGTTATCTTTTGTTCTTGAGTTTCTTGAATAAAAGTTTGTGTTTTTCCTTTGGTTTACACATATCTAAATCAAGGCTAGACCCAATTAAGGATTGTGTGTTCCTTGTTGGTGATCCACAATCCAAGGATTAGGAGTGACTGGTTGGATTGGGAGGATTGAAACACACCCAACCAAACGGGTTTGGAGGCTTGAAAGGAAGGTGGTTGCTTGGCACCATTGTCCATCACATTCAAGGCTTGAGGGACGTTTGGAGAGTGAAGAAAGATCGGGACAACATCAACATACGAACCATATTCGTATCAGATTTGGTAAAATTGGTTTGGGGCTTTTTGTGTGGGGTGTAAGTATGGCTATTTGGGATCAGGTTGGTGAGTTTTAGAGTTGGTTTGGGGTGGGGCTGGTTGGGCCGTGGGGTGGGAGGGTGGTTTTAGGGTTTGGTAAGTGGGTTGTGAACACAAGCACACGTAGGACTACTAGATTTATAGCATGAAATCAATCACAATGCGAATCACAAGATGCATACAATCATCACCAACTAAAAGCTTCGGTAGCAACAAGATGATTTGAAACCGAGGTAGCTTTTTTTAGGCTGATGGTTGGAATATGTAAAAGAAGGCTGAATGTACCCTAAAATGCAACGAACCCTAATGTGTTTAAGTTTGAATGACTCAAAATCAGATTGTGATGTGAAAGGAAATAAAGGAAAGGACACTTGAGGGATGAAAAGCAAAATGCAGCAACATGCAAGGACTCAAAGCAATGTTTGTTTGTTTTTTCTTTTTTTTTGGACGTTTTTTTTTTGTTTTTTTTTTGTATGAAAATGCAAGACAATGGTGTATAGAGTGAGGGGTAGAAGAAGGACTCAACTGAAATTGAAATAACTAGACTCAAACGAAAAAGGAAATGATAGATGGTGGAATAGAGTAACCTGGGTCTCTGATACCAATTTGATGCGTGCAACTCGTGGGCTCCAACAATTCCACCTTCCAAACGTCCTTCACAAGGGTTAGGCACAAGGAAGAAGACTTCCCCTTGCTTCCTTAATGAATAAAAACGTGTGGATCTAGGATGAGCAAAACCAACACTTCAAGATGGTCGTTGATCAGGCAAACCAAACTGGCCCTCCTGGACGGCACCTTTTAGCAATGGCAACACCTTCAATATGCTCAACTTTGAAGGATCTTAACCTAGGTTTTTAATGCAAAACCAAGAAAACAAAGTCTCACTCAAAGTGAAAGAAATATCAAGGATTCTTATTCATCGAAAGGTGCGTTTACAATCAGCCAAAGGGGTCTATTTATAGGCCTAAGGAACGCCCCCTTTAGCTTGAAAATGGCTAGAGATAATCCAAATAAAGCTATCTAGCAAATGTTTAAATTTGAACTTTGCTTAAAAATTTAAACTAAGATAATTCTAGCTAAAACTTGAAATGCTTGCAAGATGTTATCCTCAATGAATCTAGTCATGTTTTGGTGATGAAATTGGCGTTGGAAATGCTGAAATGGGCGTTGGAGATGGGGTTGACTTTGCATTCAAAGGCTAGTTGAAGATTGGATTCAATTTGACTTCAAACTTGAATTCAATCTTTGAATCATAATCCCATCCTTCTTGATCTTCAAATGGCGTGTGGATGCTTATCTAGGCGTTGGAGATGCCTTCAATTGGTTGGGATGTTGAATTCAAATGCTGGTTGGAGATTGAGTTTAACTTGAACTTGAATCCTAAACTTGGATTTAAATTTGAATTGCCATCTCATCTTTGCTTCAAAAATTGGCGTGTGGATCCTCATCCTTCATGTTGGCGTGTGACTTATGTAGATTAGGCTGAAATCCCTTTTTGAACTTTAAGCCTCAAATTGGTTGAAACTTGAATTCAAATTATGGTTGAATTTGAATTCAAGTTTATCTTCAACTTCAAATTCAAATAAGATGTCATCTTCCAATTTCAAAGTGGCCGCCCCCTTCATATGGATAATGGAGATGTTTTTCAACTTGATCAAGAGATTCTATCTTGGACACTTTTGAATTTGTCTTAGCATAGACAAACATTCTCTTGAAACATTCTCTTGAAACATTCTTTTGAAACATTCTCTTGAACATTCTCTTCAAACATTCTCTTGAAACATTCTCTTGAACATTCTCTTCAAACATTCTTTTGTACCTAATTTACCTACAAAGAAAAGACATAAAACAAAGATCACAAGACACAAGATAAATTCAAAAACAAGAATGTAGACGTGCATGTGATACATGCTCAAGTTGAAGGTTCAATGAAATGAACCCAAGGAGTCTTAGGTTCATCTTGAACATGCTTGTACAAGAAGGTGGCAACTTGATGACAAAGTTCCCTTGCCCTCCTTCTTGTTATAGGACCTTTGACCTCTTGATGGGGCCCTTGATCCTCATCGGACCCTTGATCCTCATCAGATTTCAAATGAGCTTTAAAAGTTGTTTTAATCCACACGGTTTTGGGCAGTTTGTTCTTTTTCTATTTTCTGTTTTTGATGCAAGTGATCTAACTAGTTCTAAGATGGCTAAATGCAACTTAGTTGTGTCTAAATGAAGTTTACAAAGGCTGGTTACTAGTAACTAATGGAAAATCAGTTTTGATGCTAAGTATGATAACTTGTTTTGTTTTGTTTTCAAGTGATCTAACCTACTTAGTTTTTGTTTGGTTTTCTTGTTTGATGCAATCAGATTCTAAACTAAATGAGACTAGATGCAAGCTCCTAACAAACGTGTATGAACTAGAACTAGGCAGCACACTTAGTTAGCTAATTCTACTTTGTTTTGGTTCTTTGGTTTTCGGTTTTCTTGAGCTAAACTAAACAAACATCTAAACACTTAAACTATGTTGTAAACTAGCCTAACTAAGCTAAAGAAGGCAGCACTAAGACGTTTTGGACAGTTTGCACACAAGTTACTAAAAACAGAATTTTAACTATTTGATTACAAGCTAAAGTTTCAACTAATCTAATTTTGTGTTCAAGTTTTCTGTTTTGAGGACTAAACTAAACTAACACTTAAACTACTAGATTAAGGTCTAATGAAGTTCAAGTAAGCCAAATAAAACAGCATATAAAACGTTTAAACATATTGGACATAAGAACTAAAAACAGAATTTCTAACTACTACAACTTGATGAAAAACCAAACTATCAACTAGCCTATTTTTGTGTTCAAAGTTTTCTGATTTAAGGAGTCAATCAAACTATCATTTAAAACTTCTAGATTAGTGTCTAATGAACAATATCTAAGCTAAATTAAACAAGTACAAGCTGGTCTCACACGGTTTTGTTTCAATCTACACAAACAGCTCCTAACAACACTAAGTCTAGTCTAAGTTGTTTTTGTGGGGGTGTTTTCGGTTTTGCCTCCTAACTAAGTTACCAAACTATAGTATACTAGCTAATAAGCACTTTAAAACATAAACTAACTACCTAAACAAACAGCAAGCAAACGCAATAAAAATCAGTACTCAAACGGTTTGGGCAGCATCATTGTATATGCAAGTTTAATCAATGTAAACATGAATAGAAGACTAACCAATGCTCTGATACCAATTGATGAGCCAAACGAAGGCTAGAAAACGTTGCCAAGGACTTTGTCTCCTATTCCAAACTGATTTGAACACAAGCTATGTCAAAGAACATCTCCAAGATACCCCTTGATCTTTAACCGTTGTTCTTGGCTCAATCTATGCCAACACCTCTCCCTCTTTGGCACTCCAACACATCTAAAACCTCAATGAGACCCTAAGATGGTGTAAACCAAATGATGAAGCAAATACTAACAAGTTCTAGGTTAGGAACTTGCAAGAAAACCGTTTAGTGGTTTCAAACTTCAACTAAGAATTAGTTGTGAACTCCTTGAAGGAAATTTGATTGAAATGTATTGATAATGGTTGTCCTTTACATTCAGCTTCTAAAACTACTTATAACCAACGAAAATAAACAAGGTACAAAGTCTAAAATACAAGGTACAAGTCTAGGATTAACATGCTTTCTTTTTGAACAAGTTGGAGCAACTTTCGGTGAAAAGGAGCTGGTTGCTTCCTTCTTCTTCTTTGCTTGTCTTGAGCCATAATTTTGATTGGTTTAAACATTGAGCAGCTTGCTTGGATCTCACCCTTGATTGGTTGTAAGTTGTAGCATTGATTTTTCAAAGAAATTCAGCTCAATCATCCGTTCTCTTCCTTGCAAGTTTCAGCCAAAATTTTGATTGGTTAAGGGAGTGTGCAGCTTGGTTTAATCTTGGCCTTGATTGGTTCTTACTTTGTGTTGAATTTTCAAACATAATAGTTTATGAACCAGCCGAAATCTTCATGCCTTTTGATTGGATCCTTGGTTGAGCAGCTTGTTGAATTTTCCTTACCTGTGTGTGATTGGTTAAATCATTTGGTAGACTTCTTTCTATTGGTTGAAGGCTTGAGCTGGTTAATTCCTCCTTGTTTGCATGAGAAACAATCTGGTTTTAGACATGGGTGCTTGTCACCACCTTGCTTGCAAGCCACTTGAATTTCACTTCTTGGTTTGGGCAAAAATTCAGGTTTGATTTGCATCTTTAAGCTAAAACGTGTACCTGAAAGATAAGGCAAGAATACAACACAAACTATCCTAAAACAAAGTTAACAAACTAACAATATTAAAAAGAACATATAAAGATGTGTACAACATGCATTTGATACAACTAGATCATAGCTTGTATCATATAAACCCAATGGATGTCATCTTTGCTTGGCTCATCCTCTTCATGCCTGTAAAGGAATGATTCAACACAATGTAACAATTTCTTAGCCATACTCCTTGTTATGGGACCATTGTGGGGCAATGAGGTGTCATCGTCAGTGTTTGCATCTACAAGGTTAGGCTGTAGCTCATCATAAAGGTGCCAAACTTTACATGAGTAAGCTGTCTGAATGGAAGTCAAGTCACGAATGCCCAAACCACCTTCCTGTGTAGGCAAACAAATACTCCTCCTATATATATACACACACACACAAGTGGACTCTTCCTCCAATTGGCCGAGTCAAACTTAATATAGATGCGGTTGTGGGCAAAAAATCAGCTGCGGGTAGTGCTGTGTTGAGGGATGACCACGACCATCTGATCTCCGCTATCTGCTTTGCTCTCCCACCACTATCTCCATTGCGAGTTGAGATACAAGCGATGTCACTCTCTCTCATTTATTATGCGTTAGTTCATCCGCAACTCATTGTGGAGACAGATTGTAAATCCATCCTCTCACTTATACCGAACAAAGATGTTATCACGGGAACTTTAGTGATGAGCCTGAGGAGCAGCCCCCTAATGAGGAGCTTGCACAAGGTGCCCTTAATCATAAGGGGCCTTTGACAAGGAGCCAAACCAAGAGGACTAATTGTCTTCACCTTGGTTTCCAACTTGGTTTTGATGTTGGCTCCTTTCTAACCAAACATGTGCAAGATGAACCAATGGATGTTCCTCCTAAATGGGTGCTCATTGTTGAGCTTAAGAACTGATTATCCAATGATAGTCAGTCCATTTGTTGGTGCCGTTTCTGTGGCTTTTAGTTGCCCTTTCTTTTGATTCTTTTAAAATTTGTTTTAGAATACTTATGTTTGGTGTATGAGTGTGATTTGTAGGTGTTACAGGTCTTGGATCAAACGCCTTGAGCTTTGGAAAGGAGGGCTTCTCAGATTTGGACCAAGCTTGTCCATACAAGGCTGTGTTGGGGCTTTGGGCTTTCAAGCGAGATTGGGCGTGCATGGAACCAGCTGGACCTTGAAGTAGACTTAATTTAGAGCATCTTTCCTGTTTTGGGTTTTGTCAAAATCAGTCCACAAAAATAGTTACAAGAGTTGCAAGGAAGAAGTCCAAAACAAGCCCAAGTGTGCAACTTAGGGTTTTCGGTTTTCTTGAAGAGAGTGGCAGCCGCCTAGCATCATCAAGTGCAATTAAGAGACCTTCTAGAATGTCATAAATCAGATTGGTATGATTGGAATGAATTATGGAGTTATAATTGAAGATTTGGAGCAATTAAGGAGATAATTCAAGTAAGAGAAAGTTACCAAAATTAGATCTTGAGACAAAAGGAAGGCTGAATGGCGTGTGAAGGCACATGGATGCACAAGGCAAGTTCTAGAAGGGTGGTTAATGATGCAATAATTGGTGATTGAGACAATAAGTGTGGAGTTGCCAAGAGAGAGAAGCTTACCTAAAATAACAAATTCAGATTTTTGCATCTCAAGGAAGGAAGTGGCGCAAACATGGAAACTCCAAGATGCCCTAGACGTTTTTTGGGAGTGGCCAACAAGACTTGTAATCAAATATATTGTTCACTTAGCATTTCTTTTGGGTAGTTAGACTATTTTTCATCTTTGAGACTAAAAACCATACGGTTTTATGTTATCTTTTGTTCTTGAGTTTCTTGAATAAAAGTTTGTGTTTTTCCTTTGGTTTACACATATCTAAATCAAGGCTAGACCCAATTAAGGATTGTGTGTTCCTTGTTGGTGATCCACAATCCAAGGATTAGGAGTGACTGGTTGGATTGGACGGATTGAAACACATATAACCAAACGAATTTGGAGGCTTGAAAGGAAGGTGGTTGCTTGGCACCATTGTCCATCACATTCAAGGTTTGAGGGACGTTTGGAGAGTGAAGAAAGATCGGGACAACATCAACATACGAACCATATTCGTATCAAGTGGTATCAGAGCTCTCGTTTATCTTCATCTCAAATATCTTTTCTTGTGTCATTTGTGTCATTCTTGTTATTCTCAATCATTCAAAAAAAAAAACGTTTCTTGACAAAAAAAAAAATTTTTGATCTTTTGCTTCATTTCATCAAAACAAAAACAAAGATTGTTCTTTTCTTCAGTCCAACGAAAACCACAAAAAAAGGCTTCACCTTTTGCATCAATATTGATCACCTATCATTAAAGATCTCATCTTTAACACACTTAATCATAGGATCATTGTTGTTTGCATTGAATAGGATTTAACTCCATCTCAAATCAGCCCAAGGCCTAAAAGAAGCTACCTTTGAGTCAAACACCTTGTTGTTATCGAAGCTTTTAATTAAATTTGCTTGTGTGATATTGAATACAAGTTTGTTTGTTTTGGTTGTATTGGTATCCAAGGAAAAATCTGTTTTCTACTACACATCCATACAAACACAAAAAGGCTCATCTTTCAAGCATACACAACTGATTCTCGCAAAAGCAAACAAAGGTTGCATCAAGGCTGCTTTGAACGTCAAAAAAAAAAAAGGAAAAGAAAGGAAAAGAAAACGTGCACAAAAGCAACAAAACGAAGTGCACAAAGAAAGGAAGAGAAAAGAAGTTCCTTTTGACCAAAAGTTCCCTCTTTTTGCATCTACTATCCAACCCCAAAAACAACACACATAAAGCCTTCAATTCTCAACCTTGGATACACATTCATACTATCAAGCAAAGAGCTTGCATTTGATATTGCATAAGTTGGTTTAATTAAAGATTGCCCAGGACAACCCCTAGCAATTCTTTGGTTCAACCAACTACATCACTTTAGGTTTCTTGTTTCTTTGAATCATAGATATTAAGTGTGTTTAAAATTGTGTTCTAAACTTCTTGAAGCTGTTTTACCACTTGTTGATCAATTGGTATTTTTGAAGGCAAAAGAATCTTGCAAGGACAGAAAAACAAAACAGATTGTGGTTAGCCAATTTGGGACTTGCCTTAAGAGGTTCTAGCTCAAGATTGGCCAAGGAAAAACACTTGAACAATTGAGAGAAAACAAGGGAGGACAAAAAAGGCCAAACAGATTTTCGTTTTCCTCTTTGTTTTCACTAACAACTCACCTTTGTTTCTTGTGTTAGTTTTCTTCTTTTCTTGTTTGTGAAAGCGTTTCAGGTTGCCATGGATGGTTCAAACAGTACCCAAGGAGGAGGAGACAAAGTGGAATTTTCCATGGAAAAGATGGCACAAATGCTTAGTACTATGCATCTAGGTTGGATGAGTGGGAAGCAAGGATGACATCCAACACACCTCCTACCCAAGATCAGCCCCCACCTCAAAACCAAGGCCAAACATCCCGTGGAACTGAACCTAAGGGGTCCACAAGCATGGGAGGTATAGGAGGAGCAAGGGGTAGAGGAGATAGGAGACACGGAATGAGACAACAACCTGTTAGGGAGGAATGGAATGATTACTATGAAGAGGAAGAGGTTGAGGAGGTGTACCCAAGGCCTCAAGGCCGAATGCAACCTAGGAGACATGTGCCTCAAGAGGATGATTATTTGAAAACCAAAATAAACATTCCACCCTTTTATGGCAAAAGTGACCCTGAAGCCTACATTGAGTGGGAAAGAAAAGTTGACATGATCTTTTCCTATACCAACTATACTGAGTTGCAAAAAGTGAGATATGCAAGTATAGAGTTCTTGGATTATGCCTTGATTTGGTGGGACCAAAGTATACGAAAAAGGACTAGACAACCAACAATTGGAACTTGGGATGAGATGAAATATGAGATGAGAAAGAAATTCATTCCAGAATCTTACGAGAGATCCATGTTCCAAAAGTTGCAATGCCTAACTCAAGGAAATAAAAGTGTGGATGAATACTTTAAGGAGTTGGAAAGTTTGTTGATAAAAACTGATACTGAAGAAACTGAGGAGGCAACCATGGCTCGGTTTTTGGGAGGTCTTAATAAGGAGATTGGGTTTCAACTTGAACTCACTACCTATGTTGATCTAAATTCCATGGTTCACAAAGCTGAGAAAATTGAGCGGCAATTAAAGGTACGTTCTTCTACTAGTGGATTTGGTTTTAGAACTAATGCTTCTTCTTTTTCTAAAGTGCAGCCTAGGTCTAATAGCAATGGAGGAGCACGGCCAAGTTCAAACACCCTCGGCCAAAACAGCCCTAACGCTCCAAATAAGCCACACTTCACTCAAAGGACCAACGGTGCAAATCTAGGTCAAAATGACAAAGGCAAAGGCAAGGCAACCGCAAACCCTCCAAGGACAAGGGAAATTGAGTGTTTTAAATGTAGAGGGAGAGGGCACTATGCAAGGGACTGCCCTAATGCCAAGAAAGTGTTGTACCTTGAGGAAACAAATGAATTCTATTCAGAAGAGGAGGAAGAAGAAGCCACAAAGGAAGAATACCAAGAGGACTCAGCTGAGGAGATAAAGAGTGATGAAGAGGGTGCTTATAAGGACTTTCTTGTGGTAAGAAAAGCCTTAAGTGCACACATGAAGGAGGAAGAAGAAAGCTTGCAAAGGGAGAACATTTTCCACATCCATTGTTTGGTAAAAGGCAAAACTTGCACTTTAATTATTGATAGTGGATCTTGTGCTAATGTGGCAAGTATTGAACTTGTTAGAAAGCTAGATTTACCTATGATTGATCATCCCCATCCCTATAGGTTATCTTGGCTAAATGATTGTGGTGAGATTCATGTGTCTAAACAAGTTCTGATTTCTTTATCTATTGGCGGCTACAAAGATGAAATTTTGTGTGATGTAGCTCCTATGCATGCTAGTCATATTTTGTTAGGTAGACCTTGGCAATTTGACAAGCATGTTATTTATGATGGTAGACTGAACATGTATGCTTTTACTTTTAATGGCAAAAAATTTAAGTTACATGCATTGTCTCCACATAAAGTTTATGAGGATGCTAAGAGGATGAAGAAGAACCATTCAGATCCTAAGGAAAAGGAGGCTGAAAAAAGGTTCTTAGAGGTTCTTAAAAAGGAGAGAAGAAGCCTTTTGGAGGCCACGAACTCCTCGGCCAAGGGTACACAACCCACGGCCCAAATCAGTCCACCTTCACCCACGGTTCAAACACTTTCACAAGCATCCACCCCACAAATTTCACATCCACCTAAGAAGCATGCTTTCTTTGCAAAATCTCGTGAAGTTGCACATGCATTGTATGATAATAAAACTGTTTTGGTGATGCTTTACAAAGATAGTGTTGAATGCTTGTTTTCTAAGAATGACTTACCATCTACCTTGCCTAGTGGTGTTGTTTCTTTGTTAGAAGAATTTGCAGATTTGTTTCCCGAGGAGGAACCACACGGGTTGCCACCTTTAAGAGGGATTGAGCACCACATTGACTTTATTCCAGGGGCTGTCCTACCTAATAGGCCAGCTTATAGGGCCAATCCGGAGGAAACAAAGGAAATACAAAGGCAAGTGGAGGATCTCTTAGCCAAAGAGAAGGTAAGGGAAAGTATGAGCCCAAGTGCAGTGCCAGTCATCCTTGTTCCAAAAAAAGATGGCACTTGGAGGATGTGTACAGATTGTAGGGCCATCAACAAAATCACTGTAAAGTATAGGTATCCCATTCCTAGACTTGATGATATGCTTGACATGTTGCATGGTTCACGATGGTATACGAAAATTGATTTGAAAAGTGGTTATTTTCAAGTGAGGATAAGAGAGGGTGATGAATGGAAAACAGCTTTTAAAACTAAATTTGGATTGTATGAATGGTTAGTTATGCCTTTTGGGTTATGATGAGCCCACGATGGGTCAACGCAACATATTTTCATGTATCATTTATTGTCATATGTTAGTTCTGTAAGACATGACATTTCACTGTTCACTCCGCACACACTAGTGCTAGTTCTTATGTCTTATAGTCTTAACTAACCCTTAGGACATGTCATATATGTTGTGCATATTGTGTTTGTTGCTTGGTGTCTTTGAAGATAGGTCAAAGAGAGCTTTGCATTGAAGAAGCATGAACACCTATCAATCCATGTTCCATTTGATCAAATGATATCATTGTTCAAACAAAGCTTGGAGATGCAAATTAGAATCTGAATTTTTGTCCAAGCAAGTAGGTGATATTCAAGTAGCTTACAAGCAAGGTGGTGACAAGCATTCATGTCAAATTCAAGATGCTCTTCACGTTGAAAACAAGAATGAGGAAGCTGCTCAATTCAAGAACCAATAGAAAGGAGTCTTCCAAATGCTTGAACCAATCACAAACAAGTAAGAAAATTCAACAAGCTGCTCACCAAAGGATCCAACCACAAAGCATGAAGAATTTCGGCTGGTTTCATGGCTGAATGGTTTGAATTTTCAAAGACTAAAACATAACCAATCAAAAGGAGGATTCAACCATGCTGCTCACTACAAGAACCAATCAGAATTTGGCTGAAATTCAAGCAAGGAAAGAAACGTTTTCATGGCTATTTTGTTTGAATATTCAACACCAAATGTGGAACCAATCAAAGCCAAGTTCTAGCCAAGCTGCACACTCCCTTAACCAATCAAAATTCTGGCTGAAAATTGCAAGGAGAAGGACGTATGATGTGAGCCAAAAATCCTTGAAAATTCAAACTACAAGTTGCAACCAATCAAAGGCTTTCTCAAAGCAAGCTGCTCCATCTTTTATCCAATCAAAAAAATCAAGAAAAGAAGGCTGGAAAGGGAGAAGATCACACGGCAAGCAACCAGCAATCTTGGAGCAAAAGTTGTTCAAAGCAAGCATGTCATTTTTAGTGTAGTACTTTGTACATTAAAACTTGTACTTCTTAGCATTTTAGTTTGTTATAAGTAGAGTTAGAATCAGATTGTAAACACAACAATTAACACTTATCAAATTATCAAAAACCAGAATTTCCTTCAAGGAGTTTTCAACATTTCAAGTTGAGGTTTAAAGCCACCAAACGGTTTTCTTGCAAGTTCCAGCCTAGAACTTGTTTGTATTTACTTCATCATTTGGATTACAGCATCTTAGGGTCTCATTGAGGTTTTAGATGTGTTGGAGTGCCAAAGAGGAAGAGGTTTGGCAAAGATTGAGCCAAGAACAAAGGTTAAAGCTTAAAGGGTGTCTTTGAGATGTTCTTTGACATAGCTTGGGTTCAAATCAATTTGGGATAGGAGACAACATCCTTGGCAAACGTTTTCAGCCCCCATTTGGCTCATCAATTGGTATCAGAGAGTTGGTTAGTCTTCTATTCATGTTTATATTGTTTAAATTTGCATATGAATGATGCTGCCCAAATTTTGTAGTGAACTGTTTTTTTTATGTCCGTTTATAGCTTGTTTGTTTAAGTAGTTAGTTTATGTTTTAAAGTGCTTGTTAGATAGTATACTATAGTTTGGTAACTTAGTTAAGTAGGCAAAACGAAAACACCCCACAAAAACAACTTAGACTAAACTTAAGTGTGTTAGGAGTTGATTGTGTAGCTTGAGACAAAAAACCGTGTGTGACCAGTTTGTAATTGTTCAATCTAGCTTAGATATTGTTCATTAGGTCCTAATCTAGAAGTTTAAATGGTAGTTTAGATAAGTCCCTTAAATCAGAAAACTTTGAACACAAAAATAGACTAGTTGATAGATTATCAAATTATGGTAGTTGAAATTCTGTTTTTAGTTTATGTGTGCAATCTGTTTGGACGTTTTATATGCTGCCATATTTAGCTTAGTTGATCTTCATTAGACCTTAATCTAGTAGCTTAAGTGTTAGTTTAGTTGTGTCCTTCAAAAGAGAAAACTTGAACACAAAATAGATTAGTTGGTAGTTAGCTTGTAATCAAATAGTTAAAATTCTGTTTTTAGTAACTTGTGTGCAAACTGTCCAAAACGTTTTAGTTGCTGCCTTATTTAGCTTAGTTAGACTAGTTTACAACATAGTTAAAAGGTTTAGTTGGTTGTTTAGTTTAGCACAAGCAAATCCGAAAACTAAGAACAAAAAAGGGTAGTTTTAGTTAGCTATGTATGCTGCCTAGTCTCTAGTTGATACACGTTTGTTGTGTTGAATACATAAACACTTGCATCTAGTATCATCTAGCTTAGAAACTGATTGCATCATACAAACGAAAACCAACACAAAAACAAGTAGAATAGATAATTTAAAAACAAAACAAAACAAGTTAGCTTAGTTGCATCAAAACTGATTTTCCATTAATTGATATAGTAATCAGCCGTATAGATTGCATTTAGAAACAAATAAGTTGCATTTAGCCATCTTAAGACTAGTTAGATCATTTGCATCAAAAACAGAAAAAGAAAAAAAAAGATAAGTGCCAAAACCGTGTGGATTAAAACAACTTTTAAAGCTCATTTGAAATCTTGGTGTATGCTAATAGCTTTATCTTTTTGTTGATTTCAATTGTTTCAAACAACTTGTTGGACTTAGATACATTCTGAAAGTTAGGAATTGTTTAAGCCCCACATTGTTAAAGAGCTATCCAATTGTTGTTTTAGATCAGTTTCTGAACTTACATTGCACTATATACGATTTGAACTTGTTGTAATTGTGGATTGAACTCTCACTACATAGTGTTTAGCCGTGTTGTGTACGAGGAACTTTCAAAATTCCAAATACAACAAACCTTGTGCAATTAAAGGCCGTGGGCAATGTCTCATGTAGGCCGTGAGGAGTAGTCTCACAACAATCAAGCAAACCATCCAAAGAAAGAAAATTAAGCTTGATTGAGAAATACGCGAGAGAAAAGCCAATATTTGTCAACAAGTAAGAGGCAAGACAAGAGAGAATTGCACAAGAAAGCCAAGTGAGGAAAAGGCCAAAAGTTAAACGTTGCGAAAAGGGAAAATCCCGTGCAAAGCTCCAAAGAAAGAAAGTGCCCAAACCAAACCCCAAAGTGTTGTAGTTTTGAAATATTGAAAGTTTCTAAAGCAAACCCTTGCTAGCACTTTGTTTGTGTGTCTTTACTTTCACTTTACTACAATTGATAATTGCATATGCTGTAAAGTAAATTAAGGGATTGTCTTAAAACAACCCCGTAGATTTCTTTCAGCCCGAACAACAATTTGACTTCTGTGATTTACTTGAATCCTTAGGAGAAATAGTCCAAATTGCTGTTTTGAACAATTGTCAACATAAAGTAGATTATTTGCATCTTATCAATATTTTAATTGGATTTTGAGATTGTTTTGATTAAACATGATTCTAAAAACCATTTGGGGAGTTGAATGCCATAGGAGAGACTATGATGAACTGGAAAAACGTATGAACTCCTTTGGTCGTACGAATGGTTTATGGGTTGGATATTAGGAATGTAAAACTCCTAGATATCAAACTCTTCCTCAGTGCAATAGAGATGTTAGTGCATACTACAATGAAATGCTTGATGATTTGTACTATGCTTATGTTGAAGAACATGAGGAATTAAGCATGATTAGGTTCTTTGCTGGTCTAGATAAAGAAATTGCCGATTGCATGTTAAATGAAAAATTCTCATCACTTTGTGACATGTATAAAAAGGCAAAGATTGTTCAATCAAACCTAATCCCATGCCAAGTTAATCAAAACTATGGGTATGAACTGAACTCTTGTGATTCTGAAAATGACAAACCAAATCCAGTTAAGTTAAGCAAATCGAGTCAGACTATGGATAATATTGAAAATGCATTGCTTCAACTTAGAGACATGGTGCAAGTAATGATAGAATCTGAAAAGGACAAAGACTTGCAACCTGACATTTCTGTGAATGATGGTTTGTATGAAATTAGCCCCAACATGCCTCAAACTGGAACTCCTTTATCTGAATTGCATGTTCAACCTTGTGTACTCTCTGAAGAAGACCCTTCACTTGAGTCTGTTGGTGATTTCCAAAGTGTTAGTCGTTTGCTTATAGATGATGTTGATTGTGATAACACTTTGTCTGAAAACGAATTACACTATGACATGCATATAAATGAAATCCCTGTGCATGATCTGCATTCTGCTGAGATGCTTGTTTCTGGGTTACAATCTGAATTACATCCTGTACATTTCATTGATGACATTGATGTAAGTAATTCTGTTGAGAATGACATTGATAAACTAGATTCTTATGATTTGATGTTAGCTGAACTAGATTGTCTACTTGATGTAGAGCTTAATCATGATGTCATTATTGAAATAGATTCAGCTAAAAACGAACATAAAACCTTGGATGAACTAGTTAATGAATTGAATGACATATTTAGTATAGATAAAGATTCTATTCCTGAAATATCTATTTCATCTCATCTTGTTGAATGTCTGCCTGTTGTCATCTCAATTGATACATCTTGTCTAAATATTGCACATGTCTGTAAGATTTGTACATTTAGCGTTAACATGTTGCAATATGCTTTTGGGACGTTGTTTTATCCGTTAGGATGTATGTGTTCTAAAACTTTTGTTATCATATTGTTAATACATCCTAAACATTTTAGAAAGCGTGTACACACCTTATTCTTTCTTCAAAGATAAGGATGCACCAAGGTATTTCACCTTCACCATTTGTATTATCATGTTCCTATTTGGTTATGGTGTAGTTGAGCATACGTGTACATCCTAAACCCCTATCCCTTATTCTATCCATGTTGAGATTCGAGGACGAATCATTTTCAAGAGGGAGGGAATGATGAGCCCACGATGGGTCAACGCAACATATTTTCATGTATCATTTATTGTCATATGTTAGTTCTGTAAGACATGACATTTCACTGTTCACTCCGCACACACTAGTGCTAGTTCTTATGTCTTATAGTCTTAACTAACCCTTAGGACATGTCATATATGTTGTGCATATTGTGTTTGTTGCTTGGTGTCTTTGAAGATAGGTCAAAGAGAGCTTTGCATTGAAGAAGCATGAACACCTATCAATCCATGTTCCATTTGATCAAATGATATCATTGTTCAAACAAAGCTTGGAGATGCAAATTAGAATCTGAATTTTTGTCCAAGCAAGTAGGTGATATTCAAGTAGCTTACAAGCAAGGTGGTGACAAGCATTCATGTCAAATTCAAGATGCTCTTCACGTTGAAAACAAGAATGAGGAAGCTGCTCAATTCAAGAACCAATAGAAAGGAGTCTTCCAAATGCTTGAACCAATCACAAACAAGTAAGAAAATTCAACAAGCTGCTCACCAAAGGATCCAACCACAAAGCATGAAGAATTTCGGCTGGTTTCATGGCTGAATGGTTTGAATTTTCAAAGACTAAAACATAACCAATCAAAAGGAGGATTCAACCATGCTGTTGGACCTGTATAGCACCACTAGAGGGGGGGGTGAATAGTGGGTTAGCGGAAATTACACTACAATTACCTTCAAAAACTTGTTTGAAGACCCCTTTGCCTCTTTAGCCTCAGATTCTGGAATTTCCAGAAACAGTTCACTGTTTTGAGCGCTTTGGTTGAACCACTTATACACCTGTGCAAGCTCTCAAACTTGGCAGAGATCAAGTTTAGAATGTTTATAGTATGTCATAAAAATTTCAGTCAATTCCAAGCAAGTTTGCACGTTCAAATAAGCAAGATAAGTAAAGTGTGCAATTCTGGCAGTTTCAGGCAGAATGTTAGCTTAACTTCAAACGATGATATCTCAAAATCTACCCGTGCTATTTTGATGAATCTTATGTCAAATTAAACCTTATGATGTCTAGTTTAATTTGATATAAGGCTCACTTCAAGATTCGCAGGATAACCTATTCAAATTGAACAAGTTTTGCACACTGGTCAGAATTGTTCACAGAATGTAGCAACAATTTTGTGAAGACGATTTGAATATGCTAAACTCCTTAGAATTTAGTGATTCTTGCGGCTAATGAAAGCTAACACATTGAAGTATAATATATCCAAAATTCATGCAATTCTAAGACTGTTTGCCTGTTCAATTATGCGTGCCAAGTTAGTGTAATTCTCAGGCAGAAAACAGTAAGTGCAGGAAATAAGTAAAGAACACAAGGAATTATCCTGGTTCGGTCAATGTGACCTACTCCAGTCCCAAGAGACACCTTCTCTTGGATTTCACTAAACACCAAACACCAAAGTCACCTTACAAAGCCAAAGGAAGAAGCTTTTCACCAACTTCTTCAAGAGACTTCACCAAAACAAACAGCAACTAGTTTGTTTCACCTTTGCACCTTTGCACCTTTTGCTCACCTCTAAGGAGTAAGCTTTATACACCAGCTTCTCCCTTACAATATGTCGTTTAAAAGGTGTTGAAATGACAAGAAATGAAGAACTATACAATCATAAAGCTTGCTGCAAATGTGTTCTTCAATATAGAAGAGTAGAAGAGAAGAATGGAGACAAAGAGCTGAATGTCTTGCTTGCTTTTCTTTTGTTTTTCGTTGGTGTACTTTTACTCTTCACCTTTGGAGCTATTTATAGCCAAGAGGACAGCCTAAAGGCTCCTTAATGTAGACGTTGGAATGGTTGATAAATGGAGAAAATTCAGCACTTTTCTAGCTATCCAAATTCAGCATTTGACTTTCAAAATAAAGTTGATCTTTTGATGCTTTGAAATGGTCTTCCAATCTGAACTTTTACCCTTCATCTTATCCATTATAGCCGTTGAAATGAGGTGGAAAAACAGCTTCATTTGAACGTTTAAAAGGCAGCTCCAATCAGCAATGTCCATGTGTGAATAACTTGCCATGTATGCAGCTGAATTGGCGTGTATTTTACACAATTTTATCTCCTCATTTTGAACACTAAATGAACGTTGAAATGGCCTAGAAGATAGGCATTGGAGAGTAGTTCAAAGATAGATAGAAATCAGCCAAGCTTTTGAGTTTGAATTAGTCTTCAACTTTTGAACACATAGCCGTTGCATAGCTTTCTTGGTTGAGAGATTTTTGCTCCAAATTTGAACCAAAATAGCCGTTTGTAACCAGCTCCAAAATATACAAGAATAGTCATTTGAAATCAGCACCAAAATAGGATTTATTTCAACTTGCCTTGACTTGTTCAAAATCTGAAAATTTGAACATGATTTGTGTGCCAATATCCGTTTGCACACATATAATATATAGCCATTTTATGTCTTCAACATGTAGCATAGAATACCATATGAAGAATGCCAAGAATTCCAAGAAAACCATATATGTGATAACCATAATATAAGAATTCCAATTGATATACCATGCTGCCCGTTTCCATAAATATAGGGCATGTACTATATGTGACATAAACACATATAAACATCATATAACCAATATATAACACGTTAGAAGATCCATTGGCAAGTGAAGAGACCAGAATACCCCTTAGCACCAAAATAGGCATTTTGTCCTAGGATGAACCTGGACATGGTGCTGCTCTAGATTCATTTTTGCCATGATGTGACATGACTTATAAATGTGTCATATGATCATATAAATCAGTTGGAAGAAGACCAAATAAGAATGAGAAGTCCAAATGGTGAAATTACCAAGATAGCCCTTATATAGGTCAATAAGCTTCACCACCGTGTCAAGTCAGTTTTTATCCGTGTCAAGCATGCTTTTCCTCAGCCAATTAGATTCTAAATTGAATAAGGATCATGTGGGCTTTTGAATGACTCAATTTGGAGTTCATTTGCTCAAGATATGAACCAAAACCTGCAATAGGATACTAAACCGAGCAATTTGCCTTATATTGTAAGTCATGTGACTTCAAGGCTTGGTTAGATCATATAATTAACATGTATTGGCATATATATGTCATCTAAGATCAGTTTGAACATGTCTTGATTTAGACATGTGATTGAATTGGCCAAGTTCAATCTCATGATCTTAATCAAACTTGTTCAATCTTGATTCATTCAATCAATTTCACATTTAGCTCATTCAATCTCATGATCTTAATCAAACTTGTTCAATCTTGATTCATTCAATCAATTTCACATTTAGCTCATAAGTTCATGTCTTGCACATTATACTTTAAACGTTACACACATATACATGCTCACATATGCATTTTGCAATCATTCAAACATGATATATCACAACAATCTCCCCCTTTTGATGATTTGCAAAATTACCCCACATATGTGTATATTAAGCATCTAAATCAAGTGTAAGCTTCTCAAGTGTAAGCTTCTCCCCCTTAATGTGTTATCTCCCCCTTAACATGATATACATATTTTTTTTCTCTCTCCCCCTTAATTTTGTAAATTATGCAAAAGACTAAACCGATGCAGCAATATTCAGAATGATCTAGACAGTATTGCTATTCCACATAATATGTGCACGGTGTAGTAGTCAGTTGTAAGCAATTAATCCAAGTCTTGCACGTAAATTCTCAAAGATAGCTTGATTAAGGGGTTTAGTGAATATGTCAGCTACTTGTTGATCAGTTCTAACATGTTCAATGTGTATATGTCCAAGATTAACATGATCACGGAGAAAATGATAACGTACTTCTATATGCTTTGCCTTAGAGTGTAATACAGGGTTTTTAGACAAATTTATAGCACTTGTACTATCACAATAGATGGGGATATTATTTACTTGTATTTCAAAGTCTGAAAGTTGTTGTTTAATCCACAATAGTTGAGTACAACATAGACTTAAAGCCATATATTCTGCTTCAGTAGTAGAAAGTGCAACACTAGATTGTTTCTTTGAAAACCAAGATATTAGTGAGTTTCCTAGGAATTGACATGTTCCACTAGTGCTCTTTCTATCTACTCTACATCCACCATAATCTGCATCTGAATATGCATGTAGACTTAGACTAGATTGTCTATCATACCATAAGCCTAATGTTGGTGTATGTTGAAGATATCTAAATATTCTTTTTATAGCTTTAAAGTGTGACAACTTAGGCATACTTTGAAATCTCGCACACATACATACTGCAAACATAATATCAGGTCTACTAGCAGTTAGATATAGCAATGAACCAATCATAGACCTATATAGTTTTTCATCAAATGCAACACCATTTTCATCTTTGTCTAATTTTGTTGAAGTACACATTGGTGTTGGAGATGGTTTCAAGTTTTCAAAGTTGAATTTCTTTATCATATCTCTTATGTATTTGGCTTGATTGATATGTATACCACTTGATGTTTGTTTTATTTGCAAGCCTAAGAAATAGTTTAATTCACCAACCATAGACATTTCAAACTCAGACTTTATACAATCTTCAAAGTCTTTTACTAAGTTAGGATTAGTTGAACCAAAGATTATGTCATCTACATATATTTGTATTACAAGCAAATCTTTGTCTTTCTTTTTCAAGAATAAGGTACTATCTATGGTTCCTCTTTGAAAGTTGTTACTTAGTAAAAAGTTGGCAAATCTTTCATACCATGCACGGGGGGCTTGTTTCAAACCATATAAGGCTTTCTTAAGTTTATATACATGATTAGGGTTCTTTGGATCTTCAAAGCCTGGTGGTTGTTTAACAAAAACTTCTTCTTGGATATAGCCATTTAAGAATGCACTCTTAACATCCATTTGGAATAATTTGATGTTATTATAACATGCAAAAGCTAATAAGAGGCGTATGGATTCTAATCTTGCTACGGGGGCAAATGTTTCATCGTAATCAATACCCTCTTCTTGATTATATCCTTGAGCTACAAGTCTTGCTTTATTTCTTACTACAACCCCTTGTTCATTCATTTTGTTCCTAAACACCCATTTAGTTCCAATGATTGATTTATCCTTGGGTTTAGGTACTAAATCCCACACATTGTTTCTTTCAAATTGGTTTAACTCTTCATGCATTGCATCTATCCAATATGCATCGTTTAAGGCATCATTCACATTCTTAGGTTCAATTTGGGATATAAGTGCATGCCATTGATCATATTCATTAGGATCTATTTGCCTACGTGTTCTAACCCCTTGATTTACATCTCCTATGATAAGTTCTTGAGGATGCTTTTGTTTATCTCTTATTTGCCACCAATTACTTGGTTGTGCATCTTCAATAGGTTCATGATGTTCAATAGGTTGGTTAGGCACATTTTCTTCATTATGTTCTTGTGTAGGGGGAGTTTGAACTTCATGCATTTCAAGAGTTTGATTTGGTGTTTCAATTTGATCATTTGTAGGTGGTAGGATAAGTTCATCTTCATCATGAAGTATTTGATCATTTGGTACATAGATTTCATGTTGATTACTTGTTTGGAGATATGCATTTTCATTGAACTTCACATGTATAGATTCAACTATCTTTCTTGTTTGTGCATTATAACATCTATATGCTTTAGAGTTCATTGAATATCCCACAAATATATGTTCATCAGACTTAGGATCAAACTTATCTAAGTTATCTTTTGTGTTCAATACAAAGCATTTACAACCAAAGACTTTTAGATAGTTTACCTTTGGGAGTCGTCCATTTAAGATTTCATATGGTGTTTTGTTCAATTTCTTTCTTATTGATAGTCTGTTGATCATATAACTTGAAGTGTTTACTGCTTCAGCCCATAAGAATTTAGGTACTTTGTTTTCTACCATCATTGTTCTTGCTACTTCTTGAATAGTCCTATTCTTTCTTTCAACTACACCATTAAGTTGAGGAGTTCTTGGTGGGGAGAATTCATGTTTTATACCCTTTTCATTACAGAATTTGATTAATACACTATCTTTAAACTCACCACCTCTATCACTCCTTATCTTAATAACATGTGATTCATGTTCATTTTCAAGTTGTCTAATTTGATTAGCTATAAATGATGCACTTTCATCTTTTGAAGCAAGAAACAATGTCCAAGTATATCTTGAGAAATCATCAACTATTACACATACATAATAACTTCCACCTAAGCTTCTTGTTCTACATGGACCAAATAAGTCTATATGCAAGAGTTCTAGTATTCTTGACGTTGTGAACTCGGTTTTAGGCTTAAGGGATTCTCTAACATGTTTGCCTTTGATACAAGATTCACATAGTTGAAAATCATCCAAGTTAAGTTTAGGCAATCCTTTAACAAGACTTTTAGCGTGTAGTTTTTCTAAGGTTGATATACCAATGTGTCCTAAACGTCTATGCCAAAGATTGGGATCAGATTCATGTGAAACAAGACATTTTGTGTTACTACTTAGCATATCATCCATGTTAAGCACATATATGTTTCCTTCACGTTTTCCTTTTAACACAACTTGATTGTTTTTATCCATTATCTTACAAGAGGTGGAGGAGAAGAGAACATTCAAGTTGTTGTCACATAGTTGAGAAACACTTAAAAGCTCAAAGGTTAAGTTACTTACAAGTAGGACGTTTTTGATCTCAAACTTGTTTGGATCACCAACCTTGCCTTTGCCAATTATTTGGCCCTGGTTGTTGTCTCCAAAGGTGACTTTGCCACCTTTTGCAACGTTTTTAAGTGTGCTAAACAAATTTTTGTTGCCCGTCATATGTCTTGAGCAACCACTATCAACTATCCAATTGGCTTTGTTCTTTTCATCTTCTTTGTTGTTATAACCAGCAACTTGTCTTTCTTTGATGTTATGTACCTACAAATGTAAATAACAACTTAGGTACCCTTTGATTTTGGGTCCTTTCAAGGTTAGACAAGTTAAGTTCATGTTAGTGTACCTTTAGGTACCCAAACTTGAACAACCTTTCTTGGTTTTGAAATGTTAAAATCATGTTGCATATAATGAACAAATAGTGGATTTTGATACATAGAATATGATGGAAAAGGGGCTGCACATTTATGTCTAGTTGAATAAGCATTGTAAGTTCTATATGCATTTGAATGTTGCCATGTATATGAGTTATATCTTGGCCGTGTATAAGCATTGAATTTAGGCCGTGTATACGCAAGATGTTGTGTGTGTCTAGGCCGTGTGTTGTAAACTGATTTAGGCCGAGAGTATGTCATGTTCTTCACATAAGCATGTTGTTGCATATAAGGCATAACTTGAGCAGATTTCATACTACTTTGTTTAGGCATTCTTGTATACATGTAAGCATGGTTTCTAGGTGTATTTGCCTTCCTATATGTTGATGCATTTTGCAATCTTTGTGATGAAGGTGGTGTGGGCAGAATAGGTTCATTTCTAAATGCATTTGGCCTATATTTCATGTTGGTTGAAGATGATACAAATGTTGTTTCCTTAGGTGTGTATTCAGCTTCTTTAACATATCCAAGACCTTGTTTGTCATTTCCATGCTTTTGAGATGCAATAAGAGTGTCTAACATGTTGGAACCATCCTTAAATTGTTCTAAAGATTTGTTCAAGTCTAGGTTGCATGCTTTTAATGATTCAAATTCAGTTTGTATTTCATGTAATTTAGACTTTAAAACGTTGAAATCAACACATTGCACACATTGCACATTTTCATGTTTGTTCTTAAGTTCCTTAATCTGATTTTGCATTGAACTAATAGTGTTAGATGATTCAAGTTGAAGAACTTCTAGTTGAGAAGTTAGATTCAAGTTAGACGTCTCCAACTTGTTCTTCTCCTCAACTATTCTTTTCTTCTCCTTGGATAGCTTCTTATATCTATCATGCAACTTTTCTAATTCATCCAACAATTCATCTTGAGTAAAATCACATTCGGAGTCAGAATCGAACGTTACCTCATTTGTAGACTTTGAAGCCAAACATGTTTGTGCAACTTCAGGTTCCTCCTCGGATTCGGATGAAGATGTGTCATCCCAAGTGCTTGAACTTGCCTTGAGAGCTTTCTTCCTCCTTTGCATAGGTTCTACTCTAGTTTTTGTCCTTGTCTTTTCATCCATGTCACGGTTTTTGTTCTTGTTTGGACAATCATATGAGATGTGTCCTTGTTTGCCACATTCATAACACTTAAGTTCTTTATCATACCATTTACCATCTTGTTTGTTAGATTTCACATTGATAGGGGCAGCTGATTTTGCTTGTCTTTTAGTTGGTCTTTTCTTGAAAAACTTCCTTAAACGCCTAGCTAACAACATTATGTCTTCTTCATCACTTTCATCATCACTTTCATACTCGGCTTGATTAGATGATTCGGGTTCATTTGTTACAAATGCAAGTGATTTAGACTTGTTACTAGTTTCAGCCTTTCTTATATTCAACTTGTTTTCATAAACTTTTAAAGAGCCTATCAATTCATCAAGTTTTATTTGAGAAAGATCTTTGCTTTCTTCAATGGCACTAACTTTGGCATCCCATTCAATTGGCAAACTTCTCAAAACTTTTTGCACTTTTTCTTTCATCAAAAACGTTTTACCAAGGGATTCAAGTGAGTTGTATAAGTTTGTAAGCCTTAAATCCATATCAACAATTGATTCATTAGGCAGTAAATGAAATGTTTCAAGTGTAGTCATTAACATGTTAATCTTTGATTCCTTTACTTGATTAGTTCCTTCATGCTTCATTTCAAGACATTTCCACATATCCTTTGCACTTAAACATGAAGAGACATAGGCAGATTCACTCCTACTTAAACCATTCAACAATAATTGCATTGCTTTAGCATTAAGACTCATTTTCTTTTTATCTTCATCACTCCAATCTTTTCTATATTTCTCAACTTCTTGTGATAAGCCATCAATTATAACATGCTTAGTAGGCACATAAGGTCCATCTTCAATGATAGACCACAAGTCTATATCAATAGCCATTAAGAACAATTTCATCCTAAGTTTCCAATGACTAAAGTTTTCTCCATCAAAAAGAGGTGGTCTTTGTGTGGACATGCCTTCTAATTCTATTTTCATGTGTGACTTAGACATGCTTCTTAGTGTGTGAGAAAACGTTTAAAACACTTATAAGAAGGAAAGAAAGTGTCACCTTGTTGTAGATACCAAATATGAAGAATATAAGACAACCAGAAAATTTCCAGCAACTTTGCAACTTGGAGTGTAAACTGTTTTCAGCTCGAATAAGAATATGGTGCTCAACCTTGCTCTGATACCACTTGTTGGACCTGTATAGCACCACTAGAGGGGGGGGTGAATAGTGGGTTAGCGGAAATTACACTACAATTACCTTCAAAAACTTGTTTGAAGACCCCTTTGCCTCTTTAGCCTCAGATTCTGGAATTTCCAGAAACAGTTCACTGTTTTGAGCGCTTTGGTTGAACCACTTATACACCTGTGCAAGCTCTCAAACTTGGCAGAGATCAAGTTTAGAATGTTTATAGTATGTCATAAAAATTTCAGTCAATTCCAAGCAAGTTTGCACGTTCAAATAAGCAAGATAAGTAAAGTGTGCAATTCTGGCAGTTTCAGGCAGAATGTTAGCTTAACTTCAAACGATGATATCTCAAAATCTACCCGTGCTATTTTGATGAATCTTATGTCAAATTAAACCTTATGATGTCTAGTTTAATTTGATATAAGGCTCACTTCAAGATTCGCAGGATAACCTATTCAAATTGAACAAGTTTTGCACACTGGTCAGAATTGTTCACAGAATGTAGCAACAATTTTGTGAAGACGATTTGAATATGCTAAACTCCTTAGAATTTAGTGATTCTTGCGGCTAATGAAAGCTAACACATTGAAGTATAATATATCCAAAATTCATGCAATTCTAAGACTGTTTGCCTGTTCAATTATGCGTGCCAAGTTAGTGTAATTCTCAGGCAGAAAACAGTAAGTGCAGGAAATAAGTAAAGAACACAAGGAATTATCCTGGTTCGGTCAATGTGACCTACTCCAGTCCCAAGAGACACCTTCTCTTGGATTTCACTAAACACCAAACACCAAAGTCACCTTACAAAGCCAAAGGAAGAAGCTTTTCACCAACTTCTTCAAGAGACTTCACCAAAACAAACAGCAACTAGTTTGTTTCACCTTTGCACCTTTGCACCTTTTGCTCACCTCTAAGGAGTAAGCTTTATACACCAGCTTCTCCCTTACAATATGTCGTTTAAAAGGTGTTGAAATGACAAGAAATGAAGAACTATACAATCATAAAGCTTGCTGCAAATGTGTTCTTCAATATAGAAGAGTAGAAGAGAAGAATGGAGACAAAGAGCTGAATGTCTTGCTTGCTTTTCTTTTGTTTTTCGTTGGTGTACTTTTACTCTTCACCTTTGGAGCTATTTATAGCCAAGAGGACAGCCTAAAGGCTCCTTAATGTAGACGTTGGAATGGTTGATAAATGGAGAAAATTCAGCACTTTTCTAGCTATCCAAATTCAGCATTTGACTTTCAAAATAAAGTTGATCTTTTGATGCTTTGAAATGGTCTTCCAATCTGAACTTTTACCCTTCATCTTATCCATTATAGCCGTTGAAATGAGGTGGAAAAACAGCTTCATTTGAACGTTTAAAAGGCAGCTCCAATCAGCAATGTCCATGTGTGAATAACTTGCCATGTATGCAGCTGAATTGGCGTGTATTTTACACAATTTTATCTCCTCATTTTGAACACTAAATGAACGTTGAAATGGCCTAGAAGATAGGCATTGGAGAGTAGTTCAAAGATAGATAGAAATCAGCCAAGCTTTTGAGTTTGAATTAGTCTTCAACTTTTGAACACATAGCCGTTGCATAGCTTTCTTGGTTGAGAGATTTTTGCTCCAAATTTGAACCAAAATAGCCGTTTGTAACCAGCTCCAAAATATACAAGAATAGTCATTTGAAATCAGCACCAAAATAGGATTTATTTCAACTTGCCTTGACTTGTTCAAAATCTGAAAATTTGAACATGATTTGTGTGCCAATATCCGTTTGCACACATATAATATATAGCCATTTTATGTCTTCAACATGTAGCATAGAATACCATATGAAGAATGCCAAGAATTCCAAGAAAACCATATATGTGATAACCATAATATAAGAATTCCAATTGATATACCATGCTGCCCGTTTCCATAAATATAGGGCATGTACTATATGTGACATAAACACATATAAACATCATATAACCAATATATAACACGTTAGAAGATCCATTGGCAAGTGAAGAGACCAGAATACCCCTTAGCACCAAAATAGGCATTTTGTCCTAGGATGAACCTGGACATGGTGCTGCTCTAGATTCATTTTTGCCATGATGTGACATGACTTATAAATGTGTCATATGATCATATAAATCAGTTGGAAGAAGACCAAATAAGAATGAGAAGTCCAAATGGTGAAATTACCAAGATAGCCCTTATATAGGTCAATAAGCTTCACCACCGTGTCAAGTCAGTTTTTATCCGTGTCAAGCATGCTTTTCCTCAGCCAATTAGATTCTAAATTGAATAAGGATCATGTGGGCTTTTGAATGACTCAATTTGGAGTTCATTTGCTCAAGATATGAACCAAAACCTGCAATAGGATACTAAACCGAGCAATTTGCCTTATATTGTAAGTCATGTGACTTCAAGGCTTGGTTAGATCATATAATTAACATGTATTGGCATATATATGTCATCTAAGATCAGTTTGAACATGTCTTGATTTAGACATGTGATTGAATTGGCCAAGTTCAATCTCATGATCTTAATCAAACTTGTTCAATCTTGATTCATTCAATCAATTTCACATTTAGCTCATTCAATCTCATGATCTTAATCAAACTTGTTCAATCTTGATTCATTCAATCAATTTCACATTTAGCTCATAAGTTCATGTCTTGCACATTATACTTTAAACGTTACACACATATACATGCTCACATATGCATTTTGCAATCATTCAAACATGATATATCACAACACATGCTGCTCACTACAAGAACCAATCAGAATTTGGCTGAAATTCAAGCAAGGAAAGAAACGTTTTCATGGCTATTTTGTTTGAATATTCAACACCAAATGTGGAACCAATCAAAGCCAAGTTCTAGCCAAGCTGCACACTCCCTTAACCAATCAAAATTCTGGCTGAAAATTGCAAGGAGAAGGACGTATGATGTGAGCCAAAAATGTTGTGATATATTATGTTTGAGTGATTGCAAAATGTATATGTGAGCATATGTGTAATTGTTGTGCAAAATGTATATGTGTGCATATGTGTAATTGTTGTGATTAGAAAATGCATATGTGATATATATATGTGTAACGTTTACATATGAAATTGATTGTGCAAGACATGAACTTATGAGCTAAATGTGAAATTGATTGATTGAATCAAGATTGAACAAGTTTGATTAAGATCATGAGATTGAACTTGGCCAATTCAATCACATATCTTAATCAAGACATGTTCAAACTGATCTTGTGTGATATATATGTCAATACATGTTTATTATATGAACTAACCAAGCCTTGAAGTCACATGACTTACAATATAAGGCAAATTGCTCGGTTTAGTATTCTATTGCAGGTCTTGGGTCATATCTTGAGCAAATGAACTCCAAATTGAGTCATTCAAAAGCCCACTTGATCCTTATTCAATTTAGAATCTAATTGGCTGAGGAAGAGCATGCTTGGCACGGGTTAAAACTAAATTGACCCGGTGGGAAGCTTATTGATCTATATAAGGGTTATTTTGGTAATTTCACCATTTGGACTTCTCATTCTTATTTGGTCTTCTTCCAACTGACTTATATGATCATTTGACACATTTATAAGTCATGTCACATCATGGCAAGAATGTATCTGGAGCAGCACCATGTCTAGGTTCATCCTAGGACAACATTCCTATTTTTGTGCTAAAGGGTATTCTGGTCATTTCACTTGCCAATTGATCTTCCAACATACTATATATTGCTTATATGATGATTATATGTGTTTATGTCACATATGGTACGTGCCCTATTTTTATGGAAACGGGCAGCATGCTATCTATTGGAATTCTTATATTATGGTTATCTCAAATATGGTTTTCTTGGAATTCTTGGTATTCTTCATATGGATTTCTATGCTACATGTTGAAGACTATATATTATATGGTTATATACGGATTTGGGCGCATATGTTATGTTCAAATATTCAGATTTGAACAAGTCAAGGAAAGTTGTATTAAATCCTATTTTGGTGCTGATTATTCTTGTATATTCTTGTGATGATTTCAAATGGCTATTCTTGAGCTGATGTTAACGTCTATATTGGTTCAAATGTGGAGCAACATTTTGTATGTTATATGGTGAAAATTCAGATTATGATGTGTGTTCAAAAATTGAAAGGCAACGGCTATATGATAAGAAGACCAAGTCAAGCTGAATTTTCTCTATCTTTAAGCTATTCCAACGTTCACCTATTTTGTTCAAAGTTTGGAGCAAAAAATCTCTTGGCTCAAACGGCTACATATGATTCAAAAGTTGAAGACCAAGTCAAGCTAAATTATCTCTATCTTTTAGACTATGCAAACGGCCATTTTGTGTTCAAAGTTGAAGATTTATTCAAAATCAAAGTTGGCTGATTTATCTCTATATTTGAAGTATTATCCAATGCCTATTTTTTAGGCCATACCAACGTTCATGAGGGCTCATTCAAACGTTCATGTGACATTCAAATGGAGCCTTTCAACGTTATTTTGGTAGTCAAAATGAGGAGATAAAATTTGCTGCATATATGGGAAGATATTCACACATGTATATTGTTTATTGGAGCTGATTTTTAAATGGTCAAATGGAGCCATTATCCACCTCATGTCAACGGCTATGAAGGATAAAAAATTCAGATTTGAAGACTATTTCAAAGGAGCAAAAATTCAGATTTATCTTAAAAGTCAAATGGTAGCTAAAAAGGTGCTAAAATCTCTCATTCTTCAACTCATTTCAACGGCTACTTTGTGGAGCCTTTGGGGTGATCTTTTGGCTATAAATAGCACCCAAGGGTGAAGAGAAGAGCACACCAACGAAAGCAAAGAAAGCAAAGAAAGACATTAGCTCTTTGTCTCCATTCTTCTCTTCTTCTCTTCTCTATTGAAGAACACATTTGTAGCAAGCTTTATGATTGTATAGTTCTTCAATTCTTGTCATTTTCAACACCTTTATACGACATATTTGTGAAGGAGAAGCTGGTGTATAAAGCTTACTCCTTAGAGGTGAGCAAAAGGTGAAAAGGTGCAAAGGTGCAAAGGTGATACAAACTAGGTGTTTTGGTGCAGCCACTTGAAGAAGTTGGTGAAAAGCTTCTTCCTTTGGCTTTGTAAGGTGACTTTGGTGTTTGGTGTTTAGTGAAATCCAAGAGAAGGTGTCTCTTGGGACTGGAGTAGGTCACATTGACCGAACCAGGATAATTCCTTGTGTTCTCTACTTATTTCCTGCACTTACTGTTTTCTGGCTGAAATTTACACACACTTGGCACGTATAGTTGAACAAGCAAACGTTCTTAGAATTGCATGAATTTTGGATATGTTATACTTCAATGTGTTAGCTTTCAGTAGCCGCAAGAATCACTGAATTCTGAGGAGTTTAGCTCAGTCAAATCGTCTTCACAAAATTGTTGCTACATTCTGTGAACAGTTCTGACCAGTGTGCAAACTTGTGCAATTTGAATAGGCTATCCTTCGAATCTTGGAGTGAGCCTTATATCAAATTAAACTAGACATCTTGAGGTTTAATTTGACATAAGATTCATCAAAAAAGCACGGGTAGATTTTGAGATATTGTTGTTTGAAGTTAAGCTAACATTCTGCCTGAAACTGTCAGAATTGCACACTTTACTTTTCTTGCATATTTGAACGTGCTAACTTGCTTGAAATTGGCTGAAATTTTTATGACATATCATAAACATACTAAACTTGATCTCTGCCAAGTTTGAGAGCATTCACAGGTGTATAAGTGGTTCAACCAAAACGTGCAAAACAGTGAACTGTTTCTGGAATTTTCAGAATCTGAGGCTAAAGAGGCAAAGGGGTCTTCAAACAAGTTTTTGAAGGTAATTATAGTGTAATTTCCGCTAATCCACTATTCACCCCCCCCTCTAGTGGTGCTATACAGGTCCAACAATTGGTATCAGAGCCTGGTTGAGCACCATATTCTGATTTGAGCTGAAAACAATCTACACTCCAAGTTGCAAAGTTGCTGGAAATTTTCTGGTTGTCTTATATTCTTCATATTTGATATCTACAACAAGGTGACACTTTCTTTCCTTCTTATAAGTGTTTTAAACGTTTTCTCACACACTAAGAAGGCATGTCCACACAAAGACCAACTAAAAGAAAATCAATATCAGCCACCCCTATCAATGTGAAATCTAACAAACAAGATGGTAAATGGTATGATAAAGAACTTAAGTGTTATAAATGTGGAAAACAAGGACACATCTCATATGATTGTCCAAACAAGAACAAAAACCGTGACATGGATGAAAAGACAAGGACAAAAACTAGAGTAGAACCTATGCAAAGGAGGAAGAACGCTCTCAAGGTAAGTTCAAGCACTTGGGATGACACATCTTCATCCGAATCCGAGGAGGAACCTGAAGTTGCACAAATATGTTTGGCTTCAAAGTCTACAAATGAGGTATCATTCGATTCTGATTCTGAATGTGATTTTACTCAAGATGAATTGTTGGATGAATTAGAAAAGTTGCATAATAGATATAAGAAGCTATCCAAGGAGAAGAAAAGAATAGTTGAGGAGAAGAACAAGTTGGAGACGTCTAACTTGAATCTAACTTCTCAACTAGAAGTTCTTCAACTTGAATCATCTAACACTATTAGTTCAATGCAAAATCAGATTAAGGAACTTAAGAACAAACATGAAAATGTGCAATGTGTGCAATGTGTTGATTTCAACGTTTTAAAGTCTAAATTGCATGAAATACAAACTGAATTTGAATCATTAAAAGCATGCAACCTAGACTTGAACAAATCTTTAGAACAATTTAAGAATGGTTCCAACATGTTAGACACTCTTATTGCATCTCAAAAGCATGGAAATGACAAACAAGGTCTTGGATATGTTGAAGAAGCTGAATACACACCTAAGGAAACAACATTTGTATCATCTTCAACCAACATGAAATATAGACCAAATGCATCTAGAAATGAACCTATTCTGCCCACACCTCCTTCATCACAAAGATTGCAAAATGCATCAACATATAGGAAGGTAAATGCACCTAGAAACCATGCTTACATGTATACAAGAATGCCTAAACAAAGTAGTATGCAATATGCTCAAGTTATGCCTTATATGCAACAACATGCTTATGTGAAGAACATGACATACTCTAGGCCTAAATCTATGTACAACACACGGCCTAGACATACACAACATCTTGCATATACACGGCCTAAATTCAATGCTTATACACGGCCAAGATATAACTCATATACAAGGCAACATTCAAATGCATATAGAAGTTACCATGCTTATCCAATTAGTCATAAACGTGCAGCCCCTTTTCAATCATATTCTATGTATCAAAATCCACTATTTGTTCATTATATGCAACATGATTATAACATTTCAAAACCAAGAAAGGTTGTTCAAGTTTGGGTACCTAAAGGTACACTAACATGAACTTAACTTGTCTAACCTTGAAAGGACCCAAAATCAAAGGGTACCTAAGTTGTTATTTACATTTGTAGGTACATAACATCAAAGAAAGACAAGTTGCTGATTATAACAACAAAGAAGATGAAAAGAACAAAACCAATTGGATAGTTGATAGTGGTTGCTCAAGACATATGACGGGGAACAAAAATTTGTTTAGCACACTTAAGAACGTTGCAAAAGGTGGCAAAGTTACCTTTGGAGACAATAACCAAGGCCAAATAATTGGCAAAGGCAAGGTTGGTGATCCAAACAAATTTGAGATCAAAAACGTCCTACTTGTAAGTAACTTAACCTTTGAGCTCTTAAGTGTTTCTCAACTATGTGACAACAACTTGAATGTTCTCTTCTCCTCCACCTCTTGTAAGATAATGGATAAAAACAATCAAGTTGTGTTAAAAGGAAAACGTGAAGGAAACATATATGTGCTTAACATGGATGATATGCTAAGTAGTAACACAAAATGTCTTGTTTCACATGAATCTGATCCCAATCTTTGGCATAGACGTTTAGGACACATAGGTATATCAACCTTAGAAAAACTACACGCTAAAAGTCTTGTTAAAGGATTGCCTAAACTTAACTTGAATGATTTTCAACTATGTGAATCTTGTATCAAAGGCAAACATGTTAGAGAATCTCTTAAGCCTAAAACTGAGTTCACAACATCAAGAATACTAGAACTCTTGCATATAGACTTATTTGGTCCATGTAGAACAAGAAGCTTAGGTGGAAGTTATTATGTATGTGTAATAGTTGATGATTTCTCAAGATATACTTGGACATTGTTTCTTGCTTTGAAAGATGAAAGTGCATCATCTATAGCTAATCTAATTAGACAACTTGAAAATGAACATGAATTACATGTTATTAAGATAAGGAGTGATAGAGGAGGTGAGTTTAAAGATAGTGAATTAATCAAATTCTGTAATGAAAAGGGTATAAAACATGAATTCTCCCCACCAAGAACTCCTCAACTTAATGGTGTAGTTGAAAGAAAGAATAGGACTATTCAAGAAGTAGCAAGAACAATGATGGTAGAAAACAAAGTACCTAAATTCTTATGGGCTGAAGCAGTAAACACATCAAGTTATATGATCAACAGACTATCAATAAGAAAGAAATTGAACAAAACTCCATATGAAATCTTAAATGTACGACTCCCAAAAGTAAACTATCTAAAAGTCTTTGGTTGTAAATGTTTTGTATTGAACACAAAAGATAACTTAGATAAGTTTGATCCTAAGTCTGATGAACATATATTTGTGGGATATTCAATGAACTCTAAAGCATATAGATGTTATAATGCACAAACAAGAAAGATAGTTGAATCAATACATGTGAAGTTCAATGAAAATGCATATCTCCACACAAGTAATCAACATGAAACCTATGTACCAAATGATCAAATACTTCATGATGAAGATGAACTTATCCTACCACCTACACATGATCAAGTTGAAACACCAAATCAAACTCTTGAAATGCATGAAGTTCAAACTCCCCCTACACAAGAACATAATGAAGAAAATGTGCCTAACCAACCTATTGAACATCATGAACCTATTGAAGATGCACAACCAAGTAATTGGTGGCAAATAAGAGATAAACAAAAGCATCCTCAAGAACTTATCATAGGAGATGTAAATCAAGGGGTTAGAACACGTAGGCAAATAGATCCTAATGAATATGATCAATGGCATGCACTTATATCCCAAATTGAACCTAAGAATGTGAATGATGCCTTAAACGATGCATATTGGATAGATGCAATGCATGAAGAGTTGAACCAATTTGAAAGAAACAATGTGTGGGATTTGGTACCTAAACCCGAGGATAAATCAATCATTGGAACTAAATGGGTGTTTAGGAACAAAATGAATGAGCAAGGGGTTGTAGTAAGAAATAAAGCAAGACTTGTAGCTCAAGGATATAATCAAGAAGAGGGTATTGATTACGATGAAACATTTGCCCCCGTAGCAAGATTAGAATCCATACGCCTCTTATTAGCTTTTGCATGTTATAATAACATCAAACTATTCCAAATGGATGTTAAGAGTGCATTCTTAAATGGCTATATCCAAGAAGAAGTTTTTGTTAAACAACCACCAGGCTTTGAAGATCCAAAGAACCCTAATCATGTATATAAACTTAAGAAAGCCTTATATGGTTTGAAACAAGCCCCCCGTGCATGGTATGAAAGATTTGCCAACTTTTTACTAAGTAACAACTTTCAAAGAGGAACCATAGATAGTACCTTATTCTTGAAAAAGAAAGACAAAGATTTGCTTGTAATACAAATATATGTAGATGACATAATCTTTGGTTCAACTAATCCTAACTTAGTAAAAGACTTTGAAGATTGTATGAAGTCTGAGTTTGAAATGTCCATGGTTGGTGAATTAAACTATTTCTTAGGCTTGCAAATAAAACAAACATCAAATGGTATACATATCAATCAAGCCAAATACATAAGAGATATGATAAAGAAATTCAACTTTGAAAACTTGAAACCATCTCCAACACCAATGTGTACTTCAACAAAATTAGACAAAGATGAAAATGGTGTTGCATTTGATGAAAAACTATATAGGTCTATGATTGGTTCATTGCTATATCTAACTGCTAGTAGACCTGATATTATGTTTGCAGTATGTATGTGTGCAAGATTTCAAAGTATGCCTAAATTGTCACACTTTAAAGCTGTAAAAAGAATATTTAGATATCTTCAACATACACCAACATTAGGCTTATGGTATGATAGACAATCTAGTCTAAATTTACATGCATATTCAGATGCAGATTATGGTGGATGTAGAGTAGATAGAAAGAGCACTAGTGGAACATGTCAATTCCTAGGAAACTCACTAATATCTTGGTTTTCAAAGAAACAATCTAGTGTTGCACTTTCTACTACTGAAGCAGAATATATGGCTTTAAGTCTATGTTGTACTCAACTATTATGGATTAAACAACAACTTTCCGACTTTGAAATACAAGTAAATAATATCCCCATCTATTGTGATAGTACAAGTGCTATAAATTTGTCTAAAAACCCTGTACTACACTCTAAGGCAAAGCATATAGAAGTACGTTATCATTTTCTCCGTGATCATGTTAATCTTGGACATATACACATTGAACATGTTAGATCTGATCAACAAGTAGCTGATATATTCACTAAACCCCTTAATCAAGCTATCTTTGAGAGTTTACGTGCAAGACTTGGATTAATTGCTTACACCTGAATAACAGTCTTTTGCATAATTTACAAAATTAAGGGGGAGAAATAAATGTGTATATATATCATGTTAAGGGGGAGATATAAGATAAATATCATGTTAAGGGGGAGATAACACATTAAGGGGGAGCAGCTTACACTTGACTTAAATGCTTACTTGATTACACAGATTACACTTGATTTAGATGCTTACTTGATTACACAGATTACACTTGATTTAGATTGCACACTTGATTTAAATGCTTAATATACACATATGTGGGGTAATTTTGCAAATCATCAAAAGGGGGAGATTGTTGTGATATATTATGTTTGAGTGATTGCAAAATGTATATGTGAGCATATGTGTAATTGTTGTGCAAAATGTATATGTGTGCATATGTGTAATTGTTGTGATTAGAAAATGCATATGTGATATATATATGTGTAACGTTTACATATGAAATTGATTGTGCAAGACATGAACTTATGAGCTAAATGTGAAATTGATTGATTGAATCAAGATTGAACAAGTTTGATTAAGATCATGAGATTGAACTTGGCCAATTCAATCACATATCTTAATCAAGACATGTTCAAACTGATCTTGTGTGATATATATGTCAATACATGTTTATTATATGAACTAACCAAGCCTTGAAGTCACATGACTTACAATATAAGGCAAATTGCTCGGTTTAGTATTCTATTGCAGGTCTTGGGTCATATCTTGAGCAAATGAACTCCAAATTGAGTCATTCAAAAGCCCACTTGATCCTTATTCAATTTAGAATCTAATTGGCTGAGGAAGAGCATGCTTGGCACGGGTTAAAACTAAATTGACCCGGTGGGAAGCTTATTGATCTATATAAGGGTTATTTTGGTAATTTCACCATTTGGACTTCTCATTCTTATTTGGTCTTCTTCCAACTGACTTATATGATCATTTGACACATTTATAAGTCATGTCACATCATGGCAAGAATGTATCTGGAGCAGCACCATGTCTAGGTTCATCCTAGGACAACATTCCTATTTTTGTGCTAAAGGGTATTCTGGTCATTTCACTTGCCAATTGATCTTCCAACATACTATATATTGCTTATATGATGATTATATGTGTTTATGTCACATATGGTACGTGCCCTATTTTTATGGAAACGGGCAGCATGCTATCTATTGGAATTCTTATATTATGGTTATCTCAAATATGGTTTTCTTGGAATTCTTGGTATTCTTCATATGGATTTCTATGCTACATGTTGAAGACTATATATTATATGGTTATATACGGATTTGGGCGCATATGTTATGTTCAAATATTCAGATTTGAACAAGTCAAGGAAAGTTGTATTAAATCCTATTTTGGTGCTGATTATTCTTGTATATTCTTGTGATGATTTCAAATGGCTATTCTTGAGCTGATGTTAACGTCTATATTGGTTCAAATGTGGAGCAACATTTTGTATGTTATATGGTGAAAATTCAGATTATGATGTGTGTTCAAAAATTGAAAGGCAACGGCTATATGATAAGAAGACCAAGTCAAGCTGAATTTTCTCTATCTTTAAGCTATTCCAACGTTCACCTATTTTGTTCAAAGTTTGGAGCAAAAAATCTCTTGGCTCAAACGGCTACATATGATTCAAAAGTTGAAGACCAAGTCAAGCTAAATTATCTCTATCTTTTAGACTATGCAAACGGCCATTTTGTGTTCAAAGTTGAAGATTTATTCAAAATCAAAGTTGGCTGATTTATCTCTATATTTGAAGTATTATCCAATGCCTATTTTTTAGGCCATACCAACGTTCATGAGGGCTCATTCAAACGTTCATGTGACATTCAAATGGAGCCTTTCAACGTTATTTTGGTAGTCAAAATGAGGAGATAAAATTTGCTGCATATATGGGAAGATATTCACACATGTATATTGTTTATTGGAGCTGATTTTTAAATGGTCAAATGGAGCCATTATCCACCTCATGTCAACGGCTATGAAGGATAAAAAATTCAGATTTGAAGACTATTTCAAAGGAGCAAAAATTCAGATTTATCTTAAAAGTCAAATGGTAGCTAAAAAGGTGCTAAAATCTCTCATTCTTCAACTCATTTCAACGGCTACTTTGTGGAGCCTTTGGGGTGATCTTTTGGCTATAAATAGCACCCAAGGGTGAAGAGAAGAGCACACCAACGAAAGCAAAGAAAGCAAAGAAAGACATTAGCTCTTTGTCTCCATTCTTCTCTTCTTCTCTTCTCTATTGAAGAACACATTTGTAGCAAGCTTTATGATTGTATAGTTCTTCAATTCTTGTCATTTTCAACACCTTTATACGACATATTTGTGAAGGAGAAGCTGGTGTATAAAGCTTACTCCTTAGAGGTGAGCAAAAGGTGAAAAGGTGCAAAGGTGCAAAGGTGATACAAACTAGGTGTTTTGGTGCAGCCACTTGAAGAAGTTGGTGAAAAGCTTCTTCCTTTGGCTTTGTAAGGTGACTTTGGTGTTTGGTGTTTAGTGAAATCCAAGAGAAGGTGTCTCTTGGGACTGGAGTAGGTCACATTGACCGAACCAGGATAATTCCTTGTGTTCTCTACTTATTTCCTGCACTTACTGTTTTCTGGCTGAAATTTACACACACTTGGCACGTATAGTTGAACAAGCAAACGTTCTTAGAATTGCATGAATTTTGGATATGTTATACTTCAATGTGTTAGCTTTCAGTAGCCGCAAGAATCACTGAATTCTGAGGAGTTTAGCTCAGTCAAATCGTCTTCACAAAATTGTTGCTACATTCTGTGAACAGTTCTGACCAGTGTGCAAACTTGTGCAATTTGAATAGGCTATCCTTCGAATCTTGGAGTGAGCCTTATATCAAATTAAACTAGACATCTTGAGGTTTAATTTGACATAAGATTCATCAAAAAAGCACGGGTAGATTTTGAGATATTGTTGTTTGAAGTTAAGCTAACATTCTGCCTGAAACTGTCAGAATTGCACACTTTACTTTTCTTGCATATTTGAACGTGCTAACTTGCTTGAAATTGGCTGAAATTTTTATGACATATCATAAACATACTAAACTTGATCTCTGCCAAGTTTGAGAGCATTCACAGGTGTATAAGTGGTTCAACCAAAACGTGCAAAACAGTGAACTGTTTCTGGAATTTTCAGAATCTGAGGCTAAAGAGGCAAAGGGGTCTTCAAACAAGTTTTTGAAGGTAATTATAGTGTAATTTCCGCTAATCCACTATTCACCCCCCCCTCTAGTGGTGCTATACAGGTCCAACAAAAAATCCTTGAAAATTCAAACTACAAGTTGCAACCAATCAAAGGCTTTCTCAAAGCAAGCTGCTCCATCTTTTATCCAATCAAAAAAATCAAGAAAAGAAGGCTGGAAAGGGAGAAGATCACACGGCAAGCAACCAGCAATCTTGGAGCAAAAGTTGTTCAAAGCAAGCATGTCATTTTTAGTGTAGTACTTTGTACATTAAAACTTGTACTTCTTAGCATTTTAGTTTGTTATAAGTAGAGTTAGAATCAGATTGTAAACACAACAATTAACACTTATCAAATTATCAAAAACCAGAATTTCCTTCAAAGAGTTTTCAACATTTCAAGTTGAGGTTTAAAGCCACCAAACGGTTTTCTTGCAAGTTCCAGCCTAGAACTTGTTTGTATTTACTTCATCATTTGGATTACAGCATCTTAGGGTCTCATTGAGGTTTTAGATGTGTTGGAGTGCCAAAGAGGAAGAGGTTTGGCAAAGATTGAGCCAAGAACAAAGGTTAAAGCTTAAAGGGTGTCTTTAAGATGTTCTTTGACATAGCTTGGGTTCAAATCAATTTGGGATAGGAGACAACATCCTTGGCAAACGTTTTCAGCCCCCATTTGGCTCATCAGGTTAACTAATGCACCTAGTACATTCATGAGGCTAATGAATGAAGTTTTGAGAGCTTTTATTGGGAAGTTTGTTGTGGTTTATTTTGATGACATCTTGATCTATTCTAAGACCCTAGAAGAGCATTTGGATCACATAAGGGCTGTTTTTGAAAAGCTAAGAAAAGAAAAACTTTATGCTAACTTTAAGAAATGTTCTTTTTGTTTGGACAAAGTTGTTTTTCTTGGTTTTGTAATCAGTTCTGCAGGGGTTGAAATGGATCAAGACAAGGTGAAATCCATCCTTGAATGGCCTACACCAAAGAGTGTGGGAGAAGTGAGGAGCTTTCATGGTTTGGCAGGTTTTTATAGGCGGTTTGTCAAAGACTTTTCAACCGTAGCCGCACCATTGAATGAGATAGTCAAGAAAGAGGTTGGATTCCATTGGGGGGAAGCCCAACAAAGGGCGTTTGATGAGCTTAAAAGACGTCTCACTACAGCACCTATCTTGAAGTTGCCAAACTTTGATGATACATTTGAGATAGAGTGTGATGCAAGTGGCGTGGGAATTGGAGCTGTTCTAACCCAAGGTAAGCATCCTATTGCTTATTTTAGTGAAAAGTTGAAAGGTGCTGCATTGAACTATCCTACTTATGATAAGGAGTTGTATGCTTTAGTAAGGTCCTTACAAACTTGGCAACACTACTTGCAACCCAAAGAGTTTGTCATTCATACTGATCATGAAAGTTTGAAGTACCTTAAGAGTCAAGGAAAACTGAATAAGAGGCATGCAAAGTGGGTTGAATTTATTGAGCAATTTCCTTATGTCATTAAGTATAAGCAAGGAAAAGATAACATAGTTGCTGATGCTTTGTCTAGAAGGTATACTTTGATTACTAAGTTGTCTTCACACTTGCTTGGCTTTGAATTTGTTAAGGAATTGTATAAGGATGATTCTGATTTTGCTTCCATTTATGATGCATGTGTTGATTCTCCTTTTGGTAAATTTTATTTGCATGATGGCTATTTGTTTAAGGAGAAACGATTATGCATTCCAAAGGGGTCAATGCGAGAATTGCTGGTTAAGGAAGCACATGGGGGCGGTTTAATGGGGCACTTTGGAGTTTTTAAAACTTTAGAAACTTTAAAGGAACATTTCTTTTGGCCTCACATGAAATCAGATGTTGCAAAGGCTTGTAGTAGTTGCATCACTTGTAGGCAAGCTAAGTCCAAAACACAACCTCATGGTTTGTACACACCCTTGGACGTACCTAGTGCACCTTGGGAGGACATTTCTATGGACTTTGTTCTTGGCTTACCTAGATCAAAAGGTGGTAGAGATAGTGTCTTTGTTGTGGTAGACAGATTCTCTAAGATGGCACACTTTATTGCTTGTCACAAAGTAGATGATGCTTCCTACATTGCAAATCTATTCTTTAAAGAAGTTGTTCGGTTGCATGGCATGCCTAAAACAATTGTTAGTGATAGGGACAGTAAATTCTTGAGTCATTTTTGGCGTGTGCTTTGGAGCAAGTTGGGAACTAAGCTTTTGTTTTCTACTACTGCACATCCACAAACAGATGGCCAAACTGAAGTGGTAAATCGGACCTTGTCACAAATGTTGCGTGCCTTAATCCAAAGCAATCTGAAAAATTGGGAAGAATGTTTACCACATATTGAGTTTGCTTACAATAGGGCTGTTCATAGTGGGTCTTTGTATTCCCCTTTTGAAGTTGTCTATGGTTTTCTACCCCACTCCCCACTTGATTTGTTGCCTATTCCAATTGATGAGCGTACTAGCATGGATGGTAAACAACGGGCTGAAATGATCAAAAAGTTGCATGAAAAGGTTAAACTCCAACTTGAAAGAAAGAATAAACAGTATGCCAAACAAGCTAACAAGCATAGAAAAGATGTTGTGTTTTATCCTGGAGATCTTGTTTGGTTGCATTTAAGGAAGGAACGGTTTCCTAAGGAGAGGAAGTCCAAGCTTATGCCTAGAGGAGATGGACCTTTTAAGGTCATTCAAAAGGTTGGTCCAAATGCTTACGTGCTTGATCTTCCTCCAGACAGGTATGGTTCAGTTTCCAACACCTTCAATGTAAGTGATCTTTCCCCTTTTGAGCATTTTTATCTTGATGATTCGAGGGCGAATCCTTTTGAGGAGGGGGGGATTGATGAGCCTGAGGAGCAGCCCCCTAATGAGGAGCTTGCACAAGGTGCCCTTAATCATAAGGGGCCTTTGACAAGGAGCCAAACCAAGAGGACTAATTGTCTTCACCTTGGTTTCCAACTTGGTTTTGATGTTGGCTCCTTTCTAACCAAACATGTGCAAGATGAACCAATGGATGTTCCTCCTAAATGGGTGCTCATTGTTGAGCTTAAGAACTGATTATCCAATGATAGTCAGTCCGTTTGTTGGTGCCGTTTCTGTGGCTTTTAGTTGCCCTTTCTTTTGATTCTTTTAAAATTTGTTTTAGAATACTTATGTTTGGTGTATGAGTGTGATTTGTAGGTGTTACAGGTCTTGGATCAAACGCCTTGAGCTTTGGAAAGGAGGGCTTCTCAGATTTGGACCAAGCTTGTCCATACAAGGCTGTGTTGGGGCTTTGGGCTTTCAAGCGAGATTGGGCGTGCATGGAACTAGCTGGACCTTGAAGTAGACTTAATTTAGAGCATCTTTCCTGTTTTGGGTTTTGTCAAAATCAGTCCACAAAAATAGTTACAAGAGTTGCAAGGAAGAAGTCCAAAACAAGCCCAAGTGTGCAACTTAGGGTTTTCGGTTTTCTTGAAGAGAGTGGCAGCCGCCTAGCATCATCAAGTGCAATTAAGAGACCTTCTAGAATGTCATAAATCAGATTGGTATGATTGGAATGAATTATGGAGTTATAATTGAAGATTTGGAGCAATTAAGGAGATAATTCAAGTAAGAGAAAGTTACCAAAATTAGATCTTGAGACAAAAGGAAGGCTGAATGGCGTGTGAAGGCACATGGATGCACAAGGCAAGTTCTAGAAGGGTGGTTAATGATGCAATAATTGGTGATTGAGACAATAAGTGTGGAGTTGCCAAGAGAGAGAAGCTTACCTAAAATAACAAATTCAGATTTTTGCATCTCAAGGAAGGAAGTGGCGCAAACATGGAAACTCCAAGATGCCCTAGACGTTTTTTGGGAGTGGCCAACAAGACTTGTAATCAAATATATTGTTCACTTAGCATTTCTTTTGGGTAGTTAGACTATTTTTCATCTTTGAGACTAAAAACCATACGGTTTTATGTTATCTTTTGTTCTTGAGTTTCTTGAATAAAAGTTTGTGTTTTTCCTTTGGTTTACACATATCTAAATCAAGGCTAGACCCAATTAAGGATTGTGTGTTCCTTGTTGGTGATCCACAATCCAAGGATTAGGAGTGACTGGTTGGATTGGACGGATTGAAACACATATAACCAAACGAATTTGGAGGCTTGAAAGGAAGGTGGTTGCTTGGCACCATTGTCCATCACATTCAAGGTTTGAGGGACGTTTGGAGAGTGAAGAAAGATCGGGACAACATCAACATACGAACCATATTCGTATCATTTAGCTGATGATATTGCTAGGCTCACGGTTTTCATGACTCTCAATCAAGTTACATTGCAATATAGTCCTCGACAGGCCAACAAGCAGCACTTTTTAGCGCGACATGGTTATCACACTCAAGGGGTGTGCAATTATGCCAGCTTACGTGAGCTTCCTTGTGAGGTGCGTGGAGCAATACACATGGATCTACATCAACTGCCCACCTTTTGAATCTAAGATGTCTCACATAATGTCGGCGTTTATTTGTTCTTGTTGCCTGTGTCAATATACACAGACAACGCGGGTGCGTAACCGATCTCTCATTCAGCTCTTCTGCATGCTTATTTTCTTATATGACTTTTGCTTATCCTCATGCTATTCTTTGTGGGTGACATTAACACGTTGGTCCGCCTGGCAACGGGTGTTGGACCTGTATAGCACCACTAGAGGGGGGGGTGAATAGTGGGTTAGCGGAAATTACACTACAATTACCTTCAAAAACTTGTTTGAAGACCCCTTTGCCTCTTTAGCCTCAGATTCTGGAATTTCCAGAAACAGTTCACTGTTTTGAGCGCTTTGGTTGAACCACTTATACACCTGTGCAAGCTCTCAAACTTGGCAGAGATCAAGTTTAGAATGTTTATAGTATGTCATAAAAATTTCAGTCAATTCCAAGCAAGTTTGCACGTTCAAATAAGCAAGATAAGTAAAGTGTGCAATTCTGGCAGTTTCAGGCAGAATGTTAGCTTAACTTCAAACGATGATATCTCAAAATCTACCCGTGCTATTTTGATGAATCTTATGTCAAATTAAACCTTATGATGTCTAGTTTAATTTGATATAAGGCTCACTTCAAGATTCGCAGGATAACCTATTCAAATTGAACAAATTTTGCACACTGGTCAGAATTGTTCACAGAATGTAGCAACAATTTTGTGAAGACGATTTGAATATGCTAAACTCCTTAGAATTTAGTGATTCTTGCGGCTAATGAAAGCTAACACACTGAAGTATAATATATCCAAAATCCATGCAATTCTAAGACTGTTTGCCTGTTCAATTATGCGTGCCAAGTTAGTGTAATTCTCAGGCAGAAAACAGTAAGTGCAGAAAATAAGTAAAGAACACAAGGAATTATCCTGGTTCGGTCAATGTGACCTACTCCAGTCCCAAGAGACACCTTCTCTTGGATTTCACTAAACACCAAACACCAAAGTCACCTTACAAAGCCAAAGGAAGAAGCTTTTCACCAACTTCTTCAAGAGACTTTACCAAAACAAACAGCAACTAGTTTGTTTCACCTTTGCACCTTTGCACCTTTTGCTCACCTCTAAGGAGTAAGCTTTATACACCAGCTTCTCCCTTACAATATGTCGTTTAAAAGGTGTTGAAATGACAAGAAATGAAGAACTATACAATCATAAAGCTTGCTGCAAATGTGTTCTTCAATATAGAAGAGTAGAAGAGAAGAATGGAGACAAAGAGCTGAATGTCTTGCTTGCTTTTCTTTTGTTTTTCGTTGGTGCACATTTACTCTTCATCTTTGGAGCTATTTATAGCCAAGAGGACAGCCTAAAGGCTCCTCAAAGTAGACGTTGGAATGGTTGAAGAATGGAGAGATTTCAGCACTTTTCTAGCTTTCAAACTTAAGCTTATCTTTTGTTGCTTTGAATTGGTCTTCAAACTGAACTTTTATCCTTCATCTTATCCCATTATAAACGTTGGAATGAGGTGGAAAATGACTTCATTTGAACGTTTAAAAGGCAGCTCCCAATCAGCAATGTCCATGTGTAAATAACTTGCCATGTATGCAGCTGAATTGGCGTGTATTTTACACAATTTTATCTCCTCATTTTGAACACTAAATGAACGTTGGAATAGCCTAGAAGATAGGCATTGGAGAGTAGTTCAAAGATAGATAGAAATCAGCCAAGCTTTTGAGTTTGAATTGGTCTTCAATTCTTTATCATATAGCCGTTGCATATGCTTCAAATTTGCTACATTGTAGGACTTGTTTTTGTCACACATTATAACCTGAATCCTGACCATATAGCATACGAAATTTTGCTCCATTTTTGAGCCAAGATAGCCGTTGAAAAAGGCTCACAATATATTCAAGAATAGTCATTTGAAATCAGCACCAAAATAGGATTTGTTTCAACTTGCCTTGACTTGTTCAAAAGCTGAAAGTTTGAACATGATTTGTGCCCCAATATCCGTGTGCACACATATAATATATAGTCATTTATGTCTTCAACATGTAGCATAGAATACCATATGAAGAATGCCAAGAATTCCAAGAGAACCATATATGTGATAACCATAATATAAGAATCCCAAATGATATACCATGCTGCCCGTTTCCATAAATATAGGGCATGTACTATATGTGACATAAACACATATAAACATCATATAACCAATATATAACACGTTAGAAGATCCATTGGCAAGTGAAGAGACCAGAATACCCCTTAGCACAAAAATAGGAATTTTGTCCTAGGATGAACCTAGACATGGTGCTGCTCCAGATTCATTTTTGCCATGATGTGACATGACTTATAAATGTGTCATATGATCATATAAATCAGTTGGAAGAAGACCAAATAAGAATGAGAAGTCCAAATGGTGAAATTACCAAAATAACCCTTATAAAGGTCAATAAGCTTCACCACCGTGTCAAGTCAGTTTTTATCCGTGTCAAGCATGCTTTTCCTCAGCCAATTAGATTCTAAATTGAATAAGGATCATGTGGGCTTTTGAATCACTCAATTTGGAGTTCATTTGCCCAAGATATGAACCAAAACCTGCAATAGGATACTAAACCGAGCAATTTGCCTTATATTGTAAGTCATGTGACTTCAAGGCTTGGTTAGATCATATAATTAACATGTATTGGCATATATATCATCTAAGATCAGTTTGAACATGTCTTGATTTAGACATGTGATTGAATTGGCCAAGTTCAATCTCATGATCTTAATCAAACTTGTTCAATCTTGATTCATTCAATCAATTTCACATTTAGCCCATAAATTCTAGCTCATAAATTCAATCTCATGCACACATATACTTTAAACGTTATACACACATACATGCTCACATATGCATTTTGCAATATATCACAACAATCTACATGCTCACATATGCATTTTGCAATCATTCAAACATGATATATCACAACAATCTCCCCCTTTTGATGATTTGCAAAATTACCCCACATATGTGTATATTAAGCATCTAAATCAAGTATAAGCTTCTCTTTAAATCAAGTTAAGCTGCTCCCCCTTAATGTGTTATCTTCCCCTTAACATG
>AP025051.1:20562739-20691155 GCA_036186865.1 Eustoma russellianum
ATATACATATATCTCTCCCCCTTAATTTTGTAAATTATGCAAAAGACTGAACCGATGCAGCAATATTTAGAATGATCTAGACAGTATTGCTATTCCACATAACATGTGCACGGTGTAGTAGTCAGTTGTAAGCAATTAATCCAAGTCTTGCACGTAAATTCTCAAAGATAGCTTGATTAAGGGGTTTAGTGAATATGTCAGCTACTTGTTGATCAGTTCTAACATGTTCAATGTGTATATGTCCAAGATTAACATGATCACGGAGAAAATGATAACGTACTTCTATATGCTTTGCCTTAGAGTGTAGTACAGGGTTTTTAGACAAATTTATAGCACTTGTACTATCACAATAGATGGGGATATTATTTACTTGTATTTCAAAGTCTGAAAGTTGTTGTTTAATCCATAATAGTTGAGTACAACATAGACTTAAAGCCATATATTCTGCTTCAGTAGTAGAAAGTGCAACACTAGATTGTTTCTTTGAAAACCAAGATATTAGTGAGTTTCCTAGGAATTGACATGTTCCACTAGTGCTCTTTCTATCTACTCTACATCCACCATAATCTGCATCTGAATATGCATGTAGACTTAGACTAGATTGTCTATCATACCATAAGCCTAATGTTGGTGTATGTTGAAGATATCTAAATATTCTTTTTATAGCTTTAAAGTGTGACAACTTAGGCATACTTTGAAATCTCGCACACATACATACTGCAAACATAATATCAGGTCTACTAGCAGTTAGATATAGCAATGAACCAATCATAGACCTATATAGTTTTTCATCAAATGCAACACCATTTTCATCTTTGTCTAATTTTGTTGAAGTACACATTGGTGTTGGAGATGGTTTCAAGTTTTCAAAGTTGAATTTCTTTATCATATCTCTTATGTATTTGGCTTGATTGATATGTATACCACTTGATGTTTGTTTTATTTGCAAGCCTAAGAAATAGTTTAATTCACCAACCATAGACATTTCAAACTCAGACTTCATACAATCTTCAAAGTCTTTTACTAAGTTAGGATTAGTTGAACCAAAGATTATGTCATCTACATATATTTGTATTACAAGCAAATCTTTGTCTTTCTTTTTCAAGAATAAGGTACTATCTATGGTTCCTCTTTGAAAGTTGTTACTTAGTAAAAAGTTGGCAAATCTTTCATACCATGCACGGGGGGCTTGTTTCAAACCATATAAGGCTTTCTTAAGTTTATATACATGATTAGGGTTCTTTGGATCTTCAAAGCCTGGTGGTTGTTTAACAAAAACTTCTTCTTGGATATAGCCATTTAAGAATGCACTCTTAACATCCATTTGGAATAATTTGATGTTATTATAACATGCAAAAGCTAATAAGAGGCGTATGGATTCTAATCTTGCTACGGGGGCAAATGTTTCATCGTAATCAATACCCTCTTCTTGATTATATCCTTGAGCTACAAGTCTTGCCTTATTTCTTACTACAACCCCTTGTTCATTCATTTTGTTCCTAAACACCCATTTAGTTCCAATGATTGATTTATCCTCGGGTTTAGGTACTAAATCCCACACATTGTTTCTTTCAAATTGGTTTAATTCTTCATGCATTGCATCTATCCAATATGCATCGTTTAAGGCATCATTCACATTCTTAGGTTCAATTTGGGATATAAGTGCATGCCATTGATCATATTCATTAGGATCTATTTGCCTACGTGTTCTAACCCCTTGATTTACATCTCCTATGATAAGTTCTTGAGGATGCTTTTGTTTATCTCTTATTTGCCACCAATTACTTGGTTGTGCATCTTCAATAGGTTCATGATGTTCAATAGGTTGGTTAGGCACATTTTCTTCATTATGTTCTTGTGTAGGGGGAGTTTGAACTTCATGCATTTCAAGAGTTTGATTTGGTGTTTCAATTTGATCATTTGTAGGTGGTAGGATAAGTTCATCTTCATCATGAAGTATTTGATCATTTGGTACATAGATTTCATGTTGATTACTTGTTTGGAGATATGCATTTTCATTGAACTTCACATGTATAGATTCAACTATCTTTCTTGTTTGTGCATTATAACATCTATACGCTTTAGAGTTCATTGAATATCCCACAAATATATGTTCATCAGACTTAGGATCAAACTTATCTAAGTTATCTTTTGTGTTCAATACAAAGCATTTACAACCAAAGACTTTTAGATAGTTTACCTTTGGGAGTCGTCCATTTAAGATTTCATATGGTGTTTTGTTCAATTTCTTTCTTATTGATAGTCTGTTGATCATATAACTTGAAGTGTTTACTGCTTCAGCCCATAAGAATTTAGGTACTTTGTTTTCTACCATCATTGTTCTTGCTACTTCTTGAATAGTCCTATTCTTTCTTTCAACTACACCATTAAGTTGAGGAGTTCTTGGTGGGGAGAATTCATGTTTTATACCCTTTTCATTACAGAATTTGATTAATACACTATCTTTAAACTCACCACCTCTATCACTCCTTATCTTAATAACATGTGATTCATGTTCATTTTCAAGTTGTCTAATTTGATTAGCTATAGATGATGCACTTTCATCTTTTGAAGCAAGAAACAATGTCCAAGTATATCTTGAGAAATCATCAACTATTACACATACATAATAACTTCCACCTAAGCTTCTAGTTCTACATGGACCAAATAAGTCTATATGCAAGAGTTCTAGTATTCTTGACGTTGTGACCTTGGTTTTAGGCTTAAGGGATTCTCTAACATGTTTGCCTTTGATACAAGATTCACATAGTTGAAAATCATCCAAGTTAAGTTTAGGCAATCCTTTAACAAGACTTTTAGCGTGTAGTTTTTCTAAGGTTGATATACCTATGTGTCCTAAACGTCTATGCCAAAGATTGGGATCAGATTCATGTGAAACAAGACATTTTGTGTTACTACTTAGCATATCATCCATGTTAAGCACATATATGTTTCCTTCACGTTTTCCTTTTAACACAACTTGATTGTTTTTATCCATTATCTTACAAGAGGTGGAGGAGAAGAGAACATTCAAGTTGTTGTCACATAGTTGAGAAACACTTAAAAGCTCAAAGGTTAAGTTACTTACAAGTAGGACGTTTTTGATCTCAAACTTGTTTGGATCACCAACCTTGCCTTTGCCAATTATTTGGCCCTGGTTGTTGTCTCCAAAGGTGACTTTGCCACCTTTTGCAACGTTTTTAAGTGTGCTAAACAAATTTTTGTTGCCCGTCATATGTCTTGAGCAACCACTATCAACTATCCAATTGGTTTTGTTCTTTTCATCTTCTTTGTTGTTATAACCAGCCACTTGTCTTTCTTTGATGTTATGTACCTACAAATGTAAATAACAACTTAGGTACCCTTTGATTTTGGGTCCTTTCAAGGTTAGACAAGTTAAGTTCATGTTAGTGTACCTTTAGGTACCCAAACTTGAACAACCTTTCTTGGTTTTGAAATGTTAAAATCATGTTGCATATAATGAACAAATAGTGGATTTTGATACATAGAATATGATGGAAAAGGGGCTGCACATTTATGTCTAGTTGAATAAGCATTGTAAGTTCTATATGCATTTGAATGTTGCCATGTATATGAGTTATATCTTGGCCGTGAGTTATCATAGTTTCTAGGCCGTGTATAAGCATTGAATTTAGGCCGTGTATAAGCAAGATGTTGTATGTGTCTAGGCCGTGTGTTGTAAACTGATTTAGGCCGAGAGTATGTCATGTTCTTCACATAAGCATGTTGTTGCATATAAGGCATAACTTGAGCAGATTGCATACTACTTTGTTTAGGCATTCTTGTATACATGTAAGCATGGTTTCTAGGTGTATTTACCTTCCTATATGTTGATGCATTTTGCAATCTTTGTGATGAAGGTGGTGTGGGCAGAATAGGTTCATTTCTAAATGCATTTGGCCTATATTTCATGTTGGTTGAAGATGATACAAATGTTGTTTCCTTAGGTGTGTATTCAGCTTCTTTAACATATCCAAGACCTTGTTTGTCATTTCCATGCTTTTGAGATGCAATAAGAGTGTGTAACATGTTGGAACCATCCTTAAATTGTTCTAAAGATTTGTTCAAGTCTAGGTTGCATGCTTTTAATGATTCAAATTCAGTTTGTATTTCATGTAATTTAGACTTTAAAACGTTGAAATCAACACATTGCACACATTGCACATTTTCATGTTTGTTCTTAAGTTCCTTAATCTGATTTTGCATTAAACTAATAGTGTTAGATGATTCAAGTTGAAGAACTACTAGTTGAGAAGTTAGATTCAAGTTAGACGTCTCCAACTTGTTCTTCTCCTCAACTATTCTTTTCTTCTCCTTGGATAGCTTCTTATATCTATCATGCAACTTTTCTAATTCATCCAACAATTCATCTTGAGTAAAATCACATTCGGAGTCAGAATCGAATGTTACCTCATTTGTAGACTTTGAAGCCAAACATGTTTGTGCAACTTCAGGTTCCTCCTCGGATTCGGATGAAGATGTGTCATCCCAAGTGCTTGAACTTGCCTTGAGAGCTTTCTTCCTCCTTTGCATAGGTTCTACTCTAGTTTTTGTCCTTGTCTTTTCATCCATGTCACGGTTTTTGTTCTTGTTTGGACAATCATATGAGATGTGTCCTTGTTTGCCACATTCATAACACTTAAGTTCTTTATCATACCATTTACCATCTTGTTTGTTAGATTTCACATTGATAGGGGCAGCTGATTTTGCTTGTCTTTTAGTTGGTCTTTTCTTGAAAAACTTCCTTAAACGCCTAGCTAACAACATTATGTCTTCTTCATCACTTTCATCATCACTTTCATACTCGGCTTGATTAGATGATTCGGGTTCATTTGTTACAAATGCAAGTGATTTAGACTTGTTACTAGTTTCAGCCTTTCTTATATTCAACTTGTTTTCATAAACTTTTAAAGAGCCTATCAATTCATCAAGTTTTATTTGAGAAAGATCTTTGCTTTCTTCAATGGCACTAACTTTGGCATCCCATTCAATTGGCAAACTTCTCAAAACTTTTTGCACTTTTTCTTTCATCAAAAACGTTTTACCAAGGGATTCAAGTGAGTTGTATAAGTTTGTAAGCCTTAAATCCATATCAACAATTGATTCATTAGGCAGTAAATGGAATGATTCAAGTGTAGTCATTAACATGTTAATCTTTGATTCCTTTACTTGATTAGTTCCTTCATGCTTCATTTCAAGACATTTCCACATATCCTTTGCACTTAAACATGAAGAGACATAGGCAGATTCACTCCTACTTAAACCATTCAACAATAATTGCATTGCTTTAGCATTAAGACTCATTTTCTTTTTATCTTCATCACTCCAATCTTTTCTATATTTCTCAACTTCTTGTGATAAGCCATCAATTATAACATGCTTAGTAGGCACATAAGGTCCATCTTCAATGATAGACCACAAGTCTATATCAATAGCCATTAAGAACAATTTCATCCTAAGTTTCCAATGACTAAAGTTTTCTCCATCAAAAAGAGGTGGTCTTTGTGTGGACATGCCTTCTAATTCTATTTTCATGTGTGACTTAGACATGCTTCTTAGTGTGTGAGAAAACGTTTAAAACACTTATAAGAAGGAAAGAAAGTGTCACCTTGTTGTAGATACCAAATATGAAGAATATAAGACAACCAGAAAATTTCCAGCAACTTTGCAACTTGGAGTGTAAACTGTTTTCAGCTCAAATAAGAATATGGTGCTCAACCTTGCTCTGATACCACTTGTTGGACCTGTATAGCACCACTAGAGGGGGGGGGTGAATAGTGGGTTAGCGGAAATTACACTACAATTACCTTCAAAAACTTGTTTGAAGACCCCTTTGCCTCTTTAGCCTCAGATTCTGGAATTTCCAGAAACAGTTCACTGTTTTGAGCGCTTTGGTTGAACCACTTATACACCTGTGCAAGCTCTCAAACTTGGCAGAGATCAAGTTTAGAATGTTTATAGTATGTCATAAAAATTTCAGTCAATTCCAAGCAAGTTTGCACGTTCAAATAAGCAAGATAAGTAAAGTGTGCAATTCTGGCAGTTTCAGGCAGAATGTTAGCTTAACTTCAAACGATGATATCTCAAAATCTACCCGTGCTATTTTGATGAATCTTATGTCAAATTAAACCTTATGATGTCTAGTTTAATTTGATATAAGGCTCACTTCAAGATTCGCAGGATAACCTATTCAAATTGAACAAATTTTGCACACTGGTCAGAATTGTTCACAGAATGTAGCAACAATTTTGTGAAGACGATTTGAATATGCTAAACTCCTTAGAATTTAGTGATTCTTGCGGCTAATGAAAGCTAACACACTGAAGTATAATATATCCAAAATCCATGCAATTCTAAGACTGTTTGCCTGTTCAATTATGCGTGCCAAGTTAGTGTAATTCTCAGGCAGAAAACAGTAAGTGCAGAAAATAAGTAAAGAACACAAGGAATTATCCTGGTTCGGTCAATGTGACCTACTCCAGTCCCAAGAGACACCTTCTCTTGGATTTCACTAAACACCAAACACCAAAGTCACCTTACAAAGCCAAAGGAAGAAGCTTTTCACCAACTTCTTCAAGAGACTTTACCAAAACAAACAGCAACTAGTTTGTTTCACCTTTGCACCTTTGCACCTTTTGCTCACCTCTAAGGAGTAAGCTTTATACACCAGCTTCTCCCTTACAATATGTCGTTTAAAAGGTGTTGAAATGACAAGAAATGAAGAACTATACAATCATAAAGCTTGCTGCAAATGTGTTCTTCAATATAGAAGAGTAGAAGAGAAGAATGGAGACAAAGAGCTGAATGTCTTGCTTGCTTTTCTTTTGTTTTTCGTTGGTGCACATTTACTCTTCATCTTTGGAGCTATTTATAGCCAAGAGGACAGCCTAAAGGCTCCTCAAAGTAGACGTTGGAATGGTTGAAGAATGGAGAGATTTCAGCACTTTTCTAGCTTTCAAACTTAAGCTTATCTTTTGTTGCTTTGAATTGGTCTTCAAACTGAACTTTTATCCTTCATCTTATCCCATTATAAACGTTGGAATGAGGTGGAAAATGACTTCATTTGAACGTTTAAAAGGCAGCTCCCAATCAGCAATGTCCATGTGTAAATAACTTGCCATGTATGCAGCTGAATTGGCGTGTATTTTACACAATTTTATCTCCTCATTTTGAACACTAAATGAACGTTGGAATAGCCTAGAAGATAGGCATTGGAGAGTAGTTCAAAGATAGATAGAAATCAGCCAAGCTTTTGAGTTTGAATTGGTCTTCAATTCTTTATCATATAGCCGTTGCATATGCTTCAAATTTGCTACATTGTAGGACTTGTTTTTGTCACACATTATAACCTGAATCCTGACCATATAGCATACGAAATTTTGCTCCATTTTTGAGCCAAGATAGCCGTTGAAAAAGGCTCACAATATATTCAAGAATAGTCATTTGAAATCAGCACCAAAATAGGATTTGTTTCAACTTGCCTTGACTTGTTCAAAAGCTGAAAGTTTGAACATGATTTGTGCCCCAATATCCGTGTGCACACATATAATATATAGTCATTTATGTCTTCAACATGTAGCATAGAATACCATATGAAGAATGCCAAGAATTCCAAGAGAACCATATATGTGATAACCATAATATAAGAATCCCAAATGATATACCATGCTGCCCGTTTCCATAAATATAGGGCATGTACTATATGTGACATAAACACATATAAACATCATATAACCAATATATAACACGTTAGAAGATCCATTGGCAAGTGAAGAGACCAGAATACCCCTTAGCACAAAAATAGGAATTTTGTCCTAGGATGAACCTAGACATGGTGCTGCTCCAGATTCATTTTTGCCATGATGTGACATGACTTATAAATGTGTCATATGATCATATAAATCAGTTGGAAGAAGACCAAATAAGAATGAGAAGTCCAAATGGTGAAATTACCAAAATAACCCTTATAAAGGTCAATAAGCTTCACCACCGTGTCAAGTCAGTTTTTATCCGTGTCAAGCATGCTTTTCCTCAGCCAATTAGATTCTAAATTGAATAAGGATCATGTGGGCTTTTGAATCACTCAATTTGGAGTTCATTTGCCCAAGATATGAACCAAAACCTGCAATAGGATACTAAACCGAGCAATTTGCCTTATATTGTAAGTCATGTGACTTCAAGGCTTGGTTAGATCATATAATTAACATGTATTGGCATATATATCATCTAAGATCAGTTTGAACATGTCTTGATTTAGACATGTGATTGAATTGGCCAAGTTCAATCTCATGATCTTAATCAAACTTGTTCAATCTTGATTCATTCAATCAATTTCACATTTAGCCCATAAATTCTAGCTCATAAATTCAATCTCATGCACACATATACTTTAAACGTTATACACACATACATGCTCACATATGCATTTTGCAATATATCACAACAATCTACATGCTCACATATGCATTTTGCAATCATTCAAACATGATATATCACAACAACGGGAGTATCTGCCTGTACAAAATTGCAAGCACTGCTCAGCTTCTTTCAGTTTTTGGCCATGCATCAATTGGAAGCCACCTTGGTTCTTTTGGAATCGAGGTGGCATGTGTACGTTCGAAACAATTTTCTTATCAAGCGATTATCTCCTCCAAACACTGCTAATACTTCTTTGTATATCTTTGATGAGGGAGTGGGTTTTCCCCCCACCTGCACTTGAGGCCCCTTAGCCAGGTGGGATGTAAATCGAGGGATGTGCTCCACCGGCAGCCCTGCAAAGGGAGAGGACACACGAGACTCAGCCAGCCTAGAGGCAACCCTTGTAATATTTCAACAAGGATTGTCTCCACACGGACTTGAACTCGGGACGTCGGGGTTCTAGACCCAATCACCTTTGCCACTTACCACTAGGCTATGCCCCTGGGGGCACTTCTTTGTATATCTTGTTTTGAGGTGCAATGGTTTGGCTACAAAGAAATTATTTCAACTTATCCTCTGCTGCAGACGTCATCGCGGACAATCTGTTCACAGCTTCATGCGCCTACAATAATTCCAATGACAGATTTTTTTCGGCCTACCATAGATACAGGTCATCTCTCCACTCATATAAATATGTACATTTTTCCTTCGCCAAAGTTTTATCCACAAGGGTGGTTTTACTTGGCAAGGTTTTAATGCGGCATATCATGTATGATTGGAGGTTGACACTCATTAGCTTTCTCTATCATGTATTTTCTTATACGAATTCTTATGTAATATGGTTTTTCCTCCACCATAAGTGAGGCTACATAATAAAATATTGTTTCCATAATATATATATACATATATATATATATATATATATATATATATATATATTTATATAAAGAGCGATTTTATTAGCATAAGGCCTCACTTCTGGCGGAGGAAAACCTTATTACATCGAATGACAGTATGACACACAAAGAAAACGATGGTTATCAACATCCAAGCCATATATGATATGCCGCATGAAAACCTTGCCAAGTAAAACCACCCTTGTGGATAAAACCTTGGCGAAGGAAAAAGCGTACATATTTATATGTTTGGAGTGTTGATACACGTTACAGTGTAAAATGAGAAATATGACAATCCACATATGATACAGAGGGAACGAATGATGTAGAAACCGCAGAAAATCCTGAGCGTGATGGCACAATCTCATTCCGTAGTAAAATGCAACCGCGTCAGCGAGAAAAGCAAGCCGAAATTGTGATCCCGTCCATGCACAAAAGAAATATGATAGTGTGTCAATCATGAATATGAGACAGAAGTAAAGGCAGAAAACCGATTGAATGCAAATTATACCGATGCTGCCTGTACCCACCATGGTACAGGCAGAGAAATCAAAAGAATGGCAATCCATATGGAAGACCAGAAAGACTCGAGCTAGATGGCGTCGCCTCATTCCGTAGGAAAAAATACCAATGGCAGTGATGAATGCCAGCCGAAGGTGCGGGCTCGTCCATGCACAATAGAAATAAGATATTGTGTTATTCATCTATTCTTTCAAACATTCCTAGTCTGATATCAGAGTCAGACAATCTTAAGCTTACGCAGCTTCCACTAGAGGTGGAGGTAAAGGAGGCAGTATGGGATTTAGATCCTCAGAGTGCCGCAGGACCAGATGGCTTTCATGGTAAGTTTTATCGTTCGTGTTGGCCAGTAATACATTCTGATGTAGTTAAAGCAGTGCATGAGTTTTTTCTTGGAGTCCCACAACCCTCTGTAATGGCTAGTACTTTGATTACACTGATTCCCAAAACGCAATCTCCTCAAACATTCAGTGATTTTCGGCCTATTTGTCTTACGAACTTTCTGAGCAAAGTTTGTACACGTATTATTGCCACGCGTTTGGGTACACTATTGCCGAAGTTAATCTCACCGGAGTAAACAGGGTTCCTACCTGGACATGATAAGTAGGGCGGCACCGTCCAGATTTTATTAATAATTACCCTCACTTGTGGCAGAAGGATACCGTGGTTACAGTTATTGTGAGAGACTCTCCCACGAAAATGAAAATGCATGGTATGAATACATAAACCTGCACGAAAAATGAAATGAAATCTAATGCAAGTATTTAAATTCTATGTAAATATACATCCACTGAGACTAAAGTGTATTGTCTATGATTCTATAATGTCATGTCGCAAAATTGTAGCGCCCCGCACCCGGACCTCGTCTGAATACGGTGCACCCGCCGTACTTCACTAAGGAGAGTAAAAAGCGTCAAGCATAACATGCGAAGATGATACGAATATGGTTCGTATGATGATGTTGTCCCGATCTTTCTTCACTCTCCAAACGTCCTTCAAGCCTTGAATGTGAGGGACAATGGTGCCAAGCAACCACCTTCCTTTCAAGCCTCCAAATCCGTTTGGTTGTATGTGTTTCAATCCGTCCAATCCAACCAGTCACTCCTAATCCTTGGATTGTGGATCACCAACAAGGAACACACAATCCTTAATTGGGTCTAGCCTTGATTTAGATATGTGTAAACCAAAGGAAAAACACAAACTTTTATTCAAGAAAACTCAAGAACAAAAGACAATACAAAACGCTAGGGTTTGTAGTTCAAAGATGAAAATAGTCTAACTACCAAAAGAAATGCTAAGTGATCAATATATTTGATTACAAGTCTTGTTGGCCACTCCCAAAAAAACGGCTAGGGCTTCTTGGAGTTTCCATGTTTGCGCCATTTCCTTCCTTGAGATGCAAAAAATCTGAATTTGTTATTTTAGGTAAGCTTCTCTCCCTTGGCAAATCCACAATTATTGTCTCAATCACCAATTATTGCATTATTAACCATCCTTCTAGAACTTGCCTTGTGCATCCATTTGCCTTCACACGCCATTCAGCCTTCCTTTTGTCTCAAGATCTAATTTTGGTAACTTTCTCTTACTTGAATTATCTCCTTAATTGCTCCAAATCTTCAATTATAACTCCATAATTCATTCCAATCATACCAATCTGATTTATGACATTCTAGAAGGTCTCTTAATTGCACTTGATGATGCTAGGCGGCTGCCACTCTCTTCAAGAAAACCGAAAACCCTAAGTTGCACACTTGGGCTTGTTTTGGACTTCTTCCTTGCAACTCTTGTAACTATTTTTGTGGACTGATTTTGACAAAACCCAAAACATGAAAGATGCTCTAAATTAAGTCTACTTCAAGGTCCAGCTGATGAGCTACAGCCTAACCTTGTAGATGCAAACACTGACGATGACACCTCATTGCCCCACAATGGTCCCATAACAAGGAGTATGGCTAAGAAATTGTTACATTGTGTTGAATCATTCCTTTACAGGCATGAAGAGGATGAGCCAAGCAAAGATGACATCCATTGGGTTTATATGATACAAGCTATGATCTAGTTGTATCAAATGCATGTTGTACATATCTTTATATGTTCTTTTTAATATTGTTAGTTTGTTAACTTTGTTTTAGGATAGTTTGTGTTGTATTCTTGCCTTATCTTTCAGGTACACGTTTTAGCTTAAAGATGCAAATCAAACCTGAATTTTTGCCCAAACCAAGAAGTGAAATTCAAGTGGCTTGCAAGCAAGGTGGTGACAAGCACCCATGTCTAAAACCAGATTGTTTCTCACGCAAACAAGGAGGAATTAACCAGCTCAAGCTTTCAACCAATAGAAAGAAGTCTACCAAATGATTTAACCAATCACAAACAAGTAAGGGAAATTCAACAAAGGATCCAATCAAAAGGGCATGAAGATTTCGGCTGGTTCATGAGATATTTTGTTTGAATATTCAACACCAAAGTAAGAACCAATCAAGGCTGAGTTTTATCCAAGCTGCACACTCCATAAACCAATCAAAACTTTGGATGAATTCAAGCAAGAGAATGTACGGTTGTCTAAGGGAATTTCTTTGAAAAATCAATGCTACAACTTACAACAATCAAGGGTGAGATCCAAGCAAGCTGCTCAATGTTTAAGCCAATCAAAATTCTGGCTCAAGACAAGCAAAGAAGAAGAAGGAAGCAACCAGCTCCTTTTCACCGAAAATTGCTCCAACTTGTTCAAAAAGAAAACATGTTAATCCTAGACTTGTACCTTGTATTTTAGACTTTGTACCTTCTTATTTTTCGTTGGTTATAAGTAGTTTAGAAGCTGAATGTAAAGAACAACCATTATCAATATACATTTGAACCAGAATTTCCTTCAAGGAGATATCAACATTTCAAGTTGAAGTCTAAAGCCACTTACGGTTTTCTCTCAAGTTCCAGCCTAGAACTTGATAGTATTTGCTTCTTTATTTGGTTTAACAGCATCTTAGGGTCTCATTGAGGTTTTAGATGTGTTGGAGTGCCAAAGAGGAAGAGGTGTTGGCATAGATTGAGCCAAGAACAACGGTTAAAGATCAAGGGGTGTCTTTGAGATGTTCTTTGACATAGCTTGTGTTCAAATCAGTTTGGAGTAGGAGACAAAGTCCTTGGCAAACATATTCAGCCTTCATTTGGCTCATCACCAGCTGGTTCCATGCACGCCCAATCTCGCTTGAAAGCCCAAAACCTCAACACAGCCTTGTATGGACAAGCTTGGTCCAAATCTGAGAAGCCCTCCTTTCCAAAGCTCAAGGCGTTTGATCCAAGACCTGTAACACCTACAAATCACACTCATACACCAAACATAAGTATTCTAAAACAAACTTTAAAAGAATCAAAAGAAAGGGCAACTAAAAGCCACAGAAACGGCACCAACAAACAGACTGACTATCATTGGATAATCAGTTCTTAAGCTCAACAATGAGCACCCATTTAGGAGGAACATCCATTGGTTCATCTTGCACATGTTTGGTTAGAAAGGAGCCAACATCAAAACCAAGTTTGAAACCAAGGTGAAGACAATTAGTCCTCTTGGTTTGGCTCCTTGTCAAAGGCCCCTTATGATTAAGGGCACCTTGTGCAAGCTCCTCATTAGGGGGCTGCTCCTCAGCCTCATCAGTCCCCCCCTCCTCAAAAGGATTCGCCCTCGAATCATCAAGATAAAAATGCTCAAAAGGGGAAAGATCACTTACATTGAAGGTGTTGGAAACTGAACCATACCTGTCTGGAGGAAGATCAAGCACGTAAGCATTTGGACCAACCTTTTGAATGACCTTAAAAGGTCCATCTCCTCTAGGCATAAGCTTGGACTTCCTCTCCTTAGGAAACCGTTCCTTCCTTAAATGCAACCAAACAAGATCTCCAAGATAAAACACAACATCTTTTCTATGCTTGTTAGCTTGTTTGGCATACTGTTTATTCTTTCTTTCAAGTTGGAGTTTAACCTTTTCATGCAACTTTTTGATCATTTCAGCCCGTTGTTTACCATCCATGCTAGTACGCTCATCAATTGGAATAGGCAACAAATCAAGTGGGGAGTGGGGTAGAAAACCATAGACAACTTCAAAAGGGGAATACAAAGACCCACTATGAACAGCCCTATTGTAAGCAAACTCAATATGTGGTAAACATTCTTCCCAATTTTTCAGATTGCTTTGGATTAAGGCACGCAACATTTGTGACAAGGTCCGATTTACCACTTCAGTTTGGCCATCTGTTTGTGGATGTGCAGTAGTAGAAAACAAAAGCTTAGTTCCCAACTTGCTCCAAAGCACACGCCAAAAATGACTCAAGAATTTACTGTCCCTATCACTAACAATTGTTTTAGGCATGCCATGCAACCGAACAACTTCTTTAAAGAATAGATTTGCAATGTAGGAAGCATCATCTACTTTGTGACAAGCAATAAAGTGTGCCATCTTAGAGAATCTGTCTACCACAACAAAGACACTATCTCTACCACCTTTTGATCTAGGTAAGCCAAGAACAAAGTCCATAGAAATGTCCTCCCAAGGTGCACTAGGTACGTCCAAGGGTGTGTACAAACCATGAGGTTGTGTTTTGGACTTAGCCTGCCTACAAGTGATGCAACTACTACAAGCCTTTGCAACATCTGATTTCATGTGAGGCCAAAAGAAATGTTCCTTTAAAGTTTCTAAAGTTTTAAAAACTCCAAAGTGCCCCATTAAACCGCCCCCATGTGCTTCCTTAACCAGCAATTCTCGCATTGACCCCTTAGGAATGCATAATCGTTTCTCCTTAAACAAATAGCCATTATGCAAATAAAATTTACCAAAAGGAGAATCGACACATGCATCATAAATGGAAGCAAAATCAGAATCATCCTTATACAATTCCTTAACAAATTCAAAGCCAAGCAAGTGTGAAGACAACTTAGTAATCAAGGTATACCTTCTAGACAAAGCATCAGCAACTATGTTATCTTTTCCTTGCTTATACTTAATGACATAAGGGAATTGCTCAATAAACTCAACCCACTTTGCATGCCTCTTATTCAGTTTTCCTTGACTCTTAAGGTACTTCAAACTTTCATGATCAGTATGAATGACAAACTCTTTGGGTTGCAAGTAGTGTTGCCAAGTTTGTAAGGACCTTACTAAAGCATACAACTCCTTATCATAAGTAGGATAGTTCAATGCAGCACCTTTCAACTTTTCACTAAAATAAGCAATAGGATGCTTACCTTGGGTTAGAACTGCTCCAATTCCCACGCCACTTGCATCACACTCTATCTCAAATGTATCATCAAAGTTTGGCAACTTCAAGATAGGTGCTGTAGTGAGACGTCTTTTAAGTTCATCAAACGCCCTTTGTTGGGCTTCCCCCCAATGGAATCCAACCTCTTTCTTGACTATCTCATTCAATGGTGCGGCTACGGTTGAAAAGTCTTTGACAAACCGCCTATAAAAACCTGCCAAACCATGAAAGCTCCTCACTTCTCCCACACTCTTTGGTGTAGGCCATTCAAGGATGGATTTCACCTTGTCTTGATCCATTTCAACCCCTGCAGAACTGATTACAAAACCAAGAAAAACAACTTTGTCCAAACAAAAAGAACATTTCTTAAAGTTAGCATAAAGTTTTTCTTTTCTTAGCTTTTCAAAAACAGCCCTTATGTGATCCAAATGCTCTTCTAAGGTCTTAGAATAGATCAAGATGTCATCAAAATAAACCACAACAAACTTCCCAATAAAAGCTCTCAAAACTTCATTCATTAGCCTCATGAATGTACTAGGTGCATTAGTTAACCCAAAAGGCATAACTAACCATTCATACAATCCAAATTTAGTTTTAAAAGCTGTTTTCCATTCATCACCCTCTCTTATCCTCACTTGAAAATAACCACTTTTCAAATCAATTTTCGTATACCATCGTGAACCATGCAACATATCAAGCATATCATCAAGTCTAGGAATGGGATACCTATACTTTACAGTGATTTTGTTGATGGCCCTACAATCTGTACACATCCTCCAAGTGCCATCTTTTTTTGGAACAAGGATGACTGGCACTGCACTTGGGCTCATACTTTCCCTTACCTTCTCTTTGGCTAAGAGATCCTCCACTTGCCTTTGTATTTCCTTTGTTTCCTCCGGATTGGCCCTATAAGCTGGCCTATTAGGTAGGACAGCCCCTGGAATAAAGTCAATGTGGTGCTCAATCCCTCTTAAAGGTGGCAACCCGTGTGGTTCCTCCTCGGGAAACAAATCTGTAAATTCTTCTAACAAAGAAACAACACCACTAGGCAAGGTAGATGGTAAGTCATTCTTAGAAAACAAGCATTCAACACTATCTTTGTAAAGCATCACCAAAACAGTTTTATTATCATACAATGCATGTGCAACTTCACGAGATTTTGCAAAGAAAGCATGCTTCTTAGGTGGATGTGAAATTTGTGGGGTGGATGCTTGTGAAAGTGTTTGAACCGTGGGTGAAGGTGGACTGATTTGGGCCGTGGGTTGTGTACCCTTGGCCGAGGAGTTCGTGGCCTCCAAAAGGCTTCTTCTCTCCTTTTTAAGAACCTCTAAAAACCTTTTTTCAGCCTCCTTTTCCTTAGGATCTGAATGGTTCTTCTTCATCCTCTTAGCATCCTCATAAACTTTATGTGGAGACAATGCATGTAACTTAAATTTTTTGCCATTAAAAGTAAAAGCATACATGTTCAGTCTACCATCATAAATAACATGCTTGTCAAATTGCCAAGGTCTACCTAACAAAATATGACTAGCATGCATAGGAGCTACATCACACAAAATTTCATCGTTGTAGCCGCCAATAGATAAAGAAATCAGAACTTGTTTAGACACATGAATCTCACCACAATCATTTAGCCAAGATAACCTATAGGGATGGGGATGATCAATCATAGGTAAATCTAGCTTTCTAACAAGTTCAATACTTGCCACATTAGCACAAGATCCACTATCAATAATTAAAGTGCAAGTTTTGCCTTTTACCAAACAATGGATGTGGAAAATGTTCTCCCTTTGCAAGCTTTCTTCTTCCTCCTTTATGTGTGCACTTAAGGCTTTTCTTACCACAAGAAAGTCCTTATAAGCACCCTCTTCATCACTCTTTATCTCCTCAGCTGAGTCCTCTTGGTATTCTTCCTTTGTGGCTTCTTCTTCCTCCTCTTCTGAATAGAATTCATTTGTTTCCTCAAGGTACAACACTTTCTTGGCATTAGGGCAGTCCCTTGCATAGTGCCCTCTCCCTCTACATTTAAAACACTCAATTTCCCTTGTCCTTGGAGGGTTTGCGGTTGCCTTGCCTTTGCCTTTGTCGTTTTGACCTAGATTTGCACCATTGGTCCTTTGAGTGAAGTGTGGTTTATTTGGAGTGTTAGGGCTGTTTTGGCCAAGGGTGTTTGAACTTGGCCGTGTTCCTACATTGCCATTAGACCTAGGCTACACTTTAGAAAAAGAAGAAGCATTAGTTCTAAAACCAAATCCACTAGTAGAAGAACGTACCTTTAATTGCCGCTCAATTTTCTCAGCTTTGTGAACCATGGAATTTAGATCAACATAGGTAGTGAGTTCAAGTTGAAACCCAATCTCCTTATTAAGACCTCCCAAAAACCGAGCCATGGTTGCCTCCTCAGTTTCTTCAGTATCAGTTTTTATCAACAAACTTTCCAACTCCTTAAAGTATTCATCCACACTTTTATTTCCTTGAGTTAGGCATTGCAACTTTTGGAACATGGATCTCTCGTAAGATTCTGGAATGAATTTCTTTCTCATCTCATATTTCATCTCATCCCAAGTTCCAATTGTTGGTTGTCTAGTCCTTCTTCGTATACTTTGAGTTTGGTCCCACCAAATCAAGGCATAATCCAAGAACTCTATACTTGCATATCTCACTTTTTGCAACTCAGTATAGTTGGTATAGGAAAAGATCATGTCAACTTTTCTTTCCCACTCAATGTAGGCTTCAGGGTCACTTTTGCCATAAAAGGGTGGAATGTTTATTTTGGTTTTCAAATAATCATCCTCTTGAGGCACATGTCTCCTAGGTTGCATTCGGCCTTGAGGCCTTGGGTACACCTCCTCAACCTCTTCCTCTTCATAGTAATCATTCCATTCCTCCCTAACAGGTTGTTGTCTCATTCCGTGTCTCCTATCTCCTCTACCCCTTGCTCCTCCTCTACCTCCCATGCTTGTGGACCCCTTAGGTTCAGTTCCACGGGATGTTTGGCCTTGGTTTTGAGGTGGGGGCTGATCTTGGGTAGGAGGTGTGTTGGATGTCATCCTTGCTTCCCACTCATCCAACCTAGATTGCATAGTACTAAGCATTTGTGCCATCTTTTCCATGGAAAATTCCACTTTGTCTCCTCCTCCTTGGGTACTGTTTGAACCATCCATGGCAACCTGAAACGCTTTCACAAACAAGAAAAGAAGAAAACTAACACAAGAAACAAAGGTGAGTTGTTAGTGAAAACAAAGAGGAAAACGAAATTCTGTTTGGCCTTTTTTGTCCTCCCTTGTTTTCTCTCAATTGTTCAAGTGTTTTTCCTTGGCCAATCTTGAGCTAGAACCTCTTAAGGCAAGTCCCAAATTGGCTAACCACAATCTGTTTTGTTTTTCTGTCCTTGCAAGATTCTTTTGCCTTCAAAAATACCAATTGATCAACAAGTGGTAAAACAGCTTCAAGAAGTTTAGAACACAATTTTAAACACACTTAATAACTATGATTCAAAGAAACAAGAAACCAAAAGTGATGTAGTTGGTTGAACCAAAGAATTGCTAGGGGTTGTCCTGGGCAATCTTTAATTAAACCAACTTATGCAATATCAAATGCAAGCTCTTTGATTGATAGTATGAATGTGTATCCAAGGTTGAGAATTGAAGGCTTTATGTGTGTTGTTTTTGGGGTTGGATAGTAGATGCAAAAAGAGGGAACTTTTGGTCAAAAGGAACTTCTTTTCGCTTCCTTTCTTTGTGCACTTTGTTTTGTTGCTTTTGTGCACGTTTTCTTTTCCTTTTTTTTTTTGACGTTCAAGGCAGCCTTGATGCAACCTTTGTTTGCTTTTGCGAGAATCAGTTGTGTATGCTTGAAAGATGAGCCTTTTTGTGTTTGTATGGATGTGTAGTAGAAAACAGATTTTTCCTTGGATACCAATACAACCAAAACAAACAAACTTGTATTCAATATCACACAAGCAAATTTAATTAAAAGCTTCGATAACAACAAGGTGTTTGACTCAAAGGTAGCTTCTTTTAGGCCTTGGGCTGATTTGAGATGGAGTTAAATCCTATTCAATGCAAACAACAATGATCCTATGATTAAGTGTGTTAAAGATGAGATCTTTAATGATAGGTGATCAATATTGATGCAAAAGGTGAAGCCTTTTTTGTGGTTTTCGTTGGACTGAAGAAAAGAACAATCTTTGTTTTTGTTTTGATGAAATGAAGCAAAAGATCAAATTTTTTTTTTGTCAAGAAACGTTTTTTTTTTGAATGATTGAGAATAACAAGAATGACACAAATGACACAAGAAAAGATATTTGAGATGAAGATAAACGAGAGCTCTGATACCACTTGATACGAATATGGTTCGTATGATGATGTTGTCCCGATCTTTCTTCACTCTCCAAACGTCCTTCAAGCCTTGAATGTGAGGGACAATGGTGCCAAGCAACCACCTTCCTTTCAAGCCTCCAAATCCGTTTGGTTGTATGTGTTTCAATCCGTCCAATCCAACCAGTCACTCCTAATCCTTGGATTGTGGATCACCAACAAGGAACACACAATCCTTAATTGGGTCTAGCCTTGATTTAGATATGTGTAAACCAAAGGAAAAACACAAACTTTTATTCAAGAAAACTCAAGAACAAAAGACAATACAAAACGCTAGGGTTTGTAGTTCAAAGATGAAAATAGTCTAACTACCAAAAGAAATGCTAAGTGATCAATATATTTGATTACAAGTCTTGTTGGCCACTCCCAAAAAAACGGCTAGGGCTTCTTGGAGTTTCCATGTGATGAGCTACAGCCTAGCCTTGTAGAGGCAAACACTGACGATGACACTTCATTGCCCCACAATGGTCCCATAACAAGGAGTATGGCTAAGAAATTGTTACATTGTGTTGAATCATTCCTTTACAGGCATGAAGAGGATGAGCCAAGCAAAGATGACATCCATTGGGTTTATATGATACAAGCTATGATCTAGTTGTATCAAATGCATGTTGTACATATCTTTATATGTTCTTTTTGATATTGTTAGTTTGTTAACTTTGTTTTAGGATAGTTTGTGTTGTATTCTTGCCTTATCTTTCAGGTGCACGTTTTTAGCTTGAAGATGCAAATCAAACCTGAATTTTTGTCCAAACAAAGAGGTGAAATGCAAGGAGCTTACAAGCAAGGTGGTGACAAGCACTCATGTCAATTTCAAGCAATGTTCCTCACGTTAAATGGGTGTAGAAGCTGCTCACATCTTGAACCAATTAGAAGGACTCTTGCAAACCATCAAACCAATCACAAACAAGTTGAAGTCAAGAATACAAGCTGCACAACTTCTTCTCCAATCAGATTCCTTGAAGAAAAACGTTGGTTAAGCCTAGATGTTTTGAAAATTCAAAGATCAACTATGCAACCAATCAAAAGGAGGATTCAACCAAGCTGCTCACTCCAACATCCAATCAGAATTCTTGGCTGAATTCAAGCAAGAAAGAAACGTTTTCTAAGGGAAATTATGTTTGAAAATTCAACACTAAAGTGAGAACCAATCAAGGACAAGTTCTAGCCAAGCTGCACACTTCCTTAACCAATCAAATTCTGGCTGAAAATTGCAAGGAGAAGGACGCATGATTTGAGCCAAAATCTTTGAAAATTCAAACTATAACTCACAACCAATCAAGGCTAAGTTTCAAGCAAGCTGCTCAATGTTTAAACCAATCAAAACAATGGCTCAAGACAAGCAAAGAAGAAGAAGGAAGCAACCAGCTCCTTTTCACCGAAAGTTGCTCCAACTTGTTCAAAAAGCAAGCATCTCATTTTATACTAGTACCTTGTACATTAGGACTTGTACTTTTTCATCATTTTCGTTTGTATAAGAAGGTTTAGAACCTGAATGCAATTCACAACCATTATCAATATACATTTGAACCAGAATTTCCTTCAAGGAGTTTTCAACATTTCAAGTTGAGGTTTAAAACCACCAAACGGTTTTCTCTCAAGTTCCTGCCTAGAACTTGATAGTATTTGCTTCTTTATTTGGATTACAGCATCTTAGGGTCTCTTGAGGTTTTAGATGTGTTGGAGTGCCAAGGAGGAAGAGGTGTTGGCATAGATTGAGCCAAGAACAATGGTTAAAGATCAAAGGGTGTCTTTGAGGTGTTCTTTGACATAGCTTGTGTTCAAATCAGTTTGGAGTAGAAGACAACATCCTAGGCAACGTTTCCAGCCCCCATTTGGCTCATCAATTGGTATCAGAGCCTTGGTTAGTCTTCTATTCATGTTTACATTTGATTAACTTGCATATACAATGATGCTGCCCAAACCGTTTGAGTACTGATTTTATTGCGTTGGTTTGCAGTTTGTTTTGATAGTTAGATTATGTTTTAAAGTGCTTGTTAGATAGTATAATATAGTTTGGTAACTTAGTTAGGAGGCAAAACCGAAAAACACCCCACAAAAACAACTTAGACTAGACTTAGTGTTGTTAGGAGCTGTTTGTGTATCTTGAAGCAAAAACCGTGTGTGGCCAGCTTGTGAGTGTTCAACCTAGCTTAGATATTGTTCATTAGGTCCTAATCTGGAAATTTTAAGTGGTAGTTTAAGTAGCTCCTTCAAACTGAAAAACCTTGAACAAAAAAAAAATAGGTTAGTTGATTGTAGTTTAAATCAAGTTGTCTAAAATCCTGTTTTTTTGTTCATGTGTATAAACTGTTTTGAACGTTTTCTATGCTTCCTTATTTAGCTTAGATAAACTTCATTAGACCTTAATCAAGAAGTTTAAGTGTTAGTTTAGTTGTGTCCTTAAAATCAGAAAACTTGAACACAAAATTAGATTAGTTGAAACTTTAGTTTGTATTCAAATAGTTAAAATTCTGTTTTTTAGTAACTTGGTGCAAACTGTCCAAAACGTCTTAGTGTTGCCTTCTTTAGCTTAGTTTGGATAGTTTACAACATAGTTTAAGTGTTTAGATGTTTGTTTAGTTTAGCTCAAGACAACCGAAAACCAAAGAACCAAAACAAAGTAGAATTAGCTAACTAAAGTGAGCTGCCTAGTTCTAGTTCATACACATTTGTTAGGAGCTTGCATCTAGTCTCATTTAGTTTAGAATCTGATTGCATCAAACAAGAAAACCAAACAAAAAAAAAACTAAGTAGGCTAGATCACTTGAAAACAAAACAAAACAAGTTATCATACTTAGCATCAAAACTGATTTTCCATTAGTTACTAATAACCAGCCTTGTGAACTTCCTTTAGACTTAACTAAGTTGCATTTAGCCATCTTAGAATTAGTTAGATCACTTGCATCCAAAAACAGAAAAAGGAAAAAGAACAACCAGTCCAAAACCGTGTGGATCAAAACAACCTTTTTAAAGCTCATTTGAAATCTTGCTATATGCTAATAGCTTTATCTTTTTGTTGATTTCAATTGTTTCAAACAACTTGTTGGACTTAGATATATTCTGAAATTTAGGAATTGTTTAAGCCCTACATTGTTAAAGAGCTATCCCATTGTTGTTTTAGATCAACTTCTGAACTTACATTGCACTGTATACAATTTGATCTTGTTGTAATTGTGAATTGAATTTCCACTACATAGTGTTTAGCCGTGTTGTGTACGAGGAACTTTCAAATTCCAAATACAACCAATCTTGTGCAATTAAAGGCCGTGGGCAATGTCTCATGTAGGCCGTGAGCAGTAGTCTCACAACAATCAAGCAAAACCGTCCAAAGAAAGAAAATTAAGCTTGATTGAGAAATACGCGAGAGAAAAGCCAAAAATTGTCAACAAGTAAGAGGCAAGACAAGGAGAGAATTGCACAAGAAAGCCAAGTGAGGAAAAGCCCAAAGTTAAACGTTGCATAAAGGGAAAATCCCGTGCAAAGCTCAAAAGAAAGAAAGTGCCCAAACCCAAACCCCAAAGTGTTGTAGTTTTGAAATATTGAAAGTTTCTAAAGCAAACCCTTGCTAGCACTTTGTTTGTGTGACTATACTTTCACTTTGCTACAATTGATAATTGCATATGCTGTAAAGTAAATTAAGGGATTGTCTTAAAACAACCCCGTAGATTTCTTTCAGCCCGAACAACAATTTGACTTCTGTGAATTACTTGAATCTTTAGGAGATATAGTCCAAATTGCTGTTTTGAACAATTGTCAACATAAAGTAGAGTATTTGCATCTTGTCAATATTTTATTTGGCTTTTGAGATTGTTTTCTGAATCATGGGTCCCCAACAGAAAGATAATGCATCATCCCCATCCCCATCTACACCTGTCCCATCCCCGGTCCCTGTTACCCTCGAGAATATACAACAAACACTCACTTTCCTTGTTAATCAATTTGGTTTAATGAGAAGTGACATAGAGGATAACAAACAAAGACTAAGCAGAGTAGAAAAGCCTACCTCAGAACAAAAGGAACCTAGTGTACCTTTTCAAGAAGGCACCTCTTATGATCATGAGTCTCATGTTGAACGCAGAAAAAGCACATCACTTAGAGGTAGAGGTAGAGGTCGAGGTAGTAATGGTGGTCGTAGGAACCTTTCTTTTGAGGAAAGATTTGATAGTCTCCCTGAGTACAATGAAGAAACCTACGTAGAAGAGAGATATCATGAACGTCAACCTGAAGAACAACTTGAAGAAGAATACATCACTACTAAACTGACAATTCCCCCCTTCCATGGAAAAAGTGATCCTGAAACATATTTGCAATGGGAAACAAAGGTAGATCATATGTATTCTTGCACTAACTATTCTGAATTGGCCAAAGTGCGGTATGCAACTTTTGAATTTGTAGATTATGCTTTACTTTGGTGGGAACAACTGAAGAACACCAGGAGAAGAACAAGACAACCCCCTGTTGTCACTTGGTCCGAGCTGAAACAAGAGATGAGGAAGAGATTCATATCTCCTTCCTATGAAAGAAGCGTCTTCCAGAAATTGCAACAACTTTCTCAAGGTAATAGATCTGTCGATGAATTTTATAAAGAGTTAGAACATTTGCTTACCAGGGCTAACATAGAAGAAGCGGAGGAAGCCACCATGGCTAGATTTCTAGCTGGCTTGAATAAAGAAATTGCATTTAAGGTGGAACTTACACCTTACTCAGATCTGGCTTCTATGGTTCACATTGCTGAGAAAGTAGAAAGACAACTGAAGGTAAAAACTTCTAACCCTTCTTTTCGGACTAATCCTTTGAGTTTTCCTAGAACGCAGCCCAGGACGCCATTCCGTCCACAACAAGGTCATGGCCGTGGATCCCAAGGAAAACCAACCCAGAACATTCAAAATCGTCCAAAGCTTCCAATCACTGATAAAGGCAAAGCCAAGGTGGAAGGTACGCCTAATTTTAAGACTCGTGATATTCAATGTTTTAAATGCTTAGGAAAAGGTCATTTTGCTAATCAATGTCTCAACCCTAAACGCATCTTATTTATTGAAGAGTCTAATGAGTATTACTCTGAGGAAAAATTGGAAGAGAGTGAAGAAAAACAAGAAATTGAGCAAACATGTGAGGAAAACATGAAGAAGAAGAGATTATTGAAGAGATTAATGAATGTGAAACAAAAGAGTTCTTAGTTGTCCGTCGTGCCCTAAGTGCCCAAATTAAAACTGAAGAACCTGAAATACAACGAGAGAACATATTCCACATTCACTGTATGGTTAAGAAGAAAGTCTGCACCTTAATCATTGACTCCGGTTCGTGTACAAATGTTGCAAGTTTTGAACTTGTTAGGAAACTTGAGTTACCTTTGATTAACCACCCCCGTCCTTATAGACTTACGTGGCTTAATGAGTGATGAGCCAAACGAAGGCTAGAAAACGTTGCCAAGGACTTTGTCTCCTATTCCAAACTGATTTGAACATAAGCCATGTCAAAGAACATCTCAAAGATACCCCTTGATCTTTAACCGTTGTTCTTGGCTCAATCTATGCCAACACATCTTCCTCTTTGGCACTCCAACACATCTAAAACCTCAATGAGACCCTAAGATGCTGTAAACCAAATAAAGAAGCAAATACTAACAAGTTCTAGGCTGGAACTTGCAAGAAAACCGTTGGTGGTTTCAATCCTCAACTAAGAAATAGTTGTAAGTAAACTCCTTGAAGGAAATCTGTTTGAATTGTATTTGATAATGGTTGTATTGTTGTTTTTGAGTTGTTGTTACAATCTGATTCCTATGCTACTTATACAAAACGAAATTTACAAAAAGTACAAGTTTTAATGTACAAAGTACTAGTCTAAAAATGACATGCTTGCTTGGTAATTGTTTGAGCAACTTTTGGTCCCAAAAGTTCTGATTGCTTGCCGTATGATCCTTGCTAGATTTAGCCTTCTTTCTTTGATCAATTTGATTGGTGTTGGACCTGTATAGCACCACTAGAGGGGGGGTGAATAGTGGATTAGCGGAAATTACACTATAATTACCTTCAAAAACTTGTTTGAAGACCCCTTTGCCTCTTTAACCTCAGGTTCTGAAAATTCCAGAAACAGTTCACTACTTTGAACGTTTTGGTTGAACCACTTATACACCTGTGCAAGCTCTCAAACTTGGCAGAGATCAAGTTTAGAATGTTTATAATATGTCATAAAAAATTCAGTCAATTCCAAGCAAGTTAGCACGTTCAAATAAGCAAGAGAAGTAAAGTGTGCAATTCTGGCAGTTTCAGGCAGAATGTTAGCTTAACTTCAAACAACAATATCTCAAAATCTACCCGTGCTATTTTGATGAATCTTATGTCAAATTAAACCTCAAGATGTCTAGTTTAATTTGATATAAGGCTCACTCCAAGATTCGAAGAATAGCCTATTCAAATTGCACAAGTTTGCACACTGGTCAGAATTGTTCACAGAATGTAGCAACAATTTTGTGAAGACGATTTGAATATGCTAAACTCCTTAGAATTTAGTGATTCTTGCGGCTAATGAAAGCTAACACATTGAAGTATAATATATCCAAAATTCATGCAATTCTAAGACTGTTTGCTTGTTCAATTATGCGTGCCAAGTTAGTGTAATTCTCAGGCAGAAAACAGTAAGTGCAGGAAATAAGTAAAGAACACAAGGAATTATCCTGGTTCGGTCAATGTGACCTACTCCAGTCCCAAGAGACACCTTCTCTTGGATTTCACTAAACACCAAACACCAATATCACCTTACAAAGCCAAAGGAAGAAGCTTTTCACCAACTTCTTCAAGTGGCTGCACCAAAACTGAAAATCAGCACTAGTTTGTTTCACCTTTGCACCTTTGCACCTTTTGCTCACCTCTAAGGAGTAAGCTTTATACACCAGCTTCTCCCTTACAATATGTCGTTTAAAAGGTGTTGAAATGACAAGAAATGAAGAACTATACAATCATAAAGCTTGCTACAAATGTGTTCTTCAATAGAGAAGAGAAGAAGAAAAGAATGGAGACAAAGAGCTAATTGTCTTGCTTGCTTTCTTTGTTGCTTTCGTTGGTGTGCTTTTCCTCTTCATCTTTGGTGCTATTTATAGCCAAGAGGACAGCCTAAAGGCTCCTCAAAGTAGCCGTTTGGAATGGATGAGAATGGGAGAAAATTCAGCACCTTTTTAGCTACCAAAATTCATCATTTGACTTTCAAGATAAATCTGAATTTTTGAATGCTTTGAAATAGTCTTCCAACCTGAACTTTTATTCCATTATAGCCGTTGGAATGAGATAGACAATGGCTCCATTTGAATGTTTAAAAGACAGCTCCAATCAGCAATATCCATGTGTAAATAACTTGCCATGTATGCGTGTGTTTTGAACAGAATTTTTCCTCCTCATTTTGAATAATAAATGACGTTGGAAAGCCCTTGAAGATAGGCATTGAAGAATAGTTCAAATATAGTTAGAAATCAGCCAAGTTTGTTTGAGAATAAGTCTTCACCATTTGAATCATATATAGCCGTTTGCTATCTTCCTTGGTTGAGAGATTTTTGCTCCAACTTTGAATACATATAGCCGTTTGTATTGAGAGATCTTTGCTCCACATTTTAACCAAAATAGCCGTTTGAATCAGCTCCAAAATATAGAAGAATAATCACTTAAAATCAGCACCAAAATAGGATGTAATTCAACTTGCCTTGACTTGTTCAAAATCTGAAAATTTGAACATGATATATGCGCCAACATCCGTGTGTAACCATATAATATATAGTCATTTATGTCTTCAACATGTAGCATAGAAAACCATATGAAGAATACCAAGAATTCCAAGAAAACCATAGATGTGATAACCATAACATAAGAATTTCCAATTGATAGACCATGCTGCCCGTTTCCATAAAAATAGGGCACGTACCATATGTGACATAAACACATATAAACATCATATAAGTAATATATAACATGTTGGAAGATCCATTGGCAAGTGAAAAGACCAGAATACCCCTCAGCACAAAAATAGGAATTTTGTCCTAGGATGAACCTAGACATGGTGCTGCTCCAGATTCATTTTTGCCATGATGTGACATGACTTATAAATGTGTCATATGATCATATAAATCAGTTGGAAGAAGACCAAATAAGAATGAGAAGTCCAAATGGTGAAATTACCAAAATAGCCCTTATATAGGTCAATAAGCTTCCCACCGGGTCAATTCAGTTTTAACCCGTGCCAAGCATGCCTTTCCTCAGCCAATTAGATTCTAAATTGAATAAGGATCATGTGGGCTTTTGAATGACTCAATTTGGAGTTCATTTGCCCAAGATATGAACCAAAACCTGCAATAGGATACTAAACCGAACAATTTGCCTTATATTGTAAGTCATGTGACTTCAAGGCTTGGTTAGATCATATTATCAACATGTATTGGCATATATATCTTCTAAGATCAGTTTGAACAACACGTATTGGCATATATAATCTAAGATCAGTTTGAACATGTCTTGATTAAGATATGTGATTGAATTGGCCAAGTTCAATCTCATGATCTTAATCAAACTTGTTCAATCTTGATTCATTCAAGCAATTTCACATTTAGCTCATAAGTTCATAAGTTCATGCCTTGCCAAAACAATTTCACATTTAAACGTTACACATACATGCTCACATATGCATCTTCCAATCATTCAAACATGATATATCTATTTGCAATCATCATAACAATTACACATATGCACACATATACATTTTGCACAACAATTACACATATGCACACATATACATTTTGCAATCACTCAAACATAATATATCACAACAATCTCCCCCTTTTGATGATTTGCAAAATTACCCCACATATGTGTATATTAAGCATTTAAATCAAGTGTGCATCTAAATCAAGTGTTGTAATCTGTGTAATCAAGTAAGCATCTAAATCAAGTGTAAGCTGCTCCCCCTTAATGTGTTATCTCCCCCTTAACATGATATCTATCTTCCCCTTAACATGATATATACACATTTATTTCTCCCCCTTAATTTTGTAAATTATGCAAAAGACTGAATGGTGTAGTAGTCAGTTGTAAGCAATTAATCCAAGTCTTGCACGTAAAGTCTCAAAGATAGCTTGATTAAGGGGTTTAGTGAATATGTCAGCTACTTGTTGATCAGTTCTAACATGTTCAATGTGTATATGTCCAAGATTAACATGATCACGGAGAAAATGATAACGTACTTCTATATGCTTTGCCTTAGAGTGTAGTACAGGGTTTTTAGACAAATTTATAGCACTTGTACTATCACAATAGATGGGGATATTATTTACTTGTATTTCAAAGTCTGAAAGTTGTTGTTTAATCCATAATAGTTGAGTACAACATAGACTTAAAGCCATATATTCTGCTTCAGTAGTAGAAAGTGCAACACTAGATTGTTTCTTTGAAAACCAAGATATTAGTGAGTTTCCAAGGAATTGACATGTTCCACTAGTGCTCTTTCTATCTACTCTACATCCACCATAATCTGCATCTGAATATGCATGTAGACTTAGACTAGATTGTCTATCATACCATAAGCCTAATGTTGGTGTATGTTGAAGATATCTAAATATTCTTTTTACAGCTTTAAAGTGTGACAACTTAGGCATACTTTGAAATCTTGCACACATACATACTGCAAACATAATATCAGGTCTACTAGCAGTTAGATATAGCAATGAACCAATCATAGACCTATATAGTTTTTCATCAAATGCAACACCATTTTCATCTTTGTCTAATTTTGTTGAAGTACACATTGGTGTTGGAGATGGTTTCAAGTTTTCAAAGTTGAATTTCTTTATCATATCTCTTATGTATTTGGCTTGATTGATATGTATACCACTTGATGTTTGTTTTATTTGCAAGCCTAAGAAATAGTTTAATTCACCAACCATAGACATTTCAAACTCAGACTTCATACAATCTTCAAAGTCTTTTACTAAGTTAGGATTAGTTGAACCAAAGATTATGTCATCTACATATATTTGTATTACAAGCAAATCTTTGTCTTTCTTTTTCAAGAATAAGGTACTATCTATGGTTCCTCTTTGAAAGTTGTTACTTAGTAAAAAGTTGGCAAATCTTTCATACCATGCACGGGGGGCTTGTTTCAAACCATATAAGGCTTTCTTAAGTTTATATACATGATTAGGGTTCTTTGGATCTTCAAAGCCTGGTGGTTGTTTAACAAAAACTTCTTCTTGGATATAGCCATTTAAGAATGCACTCTTAACATCCATTTGGAATAGTTTGATGTTATTATAACATGCAAAAGCTAATAAGAGGCGTATGGATTCTAATCTTGCTACGGGGGCAAATGTTTCATCGTAATCAATACCCTCTTCTTGATTATATCCTTGAGCTACAAGTCTTGCCTTATTTCTTACTACAACCCCTTGTTCATTCATTTTGTTCCTAAACACCCATTTAGTTCCAATGATTGATTTATCCTCGGGTTTAGGTACTAAATCCCACACATTGTTTCTTTCAAATTGGTTTAACTCTTCATGCATTGCATCTATCCAATATGCATCGTTTAAGGCATCATTCACATTCTTGGGTTCAATTTGGGATATAAGTGCATGCCATTGATCATATTCATTAGGATCTATTTGCCTACGTGTTCTAACCCCTTGATTTACATCTCCTATGATAAGTTCTTGAGGATGCTTTTGTTTATCTCTTATTTGCCACCAATTACTTGGTTGTGCATCTTCAATAGGTTCATGATGTTCAATAGGTTGGTTAGACACATTTTCTTCATTATGTTCTTGTGTAGGGGGAGTTTGAACTTCATGCATTTCAAGAGTTTGATTTGGTGTTTCAATTTGATCATTTGTAGGTGGTAGGATAAGTTCATCTTCATCATGAAGTATTTGATCATTTGGTACATAGATTTCATGTTGATTACTTGTTTGGAGATATGCATTTTCATTGAACTTCACATGTATAGATTCAACTATCTTTCTTGTTTGTGCATTATAACATCTATATGCTTTAGAGTTCATTGAATATCCCACAAATATATGTTCATCAGACTTAGGATCAAGCTTATCTAAGTTATCTTTTGTGTTCAATACAAAGCATTTACAACCAAAGACTTTTAGATAGTTTACCTTTGGGAGTCGTCCATTTAAGATTTCAAATGGTGTTTTGTTCAATTTCTTTCTTATTGATAGTCTGTTGATCATATAACTTGAAGTGTTTACTGCTTCAGCCCATAAGAATTTAGGTACTTTGTTTTCTACCATCATTGTTCTTGCTACTTCTTGAATAGTCCTATTCTTTCTTTCAACTACACCATTAAGTTGAGGAGTTCTTGGTGGGGAGAATTCATGTTTTATACCCTTTTCATTACAGAATTTGATTAATTCACTATTTTTAAACTCACCACCTCTATCACTCCTTATCTTAATAACATGTGATTCATGTTCATTTTCAAGTTGTCTAATTTGATTAGCTATAGATGATGCACTTTCATCTTTTGAAGCAAGAAACAATGTCCATGTATATCTTGAGAAATCATCAACTATTACACATACATAATAACTTCCACCTAAGCTTCTTGTTCTACATGGACCAAATAAGTCTATATGCAAGAGTTCTAGTATTCTTGATGTTGTGACCTCGGTTTTAGGCTTAAGGGATTCTCTAACATGTTTGCCTTTGATACAAGATTCACATAGTTGAAAATCATTCAAGTTAAGTTTAGGCAATCCTTTAACAAGACTTTTAGCGTGTAGTTTTTCTAAGGTTGATACACCAATGTGTCCTAAACGTCTATGCCAAAGATTGGGATCAGATTCATGTGAAACAAGACATTTTGTGTTACTACTTAGCATATCATCCATGTTAAGCACATATATGTTTCCTTCACGTTTTCCTTTTAACACAACTTGATTGTTTTTATCCATTATCTTACAAGAAGTGGAGGAGAAGAGAACATTCAAGTTGTTGTCACATAGTTGAGAAACACTTAAAAGCTCAAAGGTTAAGTTACTTACAAGTAGGACGTTTTTGATCTCAAACTTGTTTGGATCACCAACCTTGCCTTTGCCAATTATTTGGCCTTGGTTGTTGTCTCCAAAGGTGACTTTGCCACCTTTTGCAACGTTTTTAAGTGTGCTAAACAAATTTTTGTTGCCCGTCATATGTCTTGAGCAACCACTATCAACTATCCAATTGGCTTTGTTCTTTTCATCTTCTTTGTTGTTATAACCAGCAACTTGTCTTTCTTTGATGTTATGTACCTACAAATGTAAATAACAACTTAGGTACCCTTTGATTTTGGGTCCTTTCAAGGTTAGACAAGTTAAGTTCATGTTAGTGTACCTTTAGGTACCCAAACTTGAACAACCTTTCTTGGTTTTGAAATGTTAAAATCATGTTGCATATAATGAACAAATAGTGGATTTTGATACATAGAGTATGATGGAAAAGAGGCTGCACATTTATGTCTAGTTGAATAAGCATTGTAAGTTCTATATGCATTTGAATGTTGCCATGTATATGAGTTATATCTTGGCCGTGTGTTGTAAACTGATTTAGGCCGAGAGTATGTCATGTTCTTCACATAAGCATGTTGTTGCATATAAGGCATAACTTGAGCAGATTGCATACTACTTTGTTTAGGCATTCTTGTATACATGTAAGCATGATTTCTAGGTGTATTTACCTTCCTATATGTTGATGCATTTTGCAATCTTTGTGATGAAGGTGGTGTGGGCAGAATAGGTTCATCTCTAAATGCATTTGGCCTATATTTCATGTTGGTTGAAGATGATACAAATGTTGTTTCCTTAGGTGTGTATTCAGCTTCTTTAACATATCCAAGACCTTGTTTGTCATTTCCATGCTTTTGAGATGCAATAAGAGTGTCTAACATGTTGGAACCATCCTTAAATTGTTCTAAAGATTTGTTCAAGTCTAGGTTGCATGCTTTTAATGATTCAAATTCAGTTTGTATTTCATGTAATTTAGACTTTAAAACGTTGTAATCAACACATTGCACACATTGCACATTTTCATGTTTGTTCTTAAGTTCCTTAATCTGATTTTGCATTGAACTAATAGTGTTAGATGATTCAAGTTGAAGAACTTCTAGTTGAGAAGTTAGATTCAAGTTAGACGTCTCCAACTTGTTCTTCTCCTCAACTATTCTTTTCTTCTCCTTGGATAGCTTCTTATATCTATTATGCAACTTTTCTAATTCATCCAACAATTCATCTTGAGTAAAATCACATTCAGAGTCAGAATCGAATGTTACCTCATTTGTAGACTTTGAAGCCAAACATGTTTGTGCAACTTCAAGTTCCTCCTCGGATTCGGATGAAGATGTGTCATCCCAAGTGCTTGAACTTGCCTTGAGAGCTTTCTTCCTCCTTTGCATAGGTTCTACTCTAGTTTTTGTCCTTGTCTTTTCATCCATGTCACGGTTTTTGTTCTTGTTTGGACAATCATATGAGATGTGTCCTTGTTTGCCACATTCATAACACTTAAGTTCTTTATCATACCATTTACCATCTTGTTTGTTAGATTTCACATTGATAGGGGCGGCTGATATTGATTTTCTTTTAGTTGGTCTTTTCTTGAAAAACTTCCTTAAACGCCTAGCTAACAACATTATGTCTTCTTCATCACTTTCATCATCACTTTCATACTCGGCTTGATTAGATGATTCGGGTTCATTTGTTACAAATGCAAGTGATTTAGACTTGTTACTAGTTTCAGCCTTTCTTATATTCAACTTGTTTTCATAAACTTTTAAAGAGCCTATCAATTCATCAAGTTTTATTTGAGAAAGATCTTTGCTTTCTTCAATGGCACTAACTTTGGCATCCCATTCAATTGGCAAACTTCTCAAAACTTTTTGCACTTTTTCTTTCATCAAAAACGTTTTACCAAGGGATTCAAGTGAGTTGTATAAGTTTGTAAGCCTTAAATCCATATCAACAATTGATTCATTAGGCAGTAAATGAAATGTTTCAAGTGTAGTCATTAACATGTTAATCTTTGATTCCTTTACTTGATTAGTTCCTTCATGCTTCATTTCAAGACATTTCCACATATCCTTTGCACTTAAACATGAAGAGACATAGGCAGATTCACTCCTACTTAAACCATTCAACAATAATTGCATTGCTTTAGCATTAAGACTCATTTTCTTTTTATCTTCATCACTCCAATCTTTTCTATATTTCTCAACTACTTGTGATAAGCCTTCAATTATAACATGCTTAGTAGGCACATAAGGTCCATCTTCAATGATGGACCATAAGTCTATGTCAATAGCCATTAAGAACAATTTCATCCTAAGTTTCCAATGACTAAAGTTTTCTCCATCAAAAAGAGGTGGTCTTTGCGTGGACATGCCTTCTAATTCTATTTTCATGTGTGACTTAGACATGCTTCTTAGTGTGTGAGAAAACGTTTAAAACACTTATAAGAAGAAAAGAAAGTGTCACCTTGTTGTAGATACCAAATATGAAGAATATAAGACAACCAGAAAATTTCCAGCAACTTTGCAACTTGGAGTGTAAACTGTTTTCAGCTCAAATAAGAATATGGTGCTCAACCTTGCTCTGATACCACTTGTTGGACCTGTATAGCACCACTAGAGGGGGGGGTGAATAGTGGATTAGCGGAAATTACACTATAATTACCTTCAAAAACTTGTTTGAAGACCCCTTTGCCTCTTTAACCTCAGGTTCTGAAAATTCCAGAAACAGTTCACTACTTTGAACGTTTTGGTTGAACCACTTATACACCTGTGCAAGCTCTCAAACTTGGCAGAGATCAAGTTTAGAATGTTTATAATATGTCATAAAAAATTCAGTCAATTCCAAGCAAGTTAGCACGTTCAAATAAGCAAGAGAAGTAAAGTGTGCAATTCTGGCAGTTTCAGGCAGAATGTTAGCTTAACTTCAAACAACAATATCTCAAAATCTACCCGTGCTATTTTGATGAATCTTATGTCAAATTAAACCTCAAGATGTCTAGTTTAATTTGATATAAGGCTCACTCCAAGATTCGAAGAATAGCCTATTCAAATTGCACAAGTTTGCACACTGGTCAGAATTGTTCACAGAATGTAGCAACAATTTTGTGAAGACGATTTGAATATGCTAAACTCCTTAGAATTTAGTGATTCTTGCGGCTAATGAAAGCTAACACATTGAAGTATAATATATCCAAAATTCATGCAATTCTAAGACTGTTTGCTTGTTCAATTATGCGTGCCAAGTTAGTGTAATTCTCAGGCAGAAAACAGTAAGTGCAGGAAATAAGTAAAGAACACAAGGAATTATCCTGGTTCGGTCAATGTGACCTACTCCAGTCCCAAGAGACACCTTCTCTTGGATTTCACTAAACACCAAACACCAATATCACCTTACAAAGCCAAAGGAAGAAGCTTTTCACCAACTTCTTCAAGTGGCTGCACCAAAACTGAAAATCAGCACTAGTTTGTTTCACCTTTGCACCTTTGCACCTTTTGCTCACCTCTAAGGAGTAAGCTTTATACACCAGCTTCTCCCTTACAATATGTCGTTTAAAAGGTGTTGAAATGACAAGAAATGAAGAACTATACAATCATAAAGCTTGCTACAAATGTGTTCTTCAATAGAGAAGAGAAGAAGAAAAGAATGGAGACAAAGAGCTAATTGTCTTGCTTGCTTTCTTTGTTGCTTTCGTTGGTGTGCTTTTCCTCTTCATCTTTGGTGCTATTTATAGCCAAGAGGACAGCCTAAAGGCTCCTCAAAGTAGCCGTTTGGAATGGATGAGAATGGGAGAAAATTCAGCACCTTTTTAGCTACCAAAATTCATCATTTGACTTTCAAGATAAATCTGAATTTTTGAATGCTTTGAAATAGTCTTCCAACCTGAACTTTTATCCCATTATAGCCGTTGGAATGAGATAGACAATGGCTCCATTTGAATGTTTAAAAGACAGCTCCAATCAGCAATATCCATGTGTAAATAACTTGCCATGTATGCGTGTGTTTTGAACAGAATTTTTCCTCCTCATTTTGAATAATAAATGACGTTGGAAAGCCCTTGAAGATAGGCATTGAAGAATAGTTCAAATATAGTTAGAAATCAGCCAAGTTTGTTTGAGAATAAGTCTTCACCATTTGAATCATATATAGCCGTTTGCTATCTTCCTTGGTTGAGAGATTTTTGCTCCAACTTTGAATACATATAGCCGTTTGTATTGAGAGATCTTTGCTCCACATTTTAACCAAAATAGCCGTTTGAATCAGCTCCAAAATATAGAAGAATAATCACTTAAAATCAGCACCAAAATAGGATGTAATTCAACTTGCCTTGACTTGTTCAAAATCTGAAAATTTGAACATGATATATGCGCCAACATCCGTGTGTAACCATATAATATATAGTCATTTATGTCTTCAACATGTAGCATATAAAACCATATGAAGAATACCAAGAATTCCAAGAAAACCATAGATGTGATAACCATAACATAAGAATTTCCAATTGATAGACCATGCTGCCCGTTTCCATAAAAATAGGGCACGTACCATATGTGACATAAACACATATAAACATCATATAAGTAATATATAACATGTTGGAAGATCCATTGGCAAGTGAAAAGACCAGAATACCCCTCAGCACAAAAATAGGAATTTTGTCCTAGGATGAACCTAGACATGGTGCTGCTCCAGATTCATTTTTGCCATGATGTGACATGACTTATAAATGTGTCATATGATCATATAAATCAGTTGGAAGAAGACCAAATAAGAATGAGAAGTCCAAATGGTGAAATTACCAAAATAGCCCTTATATAGGTCAATAAGCTTCCCACCGGGTCAATTCAGTTTTAACCCGTGCCAAGCATGCCTTTCCTCAGCCAATTAGATTCTAAATTGAATAAGGATCATGTGGGCTTTTGAATGACTCAATTTGGAGTTCATTTGCCCAAGATATGAACCAAAACCTGCAATAGGATACTAAACCGAACAATTTGCCTTATATTGTAAGTCATGTGACTTCAAGGCTTGGTTAGATCATATTATCAACATGTATTGGCATATATATCTTCTAAGATCAGTTTGAACAACACGTATTGGCATATATAATCTAAGATCAGTTTGAACATGTCTTGATTAAGATATGTGATTGAATTGGCCAAGTTCAATCTCATGATCTTAATCAAACTTGTTCAATCTTGATTCATTCAAGCAATTTCACATTTAGCTCATAAGTTCATAAGTTCATGCCTTGCCAAAACAATTTCACATTTAAACGTTACACATACATGCTCACATATGCATCTTCCAATCATTCAAACATGATATATCTATTTGCAATCATCATAACAATTACACATATGCACACATATACATTTTGCACAACAATTACACATATGCACACATATACATTTTGCAATCACTCAAACATAATATATCACAACAATTGGATAACATATAGAGCAGCTTGCTTTGAGAAAGACCTTTGATTGGTTGCAACTTGGTGTTGAATTTTCAAACAAGCTTTCCTTATACACGTTTCTTTCCTTGCTTGAATTCAGCCAAAATTCTGATTGGTTTAAACATTGAGCAGCTTGCTTGGATCTCACCCTTGATTGGTTGTAAGTTGTAGCTTTGATTTTTCAAAGAAATTCAGCTAAAAACATCCGTTCTCCTACTTGCAAGATTCAGCCAAAGTTTTGATTGGTTAAGGGAGTGTGCATCTTGGCTTGAACTTTGCTTTGATTGGTTCCAAATTTGGTGTTGAATATTCAAACATAACTTGCCATGAACCAGCCAATTTCTCCTTTGAATTTGATTGGATCAAATGTTGGTCTTTGAATTTTCAATCCTTTCTTGCGTGAGCTAGGCTTTAAACAACTCAATTTGATTGGTTCTTTTGTTGTGCAGCTTGTTGAATTTTCTCAAGTTGTTTGTGATTGGTTCAAGCATTTGGAAGACTCATTTCTATTGGTTCTTGAATTGAGCAGCTTGTTTCTTCTTTCCAACGTGAATAACAATCTTGAATTTGACATGAATGCTTGTCACCACCTTGCTTGTAAGCTACTTGAATATCACCTACTTGCTTGGACAAAAATTCAGATTCTAATTTGCATCTTCAAGCTTTGTTTGAACAATGATATAATCTGATCAAATGGAACATGGATTGATAGGTGTTCATGCTTTTTCAATGCAAAGCTCTCTTTGACCTATCTTCAAAGACACCAAGCAACAAACACAATATGCACAACATATATGACATGTCCTAAGGGTTAGTTAAGACTATAAGACATAAGAACTAGCACTAATGTGTGCGGAGTGAACATTGAAATGTCATGTCTTACAGAACTAACATATGACAATAAATGATACATGAAAATATGTTGCGTTGACCCCATCGTGGGCTCATCATTCCCTCCCTCTTGAAAATGATTCGTCCTCGAATCTCAACATGGATAGAATAAAGGAAAGGGGTTTAGGATGTACACGTATGCTCAACTACACCATAACCAAATAGGAACATGATAATACAAATGGTGAAGGTGAAATACCTTGGTGCATCCTTATCTTTGAAGAAAGAATAAGGTGTGTACACGCTTTCTAAAATGTTTAGGATGTATTAACAATATGATAACAAAAATTTTAGAACACATACATTCTAACAGATAAAACAACATCCAAAAAGCATATTGCAACATGTTAACACTAAATGTACAAGTCTTACAGACATGTGCAATATTTAGACAAGATGTCTCAATTGAGATGACAACAGGCAGACATTCAACAAGATGAGATAAAATAGATATTTCAGAAATAGATTCTTCATCTATACTAAATATGTCATTCAATTCATTAACTAGTTCATCCAAGGATTTATGTTCATTTGTAGCTGAATCTACTTCAATAATGACATCATGATCAAGCTCTACATCAAGAAGACAATCTAGTTCAGCTAACATCAAATCATAAGAATCTAGTTTATCAATGTCATTCTCAACAGAATTACTTACATCAATGTCATCAATGAAATGTACAGGATGTAATTCAGATTGTAACCCAGAAACAAGCATCTCAGCAGAATGCAGATCATGCACAGGGATTTGATTTATATGCATGTCACAATGTAAATCATTTTCAGACAAAGTGTTATCACAATTAACATCATCTATAAGCAAACGACTAACACTTTGGAAATCACCAACAGATTCAAGTGAAGGGTCTTCTCCAGACAGTACGCAAGGTTGAACATGCAATTCAGATAAAGGAGTTCCAGTTTCAGGCATGTTGGGGCTAATTTTATACAAACCATCATTCATAGAAATGTCAGATTGCAAGTCTTTGTTCTTTTCAGATTCTATCAATACTTGCACCATGTCTCTAAGTTGAAGCAATGCATTTTGAATATTATCCATAGGCTGACTCAAATTGCTTAACTTAATTGGATTTGGTTTGTCATTTTCAGAATCACAAGAGTTCAGTTCATACCCATAGTTTTGATTAACTCGCCATGGGATTAGGTTTGATTGAACAATCTTTGCCTTTTTATACATGTCATAAAGTGATGAGAATTTTTCATTTAACATGCAATCGGCAATTTCTTTATCTAGACCAGCAAAGAACCTAATCATGCTTAATTCCTCATGTTCTTCAACATAAGCATAGTACAAATCATCAAGCATTTCATTGTAATATGCACTAACGTCTTTATTGCACTGAGAAAGAGTTTGATATCTAGGAGTTTTACATTCCCAATATCCAACCCATAAACCATTCGTACGACCAAAGGAGTTCATACGTTTTTCCAGTTCATCATAGTCTCTCCTATGGCATTCAACTCCCCAAATGGTTTTTAGAATCATGTTTAATCAAAACAATCTCAAAAGCCAATTAAAATATTGAGAAGATGCAAATGCTCTACTTTATGTTGACAATTCCTTAAAACAACAACTTGGACTATTTCTCCTAAGGATTCAAGTAAATCACAGAAGTCAAATTGTTGTTCGGGCTGAAAGAAATCTACGGGGTTGTTTTAAGACAATCCCTCAATTTACTTTACAGCATATGCAATTATCAATTGTAGTAAAGTGAAAGTAAAGACACAAACAAAGTGCTAGCAAGGGTTTGCTTTAGAAACTTTCAATATCTCAAAACTACAACACTTCGGGGTTTGGTTTGGGCACTTTCTTTCCTTTGAGCTTTGCACGGGAATTTTCCCTTTATGCAATGTTTAATTTTGGGCTTTTCCTCACTTGGCTTTCTTGTGCAATTCTCTCTTGTCTTGTCTCTTACTTGTTGACAAATATTGGCTTTTCTCTCGTGTATTTCTCAATCAAGCTTAATTTTCTTTCTTTGGATGGTTTGCTTGATTGTTGTGAGACTACTCCTCACGGCCTACATGAGACATTGCCCACGGCCTTTAATTGCACAAGGTTTGTTGTATTTGGAATTTGAAAGTTCCTCGTACACAACACGACTAAACACTATGTAGTGGGAATTCAATTCACAATTACAACAAGATCAAATTGTATACAGTGCAATGTAAGTTCAGAAATTGATCTAAAACAACAATTGGATAGCTCTTTAACAATGTGGGGCTTAAACAATTCCTAACTTTCAGAATATATCTAAGTCCAACAAGTTGTTTGAAACAATTGAAATCAACAAAGAGATAAAGCTATTAGCATGTACCAAGATTTCAAATGAGCTTTAAAAGTTGTTTTAATCCACACGGTTTTTGGGCAGGTTGTTCTTTTTCCTTTTTCTGTTTTTGATGCAAGTGATCTAACTAATTCTAAGATGGCTAAATGCAACTTAGTTGTGTCTAAATGAAGTTTACAAAGGCTGGTTACTAACAACTAATGGAAAATCAGTTTTGATGCAACTAGGCTATCTTGTTTTGTTTGGTTTTTAAGTGATCTATCCTACTTTGTTTTTGTTTGGTTTTTGTTTGTATGATGCAATCAGATTCTAAACTAAATGAGACTAGATGCAAGCTCCTAATCAAACGTGTATGAACTAGAACTAGGCAGCACACTTAGTTAGCTAAAACTACTTGGTTTTGGTTCTTTGGTTTTCGGATTATTGGTGCTGAACTAATCAACCAACTAAAACACTTAAACTATGTTGTAATCTAGTCTAACTAAGCTATATAAGGCAGCACTAAAACGTTTTGGACAGTTTGCACACAAGTTACTAAAACAGAATTTTAACTACTTGATTACAAGCTAACTACCAACTAATCTATTTTGTGTTCAAGTTTTCTCTTTTAAGGACACAACTAAACTAACACTTAAGCTACTAGATTAAGGTCTAATGAAGATCAACTAAGCTAAATAAGACAGCACATAGAACGTTTAAATAGATTGCACACAAGAGCTAAAAACAGAATTTCAACTACTACAATTTGATAAACTATCATCTAATCTATTTTTTGTGTTCAAAGTTTTCTGATTTAAGGAGTCAATTAAACTACCATTTAAAACTTCTAGATTAGGGTCTAATGAACAATATCTAAGCTAGATTGAACAATTACAAGCTGGTCACACACGGTTTTTGTTTCAAGCTACACAATCAACTCCTAACACACTTAAGTCTAGTCTAAGTTGTTTTTGTGGGGCGTTTTCGTTTTGCCTACTTAACTAAGTTACCAAACTATAGTATACTATCTAACAACACTTTAAATACATAAATTATCTACCTAAACAAACAGCAACAAAACGCAATAAAAATCAGTACACAAACGGTTTGGGCAGCAACATTCATTTGCAAATTTAAGCAATGTAAACATGAATAGAAGACTAACCAAGGCTCTGATACCAATTGATGAGCCAAACGAAGGCTAGAAAACGTTGCCAAGGACTTTGTCTCCTATTCCAAACTGATTTGAACATAAGCCATGTCAAAGAACATCTCAAAGATACCCCTTGATCTTTAACCGTTGTTCTTGGCTCAATCTATGCCAACACCTCTTCCTCTTTGGCACTCCAACACATCTAAAACCTCAATGAGACCCTAAGATGCTGTAAACCAAATAAAGAAGCAAATACTAACAAGTTCTAGGCTGGAACTTGCAAGAAAACCGTTGGTGGTTTCAATCCTCAACTAAGAAATAGTTGTAAACTCCTTGAAGGAAATCTGTTTGAATTGTATTTGATAATGGTTGTATTGTTGTTTTTGAGTTGTTGTTACAATCTGATTCCTATGCTACTTATACAAAACGAAATTTACAAAAAGTACAAGTTTTAATGTACAAAGTACTAGTCTAAAAATGACATGCTTGCTTGGTAATTGTTTGAGCAACTTTTGGTCCCAAAAGTTCTGATTGCTTGCCGTATGATCCTTGCTAGATTTAGCCTTCTTTCTTTGATCAATTTGATTGGATAACATATAGAGCAGCTTGCTTTGAGAAAGACCTTTGATTGGTTGCAACTTGGTGTTGAATTTTCAAACAAGCTTTCCTTATACACGTTTCTTTCCTTGCTTGAATTCAGCCAAAATTCTGATTGGTTTAAACATTGAGCAGCTTGCTTGGATCTCACCCTTGATTGGTTGTAAGTTGTAGCTTTGATTTTTCAAAGAAATTCAGCTAAAAACATCCGTTCTCCTACTTGCAAGATTCAGCCAAAGTTTTGATTGGTTAAGGGAGTGTGCAGCTTGGCTTGAACTTTGCTTTGATTGGTTCCAAATTTGGTGTTGAATATTCAAACATAACTTGCCATGAACCAGCCAATTTCTCCTTTGAATTTGATTGGATCAAATGTTGGTCTTTGAATTTTCAATCCTTTCTTGCGTGAGCTAGGCTTTAAACAACTCAATTTGATTGGTTCTTTTGTTGTGCAGCTTGTTGAATTTTCTCAAGTTGTTTGTGATTGGTTCAAGCATTTGGAAGACTCATTTCTATTGGTTCTTGAATTGAGCAGCTTGTTTCTTCTTTCCAACGTGAATAACAATCTTGAATTTGACATGAATGCTTGTCACCACCTTGCTTGTAAGCTACTTGAATATCACCTACTTGCTTGGACAAAAATTCAGATTCTAATTTGCATCTTCAAGCTTTGTTTGAACAATGATATAATCTGATCAAATGGAACATGGATTGATAGGTGTTCATGCTTTTTCAATGCAAAGCTCTCTTTGACCTATCTTCAAAGACACCAAGCAACAAACACAATATGCACAACATATATGACATGTCCTAAGGGTTAGTTAAGACTATAAGACATAAGAACTAGCACTAATGTGTGCGGAGTGAACAGTGAAATGTCATGTCTTACAGAACTAACATATGACAATAAATGATACATGAAAATATGTTGTGTTGACCCCATCGTGGGCTCATCAATGAGTGTGGTGAAGTTAAAGTAACAAAGCAAGTCCTAGTTCCTTTGTCAATAGGTGGGTATTCTGCTGAGGTGTTATGTGACGTAGCCCCTATGCAATCAAGTCATATCTTATTAGGTAGACCGTGGCAATTTGACAACAAGGTTACGTATGATGGTTACCTAAATAGATATTCCTTTAGGCATAACAACAAACTGTTCAAATTAAATGCCTTACCCCCGCACAAAGTCTTTGAGGATCAACAACGAATGTTAAAAAGCTACAATGATCCAAAAGAAAAGGAATTAGAAAGGATCTTTATCAAAGAACACCAACTGAGAAGCTCTCATCTCAAAGTTGAACCGAAAGAAAACAAAGTTTCTGCTGAACCATCTCTAAAGAAAAGCGCATTCTTTGCATCTCAAAGTGAGGTATTCCATGCTATCAATTCAAACAAAAATGTTTATATCTTGCTTTACAAAGAATCTCTATTCTCTTCATCTGAGATACCAACTACTTTACCTAGTGAAGTTGCATCTTTACTTCAAGAATTTTCTAGCTTGTTTCCTGAAGGAGATCCCCCAGGTTTACCCCCTCTAAGAGGCATTGAGCATCAAATAGATTTCATTCCAGGAGCTGTTCTGCCAAACAGACCTGCCTATAGAGCCAATCCAGAGGAAACTAAGGAAATCCAAAAGCAAGTTGAGGAATTATTGAGTCAAGGTAAAGTAAGAGAGAGTATGAGTCCGTGTGCTGTTCCTGTAATCATTGTCCCTAAGAAAGATGAAACTTGGAGAATGTGTACTGACTGTAGAGCCATCAATAAGATCACTGTGAAGTATAGGTACCCTATTCCTAGGTTGGATGACATGCTGGATATGTTACATGGGTCTAGGTGCTTTAGCAAAGTAGATCTTAAGCAAGGATATTTCCAAGTCAGAATTAGGGAAGGTGATGAATGGAAAACTGCCTTTAAGACTAAGTTTGGATTGTACGAATGGTTAGTTATGCCCTTTGGTTTAACCAATGCCCCTAGTACTTTCATGAGGTTAATGAATGAGGTCTTAAGGAAATTCATAGGGAAATTTGTAGTAGTTTACTTTGATGACATTCTTATCTACTCCAAAACCCTAGGTGAACACCTGAACCATCTAAGAGCCGTTTTTGTCACACTACAGAAAGAGAAGCTGTATGCTAACTTCAAGAAGTGTTCTTTCTGTCTGGAGAATGTTACATTCTTAGGATTTGTGATTAGTGCTGAAGGAATTGAAGTGGATCAAGAGAAAGTTAAATCCATAACTGAGTGGCCAACCCCTAAGTCTGCTGGAGATATTAGGAGTTTTCATGGATTAGCTAGTTTCTATAGACGTTTTGTGAAGGATTTCTCTACCATAGCTGCCCCCTTGAATGAATTAGTCAAGAAAGATGTAAGATTTGAATGGGGAGAATCACAACAACAAGCTTTTGAGGAACTTAAGAAACGTCTAACTTCTGCACCCATCCTGAGATTGCCCAATTTTGAAGAGATGTTTGAAGTTGAATGTGATGCCAGTGGATTTGGCATTGGAGCTGTATTGCATCAAGGTAACAAACCTGTTGCCTACTTTAGTGAGAAATTGAAAGGAGCTTCCATCAATTATTCAACCTATGATAAAGAATTGTACGCACTTGTCCGTTCCTTACAAACTTGGCAACATTATCTGCAACCTAAGGAATTTGTGATTCATACTGATCATGAAAGCCTTAAGTATCTAAAGGGTCAAGGAAAATTGAACAAAAGACATGCCAAGTGGGTTGAATTCATTGAACAATTCCCTTATGTGATCAAGTATAAGCAAGGAAAAGAAAATGTTGTTGCTGATGCCTTATCTCGTCGCTATACTTTGATTACTACTCTTTCATGTAACATGTTTGGTTTTGAGTCTATCAAAGAGATGTATCATTCTGATCATGACTTTAGTTCTATATATCAAGCATGCGTTGAGTCCCCTTTTGCCAAATATTACTTGCATGATGGTTACTTGTTTAAAGAACATAAGTTATGTGTACCAATGTGTTCATTAAGAGAGTTATTGATTAAAGAAGCTCATGGAGGAGGTTTAATGGGTCATTTTGGCTCGTTAAAAACATTGGAAACACTTAAGGAACATTTCTTCTGGCCGCATATGAGAGCACATGTTGATAAGATATGTGACCAATGTATTACTTGCAAGCAAGCAAAGTCTAGAACACAACCACATGGATTGTACACTCCTTTATCTGTTCCAAGCTCACCTTGGACTGATATTTCTATGGACTTTGTATTGGGATTGCCTCGATCCAAAACTGGTAAAGATAGCATCTTTGTCGTTGTTGATAGATTTTCAAAAATGGCACATTTCATTGCATGTAAGAAAGTTGATGATGCTATTCATATTGCTGATTTGTTCTTTAAGGAAATTGTTAGATTACATGGCATGCCACGTACGATTGTTAGTGATAGAGATACAAAGTTTCTAAGTCATTTCTGGCGTGTTTTGTGGAGTAAACTTGGTACTAAATTGTTATTTTCCACAACTGCTCACCCACAAACCGATGGTCAAACTGAAGTCGTTAATAGAACTTTGTCTCAACTATTACGTGTTGTCATTCAAAAGAATCTAAAGAATTGGGAAGATTGCTTAGCTTACATTGAGTTTGCATACAATAGAGTTGTTCATAGTGGAACATTGCATTCTCCTTTTGAAGTTGTTTATGGCTTTAACCCTTTGTCCCCGCTTGATCTTGTTCCCATACCTGTTCATGAACGTGTTAGTTTAGATGGTGAACGAAAAGCAAAACTTGTGAAAGAATTGCATGAAAAGGTTAAGTCACAACTTGAAGCTAAGAATAAAGTGTATGCCAATAGAGCCAACAGGAATCGTAAAGTTGTTATATTTGAGCCTGGAGATCTTGTTTGGTTACACTTGAGAAAAGAAAGATTCCCTAAGGAAAGGGACTCCAAATTGAAGCCAAGAGGCGATGGTGTTGTGATATATTATGTTTGAGTGATTGCAAAATGTATATGTGTGCATATGTGTAATTGTTGTGCAAAATGTATATGTGTGCATATGTGTAATTGTTGTGATGATTGCAAATAGATATATCATGTTTGAATGATTGGAAGATGCATATGTGAGCATGTATGTGTAACGTTTAAATGTGAAATTGTTTTGGCAAGGCATGAACTTATGAACTTATGAGCTAAATGTGAAATTGCTTGAATGAATCAAGATTGAACAAGTTTGATTAAGATCATGAGATTGAACTTGGCCAATTCAATCACATATCTTAATCAAGACATGTTCAAACTGATCTTAGATTATATATGCCAATACATGTTGTTCAAACTGATCTTAGAAGATATATATGCCAATACATGTTGATAATATGATCTAACCAAGCCTTGAAGTCACATGACTTACAATATAAGGCAAGTTGTTCGGTTTAGTATCTTATTGCAGGTTTTGATTCATATCTTGGGCAAATGAACTCCAAATTGAGTCATTCAAAAGCCCACATGATCCTTATTCAATTTAGAATCTAATTGGCTGAGGAAAAGCATGCTTGACACGGGTAAAAATGGATTTGACACGGTGGTGAAGCTTATTGATCTATATAAGGGCTATTTTGGTAATTTCATCATTTGGACTTCTCATTCTTATTTGGTCTTCTTCCAACTGATTTATATGATCATATGACACATTTATAAGTCATGTCACATCATGGCAAAAATGAATCTGGAGCAGCACCATGTCTAGGTTCATCCTAGGACAAAATTCCTATTTTTGTGCTAAGGGGTATTCTGGTCTCTTCACTTGCCAATGGATCTTCTAACGTGTTATATATTGTTTATATGATGTTTATATGTGTTTATGTCACATATGGTACGTGCCCTATATTTATGGAAATGGGCAGCATGGTATCTCAAATGGAATTCTTATATTATGGTTATCACATATATGGTTTTCTTGGAATTCTTGGCATTCTTCATATGGTATTCTATGCTACATGTTGAAGACATAAATGACTATATATTATATGTGTGCACACGGATATTGGCGCACAAATCATGTTCAAACTTTCAGCTTTTGAACAAGTCAAGGCAAGTTGAAACAAATCCTATTTTGGTGCTGATTTCAAATGACTATTCTTGAATATATTGTGAGCCTTTTTCAACGGCTATCTTGGCTCAAAAATGGAGCAAAATTTCGTATGCTATATGGTCAGGATTCAGGTTATAATGTGTGACAAAAACAAGTCCTACAATGTAGCAAATTTGAAGCATATGCAACGGCTATATGATAAAGAATTGAAGACCAATTCAAACTCAAAAGCTTGGCTGATTTCTATCTATCTTTGAACTACTCTCCAATGCCTATCTTCTAGGCCATTCCAACGGCCATTTAATGTTCAAAATGAGGAGCCAAATTTGTTCAAAATACATGCCAATTCAGCTGCATACATGGCAAGTTATTCACACATGGAAATTGCTGATTGGAGCTGCCTTTTAAACGTTCAAATGAAGTCATTTTCCACCTCATTCCAACGTTTATAATGGGATAAGATGAAGGATAAAAGTTCAGTTTGAAGACCAATTCAAAGCAACAAAAGATAAGCTTAAGTTTGAAAGCTAGAAAAGTGCTGAAATCTCTCCATTCTTCAACCATTCCAACGTCTACTTTGAGGAGCCTTTAGGCTGTCCTCTTGGCTATAAATAGCTCCAAAGGTGAAGAGTAAAAGTGCACCAACGAAAAACAAAAGAAAAGCAAGCAAGACATTCAGCTCTTTGTCTCCATTCTTCTCTTCTACTCTTCTATATTGAAGAACACATTTGCAGCAAGCTTTATGATTGTATAGTTCTTCATTTCTTGTCATTTCAACACCTTTTAAACGACATATTGTAAGGGAGAAGCTGGTGTATAAAGCTTACTCCTTAGAGGTGAGCAAAAGGTGCAAAGGTGCAAAGGTGAAACAAACTAGTGCTGATTTTCAGTTTTGGTGCAGCCACTTGAAGAAGTTGGTGAAAAGCTTCTTCCTTTGGCTTTGTAAGGTGACTTTGGTGTTTGGTGTTTAGTGAAATCCAAGAGAAGGTGTCTCTTGGGACTGGAGTAGGTCACATTGACCGAACCAGGATAATTCCTTGTGTTCTTTACTTATTTCCTGCACTTACTGTTTTCTGGCTGAAAGTTACACTAACTTGGCACGCATAATTGAACAAGCAAACAGTCTTAGAATTGCATGAATTTTGGATATATTATACTTCAATGTGTTAGCTTTCATTAGCCGCAAGAATCACTAAATTCTAAGGAGTTTAGCATATTCAAATCGTCTTCACAAAATTGTTGCTACATTCTGTGAACAATTCTGACCAGTGTGCAAAACTTGTTCAATTTGAATAGGTTATCCTGCGAATCTTGAAGTGAGCCTTATATCAAATTAAACTAGACATCATAAGGTTTAATTTGACATAAGATTCATCAAAATAGCACGGGTAGATTTTGAGATATCATCGTTTGAAGTTAAGCTAACATTCTGCCTGAAACTGCCAGAATTGCACACTTTACTTTTCTTGCTTATTTGAACGTGCTAACTTGCTTGGAATTGATTGAATTTTTTATGACATACTATAAACATCCTAAACTTGATCTCTGCCAAGTTTGAGAGTTTGCACAGGTGTATAAGTGGTTCAACCAAAGCACTCAAAACATTGAACTGTTTCTGGAAATTCCAGAATCTGAGGCTAAAGAGGCAAAGGGGTCTTCAAACAAGTTTTTGAAGGTAATTGTAGTGTAATTTCCGCTAACCCACTATTCACCCCCCCCTCTAGTGGTGCTATACAGGTCCAACAAGTGGTATCAGAGCAAGGTTGAGCACCATATTCTTATTTGAGCTGAAAACAGTTTACACTCCAAGTTGCAAAGTTGCTGGAAATTTTCTGGTTGTCTTATATTCTTCATATTTGGTATCTACAACAAGGTGACACTTTCTTTCCTTCTTATAAGTGTTTTAAACGTTTTCTCACACACTAAGAAGCATGTCTAAGTCACACATGAAAATAGAATTAGAAGGCATGTCCACACAAAGACCACCTCTTTTTGATGGAGAAAACTTTAGTCATTGGAAACTTAGGATGAAATTGTTCTTAATGGCTATTGATATAGACTTGTGGTCTATCATTGAAGATGGACCTTATGTGCCTACTAAGCATGTTATAATTGATGGCTTATCACAAGAAGTTGAGAAATATAGAAAAGATTGGAGTGATGAAGATAAAAAGAAAATGAGTCTTAATGCTAAAGCAATGCAATTATTGTTGAATGGTTTAAGTAGGAGTGAATCTGCCTATGTCTCTTCATGTTTGAGTGCAAAGGATATGTGGAAATGTCTTGAAATGAAGCATGAAGGAACTAATCAAGTAAAGGAATCAAAGATTAACATGTTAATGACTACACTTGAAACATTTCATTTACTGCCTAATGAATCAATTGTAGATATGGATTTAAGGCTTACAAACTTATACAACTCACTTGAATCCCTTGGTAAAACGTTTTTGATGAAAGAAAAAGTGCAAAAAGTTTTGAGAAGTTTGCCAATTGAATGGGATGCCAAAGTTAGTGCCATTGAAGAAAGCAAAGATCTTTCTCAAATAAAACTTGATGAATTGATAGGCTCTTTAAAAGTTTATGAAAACAAGTTGAATATAAGAAAGGCTGAAACTAGTAACAAGTCTAAATCACTTGCATTTGTAACAAATGAACCCGAATCATCTAATCAAGCCGAGTATGAAAGTGATGATGAAAGTGATGAAGAAGACATAATGTTGCTAGCTAGGCGTTTAAGGAAGTTTTTCAAGAAAAGACCAACTAAAAGACAAGCAAAATCAGCCGCCCCTATCAATGTGAAATCTAACAAACAAGATGGTAAATGGTATGATAAAGAACTCAAGTGTTATGAATGTGGCAAACAAGGACACATCTCATATGATTGTCCAAACAAGAACAAAAACCGTGACATGGATGAAAGACAAGGACAAAAACTAGAGTAGAACCTATGCAAAGGAGGAAGAAAGCTCTCAAGGTAAGTTCAAGCACTTGGGATGACACATCTTCATCCGAATCCGAGGAGGAACCTGAAGTTGCACAAACATGTTTGGCTTCAAAGTCTACAAATGAGGTAACATTCGATTCTGACTCCGAATGTGATTTTACTCAAGATGAATTGTTGGATGAATTAGAAAAGTTGCATGATAGATATAAGAAGCTATCCAAGGAGAAGAAAAGAATAGTTGAGGAGAAGAACAAGTTGGAGACGTCTAACTTGAATCTAACTTCTCAACTAGAAGTTCTTCAACTTGAATCATCTAACACTATTAGTTCAATGCAAAATCAGATTAAGGAACTTAAGAACAAACATGAAAATGTGCAATGTGTGCAATGTGTTGAATTCAATGTTTTAAAGTCTAAATTACATGAAATACAAACTGAATTTGAATCGTTAAAAGCATGCAACCTAGACTTGAACAAATCTTTAGAACAATTTAAGAATGGTTCCAACATGTTAGACACTCTTATTGCATCTCAAAAGCATGAAAATGACAAACAAGGTCTTGGATATGTTAAAGAAGCTGAATACACACCTAAGGAAACAACATTTGTATCATCTTCAACCAACATGAAATATAGGCCAAATGCATTTAGAAATAAACCTATTCTGCCCACACCACCTTCATCACAAAGATTGCAAAATGCATCAACATATAGGAAGGCAAATACACCTAGAAACCATGCTTACATGTATACAAGAATGCCTAAACAAAGTAGTATGAAATCTGCTCAAGTTATCCCTTATATGCAACAACATGCTTATGTGAAGAACATGACATACTCTCGGCCTAAATCAGTTTACAATACACGGCCTAAATTCAATGCTTATACACGGCCAAGATATAACTCATATACATGGCAACATTCAAATGCATATAGAACTTATCATGCTTATCCAACTAGTCATAAACGTGCAGCCCCTTTTCAATCATATTCTATGTATCAAAATCCACTATTTGTTCAACATGATTATAACATTTCAAAACCAAGAAAGGTTGTTCAAGTTTGGGTACCTAAAGGTACACTAACATGAACTTAACTTGTCTAACCTTGAAAGGACCCAAAATCAAAGGGTACCTAAGTTGTTATTTACATTTATAGGTACATAACATCAAAGAAAGACAAGTTGCTGGTTATAACAACAAAGAAGATGAAAAGAACAAAACCAATTGGATAGTTGATAGTGGTTGCTCAAGACATATGACGGGCAACAAAAATTTGTTTAGCACACTTAAAAACGTTGCAAAAGGTGGCAAAGTCACCTTTGGAGACAACAATCAAGGCCAAATAATTGGCAAAGGCAAGGTTGGTGATCCAAACAAGTTTGAGATCAAAAATGTCCTACTTGTAAGTAACTTAACCTTTGAGCTTTTAAGTGTTTCTCAACTATGTGACAACAACTTGAATGTTCTCTTTTCCTCCACCTCTTGTAAGATAATGGATAAAAACAATCAAGTTGTGTTAAAAGGAAAACGTGAAGGAAACATATATGTGCTTAACATGGATGATATGCTAAGTAGTAACACAAAATGTCTTGTTTCACATGAATCTGATCCCAATCTTTGGCATAGACGTTTAGGACACATTGGTATATCAACCTTAGAAAAACTACACGCTAAAAGTCTTGTTAAAGGATTGCCTAAACTTAACTTGGATGATTTTCAACTATGTGAATCTTGTATCAAAGGCAAACATATTAGAGAATCCCTTAAGCCTAAAACCGAGGTCACAACATCAAGAATACTAGAGCTCTTGCATATAGACTTATTTGGTCCATGTAGAACAAGAAGCTTAGGTGGAAGTTATTATGTATGTGTAATAGTTGATGATTTCTCAAGATATACTTGGACATTGTTTCTTGCTTCAAAAGATGAAAGTGCATCATCTATAGCTAATCTAATTAGACAACTTGAAAATGAACATGAATCACATGTTATTAAGATAAGGAGTGATAGAGGAGGTGAGTTTAAAGATAGTGAATTAATCAAATTCTGTAATGAAAAGGGTATAAAACATGAATTCTCCCCACCAAGAACTCCTCAACTTAATGGTGTAGTTGAAAGAAAGAATAGGACTATTCAAGAAGTAGCAAGAACAATGATGGTAGAAAACAAAGTACCTAAATTCTTATGGGCTGAAGCAGTAAACACATCAAGTTATATGATCAACAGACTATCAATAAGAAAGAAATTGAACAAAACTCCATATGAAATCTTAAATGGACGACTCCCAAAAGTAAACTATCTAAAAGTCTTTGGTTGTAAATGTTTTGTATTGAACACAAAAGATAACTTAGATAAGTTTGATCCTAAGTCTGATGAACATATATTTGTGGGATATTCAATGAACTCTAAAGCATATAGATGTTATAATGCACAAACAAGAAAGATAGTTGAATCAATACATGTGAAGTTCAATGAAAATGCATATCTCCAAACAAGTAATCAACATGAAATCTATGTACCAAATGATCAAATACTTCATGATGAAGATGAACTTATCCTACCACCTACAAATGATCAAATTAAAACACCAAATCAAACTCTTGAAATGCATGAAGTTCAAACTCCCCCTACACAAGAACATAATGAAGAAAATGTACCTAACCAACCTATTGAACATCATGAACCTATTGAAGATGCACAACCAAGTAATTGGTGGCAAATAAGAGATAAACAAAAGCATCCTCAAGAACTTATCATAGGAGATGTAAATCAAGGGGTTAGAACACGTAGGCAAATAGATCCTAATGAATATGATCAATGGCATGCACTTATATCCAAAATTGAACCTAAGAATGTGAATGATGCCTTAAACGATGCATATTGGATAGACGCAATGCATGAAGAGTTAAACCAATTTGAAAGAAACAATGTGTGGGATTTAGTACCTAAACCCGAGGATAAATCAATCATTGGAACTAAATGGGTGTTTAGGAACAAAATGAATGAACAAGGGGTTGTAGTAAGAAATAAAGCAAGACTTGTAGCTCAAGGATATAATCAAGAAGAGGGTATTGATTACGATGAAACATTTGCCCCCGTAGCAAGATTAGAATCCATACGCCTCTTATTAGCTTTTGCATGTTATAATAACATCAAACTATTCCAAATGGATGTTAAGAGTGCATTCCTAAATGGCTATATCCAAGAAGAAGTTTTTGTTAAACAACCACCAGGCTTTGAAGATCCAAAGAACCCTAATCATGTATATAAACTTAAGAAAGCCTTATATGGTTTGAAACAAGCCCCCCGTGCATGGTATGAAAGATTTGCCAACTTTTACTAAGTAACAATTTTCAAAGAGGAACCATAGATAGTACCTTATTCTTGAAAAAGAAAGACAAAGATTTGCTTGTAATACAAATATATGTAGATGACATAATCTTTGGTTCAACTAATCCTAACTTAGTAAAAGACTTTGAAGATTGTATGAAGTCTGAGTTTGAAATGTCTATGGTTGGTGAATTAAACTATTTCTTAGGCTTGCAAATAAAACAAACATCAAGTGGTATACATATCAATCAAGCCAAATACATAAGAGATATGATAAAAAAATTCAACTTTGAAAACTTGAAACCATCTCCAACACCAATGTGTACTTCAACAAAATTAGACAAAGATGAAAATGGTGTTGCATTTGATGAAAAAACTATATAGGTCTATGATTGGTTCATTGCTATATCTAACTGCTAGTAGACCTGATATTATGTTTGCAGTATGTATGTGTGCGAGATTTCAAAGTATGCCTAAGTTGTCACACTTTAAAGCTATAAAAAGAATATTTAGATATCTTCAACATACACCAACATTAGGCTTATGGTATGATAGACAATCTAGTCTAAGTCTACATGCATATTCAGATGCAGATTATGGTGGATGTAGAGTAGATAGAAAGAGCACTAGTGGAACATGTCAATTCCTAGGAAACTCACTAATATCTTGGTTTTCAAAGAAACAATCTAGTGTTGCACTTTCTACTACTGAAGCAGAATATATGGCTTTAAGTCTATGTTGTACTCAACTATTATGGATTAAACAACAACTTTCAGACTTTGAAATACAAGTAAATAATATCCCCATCTATTGTGATAGTACAAGTGCTATAAATTTGTCTAAAAACCCTGTACTACACTCTAAGGCAAAGCATATAGAAGTACGTTATCATTTTCTCCGTGATCATGTTAATCTTGGACATATACACATTGAACATGTTAGAACTGATCAACAAGTAGCTGATATATTCACTAAACCCCTTAATCAAGCTATCTTTGAGACTTTACGTGCAAGACTTGGATTAATTGCTTACAACTGACTACTACACCATTCAGTCTTTTGCATAATTTACAAAATTAAGGGGGAGAAATAAATGTGTATATATATCATGTTAAGGGGGAGATATCATGTTAAGAGGATAGATATCATGTTAAGGGGGAGATAACACATTAAGGGGGAGCAGCTTACACTTGATTTAGATGCTTACTTGATTACACAGATTACAACACTTGATTTAGATGCACACTTGATTTAAATGCTTAATATACACATATGTGGGGTAATTTTGCAAATCATCAAAAGGGGGAGATTGTTGTGATATATTATGTTTGAGTGATTGCAAAATGTATATGTGTGCATATGTGTAATTGTTGTGCAAAATGTATATGTGTGCATATGTGTAATTGTTGTGATGATTGCAAATAGATATATCATGTTTGAATGATTGGAAGATGCATATGTGAGCATGTATGTGTAACGTTTAAATGTGAAATTGTTTTGGCAAGGCATGAACTTATGAACTTATGAGCTAAATGTGAAATTGCTTGAATGAATCAAGATTGAACAAGTTTGATTAAGATCATGAGATTGAACTTGGCCAATTCAATCACATATCTTAATCAAGACATGTTCAAACTGATCTTAGATTATATATGCCAATACATGTTGTTCAAACTGATCTTAGAAGATATATATGCCAATACATGTTGATAATATGATCTAACCAAGCCTTGAAGTCACATGACTTACAATATAAGGCAAGTTGTTCGGTTTAGTATCTTATTGCAGGTTTTGATTCATATCTTGGGCAAATGAACTCCAAATTGAGTCATTCAAAAGCCCACATGATCCTTATTCAATTTAGAATCTAATTGGCTGAGGAAAAGCATGCTTGACACGGGTAAAAATGGATTTGACACGGTGGTGAAGCTTATTGATCTATATAAGGGCTATTTTGGTAATTTCATCATTTGGACTTCTCATTCTTATTTGGTCTTCTTCCAACTGATTTATATGATCATATGACACATTTATAAGTCATGTCACATCATGGCAAAAATGAATCTGGAGCAGCACCATGTCTAGGTTCATCCTAGGACAAAATTCCTATTTTTGTGCTAAGGGGTATTCTGGTCTCTTCACTTGCCAATGGATCTTCTAACGTGTTATATATTGTTTATATGATGTTTATATGTGTTTATGTCACATATGGTACGTGCCCTATATTTATGGAAATGGGCAGCATGGTATCTCAAATGGAATTCTTATATTATGGTTATCACATATATGGTTTTCTTGGAATTCTTGGCATTCTTCATATGGTATTCTATGCTACATGTTGAAGACATAAATGACTATATATTATATGTGTGCACACGGATATTGGCGCACAAATCATGTTCAAACTTTCAGCTTTTGAACAAGTCAAGGCAAGTTGAAACAAATCCTATTTTGGTGCTGATTTCAAATGACTATTCTTGAATATATTGTGAGCCTTTTTCAACGGCTATCTTGGCTCAAAAATGGAGCAAAATTTCGTATGCTATATGGTCAGGATTCAGGTTATAATGTGTGACAAAAACAAGTCCTACAATGTAGCAAATTTGAAGCATATGCAACGGCTATATGATAAAGAATTGAAGACCAATTCAAACTCAAAAGCTTGGCTGATTTCTATCTATCTTTGAACTACTCTCCAATGCCTATCTTCTAGGCCATTCCAACGGCCATTTAATGTTCAAAATGAGGAGCCAAATTTGTTCAAAATACATGCCAATTCAGCTGCATACATGGCAAGTTATTCACACATGGACATTGCTGATTGGAGCTGCCTTTTAAACGTTCAAATGAAGTCATTTTCCACCTCATTCCAACGTTTATAATGGGATAAGATGAAGGATAAAAGTTCAGTTTGAAGACCAATTCAAAGCAACAAAAGATAAGCTTAAGTTTGAAAGCTAGAAAAGTGCTGAAATCTCTCCATTCTTCAACCATTCCAACGTCTACTTTGAGGAGCCTTTAGGCTGTCCTCTTGGCTATAAATAGCTCCAAAGGTGAAGAGTAAAAGTGCACCAACGAAAAACAAAAGAAAAGCAAGCAAGACATTCAGCTCTTTGTCTCCATTCTTCTCTTCTACTCTTCTATATTGAAGAACACATTTGCAGCAAGCTTTATGATTGTATAGTTCTTCATTTCTTGTCATTTCAACACCTTTTAAACGACATATTGTAAGGGAGAAGCTGGTGTATAAAGCTTACTCCTTAGAGGTGAGCAAAAGGTGCAAAGGTGCAAAGGTGAAACAAACTAGTGCTGATTTTCAGTTTTGGTGCAGCCACTTGAAGAAGTTGGTGAAAAGCTTCTTCCTTTGGCTTTGTAAGGTGACTTTGGTGTTTGGTGTTTAGTGAAATCCAAGAGAAGGTGTCTCTTGGGACTGGAGTAGGTCACATTGACCGAACCAGGATAATTCCTTGTGTTCTTTACTTATTTCCTGCACTTACTGTTTTCTGGCTGAAAGTTACACTAACTTGGCACGCATAATTGAACAAGCAAACAGTCTTAGAATTGCATGAATTTTGGATATATTATACTTCAATGTGTTAGCTTTCATTAGCCGCAAGAATCACTAAATTCTAAGGAGTTTAGCATATTCAAATCGTCTTCACAAAATTGTTGCTACATTCTGTGAACAATTCTGACCAGTGTGCAAAACTTGTTCAATTTGAATAGGTTATCCTGCGAATCTTGAAGTGAGCCTTATATCAAATTAAACTAGACATCATAAGGTTTAATTTGACATAAGATTCATCAAAATAGCACGGGTAGATTTTGAGATATCATCGTTTGAAGTTAAGCTAACATTCTGCCTGAAACTGCCAGAATTGCACACTTTACTTTTCTTGCTTATTTGAACGTGCTAACTTGCTTGGAATTGATTGAATTTTTTATGACATACTATAAACATCCTAAACTTGATCTCTGCCAAGTTTGAGAGTTTGCACAGGTGTATAAGTGGTTCAACCAAAGCACTCAAAACATTGAACTGTTTCTGGAAATTCCAGAATCTGAGGCTAAAGAGGCAAAGGGGTCTTCAAACAAGTTTTTGAAGGTAATTGTAGTGTAATTTCCGCTAACCCACTATTCACCCCCCCCTCTAGTGGTGCTATACAGGTCCAACAGATGGACCGTTCAAAGTGTTGAAACGGCTTGGTGATAATGCCTATGTTCTCGATCTTCCTGAAGAAAGGTATGGTCCTATCTCTAAAACTTTTAATGTTGCTGACCTTTCTCCGTTTAGTGTTGATTCAGATTCGAGGACGAATCCTTTTCAAGTGGGAGGGAATGATGAGCTACAGCCTAGCCTTGTAGAGGCAAACACTGACGATGACACTTCATTGCCCCACAATGGTCCCATAACAAGGAGTATGGCTAAGAAATTGTTACATTGTGTTGAATCATTCCTTTACAGGCATGAAGAGGATGAGCCAAGCAAAGATGACATCCATTGGGTTTATATGATACAAGCTATGATCTAGTTGTATCAAATGCATGTTGTACATATCTTTATATGTTCTTTTTGATATTGTTAGTTTGTTAACTTTGTTTTAGGATAGTTTGTGTTGTATTCTTGCCTTATCTTTCAGGTGCACGTTTTTAGCTTGAAGATGCAAATCAAACCTGAATTTTTGTCCAAACAAAGAGGTGAAATGCAAGGAGCTTACAAGCAAGGTGGTGACAAGCACTCATGTCAATTTCAAGCAATGTTCCTCACGTTAAATGGGTGTAGAAGCTGCTCACATCTTGAACCAATTAGAAGGACTCTTGCAAACCATCAAACCAATCACAAACAAGTTGAAGTCAAGAATACAAGCTGCACAACTTCTTCTCCAATCAGATTCCTTGAAGAAAAACGTTGGTTAAGCCAAGATGTTTTGAAAATTCAAAGATCAACTATGCAACCAATCAAAAGGAGGATTCAACCAAGCTGCTCACTCCAACATCCAATCAGAATTCTTGGCTGAATTCAAGCAAGAAAGAAACGTATTCTAAGGGAAATTATGTTTGAAAATTCAACACTAAAGTGAGAACCAATCAAGGACAAGTTCTAGCCAAGCTGCACACTTCCTTAACCAATCAAATTCTGGCTGAAAATTGCAAGGAGAAGGACGCATGATTTGAGCCAAAATCTTTGAAAATTCAAACTATAACTCACAACCAATCAAGGCTAAGTTTCAAGCAAGCTGCTCAATGTTTAAACCAATCAAAACAATGGCTCAAGACAAGCAAAGAAGAAGAAGGAAGCAACCAGCTCCTTTTCACCGAAAGTTGCTCCAACTTGTTCAAAAAGCAAGCATCTCATTTTATACTAGTACCTTGTACATTAGGACTTGTACTTTTTCATCATTTTCGTTTGTATAAGAAGGTTTAGAACCTGAATGCAATTCACAACCATTATCAATATACATTTGAACCAGAATTTCCTTCAAGGAGTTTTCAACATTTCAAGTTGAGGTTTAAAACCACCAAACGGTTTTCTCTCAAGTTCCTGCCTAGAACTTGATAGTATTTGCTTCTTTATTTGGATTACAGCATCTTAGGGTCTCTTGAGGTTTTAGATGTGTTGGAGTGCCAAGGAGGAAGAGGTGTTGGCATAGATTGAGCCAAGAACAATGGTTAAAGATCAAAGGGTGTCTTTGAGGTGTTCTTTGACATAGCTTGTGTTCAAATCAGTTTGGAGTAGAAGACAACATCCTAGGCAACGTTTCCAGCCCCCATTTGGCTCATCACCATGTTTGCGCCATTTCCTTCCTTGAGATGCAAAAATCTGAATTTGTTATTTTAGGTAAGCTTCTCTCCCTTGGCAAATCCACAATTATTGTCTCAATCACCAATTATTGCATTATTAACCATCCTTCTAGAGCTTGCCTTGTGCATCCATTTGCCTTCACACGCCATTCAGCCTTCCTTTTGTCTCAAGATCTAATTTTGGTAACTTTCTCTTACTTGAATTATCTCCTTAATTGCTCCAAATCTTCAATTATAACTCCATAATTCATTCCAATCATACCAATCTGATTTATGACATTCTAGAAGGTCTCTTAATTGCACTTGATGATGCTAGGCGGCTGCCACTCTCTTCAAGAAAACCGAAAACCCTAAGTTGCACACTTGGGCTTGTTTTGGACTTCTTCCTTGCAACTCTTGTAACTATTTTTGTGGACTGATTTTGACAAAACCCAAAACATGAAAGATGCTCTAAATTAAGTCTACTTCAAGGTCCAGCTGGTTCCATGCACGCCCAATCTCGCTTGAAAGCCCAAAACCCCAACACAGCCTTGTATGGACAAGCTTGGTCCAAATCTGAGAAGCCCTCCTTTCCAAAGCTCAAGGCGTTTGATCCAAGACCTGTAACACCTACAAATCACACTCATACACCAAACATAAGTATTCTAAAACAAACTTTAAAAGAATCAAAAGAAAGGGCAACTAAAAGCCACAGAAACGGCACCAACAAACAGACTGACTATCATTGGATAATCAGTTCTTAAGCTCAACAATGAGCACCCATTTAGGAGGAACATCCATTGGTTCATCTTGCACATGTTTGGTTAGAAAGGAGCCAACATCAAAACCAAGTTGGAAACCAAGGTGAAGACAATTAGTCCTCTTGGTTTGGCTCCTTGTCAAAGGCCCCTTATGATTAAGGGCACCTTGTGCAAGCTCCTCATTAGGGGGCTGCTCCTCAGCCTCATCAGAAGATCCATAACTTAAGTCATGGACTCTCATGTCAACATTTAACATGGTAGAAAAATTTCGGCGGAATTAAAACTTTTGAAATAAACATGCATACCGAGATATTAAATCCCCAAACATTAGTCCAACACAACAAGATAAAATAAACTGAAATCCCAAAGGTTCCAATATAGTTCAAAATACAAACATCATAGAAGCACAAAAGTCCTTAAGCATCGTCTCCTTCGGACTTCCTCGTCTACGGGTACGGCACTCTCGGCTCATCTTCGATCCACTCAATCTTAGCATTCTCTGGTTCTGGGGAAAAATAAAGGTGTGAGTGATAAAAATCACCCAGCAAGCATACAATAAACCAACATGAAATAAATAAAGAATCACAACGTGAATGGAAAACCCCAAGAACCTCAACATTTATTCATACCTGGCCCTTAGTCTTTGATCCGCTTGAAGGTAACCCAATTGCAACTTAAGTAATACCATTTTTTACGTTATCGTTTCTTTTCATATCATAAACATCCTTTCATGTAACGTGCGCATGGAATATGCATGATGCAATGCATGATGTCATGTCATGGTAAAAATCATCATCATTTGGTTCCATAAATAATCATCAAGAAAACAAAGTGTCAGATCAATGAACCCCGGATCTGAATGGGTCCAGAACATATCAACAGACCAATTAATCTCGGGTCAAGGACGGGTCCAGAACATATCATCAGATCAATTAACCCCGGATCTGAACGGGTCCAGAACATATGATCAGATCAATTAACCCCGGATCTGAACGGGTTCAGAACATATCATCAGACCAATTAACCTCGGGTTAATACATAGAGCTTTTCTTTTGAAAACATGGGACCATAAATAACTTATATGCATAACGAAAACTTGCTTACTTGAAAAGACTTGCTTGCATACCGAAAATTCGTAAAAATCAGATTCATGATGCATGGGATCATGCATGATACATGGAATGATATGCAATGCAAGTCATGGCATGCATTATCTTAAAAATTACTTAGAACATGACATAGGCATAATTTCCATGAGCTGGAAATTTTTCTGGATTTTACGTTTTGTTCATGAGGCTTCCAAAATTAACCAAACAGGCCTATTTTCATAATCTTTTTCCATACACATACTTAATAGGGTCTTATCTACATGCCATAAAATTTTCATAACGTTTTAAGATGAGTAAGACCCTTAAATCGTTAATTTGTTAAGAAGTGTACCGCTGAATCCAGCAGTACCGTAGTCATCTTTTCCTTAATTTCCAAGACCATAAAGTCTTAATTATGGGCCAATATCTGGAAAACACAGTAAATTCATCAAGGATTAATATTCATGGGCCCAAACCGTTCATATAAGTCAAAATCCACAAGATTAAGGCCTCTTAACTTATTTTACAGTTCTGTCCAGTTTTCCTGTTTTGTGCGTCAACTTCAAATCAATAGTTACCCACCAAAACGATAATTCCAAGTTGATTAATTTACATGGACATGCTCATCTATGTCTTAAGTGATTACCATAAAATTTCCAGAGCAATCCAATAACCTTAAAGGGGTCATTTAATTAGTTTCCCAAAATTGGTCACATGCTGATTCTGGAGTGACTAGTTTTGCTAAAAATTTTATTGTGGCCCAACCACAAATCCTTTTACCGAAATTCAAACTCACAGACTTCATAGACATGCAGGGCTAGCATCCTACCAAAAATCAGCTCATTTTCCCGTTCATAAAGTCCATTTTCAGGTCACATAATACGCCACATAATTCTGCCCAACTCCAGTAGTTTTGTGTTTTGTCACTTTTTCATGTCAAGTGTCAACCAACTACCCTTATTCTTATCAAATAACTTATTAATCAATAAATACACCCTTTTAACATGAATATTCCAGATTCCATATCTTTTGTTAAGTCACATTTGAATCACCCCAAAACAGTTTGCAACTTGTACATAGCACTCATCATTTTTTTGCTCACTTTGCACTTTATTGAGTCTACTCTTGGTACAATTAATTCATGCATTACCCAACACTCATAAACAGCCCGTGTTCTTGTACCAAAATGACTCATGTCACATTTCAAATTGAGCACAACATACTCATGTGATAAATCATCAAGCATGCAAATTTCATATCTCTTAGTGCTCACAAGATGTGTTCTTTCTTAGATTCAAGACTCACCTCCACTAGCCGCTTTGGCCGTGCCTTCATATGGTGAAGTAGACCTATTTTACCCTGTTTCTTTAGGCATGAAATACATTCATATACTAGTTTATTTAAATCATGCCAAACAACTTAGTAAATTACATCTAGCACATGCATGCCATCTTGGTGCTTCTCATGCTTCGCACAAGAGCCATTCTTGCCTAGAAACACTTTGTTAAACCATGATCTACCCTAAAACAGCCCTCATATCATATTGCATGTAGGAAAAGAATTCATCTTTGGAGGGTTTAATCACATGCAAGACACTTTTCTTAAAGAATCACTAAGTTCACATGTTTTGCACTTAGTTCTTCAACTAAAATTCATATCTTAGAAACAACTAATCATTCAAGTCATAAACTCTTTAAATAAGTCATGAAAGTCCAAAGTATACTTGCTTCTTCAAGCTAGAACCTTTTCTTAGCTAGGATCTTGGATGAAATGAGTTGAAGTTTTTCCTCCACTACATCCATGAAGCACACGGTTTTGGAGGGAGGAAAAAGGGAAAATGTTAGCCACCATTTTAAATGAAAATAGAGCTAACTTGATGCTAGATTTACTTACCAAGATGAGGTTTTGAATGGAGCTTGAGAGGAACTCAAACTATCAAGAGGCTTGCACCACTTAAAAGATTGAAAATCTTGTACCTAGTGACCATGGAGGTCACAGGTTTGGGGTAGGAAAAAGGAACCAAGTGAGCTTCATTCTTTGAAATAGAGAAACCACTTAAGAAGCTTGGAATGAGACTTACCTGTTGGACCTGTATAGCACCACTAGAGGGGGGGGTGAATAGTGGATTAGCGGAAATTACACTATAATTACCTTCAAAAACTTGTTTGAAGACCCCTTTGCCTCTTTAACCTCAGGTTCTGAAAATTCCAGAAACAGTTCACTACTTTGAACGTTTTGGTTGAACCACTTATACACCTGTGCAAGCTCTCAAACTTGGCAGAGATCAAGTTTAGAATGTTTATAATATGTCATAAAAAATTCAGTCAATTTCAAGCAAGTTAGCACGTTCAAATAAGCAAGAGAAGTAAAGTATGCAATTCTGGCAGTTTCAGGCAGAATGTTAGCTTAACTTCAAACAGCAATATCTCAAAATCTACCCGTGCTATTTTGATGAATCTTATGTCAAATTAAACCTCAAGATGTCTAGTTTAATTTGATATAAGGCTCACTCCAAGATTCGCAGGATAACCTATTCAAATTGAACAAGTTTTGCACACTGGTCAGAATTGTTCACAGAATGTAGCAACAATTTTGTGAAGACGATTTGAATATGCTAAACTCCTTAGAATTTAGTGATTCTTGCGGCTAATGAAAGCTAACACATTGAAGTATAATATATCCAAAATTCATGCAATTCTAAGATTGTTTGCTTGTTCAATTATGCGTGCCAAGTTAGTGTAATTCTCAGGCAGAAAACAGTAAGTGCAGGAAATAAGTAAAGAACACAAGGAATTATCCTGGTTCGGTCAATGTGACCTACTCCAGTCCCAAGAGACACCTTCTCTTGGATTTCACTAAACACCAAACACCAAAGTCACCTTACAAAGCCAAAGGAAGAAGCTTTTCACCAACTTCTTCAAGAGGCTGCACCAAAACTGAAAATCAGCACTAGTTTGTTTCACCTTTGCACCTTTGCACCTTTGCACCTTTTGCTCACCTCTAAGGAGTAAGCTTTATACACCAGCTTCTCCCTTACAATATGTCGTTTAAAAGGTGTTGAAATGACAAGAAATGAAGAACTATACAATCATAAAGCTGTTGCAAACGAGTTCTTCAATAGAGAAGAATAGAAGAGAAGAATGGAAATAAAGAGCTAATTGTCTTGCTTGCTTTCTTGCTCCTTTTCGTTGGATGCATTTCCTCTTCATCTTTGGAGCTATTTATAGCCAAGAGGACAGCCTAAAGGCTCCTCAAAGTGAACGTTGGAATGGCTTGAGAATGGAGAAAAATCAGCACTTTTCTAGCTTTCAAAATTCAGCATTTGACTTTCAAGATAAATCTGATTTTTTGAATGCTTTGACATGGTCTTCCATCTGAATTTTTATCCCATTATAGCCGTTGGAATGAGATGGAAATTGGCTCCATTTGAACGTTTAAAAATCAGCTCCAATCAACAATATCCATGTGCAAATACCTTGCCATGTATGCGGCTGAATTGGCATATATTTTGAACAACTTTATCTCCTCATTTTGAATACCAAATAAACGTTGAAATGCCTATAATCAAGGCATTGGATAGTAGTTCCAAGATAGAGATAAATCAGCCAAGGTTTTTTAAGTTTGAATTAGTCTTCAACTTTGAATCACATAGCCGTTTGCTATCTTCCTTGGTTGAGAGATTTTTGCTCCAACTTTGAACAAAAATGGCCGTTGGTATGTAGCTAAAAGATAGAGAAAATTCAGCTAAGCCTTTGAATTTGACTTGGTCTTCAATCATATAGCCGTTGCCTTTTGCTTGTATTTGCTACATTGTAGGACTTGCTTTTTGTCACTCATCATAATCTGAATTTTCACCATATAACATACGAAATGTTGCTCCAAATTTGAACCAATATAGCCGTTTGAATCATCACAAGAATAGCCAAGAATAATCATCTTAAAATCAGCACCAAAATAGGATGTAATTCAACTTGCCTTGTCTTGTTCAAAATCTGAAAATTTGAACATGATATATGCGCCAACATCCGTGTGTAACCATATAATATATAGTCATTTATGTCTTCAACATGTAGCATAGAAAACCATATGAAGAATACCAAGAATTCCAAGAAAACCATAGATGTGATAACCATAACATAAGAATTCCAATTGAGATACCATGCTGCCCGTTTCCATAAAAATAGGGCACGTACCATATGTGACATAAACACATATAAACATCATATAAGCAATATATAACATGTTGGAAGATCCATTGGCAAGTGAAAAGACCAGAATACCCCTTAGCACAAAAATAGGAACTTTGTCCTAGGATGAACCTGGACATGGTGCTGCTCCAGATTCATTTTTGCCATGATGTGACATGACTTATAAATGTGTCATATGATCATATAAATCAGTTGGAAGAAGACCAAATAAGAATGAGAAGTCCAAATGGTGAAATTACCAAAATAGCCCTTATATAGATCAATAAGCTTCACCACCGGGTCAAGTCAGTTTTTATCCGTGTCAAGCATGCTTTTCCTCAGCCAATTTGATTCTAAATTGAATAAGGATCATGTGGGCTTTTGAATCACTCAATTTGGAGTTCATTTGCTCAAGATATGAACCAAAACCTGCAATAGGATACTAAACCGAGCAATTTGCCTTATATTGTAAGTCATGTGACTTCAAGGCCTGGTTAGATCATATTATCAACATGTATTGGCATATATATCTTCTAAGATCAGTTTGAACAACATGTATTGGCATATATAATCTAAGATCAGTTTGAACATGTCTTGATTAAGATATGTGATTGAATTGGCCAAGTTCAATCTCATGATCTTAATCAAACTTGTTCAATCTTGATTCATTCAAGCAATTTCACATTTAGCTCATAAGTTCATAAGTTCATGCCTTGCCAAAACAATTTCACATTTAAACGTTACACATACATGCTCACATATGCATCTTCCAATCATTCAAACATGATATATCTATTTGCAATCATCATAACAATTACACATATGCACACATATACATTTTGCACAACAATTACACATATGCACACATATACATTTTGCAATCACTCAAACATAATATATCACAACAATCTCCCCCTTTTGATGATTTGCAAAATTACCCCACATATGTGTATATTAAGCATTTAAATCAAGTGTGCATCTAAATCAAGTGTTGTAATCTGTGTAATCAAGTAAGCATCTAAATCAAGTGTAAGCTGCTCCCCCTTAATGTGTTATCTCCCCCTTAACATGATATCTATCTTCCCCTTAACATGATATATATACACATTTATTTCTCCCCCTTAATTTTGTAAATTATGCAAAAGACTGAATGGTGTAGTAGTCAGTTGTAAGCAATTAATCCAAGTCTTGCACGTAAAGTCTCAAAGATAGCTTGATTAAGGGGTTTAGTGAATATATCAGCTACTTGTTGATCAGTTCTAACATGTTCAATGTGTATATGTCCAAGATTAACATGATCACGGAGAAAATGATAACGTACTTCTATATGCTTTGCCTTAGAGTGTAATACAGGGTTTTTAGACAAATTTATAGCACTTGTACTATCACAATAGATGGGGATATTATTTACTTGTATTTCAAAGTCTGAAAGTTGTTGTTTAATCCATAATAGTTGAGGACAACATAGACTTAAAGCCATATATTCTGCTTCAGTAGTAGAAAGTGCAACACTAGATTGTTTCTTTGAAAACCAAGATATTAGTGAGTTTCCTAGGAATTGACATGTTCCACTAGTGCTCTTTCTATCTACTCTACATCCACCATAATCTGCGTCTGAATATGCATGTAGACTTAGATTAGATTGTCTATCATACCATAAGCCTAATGTTGGTGTATGTTGAAGATATCTAAATATTCTTTTTACAGCTTTAAAGTGTGACAACTTAGGCATACTTTGAAATCTCGCACACATACATACTGCAAACATAATATCAGGTCTACTAGCAGTTAGATACAGCAATGAACCAATCATAGACCTATATAGTTTTTCATCAAATGCAACACCATTTTCATCTTTGTCTAATTTTGTTGAAGTACACATTGGTGTTGGAGATGGTTTCAAGTTTTCAAAGTTGAATTTCTTTATCATATCTCTTATGTATTTGGCTTGATTGATATGTATACCACTTGATGTTTGTTTTATTTGCAAGCCTAAGAAATAGTTTAATTCACCAACCATAGACATTTCAAACTCAGACTTCATACAATCTTCAAAGTCTTTTACTAAGTTAGGATTAGTTGAACCAAAGATTATGTCATCTACATATATTTGTATTACAAGCAAATCTTTGTCTTTCTTTTTCAAGAATAAGGTACTATCTATGGTTCCTCTTTGAAAGTTGTTACTTAGTAAAAAGTTGGCAAATCTTTCATACCATGCACGGGGGGCTTGTTTCAAACCATATAAGGCCTTCTTAAGTTTATATACATGATTAGGATTCTTTGGATCTTCAAAGCCTGGTGGTTGTTTAACAAAAACTTCTTCTTGGATATAGCCATTTAAGAATGCACTCTTAACATCCATTTGGAATAGTTTGATGTTATTATAACATGCAAAAGCTAATAAGAGGCGTATGGATTCTAATCTTGCTACGGGGGCAAATGTTTCATCGTAATCAATACCCTCTTCTTGATTATATCCTTGAGCTACAAGTCTTGCTTTATTTCTTACTACAACCCCTTGTTCATTCATTTTGTTCCTAAACACCCATTTAGTTCCAATGATTGATTTATCCTCGGGTTTAGGTACTAAATCCCACACATTGTTTCTTTCAAATTGGTTTAACTCTTCATGCATTGCATCTATCCAATATGCATCGTTTAAGGCATCATTCACATTCTTAGGTTCAATTTGGGATATAAGTGCATGCCATTGATCATATTCATTAGGATCTATTTGCCTACGTGTTCTAACCCCTTGATTTACATCTCCTATGATAAGTTCTTGAGGATGTTTTTGTTTATCTCTTATTTGCCACCAATTACTTGGTTGTGCATCTTCAATAGGTTCATGATGTTCAATAGGTTGGTTAGGCACATTTTCTTCATTATGTTCTTGTGTAGGGGGAGTTTGAACTTCATGCATTTCAAGAGTTTGATTTGGTGTTTCAACTTGATCATGTGTAGGTGGTAGGATAAGTTCATCTTCATCATGAAGTATTTGATCATTTGGTACATAGGTTTCATGTTGATTACTTGTTCGGAGATATGCATTTTCATTGAACTTCACATGTATTGATTCAACTATCTTTCTTGTTTGTGCATTATAACATCTATATGCTTTAGAGTTCATTGAATATCCCACAAATATATGTTCATCAGACTTAGGATCAAACTTATCTAAGTTATCTTTTGTGTTCAATACAAAACATTTACAACCAAAGACTTTTAGATAGTTTACTTTTGGGAGTCGTCCATTTAAGATTTCATATGGAGTTTTGTTCAATTTCTTTCTTATTGATAGTCTGTTGATCATATAACTTGATGTGTTTACTGCTTCAGCCCATAAGAATTTAGGTACTTTGTTTTCTACCATCATTGTTCTTGCTACTTCTTGAATAGTCCTATTCTTTCTTTCAACTACACCATTAAGTTGAGGAGTTCTTGGTGGGGAGAATTCATGTTTTATACCCTTTTCATTACAGAATTTGATTAATTCACTATTTTTAAACTCACCACCTCTATCACTCCTTATCTTAATAACATGTGATTCATGTTCATTTTCAAGTTGTCTAATTGGATTAGCTATAGATGATGCACTTTCATCTTTTGAAGCAAGAAACAATGTCCAAGTATATCTTGAGAAATCATCAACTATTACACATACATAATAACTTCCACCTAAGCTTTTTGTTCTACATGGACCAAATAAGTCTATATGCAAGAGTTCTAGTATTCTTGATGTTGTGACCTCGGTTTTAGGCTTAAGGGATTCTCTAACATGTTTGCCTTTGATACAAGATTCACATAGTTGAAAATCATCCAAGTTAAGTTTAGGCAATCCTTTAACAAGACTTTTAGCGTGTAGTTTTTCTAAGGTTGATATACCTATGTGTCCTAAACGTCTATGCCAAAGATTGGGATCAGATTCATGTGAAACAAGACATTTTGTGTTACTACTTAGCATATCATCCATGTTAAGCACATATATGTTTCCTTCACGTTTTCCTTTTAACACAACTTGATTGTTTTTATCCATTATCTTACAAGAGGTGGAGGAAAAGAGAACATTCAAGTTGTTGTCACATAGTTGAGAAACACTTAAAAGCTCAAAGGTTAAGTTACTTACAAGTAGGACATTTTTGATCTCAAACTTGTTTGGATCACCAACCTTGCCTTTGCCAATTATTTGGCCTTGATTGTTGTCTCCAAAGGTGACTTTGCCACCTTTTGCAACGTTTTTAAGTGTGCTAAACAAATTTTTGTTGCCCGTCATATGTCTTGAGCAACCACTATCAACTATCCAATTGGTTTTGTTCTTTTCATCTTCTTTGTTGTTATAACCAGCAACTTGTCTTTCTTTGATGTTATGTACCTACAAATGTAAATAACAACTTAGGTACCCTTTGATTTTGGGTCCTTTCAAGGTTAGACAAGTTAAGTTCATGTTAGTGTACCTTTAGGTACCCAAACTTGAACAACCTTTCTTGGTTTTGAAATGTTAAAATCATGTTGCATATAATGAACAAATAGTGGATTTTGATACATAGAATATGATGGAAAAGGGGCTGCACATTTATGTCTAGTTGGATAAGCATTGTAAGTTCTATATGCATTTGAATGTTGCAATGTATATGAGTTATATCTTGGCCGTGTATAAGCATTGAATTTAGGCCGTGTATAAGCAAGATGTTGTATGTGTCTAGGCCGTGTGTTGTAAACTGATTTAGGCCGAGAGTTTGTCATGTTCTTCACATAAGCATGTTGTTGCATATAAGGCATAACTTGAGCAGATTTCATACTACTTTGTTTAGGCATTCTTGTATACATGTAAGCATGGTTTCTAGGTGTATTTGCCTTCCTATATGTTGATGCATTTTGCAATCTTTGTGATGAAGGTGGTGTGGGCAGAATAGGTTCATTTCTAAATGCATTTGGCCTATATTTCATGTTGGTTGAAGATGATACAAATGTTGTTTCCTTAGGTGTGTATTCAGCTTCTTCAACATATCCAAGACCTTGTTTGTCATTTCCATGCTTTTGAGATGCAATAAGAGTGTCTAACATGTTGGAACCATTCTTAAATTGTTCTAAAGATTTGATCAAGTCTAGGTTGCATGCTTTTAATGATTCAAATTCAGTTTGTATTTCATGTAATTTAGACTTTAAAACGTTGTAATCAACACATTGCACACATTGCACATTTTCATGTTTGTTCTTAAGTTCCTTAATCTGATTTTGCATTGAACTAATAGTGTTAGATGATTCAAGTTGAAGAACTTCTAGTTGAGAAGTTAGATTCAAGTTAGACGTCTCCAACTTGTTCTTCTCCTCAACTATTCTTTTCTTCTCCTTGGATAGCTTCTTATATCTATCATGCAACTTTTCTAATTCATCCAACAATTCATCTTGAGTAAAATCACATTCGGAGTCAGAATCGAATGTTACCTCATTTGTAGACTTTGAAGCCAAACATGTTTGTGCAACTTCAGGTTCCTCCTCGGATTCGGATGAAGATGTGTCATCCCAAGTGCTTGAACTTACCTTGAGAGCTTTCTTCCTCCTTTGCATAGGTTCTACTCTAGTTTTTGTCCTTGTCTTTTCATCCATGTCACGGTTTTTGTTCTTGTTTGGACAATCATATGAGATGTGTCCTTGTTTGCCACATTCATAACACTTAAGTTCTTTATCATACCATTTACCATCTTGTTTGTTAGATTTCACATTGATAGGGGCAGCTGATTTTGCTTGTCTTTTAGTTGGTCTTTTCTTGAAAAACTTCCTTAAACGCCTAGCTAACAACATTATGTCTTCTTCATCACTTTCATCATCACTTTCATACTCGGCTTGATTAGATGATTCGGGTTCATTTGTTACAAATGCAAGTGATTTAGACTTATTACTAGTTTCAGCCTTTCTTATATTCAACTTGTTTTCATAAACTTTTAAAGAGCCTATCAATTCATCAAGTTTTATTTGAGAAAGATCTTTGCTTTCTTCAATGGCACTAACTTTGGCATCCCATTCAATTGGCAAACTTCTCAAAACTTTTTGCACTTTTTCTTTCATCAAAAACGTTTTACCAAGGGATTCAAGTGAGTTGTATAAGTTAGTAAGCCTTAAATCCATATCAACAATTGATTCATTTGGCAGTAAATGAAATGATTCAAGTGTAGTCATTAACATGTTAATCTTTGATTCCTTTACTTGATTAGTTCCTTCATGCTTCATTTCAAGACATTTCCACATATCCTTTGCACTTAAACATGAAGAGACATAGGCAGATTCACTCCTACTTAAACCATTCAACAATAATTGCATTGCTTTAGCATTAAGACTCATTTTCTTTTTATCTTCATCACTCCAATCTTTTCTATATTTCTCAACTTCTTGTGATAAGCCATCAATTATAACATGCTTAGTAGGCACATAAGGTCCATCTTCAATGATAGACCACAAGTCTATATCAATAGCCATTAAGAACAATTTCATCCTAAGTTTCCAATGACTAAAGTTTTCTCCATCAAAAAGAGGTGGTCTTTGTGTGGACATGCCTTCTAATTCTATTTTCATGTGTGACTTAGACATGCTTCTTAGTGTGTGAGAAAACGTTTAAAACACTTATAAGAAGGAAAGAAAGTGTCACCTTGTTGTAGATACCAAATATGATGAATATAAGACAACCAGAAAATTTCCAGCAACTTTGCAACTTGGAGTGTAAACTGTTTTCAGCTCAAATAAGAATATGGTGCTCAACCTTGCTCTGATACCAATTGTTGGACCTGTATAGCACCACTAGAGGGGGGGGTGAATAGTGGATTAGCGGAAATTACACTATAATTACCTTCAAAAACTTGTTTGAAGACCCCTTTGCCTCTTTAACCTCAGGTTCTGAAAATTCCAGAAACAGTTCACTACTTTGAACGTTTTGGTTGAACCACTTATACACCTGTGCAAGCTCTCAAACTTGGCAGAGATCAAGTTTAGAATGTTTATAATATGTCATAAAAAATTCAGTCAATTTCAAGCAAGTTAGCACGTTCAAATAAGCAAGAGAAGTAAAGTATGCAATTCTGGCAGTTTCAGGCAGAATGTTAGCTTAACTTCAAACAGCAATATCTCAAAATCTACCCGTGCTATTTTGATTAATCTTATGTCAAATTAAACCTCAAGATGTCTAGTTTAATTTGATATAAGGCTCACTCCAAGATTCGCAGGATAACCTATTCAAATTGAACAAGTTTTGCACACTGGTCAGAATTGTTCACAGAATGTAGCAACAATTTTGTGAAGACGATTTGAATATGCTAAACTCCTTAGAATTTAGTGATTCTTGCGGCTAATGAAAGCTAACACATTGAAGTATAATATATCCAAAATTCATGCAATTCTAAGATTGTTTGCTTGTTCAATTATGCGTGCCAAGTTAGTGTAATTCTCAGGCAGAAAACAGTAAGTGCAGGAAATAAGTAAAGAACACAAGGAATTATCCTGGTTCGGTCAATGTGACCTACTCCAGTCCCAAGAGACACCTTCTCTTGGATTTCACTAAACACCAAACACCAAAGTCACCTTACAAAGCCAAAGGAAGAAGCTTTTCACCAACTTCTTCAAGAGGCTGCACCAAAACTGAAAATCAGCACTAGTTTGTTTCACCTTTGCACCTTTGCACCTTTGCACCTTTTGCTCACCTCTAAGGAGTAAGCTTTATACACCAGCTTCTCCCTTACAATATGTCGTTTAAAAGGTGTTGAAATGACAAGAAATGAAGAACTATACAATCATAAAGCTGTTGCAAACGAGTTCTTCAATAGAGAAGAATAGAAGAGAAGAATGGAAATAAAGAGCTAATTGTCTTGCTTGCTTTCTTGCTCCTTTTCGTTGGATGCATTTCCTCTTCATCTTTGGAGCTATTTATAGCCAAGAGGACAGCCTAAAGGCTCCTCAAAGTGAACGTTGGAATGGCTTGAGAATGGAGAAAAATCAGCACTTTTCTAGCTTTCAAAATTCAGCATTTGACTTTCAAGATAAATCTGATTTTTTGAATGCTTTGACATGGTCTTCCATCTGAATTTTTATCCCATTATAGCCGTTGGAATGAGATGGAAATTGGCTCCATTTGAACGTTTAAAAATCAGCTCCAATCAACAATATCCATGTGCAAATACCTTGCCATGTATGCGGCTGAATTGGCATATATTTTGAACAACTTTATCTCCTCATTTTGAATACCAAATAAACGTTGAAATGCCTATAATCAAGGCATTGGATAGTAGTTCCAAGATAGAGATAAATCAGCCAAGGTTTTTTAAGTTTGAATTAGTCTTCAACTTTGAATCACATAGCCGTTTGCTATCTTCCTTGGTTGAGAGATTTTTGCTCCAACTTTGAACAAAAATGGCCGTTGGTATGTAGCTAAAAGATAGAGAAAATTCAGCTAAGCCTTTGAATTTGACTTGGTCTTCAATCATATAGCCGTTGCCTTTTGCTTGTATTTGCTACATTGTAGGACTTGCTTTTTGTCACTCATCATAATCTGAATTTTCACCATATAACATACGAAATGTTGCTCCAAATTTGAACCAATATAGCCGTTTGAATCATCACAAGAATAGCCAAGAATAATCATCTTAAAATCAGCACCAAAATAGGATGTAATTCAACTTGCCTTGTCTTGTTCAAAATCTGAAAATTTGAACATGATATATGCGCCAACATCCGTGTGTAACCATATAATATATAGTCATTTATGTCTTCAACATGTAGCATAGAAAACCATATGAAGAATACCAAGAATTCCAAGAAAACCATAGATGTGATAACCATAACATAAGAATTCCAATTGAGATACCATGCTGCCCGTTTCCATAAAAATAGGGCACGTACCATATGTGACATAAACACATATAAACATCATATAAGCAATATATAACATGTTGGAAGATCCATTGGCAAGTGAAAAGACCAGAATACCCCTTAGCACAAAAATAGGAACTTTGTCCTAGGATGAACCTGGACATGGTGCTGCTCCAGATTCATTTTTGCCATGATGTGACATGACTTATAAATGTGTCATATGATCATATAAATCAGTTGGAAGAAGACCAAATAAGAATGAGAAGTCCAAATGGTGAAATTACCAAAATAGCCCTTATATAGATCAATAAGCTTCACCACCGGGTCAAGTCAGTTTTTATCCGTGTCAAGCATGCTTTTCCTCAGCCAATTTGATTCTAAATTGAATAAGGATCATGTGGGCTTTTGAATCACTCAATTTGGAGTTCATTTGCTCAAGATATGAACCAAAACCTGCAATAGGATACTAAACCGAGCAATTTGCCTTATATTGTAAGTCATGTGACTTCAAGGCCTGGTTAGATCATATTATCAACATGTATTGGCATATATATCTTCTAAGATCAGTTTGAACAACATGTATTGGCATATATAATCTAAGATCAGTTTGAACATGTCTTGATTAAGATATGTGATTGAATTGGCCAAGTTCAATCTCATGATCTTAATCAAACTTGTTCAATCTTGATTCATTCAAGCAATTTCACATTTAGCTCATAAGTTCATAAGTTCATGCCTTGCCAAAACAATTTCACATTTAAACGTTACACATACATGCTCACATATGCATCTTCCAATCATTCAAACATGATATATCTATTTGCAATCATCATAACAATTACACATATGCACACATATACATTTTGCACAACAATTACACATATGCACACATATACATTTTGCAATCACTCAAACATAATATATCACAACATTACCTAGATGCTCCTTTGAGCTTGAAGATGGAAGAAGTGTTGAATCTCCTAGCTACTTCCAAACCGTGAGCTTAAGGGAAGGAAGGAATGTCTTGGATACTTGTGATACGTGCAAGAATGGATATTTCTTTAACTCTAAAGCTTCTCCTCCAAATATGGTTTAGACACAATGAAGATAGCTTCACCTTGCTTCCAAATAAGTTGAAGAAAACCTTTTGAACATAAGTCCTCCAATGAGTTCTACATAACCCAAGCAAGATACCTGCCTCTTGGATGTTTCCCTCCCCGGAATTGGACAACTCTTACAAGGATGTTCAAGCCTTGAAAGATTCTAGCCTTGGTTTTGAATATGAACCAAGAAAACACACAAGAATTGCTCTTGAAGAAGAAGAAATTTTCATTGAAGGCGTGAGATTACAAAGCTTCTCTTATATGCCTTTTATAGGCAAAAATATCACAAGACAACAAACTATCTTACAGCTTGAAATAATGATTGAAAAGACTACACACTTCTAAAAACTATTCATGTAGGCTCCATAAAAACTAGTCTTGCAAGTCTTGAATGATGATTTTCAAAGTAGGTCCCTCAAGTACTATTCATGGAAGACTTTAAGGATTTGTCTTCATCTTGAATTGTAGCCAATTGAGTGTAGAAAATAAGCATATAAAGTTCTTTGAATTTGGCCCAACCATTGAGGAGATACATCCAAATTACTGAAGGTATGTCACAGAATTCGGTAGAAACAGTACTTCCATTTACATGCTCTTTTTGGATGCCAAGAAACCGATTTTGGAAACGTACAAAACATGAAAGTTGTAGATCTTTGTCTAAGCTTTCTAACTCATCTTGTAACTCCTAATTTGGCCTTGTGGTTGGAGGGATACGTCAATTCTACCAAAACGGGTCCTGCAGAAACTCACAATCTGAGATGGGCCTAAACTAATACAACATAAACATTTATAAAAAACAAAATAAAGAACACATTCTATGCTAATGATATTTTACAATGGTTCTAAAATTTCTTACAAATCATGTTGTAGGTTCAATAAGATGAACCCAATGTATAAGTTCCCTTGGTTCATCTTGCACATGTTTAAATTGGAAGGACCCCACTTCATGCATTAGTTTCTTAGTTTTACTTCTTGTTAAGGGTCCTTGATCTTGTATTTTTGTAAAATTATGTGCATTCTCATTATCTTCGCGTGTATGAGGGTTATGGACCTCATTATTCCCCCTTCTTCAAAAGGATTTGACCTCGAATCTAAATCATCACAAAAAGAAGTAAGATCAGCAACGTTACAAGTATGAGAAATTGAACCATACTTACTCTCCGGAAGGTCAAGAATGTAAGCATTTTCTCCAACCTTTTGAAGTACTTTGAAAGGGCCATCTCCTCTTGGCATGAGTTTAGATTTCCTTTCTCTAGGAAACCTTTCTTTCCTTAAATGCAGCCAAACAAGATCACCTGGTTCAAATAAAACTTCCTTGCGTCCTTTGTTAGCTTATTTTGCATACTGTTTGTTTTTCTTCTCAAGTTGTAGTTTAACCTTAGCGTGCAATTTCTTAATCAGTTCAGCCTTATTCTTACCATCAATACTTGCACGTTCATGAACAGGAATAGGCACAAGATCAAGTGGAGACAAAGGATTGAAACTATATACAACTTCAAATGGTGAATGAGTGGTGCCACTGTGAACACTTCTATTATAAGCAAATTCAATATACGGCAAGCAATCTTCCCAATTCTTAACGTTCTCTTGAATTATAGCACGCAATAATTGAGACAAAGTTCTATTCACAACTTCAGTTTAACCATCTGTTTGGGGGTGAGGAGTAGTAGAAAATAAGAGTTTTGTTCCAAGTTTACCCCACAACACACGCCAAAAGTGACTTAAGAACTTAGCATCTCTATCACTAACAATGGTTCTAGGCATGCCATGTAGACGTACAACTTCCTGAAAGAACAAGTTTGCAACGTAAGATGCATCATCAACCTTTTTACAAGCGATGAAGTGTGCCATTTTAGAAAATCTGTCAACGACGACAAACACACTATCACTTCCATTTTTTGATCTAGGTAATCCCAAGACAAAGTCCATAGATATATCAATCCAAGGTGACACAGGGACAGGTAATGGGGTGTACAAACCATGTTGATGTGATGTAGATTTAGCTTTCTTGCAAGTTGTATACTTCTCTACATCAACTCTCATATGAGGCCAGAAGAAACGTTCCTTTAACATCTCTAATGTCTCTAAGATGCCAAAGTGGCCCATTAAACCTCCATCATGTGCTTCTTTGACAAGTATCTCTCTGACAGAATACTTAGGTATGCACAATTTTCTTTCTTTAAACAAATATCCATCATGTAAATAATACTTACCAAATGGAAAATCGGCACATGCATCAAATATTGACTGAAAGTCAGGATCAGATGTATACAATTCCTTGATGCACTCAAATCCAAGTAAATGAGATGACAATGTAGTAATCAAAGAATATCTCCTAGATAATGCATTAGCTACAATGATATCTTTTCCTTGCTTATATTTTATCACATAAGGAAATTGTTCAATGAATTCAACCCATTATGCATGCCTCTTGTTTAACTTTCCTTGGCTTTTAAGGAACTTAAGACTTTCATGATCAGTATGAACCACAAACTCTTTATGTTGCAAATAATGTTGCCAAGTCTGCAATGATCTAACCAGTGCATACAACTCTTTGTCATAGGTTGAATAATTCGATTGCGCTCCTTTAAGCTTTTCACTAAAATAAGCAATCGGTTGTTTAGACTGAGATAGTACAGCTCCTATACCAACACCACTAGCATCACATTCAATTTCAAATGTTTCATCAAAGCTAGGTAGTCTTAGAATAGGTGCAGAAGTTAACCTTGCTTTAAGTTCATCAATGGCTTTCTGTTGTGACTCTCCCCACTGAAATTCTACGCCTTTTTTAACAATCTCATTCAAAGGTGCAGCAATAATTGAAAAGTCTTTAACAAATCTTCTATAGAAACTAGCCAACCCATGAAAGCTTCTCACCTCTCCAACAGTTGTGGGAATTGGCCATTCTAAAATTGAGTTCATTTTATCTTGGTCCATTTCAATTCCATTTGCACTAACCACAAATCCTAGAAACACAACTTTTTCCATACAAAAAGAACATTTCTTGAAATTTGCATATAATTGTTCTTTCTTCAATGCTTCAAAAACGCTCTTAGGTGGCCTATGTGTTCAGGCAGTCTTAGAGTAAATCAAGATATCGTCAAAGTACACAACAACAAATTTTCCAATGAATGCACGTAAAACTTCATTCATTAATCTCATGAAAGTACTAGGTGCATTAGTTAAGCCAAATGGCATGACTAACCACTCATACAATCTAAACTTAGTCTTAAATGCAGTTTTCCATTCATCACCTTCTATAATGCGTACTTGAAAGTAACTACTTTTAAGATCAATCTTGGTAACATACTTAGCACCGTACAATTCATCAAGCATATCATCAAGTCTCGGAATGGGGTACCTGTATTTTATAGTTATCTTGTTGATGGCTCTACAATCAGTACACATCCTCCATGTACCATCTTTCTTTGGTACAACGATCACAGGAACAGCACAAGGACTCATGCTTTCCCTCACCTTTCCTTTGGCCAAGAGATCTTCTACTTGGCGTTGAATTTCCTTCGTTTCAGCAGGGTTTGCTCTGTAGGCTGGCCTATTAGGCAGGACAGCACCAGGTATGAAGTCTATTTGGTACTCAATTCCTCTTAAAGGCGGCAAACCAGAAGGTTCTTCTTCAAGAAACACCCCTGAAAACTCATCAAGCAAAGATACAACTCCACTGGGCAAAGTGGAGGGTAAGTCACTCATAGAAAACAGAGTCTCATTAAACATCAAAACATAGACAATTTTGTTTGAGTTTATGGCATGTGAGACTTCACTTGGTTTAGCAAAGAAAGCAAATTTCTTTTGAGATTTGTCTTCATCAATGTTTACTATCTCTTTGCCTTTAGACTCATTTTTCTTTCTTTCACTCTTAATACACTCCAGAAATTTCTTTTCTGCATCTTTCTCCTTAGGATCATTCCTATTCTTACACATTCTCTTTTGATCTTCAAATACCTTGTGTGGGGGTAATGCATGTAGCTTAAACAACTTATTGTTAAACCTGAATGAATACCTATTCAAGTATACATCATAAATAACTTTCTTATCAAACTGCCATGGTCTACCTAAAAGGATATGACTTGCATGCATAGGAGCTACATCACATAAGATATCATCTTTATACCCACCAATAGACAATGAGATCAAAACTTGTTTGCTAACACTCACTTCTCCACAATGATTCAACCAAGATAGTTTATAAGGGTGTGGGTGTTTAAGTGATGGCAAATCAAGTTTTCTAACGAGTTCAACAATCAAAGTACAAACTTTTCCTTTAACCATGCAATAGATATGAAAAATGTTGTCTCTGTGTTGATCTTGCTCATCAATCTTAACATGTGCATTAAGAGCTCTTCTAACAACCAAGAATTCTTTTGATGCAAGCTCTTCATCCTCACTCACACTTTCATCATTCTCATCATGATTTTCCTCAACATTAACATGTTCTACTTCCTCATCATCAGAATAATATTCATTAGACTCTTCAATGAACATGATACATTTAGGGTTGGGCCATTGATTTGCAAAATGACCTTTACCTAAACATTTAAAGCATTAGATGTCTCTAAATCTAGTAGTGGAATTAGAAATGTTACCTTCAACCTTGTTTTTCCCTTTATCCAAGTTTTGTTGAGGTGGTCTTTGATTTGGATGAGTCTTGCCTTGGAACCCACGGCCTTGAGGTGCAGTTGGCCTAAAACTTGTGCCTTGATTTGTCCTAGACGGTATTCTTGGATAGGATGAAGAATTAGCTCGAAAAGATAAACTAGATGTAAAGGGTTTTACCTTGATTTGACTCTCAATCTTTTCAGCTTTATGAACCATGGAAGTCATATCAATATATGTGGTAAGTTCAACTCTGTTTGCAATTTCTTTGTTCAATCCAGCTAGGAATCTAGCCATGGTAGCTTCCTCTGGTTCTTCAATGTTAGCTCTTATCAATAAGATCTCTAACTATTTGAAATACTCATCTACACTACGGCTTCCTTGAGTGAGTTTTTGCAAGTTTTGGTAGATGGTTCTTTCATAGTCTGAAGGAATGAATTTTTTTCTCATCTCAATTTTCATTTCTTTCCAAGTAGAGATTGGTGCTTGTCTGGTTCTTCTCCTTACGTTGTGTAGTTGATCCCACCAAATTAAGGCATAATCTGCAAACTCTATAGCTGCATAGCGCACTTTAGTCAAATCAGTATAATTTGTACAAAAGTATATGAGATCTACCTTTTTCTCCCATTCAAAATATGCCTCAACATCACTCTTTCCATGGAATGTGGGGATGTTCACTTTTGTTTTGATGAATTCATCTTCTTGTGGGTTATTCTTTTGATTCCCACGGTTTTGGAACTGGTTGTACTCTTCCTCAATGTTATAGTCATCAAATCTTTGGTTTGGTTCTTCGTCTCTTTCAGCAAAGGTCCTCATAGGTATGAAATCCCTATTAAACCCTCTTCCTCTGCCTCTGCCTCTTCCTCTCTCCGGAGCAAAAGACCCACGACTTTCAAGTCTATGTTCCTGTACATGTGATGTTTGTCCTTCAAGTAAAGGATTTTCTGGATGAGATTGTGACTATTTTTCTAGGCCCTCTACACGACTACTCATCAATTTCATTTCCCACAACATCTTTTGCATTAGTTGTGCTAAATCGTCCATGTTTGTGGGCAATCTTTCCCCTTCTTTGTTAAGTCCCATGGTACTCTTAGGTGTCTTATCCATGATACAATTGCCTAAAATTGAACAAGAAAACAAAGAAAAAGGAAAACTAACACAAAGACAAAAGAAACTTGATTATGTTAGTGGAAAACAAGAACACAAGTGTTTGTTCCTCTCTCTCTCTCTCTCTCTCTCTCTCTCTTTGTAGTTCACACAATCTTGTGTCTCCTTGAAGAATCTGAGGCTAGAACAATTCAAAGCAAACTTGTCAAGTGAGTATCAATTCTGATAACTTCAATCATGCAAAGTAAACTTTCTTCACAAATCTCCCACCAATTCATTCACAATTCCAATGTTATAAACAACAAACTTGGACTGTTCTAAGATTCAAAGAGAATTGAAACCAAATTTGATGTAATAGGCTGAGCCAAAGAAATGCTAAGGGGTTGCCATGGGCAATTTTGTACCGCCATCTGACCAAGAAATCTTTCAGACCACCACAGCAGCGACAGGGATCGGCGTCTCGACCCTTCATGATTGAGGGTCCCGCAGCGACGGCGGCATAGCCACTCAAGGCAGTTGGACCGCCACCCCCAGTATGTACACATTGTGGTTATTCACACACAGATCAGTGCTGGAGAGTTCAGAAGGTTTGCTGCAACTGTGGCAAACATGGACTAACGCTAGAGAGTGACCTACACTGGCACAAGCCCCTTCACCACAGGGTCAGAAGTAGCAGAAAGCAAAGGGGAGACGTGTACCTGAAAGACAAGGCAATAATACAACACAAACTATCCTAAAATAAGGTTAACTAACCAACAATATTAAAAAGAACATCTAAAGATGTGTACAACATGCTTTTGATACAACTAGATCATAGCTTGTATCATATAAACCCAATGGACATCATCTTTGCTTGGTTCATCCTCTTCATGCCTGTAAAGAAATGATTCAACACAATGCAACAATTTCTTAGCCATACTCCTTGTTATGGGACCATTGTGGGGCAATGAGGTGTCATCATCAGTGTTTGTATCCACAAGGTTAGGCTGTAGCTCATCATCTTTGTTGTTCATTATTCAAAAAAAAATGTCATCTTTTTGTTTATCAAGTTTCTTTGTTTCTTCCGTTTCAACAAGCAAAAAAACTCAAAAAAACCGATATACAAGCTTACCGTATCAATTGGTAATATAAGGTTGGATTGGACTCTGGACAATTACCGTAACGCTGGACGTACATAAAATTGGTAATATAAGGTTGGATTGGACTTTGGACAATTACCGTAACGTTGGACCTACATGAAGTTGGTGATATAAGGTTGGATTGGACTCTGGAACTTACCGTAATGTTGGACCTATATGAAATTGGAAAGGACTAAGGACAAACATCTCATAAAACACTTAAAGATTATTTCTTTATGATGATTTATGGTTTGTTAATTTCATTTGGTTGGATTTCAATTTCTTTATGTTTAGACACTTTCTTGGACTTTAAGTTCTTTGTTTAGAAGTTTTTCTGCATTACTTATATTCAGTCCATTGCTTATATATCTACCTTGGTCTATCCTATATTATTGTTGTTATCGAAGCTCTTGACTTCTTTTAGACTTTGTGTTTGTTTAGTTGTATTGTGTGGTGAGCTTAGTTGCATTTTCTTGTGTTCAATATTTGATTTGACAGCCTCGGCAAGAAAGAAAATAAATTTGTTCATCTTGAACAACTTAATAGCCTATACACATAAAAAAAACATATCCATCCAAAACAAACACACAAAGCCTTATCAATCAATATTACCAAGATATACACACTTTGATTAGCTTTGAACAAGGAAAAAGAAAGAAAGTAAGAGAAGCTTATTTCAAAGAAAAGTTTGCACAAAATAATCGAAAGTGCAAAAAAAGGCAAAAGAACTGGTCTTGTTTACTTCATAAACCCAAAGTACCCATTTGTTTTCACTTTTGAACACTTGAGTGCTTCTACTTATCCATACTTGCATCTAGCTTGCATGAAGCCTAAGATTAAGTTTGAAGATGCAATTCAAACCTGAATTTTTGTCCAAACAAAGAGGTGAAATGCAAGTAGCTTACAAGCAAGGTGGTGACAAGCAACCATGTCCAAAATCTGATTTCTTCTCACGCAAACAAGGAAGATACAAGCTGCTCAAAGCTTTAACCAATAGGAAGAAGTCTTGCAAATACTTAAACCAATCACAATCAAGTTAGAACAAGAATGCAAGCTGCTCAACATTTGATCCAATCAAATTCAAAGGAGAAATCGGCTGGTTCATGGCTGATTGGTTTGAATATTCAAAGCCTAAACTACAACCAATCAAAAGGGGAGTTCAACCAAGCTGCTCACTACATTATCCAATCAGAATTTTGGCTGAAATCTAGCAAGAAGAAACGGCTGGTCTATGCATAATTGGTTTGAAAATTCAACACCAAATTGCAACCAATCAAAGGCATTTCTCAAGCAAGCTGCTCCATGTATTATCCAATCAAATTGATGAAGAAAGAAAGCTAGAGACAAGCATGGGGAGCACGTAAAAGACGACCTAAATTCTTGGAACCAAATTGCTTAAACAAGTTTCAAAGCAAGCATGTCATTTTAGTCTAGTACTTTGTACATTAAAACTTGTACTTTTCATCATTTTCGTTTGTTATAAGTAGGTTTAGAACCTGAATGTAAAACACAACTATTTTCAAACACATTTCAATCAAATATCCTTTAAGGAGTTCTCAACTTATGCTAGTTGAAGTTTAAGACCACTTAACGGTTTTCTTTCAAGTTCCTAGCCTAGAACTTGTTAGTATTTGCTTCATCTTTTGGTTTACAGCATCTTAGGGTCTCAATGAGGTTTTAGATGTGTTGGAGTGCCAAAGAGGAAGAGGTGTTGGCATAAATTGAGCCAAGAACAAACGGTTACAGTTCAAGGGGTGTCATTGTGATGTTCTTTGCCATAGCTGTGGTTCAAATCAGTTTGGAGTAGGAGACAAAGTCCTTGGAATCGTTTTCTAGCCTTCGTTTGGCTCATCAATTGGTATCAGAGTGTTGGTTAGTCTTCTATTCATGTTTACATTGTTTAAACTAGCATATGATTGTTGCTGCCCAAACCGTATGTTGAACTGATTTCATTTGCGTTTAGTTGCTGTTTATTTAGACAGTTAGTTTATGTTTTAAAGTGCTTGTTAGATAGTATACTATAGTTTGGTAACTTAGTTAAGTAGGCAATACCGAAAACCCCCCACAAAAAGAACTTAGACTAGACTTAGTGTTGTTAGAATCTGATTGTGTAGCTTAGATCAAAACCGTGTGAAACTGATTGTTCTTGTCAATCTAGCTTAGTTAATCTTCATTAGACCCTAATCTAGAAGTTTAAGTGTTAGTTTAGTTAAGTCCTTAAATCAGAAAACTTGAACACAAAAATTAGAATAGTTGATAGTTTACTTGTAATCAAGTTGTTAAAATTCTGTTTCTTGTACTTGTGTGCAAACTGATTAGGCGTTATATAGTGCTGCCTTATTTAGCTTGGTTAGACTAGTTTACAACATAGTTTAAGTGTTTTAGTTGGTTGATTAGTTTAAGCACAATAAATCCGAAAACTAAGAACAAAACAAAGTAGCTTTAGCTAAGTAAGTGTGCAACCTAGTTCCTAGTTGACATACGTTTGATAAGTAGGATATAAACCCTTGCATCTAGTATCATTTAGTTTAGAATCTGATTGCATCATACAAACAAAAAACCAAACAAAAACAAAGTAGGATAGATCACTTAAAAACAAAACAAACAAGTTAGCTTAGTTTGCATCAAAACTGATTTTCCATTAGTTGATATAGTAATCAGCCTTATAGATTGCATTTAGAAACAACTAAGTTGCATTTAGCTATCTTAAGATTAGTTAGATCATTTGCATCAAAAACAGAAAAGGAAAAAAAAAGACAAACTGCCCAAAACCGTGTGGTTTAGAACAAGCTTTTAAAGCTCATTTGAAATCTTCGTGAATGCTAATAGCTTTATCTTTTTGTTGATTTCAATTGTTTCAAACAACTTGTTGGACTTAGATACATTCTGAAAGATAGGAATTGTTTAAGCCCCACACTGTTAAAGAGCTATCCAATTGTTGTTTTAGATCAATTTCTGAACTTACATTGCACTATATACAATTTGAACTTGTTGTAATTGTGATTGAATTCTCACTACATAGTGTTTAGCCGTGTTGTGTACGAGGAACTTTCAAATTCCAAATACAACAAACCTTGTGCAATTAAAGGCCGTGGGCAATGTCTCATGTAGGCCGTGAGGAGTAGTCTCACAACAATCAAGCAAACCCCTCCAAAGAAAGAAAATTAAGCTTGATTGAGAAATACGCGAGAGAAAAGCCAATATTTGTCAACAAGTAAGAGGCAAGACAAGAGAGAATTGCACAAGAAAACCAAGTGAGGAAAAGCCCAAAATTAAACATTGCACAAAGGGAAAATGATGAGCCAAATGAAGGCTAGAAAACGTTGCCAAGGACTTTGTCTCCTATTCCAAACTGATTTGAACAATAGCTATGGCAAAGAACATCTCAAAGACACCCCTTGAACTTTAACCGTTGTTCTTGGCTCAATTTATGCCAACACCTCTCCCTCTTTGGCACTCCAACACATCTAAAACCTCTATGAGACCCTAAGATGCTGTAAACCAAATAATGAAGCAAATACTAACAAGTTCTAGGCTAGGAACTTGCAAGAAAACCGTTGGTGGTTTCAAACCTCAACTAAGAAATAGTTGTGAACTCCTTGAAGGAAATCTGATTGAATTGTATTTGATAATGGTTGTGAATTACATTCAGGTTCTAAACTCTCTTATAACAAACGAAAATGATGAAAAAGTACAAGTCCTAATGTACAAGGTACTACTATAAAATGAGATGCTTGCTTTTTGGCAACTTGTTGATGTAACTTTCGGTTGAAAGAAGCTGGTTGCTTCTCCTTTCTTCTTTGCTTGTCTTCAGCCTTATTTTGATTGGTTTAAACATTGAGCAGCTTGCTTGAAACTTAGCCTTGATTGGTTGTGAGTTGTAGTTTGAATTTTCAAAGATTTTTGGCTCAAATCATGCGTTCTCCTCCTTGCATTTTCAGCCAAAGTTTTGATTGGTTAAGGGAGTGTGCAGCTTGTCTAGAACTTGTTCTTGATTGGTTCTTACTTTGGTGTTGAATTTTCAAACAAAACTCCCTTAGAAAACGTTTCTTTCCTTGCTTGAATTCAGCCAAGAATTCTGATTGGATGTTGGAGTGAGCAGCTTGGTTGAATCCTCCTTTTGATTGGTTGCATAGTTGATCTTTGAATTTTCAAAACATCTAGGCTTAACCAACGTTTTTCTTCAAGGAATCTGATTGGAGAAGTTGTTGTGCAGCTTGTATTCTTGACTTCAACTTGTTTGTGATTGGTTTGATGGTTTGCAAGAGTCCTTCTAATTGGTTCAAGATGTGAGCAGCTTGTACACCCATTTAACGTGAAGATCATTGCTTGAGATTGACATGAGTGCTTGTCACCACCTTGCTTGTAAGCTCCTTGTATTTCACCTCTTTGTTTGGACAAAAATTCAGGTTTGATTTGCATCTTCAAGCTAAAAACGTGTACCTGAAAGATAAGGCAAGAATACAACACAAACTATCCTAAAACAAAGTTAACAAACTAACAATATTAAAAGAACATATAAAGATATGTACAACATGCATTTAATACAACTAGATCATAGCTTGTATCATATAAACCCAATGGATGTCATCATTGCTTGGCTCATCCTCTTCATGCCTGTAAAGGAATGATTCAACACATTGTAACAATTTCTTAGCTATACTCCTTGTTATGGGACCATTGTGGGGCAATGAGGTGTCATCGTCAGTGTTTGCATCTACAAGGATAGGCTGTAGCTCATCATTCCCTCCCACTTGAAAAGGATTCGTCCTCGAATCTGAATCAACACTAAACGGAGAAAGGTCAGCAACATTAAAAGTTTTAGAGATAGGACCATACCTTTCTTCAGGAAGATCGAGAACATAGGCATTATCACCAAGCCGTTTCAACACTTTGAACGGTCCATCGCCTCTTGGCTTCAATTTGGAGTCCCTTTCCTTAGGGAATCTTTCTTTTCTCAAGTGTAACCAAACAAGATCACCAGGTTCAAATATAACAACTTTACGATTCCTGTTGGCTCTATTGGCATACACTTTATTCTTAGCTTCAAGTTGTGACTTAACCTTTTCATGCAATTCTTTCACAAGTTTTACTTTTCGTTCACCATCTAAACTAACACGTTCATGGACAGGTATGGGAACAAGATCAAGCGGGGACAAAGGGTTAAAGCCATAAACAACTTCAAAAGGAGAATGCAATGTTCCACTATGAACAACTCTATTGTATGCAAACTCAATGTAAGCTAAGCAATCTTCCCAGTTCTTTAGATTCTTTTGAATGACAACACGTAAAAGTTGAGACAAAGTTCTATTAACGACTTCAGTTTGACCATCGGTTTGTGGGTGAGCAGTTGTGGAAAATAGCAATTTAGTACCAAGTTTACTCCACAAAACACGCCAGAAATGACTTAGGAACTTTGTATCTCTATCACTAACAATCGTACGTGGCATGCCATGCAATCTAACAATTTCCTTAAAGAACAAATCAGCAATATGAATAGCATCATCAACTTTCTTACATGCAATGAAATGTGCCATTTTGGAAAATCTATCAACAACAACAAAGATGCTATCTTTACCAGTTTTGGATCGAGGCAATCCCAATACAAAGTCCATAGAAATATCAGTCCAAGGTGAGCTTGGAACAGATAAAGGAGTGTACAATCCATGTGGTTGTGTTCTAGACTTTGCATGCTTGCAAGTAATACATTGGTCACATATCTTATCAACATGTGCTCTCATATGCGGCCAGAAGAAATGTTCCTTAAGTGTTTCCAAAGTCTTTAACGAGCCAAAATGACCCATTAAACCTCCTCCATGAGCTTCTTTAATCAATAACTCTCTTGATGAACACATTGGTACACATAACTTATGTTCTTTAAACAAGTAACCATCATGCAAGTAATATTTGGCAAAAGGGGACTCAACGCATGCTTGATATATAGAACTAAAGTCATGATCAGAATGATACATCTCTTTGATAGACTCAAAACCAAACATGTTACATGAAAGAGTAGTAATCAAAGTATAGCGACGAGATAATGCATCAGCAACAACATTTTCTTTTCCTTGCTTATACTTGATCACATAAGGGAATTGTTTAATGAATTCAACCCACTTGGCATGTCGTTTGTTCAGTTTTCCTTGACCCTTTAGATACTTAATGTTGGACCTGTATAGCACCACTAGAGGGGGGGGGTGAATAGTGGTTTAGCGGAAATTGCACTATGATTACCTTCAAAAACCTGTTTGAAGACCCCTTTGCCTCTTTAATCTCAGATTCTGAAAATTCCAGAAACAGTTCACTGTTTTGCACGTTTTGGTTGAACCACTTATACACCTGTGAATGCTCTCAAACTTGGCAGAGATCAAGTTTAGTATGTTTATGATATGTCATAAAAATTTCAGCCAATTTCAAGCAAGTTAGTACGTTCAAATATGCAAGATAAGTAAAGTGTGCAATTCTGGCAGTTTCAGGCAGAATGTTTGCTGAACTTCAAACACTGATATCTCAAAATCTACCCGTGCTATTTTGATGAATCTTATGTCAAATTAAACCTTAAGATGTCTAGTTTAATTTGATATAAGGCTCACTCCAAGATTCAAAGGATAGCCTGTTCAAATCGAACAAGTTTTGCACACTGGTCAGAACTGTTCACAGAATGTAGCGACAATTTTGTGAAGACGATTTGAATATGCTACACACCTTAGAATTTAGTGATTCTTGCGGCTAATGAAAGCTAACACATTGAAGTATAACATATCCAAAATTCATGCAATTCTAAGAACGTTTGCTTGTTCAATTATACGTGCCAAGTGTGTGTAATTCTCAGCCAGAAAACAGTAAGTGCAGGAAATAAGTAGAGAACACAAGGAATTATCCTGGTTCGGTCAATGTGACCTACTCCAGTCCCAAGAGACACCTTCTCTTGGATTTCACTAAACACCAAACACCAAAGTCACCTTACAAAGCCAAAGGAAGAAGCTTTTCACCAACTTCTTCAAGAGGCTGCACCAAAACGTCACCTTTGCACCTTTGCACCTTTTGCTCACCTCTAAGGAGTAAGCTTTATACACCAGCTTCTCCTTCACAAATATGTCGTATAAAGGTGTTGAAAATGACAAGAATTGAAGAACTATACAATCATAAAGCTTGCTACAAATGTGTTCTTCAATACAGAAGAGAAGAAGAGAAGAATGAAGACAAAGAGCTGATTTGTCTTGAATGCTTTTGTTGCCTTCGTTGGATACCTTTTGCTCTTCACCTTGGGAGCTATTTATAGCCAAAAGATCACCCCAAAGGCTCCACAAAGTAGCCGTTGAAATGAGTTGAAGAATGAGAGATTTTAGCACCTTTTTAGCTACCATTTGACTTTTAAGATAAATCTGAATTTTTGCTCCTTTGAAATAGTCTTCAAATCTGAATTTTTTATCCTTCATAGCCGTTGACATGAGGTGGATAATGGCTCCATTTGACCATTTAAAAATCAGCTCCAATAAACAATATACATGTGTGAATATCTTCCCATATATGCAGCAAATTTTATCTCCTCATTTTGACTACCAAAATAACGTTGAAAGGCTCCATTTGAATGTCACATGAACGTTTGAATGAGCCCTCATGAACGTTGGTATGGCCTAAAAAATAGGCATTGGATAATACTTCAAATATAGAGATAAATCAGCCAACTTTGATTTTGAATAAATCTTCAACTTTGAACACAAAATGGCCGTTTGCATAGTCTAAAAGATAGAGATAATTTAGCTTGACTTGGTCTTCAACTTTTGAATCATATGTAGCCGTTTGAGCCAAGAGATTTTTTGCTCCAAACTTTGAACAAAATAGGTGAACGTTGGAATAGCTTAAAGATAGAGAAAATTCAGCTTGACTTGGTCTTCTTATCATATAGCCGTTGCCTTTCAATTTTTGAACACACATCATAATCTGAATTTTCACCATATAACATACAAAATGTTGCTCCACATTTGAACCAATATAGACGTTAACATCAGCTCAAGAATAGCCATTTGAAATCATCACAAGAATATACAAGAATAATCAGCACCAAAATAGGATTTAATACAACTTTCCTTGACTTGTTCAAATCTGAATATTTGAACATAACATATGCGCCCAAATCCGTATATAACCATATAATATATAGTCTTCAACATGTAGCATAGAAATCCATATGAAGAATACCAAGAATTCCAAGAAAACCATATTTGAGATAACCATAATATAAGAATTCCAATAGATAGCATGCTGCCCGTTTCCATAAAAATAGGGCACGTACCATATGTGACATAAACACATATAAACATCATATGAACAATATATAACATGTTGGAAGATCAATTGGCAAGTGAAATGACCAGAATACCCTTCAGCACAAAAATAGGAATGTTGTCCTAGGATGAACCTGGACATAGTGCTGCTCCAGATACATTCTTTGCCATGATGTGACATGACTTATAAATGTGTCATATGATCATATAAGTCCGTTGGAAGAAGACCAAATAAGAATGAGAAGTCCAAATGATGAAATTACCAAAATAGCCCTTATATAGGTCAATAAGCTTCCCACCGGGTCAACTCAGTTTTAACCCGTGCCAAGCATGCTCTTCCTCAGCCAATTAGATTCTAAATTGAATAAGGATCAAGTGGGCTTTTGAATGACTCAATTTGGAGTTCATTTGCTCAAGATATGAACCAAAACCTGCAATAGAACACTAAACCGAACAATTTGCCTTATATTGTAAGTCATGTGACTTCAAGGCTTGGTTAGTTCATATAATAAACATGTATTGACATATATATCATACAAGATCAGTTTGAACAACATGTATTGGCATATATAATCTAAGATCAGTTTGAACATGTCTTGATTAAGATATGTGATTGAATTGGCCAAGTTCAATCTCATGATATTAATCAAACTTGTTCAATCTTGATTCAATCAATCAATTTCACATTTAGCTCATAAGTTCATGTCTTGCACAATCAATTTCATATGTAAACGTTACACATATATATATCACATATGCATTTTCTAATCACAACAATTACACATATGCACACATATACATTTTGCACAACAATTACAACAATTACACATATGCACACATATACATTTTGCAATCACTCAAACATAATATATCACAACAATCTCCCCCTTTTGATGATTTGCAAAATTACCCCACATATGTGTATATTAAGCATTTAAATCAAGTGTGCATCTACATCAAGTGTTGTAATCTGTGTAATCAAGTAAGCATCTAAATCAAGTGTAAGCTGCTCCCCCTTAATGTGTTATCTCCCCCTTAACATGATATATATATACACATTTATTTCTCCCCCTTAATTTTGTAAATTATGCAAAAGACTGTTATTCAGGTGTAAGCAATTAATCCAAGTCTTGCACGTAAAGTCTCAAAGATAGCTTGATTAAGGGGTTTAGTGAATATATCAGCTACTTGTTGATCAGTTCTAACATGTTCAATGTGTATATGTCCAAGATTAACATGATCACGGAGAAAATGATAACGTACTTCTATATGCTTTGCCTTAGAGTGTAGTACAGGGTTTTTAGACAAATTTATAGCACTTGTACTATCACAATAGATGGGGATATTATTTACTTGTATTTCAAAGTCTGAAAGTTGTTGTTTAATCCATAATAGTTGAGTACAACATAGACTTAAAGCCATATATTCTGCTTCAGTAGTAGAAAGTGCAACACTAGATTGTTTCTTTGAAAACCAAGATATTAGTGAGTTTCCTAGGAATTGACATGTTCCAGTAGTGCTCTTTCTATCTACTCTACATCCACCATAATCTGCATCTGAATATGCATGTAGACTTAGACTAGATTGTCTATCATACCATAAGCCTAATGTTGGTGTATGTTGAAGATATCTAAATATTCTCTTTACAGCTTTAAAGTGTGACAACTTAGGCATACTTTGAAATCTTGCACACATACATACTGCAAACATAATATCAGGTCTACTAGCAGTTAGATATAGCAATGAACCAATCATAGACCTATATAGTTTTTCATCAAATGCAACACCATTTTCATCTTTGTCTAATTTTGTTGAAGTACACATTGGTGTTGGAGATGGTTTCAAGTTTTCAAAGTTGAATTTCTTTATCATATCTCTTATGTATTTGGCTTGATTGATATGTATACCATTTGATGTTTGTTTTATTTGCAAGCCTAAGAAGTAATTTAATTCACCAACCATGGACATTTCAAACTCAGACTTCATACAATCTTCAAAGTCTTTTACTAAGTTAGGATTAGTTGAACCAAAGATTATGTCATCTACATATATTTGTATTACAAGCAAATCTTTGTCTTTCTTTTTCAAGAATAAGGTACTATCTATGGTTCCTCTTTGAAAGTTGTTACTTAGTAAAAAGTTGGCAAATCTTTCATACCATGCACGGGGGGCTTGTTTCAAACCATATAAGGCTTTCTTAAGTTTATATACATGATTAGGGTTCTTTGGATCTTCAAAGCCTGGTGGTTGTTTAACAAAAACTTCTTCTTGGATATAGCCATTTAAGAATGCACTCTTAACATCCATTTGGAATAGTTTGATGTTATTATAACATGCAAAAGCTAATAAGAGGCGTATGGATTCTAATCTTGCTACAGGGGCAAATGTTTCATCGTAATCAATACCCTCTTCTTGATTATATCCTTGAGCTACAAGTCTTGCTTTATTTCTTACTACAACCCCTTGCTCATTCATTTTGTTCCTAAACACCCATTTAGTTCCAATGATTGATTTATCCTCGGGTTTAGGTACCAAATCCCACACATTGTTTCTTTCAAATTGGTTCAACTCTTCATGCATTGCATCTATCCAATATGCATCGTTTAAGGCATCATTCACATTCTTAGGTTCAATTTGGGATATAAGTGCATGCCATTGATCATATTCATTAGGATCTATTTGCCTACGTGTTCTAACCCCTTGATTTACATCTCCTATGATAAGTTCTTGAGGATGCTTTTGTTTATCTCTTATTTGCCACCAATTACTTGGTTGTGCATCTTCAATAGGTTCATGATGTTCAATAGGTTGGTTAGGCACATTTTCTTCATTATGTTCTTGTGTAGGGGGAGTTTGAACTTCATGCATTTCAAGAGTTTGATTTGGTGTTTCAACTTGATCATGTGTAGGTGGTAGGATAAGTTCATCTTCATCATGAAGTATTTGATCATTTGGTACATAGGTTTCATGTTGATTACTTGTGTGGAGATATGCATTTTCATTGAACTTCACATGTATTGATTCAACTATCTTTCTTGTTTGTGCATTATAACATCTATATGCTTTAGAGTTCATTGAATATCCCACAAATATATGTTCATCAGACTTAGGATCAAACTTATCTAAGTTATCTTTTGTGTTCAATACAAAACATTTACAACCAAAGACTTTTAGATAGTTTACTTTTGGGAGTCGTACATTTAAGATTTCATATGGAGTTTTGTTCAATTTCTTTCTTATTGATAGTCTGTTGATCATATAACTTGATGTGTTTACTGCTTCAGCCCATAAGAATTTAGGTACTTTGTTTTCTACCATCATTGTTCTTGCTACTTCTTGAATAGTCCTATTCTTTCTTTCAACTACACCATTAAGTTGAGGAGTTCTTGGTGGGGAGAATTCATGTTTTATACCCTTTTCATTACAGAATTTGATTAATTCACTATCTTTAAACTCACCTCCTCTATCACTCCTTATCTTAATAACATGTAATTCATGTTCATTTTCAAGTTGTCTAATTAGATTAGCTATAGATGATGCACTTTCATCTTTCAAAGCAAGAAACAATGTCCAAGTATATCTTGAAAAATCATCAACTATTACACATACATAATAACTTCCACCTAAGCTTCTTGTTCTACATGGACCAAATAAGTCTATATGCAAAAGTTCTAGTATTCTTGATGTTGTGACCTCGGTTTTAGGCTTAAGAGATTCTCTAACATGTTTGCCTTTGATACAAGATTCACATAATTGAAAATCATTCAAGTTAAGTTTAGGCAATCCTTTAACAAGACTTTTAGCGTGTAGTTTTTCTAAGGTTGATATACCAATGTGTCCTAAACGTCTATGCCAAAGATTGGGATCAGATTCATGTGAAACAAGACATTTAGTGTTACTACTAAGCATATCATCCATGTTAAGCACATATATGTTTCCTTCACGTTTTCCTTTTAACACAACTTGATTGTTTTTATCCATTATCTTACAAGAGGTGGAGAAAAAGAGAACATTCAAGTTGTTGTCACATAGTTGAGAAACACTTAAAAGCTCAAAGGTTAAGTTACTTACAAGTAGGACATTTTTGATTTCAAACTTGTTTGGATCACCAACCTTGCCTTTGCCAATTATTTGGCCTTGATTGTTGTCTCCAAAGGTAACTTTGCCACCTTTTGCAACGTTCTTAAGTGTGCTAAACAAATTTTTGTTGCCCGTCATATGTCTTGAGCAACCACTATCAACTATCCAATTGGTTTTGTTCTTTTCATCTTCTTTGTTGTTATAACCAGCAACTTGTCTTTCTTTGATGTTATGTACCTACAAATGTAAATAACAACTTAGGTACCCTTTGATTTTGGGTCCTTTTAAGGTTAGACAAGTTAAGTTCATGTTAGTGTACCTTTAGGTACCCAAACTTGAACAACCTTTCTTGGTTTTGAAATGTTAAAATCATGTTGCATATAATGAACAAATAGTGGATTTTGATGCATAGAGTATGATTGAAAAGGAGCTGCATATTTATGACTAGTTGGATAAGCATTGTAACTTCTATATGCATTTGAATGTTGCCTTGTATATGAGTTATATCTTGGCCGTGTATAAGCATTGAATTTAGGCCGTGTATAAGCAAGATGTTGTGTGTGTCTAGGCCGTGTGTTGTAAACTGATTTAGGCCTAGAGTATGTCATGTTCTTCACATAAGCATGTTGTTGCATATAAGGCATAACTTGAGCAGATTTCATACTACTTTGTTTAGGCATTCTTGTATACATGTAAGCATGGTTTCTAGGTGTATTTGCCTTCCTATATGTTGATGCATTTTGCAATCTTTGTGAAGAAGGTGGTGTGGGCAGAATAGGTTCATTTCTAGATGCATTTGGCCTATATTTCATGTTGGTTGAAGATGATACAAATGTTGTTTCCTTAGGTGTGTATTCAGCTTCTTCAACATATCCAAGACCTTGTTTGTCATTTCCATGCTTTTGAGATGCAATAAGAGTGTCTAACATGTTGGAACCATTCTTAAATTGTTCTAAAGATTTGTTCAAGTCTAGGTTGCATGCTTTCAATGATTCAAATTCAGTTTGTATTTCATGCAATTTAGACTTTAAAACATTGTAATCAACACATTGCACGCATTCCATATTTTCATGTTTGTTCTTAAGTTCCTTAATCTGATTTTGCAATGAAACAATAGTGTTAGATGATTCAAGTTGAAGAACTTCTAGTTGAGAAGTTAGATTCAAGTTAGACGTCTCCAACTTGTTCTTCTCCTCAACTATTCTTTTCTTCTCCTTGGATAACTTCTTATATCTATTATGCAACTTTTCTAATTCATCCAACAATTCATCTTGAGTAAAATCACATTCAGAATCAGAATCAAATGTTACCTCATTTGAAGACTTTGAAGCCAAACATGTTTGTGCAACTTCAGGTTCCTCCTCGGATTCTGATGAAGATGTGTCATCCCAAGTGCTTGAACTTACCTTGAGAGCTTTCTTCCTCCTTTGCATAGGTTCTACTCTAGTTTTTGTCCTTGTCTTTTCATCCATGTCACGGTTTTTGTTCTTGTTTGGACAATCATATGAGATGTGTCCTTGTTTGCCACATTCGTAACACTTGAGTTCTTTATCATACCATTTACCATCTTGTTTGTTAGATTTCACATTGATAGGGGCGGCTGATTTTGCTTGTCTTTTAGTTGGCCTTTTCTTGAACAACTTCCTTAAACGTCTAGCTAACAACATTACATCTTCTATATCACTTTCATCATCACTTTCATATTCGGCTTGATTAGATGATTCGGGTTCATTTGTCACAAATGCAAGTGATTTAGACTTGTTACTAGTTTCAGCCTTTCTTATATTCAACTTGTTTTCATAAACTTTCAAAGAGCCTATCAATTCATCAAGTTTTATTTGAGAAAGATCTTTGCTTTCTTCAATGGCACTAACTTTGGCATCCCATTCACTTGGTAAACTTCTCAAAACTTTTTGCACTTTTTCTTTCATCAAAAACGTTTTACCAAGGGATTCAAGTGAGTTGTATAAGTTTGTAAGCCTTAAATCCATATCAACAATTGATTCATTAGGCAATAAATGGAATGATTCAAGTGTAGTCATTAACATGTTAATCTTTGATTCCTTTACTTGATTTGTTCCTTCATGCTTCATTTCAAGACATTTCCACATATCCTTTGCACTTAAACATGAAGAGACATAGGCAGATTCACTTCTACTTAAACCATTCAACAATAATTGCATTGCTTTAGCATTAAGACTCATTTTCTTTTTATCTTCATCACTCCAATCTTTTCTATATTTCTCAACTTCTTGTGATAAGCCATCAATTATAACATGCTTAGTAGGCACATAAGGTCCATCTTCAATGATGGACCACAAGTCTATATCAATAGCCATTAAGAACAATTTCATCCTAAGTTTCCAATGACTAAAGTTTTCTCCATCAAAAAGAGGTGGTCTTTGTGTGGACATGCCTTCTAATTCTATTTTCATGTGTGGCTTAGACATGCTTCTTAGTGTGTGAGAAAACGTTTAAAACACTTATAAGAAGAAAGTGTCACCTTGTTGTAGATACCAAATATGAAGAATATAAGACAACCAGAAAATTTCCAGCAACTTTGCAACTTGGAGTGTAGACTGTTTTCAGCTCAAATCAGAATATGGTGCTCAACCAGGCTCTGATACCAATTGTTGGACCTGTATAGCACCACTAGAGGGGGGGGGGTGAATAGTGGTTTAGCGGAAATTGCACTATGATTACCTTCAAAAACCTGTTTGAAGACCCCTTTGCCTCTTTAATCTCAGATTCTGAAAATTCCAGAAACAGTTCACTGTTTTGCACGTTTTGGTTGAACCACTTATACACCTGTGAATGCTCTCAAACTTGGCAGAGATCAAGTTTAGTATGTTTATGATATGTCATAAAAATTTCAGCCAATTTCAAGCAAGTTAGTACGTTCAAATATGCAAGATAAGTAAAGTGTGCAATTCTGGCAGTTTCAGGCAGAATGTTTGCTGAACTTCAAACACTGATATCTCAAAATCTACCCGTGCTATTTTGATGAATCTTATGTCAAATTAAACCTTAAGATGTCTAGTTTAATTTGATATAAGGCTCACTCCAAGATTCAAAGGATAGCCTGTTCAAATCGAACAAGTTTTGCACACTGGTCAGAACTGTTCACAGAATGTAGCGACAATTTTGTGAAGACGATTTGAATATGCTACACACCTTAGAATTTAGTGATTCTTGCGGCTAATGAAAGCTAACACATTGAAGTATAACATATCCAAAATTCATGCAATTCTAAGAACGTTTGCTTGTTCAATTATACGTGCCAAGTGTGTGTAATTCTCAGCCAGAAAACAGTAAGTGCAGGAAATAAGTAGAGAACACAAGGAATTATCCTGGTTCGGTCAATGTGACCTACTCCAGTCCCAAGAGACACCTTCTCTTGGATTTCACTAAACACCAAACACCAAAGTCACCTTACAAAGCCAAAGGAAGAAGCTTTTCACCAACTTCTTCAAGAGGCTGCACCAAAACGTCACCTTTGCACCTTTGCACCTTTTGCTCACCTCTAAGGAGTAAGCTTTATACACCAGCTTCTCCTTCACAAATATGTCGTATAAAGGTGTTGAAAATGACAAGAATTGAAGAACTATACAATCATAAAGCTTGCTACAAATGTGTTCTTCAATACAGAAGAGAAGAAGAGAAGAATGAAGACAAAGAGCTGATTTGTCTTGAATGCTTTTGTTGCCTTCGTTGGATACCTTTTGCTCTTCACCTTGGGAGCTATTTATAGCCAAAAGATCACCCCAAAGGCTCCACAAAGTAGCCGTTGAAATGAGTTGAAGAATGAGAGATTTTAGCACCTTTTTAGCTACCATTTGACTTTTAAGATAAATCTGAATTTTTGCTCCTTTGAAATAGTCTTCAAATCTGAATTTTTTATCCTTCATAGCCGTTGACATGAGGTGGATAATGGCTCCATTTGACCATTTAAAAATCAGCTCCAATAAACAATATACATGTGTGAATATCTTCCCATATATGCAGCAAATTTTATCTCCTCATTTTGACTACCAAAATAACGTTGAAAGGCTCCATTTGAATGTCACATGAACGTTTGAATGAGCCCTCATGAACGTTGGTATGGCCTAAAAAATAGGCATTGGATAATACTTCAAATATAGAGATAAATCAGCCAACTTTGATTTTGAATAAATCTTCAACTTTGAACACAAAATGGCCGTTTGCATAGTCTAAAAGATAGAGATAATTTAGCTTGACTTGGTCTTCAACTTTTGAATCATATGTAGCCGTTTGAGCCAAGAGATTTTTTGCTCCAAACTTTGAACAAAATAGGTGAACGTTGGAATAGCTTAAAGATAGAGAAAATTCAGCTTGACTTGGTCTTCTTATCATATAGCCGTTGCCTTTCAATTTTTGAACACACATCATAATCTGAATTTTCACCATATAACATACAAAATGTTGCTCCACATTTGAACCAATATAGACGTTAACATCAGCTCAAGAATAGCCATTTGAAATCATCACAAGAATATACAAGAATAATCAGCACCAAAATAGGATTTAATACAACTTTCCTTGACTTGTTCAAATCTGAATATTTGAACATAACATATGCGCCCAAATCCGTATATAACCATATAATATATAGTCTTCAACATGTAGCATAGAAATCCATATGAAGAATACCAAGAATTCCAAGAAAACCATATTTGAGATAACCATAATATAAGAATTCCAATAGATAGCATGCTGCCCGTTTCCATAAAAATAGGGCACGTACCATATGTGACATAAACACATATAAACATCATATGAACAATATATAACATGTTGGAAGATCAATTGGCAAGTGAAATGACCAGAATACCCTTCAGCACAAAAATAGGAATGTTGTCCTAGGATGAACCTGGACATAGTGCTGCTCCAGATACATTCTTTGCCATGATGTGACATGACTTATAAATGTGTCATATGATCATATAAGTCCGTTGGAAGAAGACCAAATAAGAATGAGAAGTCCAAATGATGAAATTACCAAAATAGCCCTTATATAGGTCAATAAGCTTCCCACCGGGTCAACTCAGTTTTAACCCGTGCCAAGCATGCTCTTCCTCAGCCAATTAGATTCTAAATTGAATAAGGATCAAGTGGGCTTTTGAATGACTCAATTTGGAGTTCATTTGCTCAAGATATGAACCAAAACCTGCAATAGAACACTAAACCGAACAATTTGCCTTATATTGTAAGTCATGTGACTTCAAGGCTTGGTTAGTTCATATAATAAACATGTATTGACATATATATCATACAAGATCAGTTTGAACAACATGTATTGGCATATATAATCTAAGATCAGTTTGAACATGTCTTGATTAAGATATGTGATTGAATTGGCCAAGTTCAATCTCATGATATTAATCAAACTTGTTCAATCTTGATTCAATCAATCAATTTCACATTTAGCTCATAAGTTCATGTCTTGCACAATCAATTTCATATGTAAACGTTACACATATATATATCACATATGCATTTTCTAATCACAACAATTACACATATGCACACATATACATTTTGCACAACAATTACAACAATTACACATATGCACACATATACATTTTGCAATCACTCAAACATAATATATCACAACACTTAAGGCTTTCATGATCAGTATGAATCACAAATTCCTTAGGTTGCAGATAGTGTTGCCAAGTTTGTAAGGAACGGACAAGTGCGTACAATTCTTTATCATAGGTCGAATAATTGATGGAAGCTCCTTTCAATTTCTCACTAAAGTAGGCAACAGGTTTGTTACCTTGATGCAATACGGCTCCAATGCCAACTCCACTGGCATCACATTCAACTTCAAACATTTCATCAAAATTGGGCAATCTCAGGATGGGTGCAGAAGTTAGACGTTTCTTAAGTTCCTCAAAGGCTTGTTGTTGTGATTCTCCCCATTCAAATCTTACATCTTTCTTGACTAATTCATTCAAGGGTGCAGCTATGGTAGAGAAATCCTTCACAAAACGTCTATAGAAACTAGCTAATCCATGAAAACTCCTAATATCTCCAGCAGACTTAGGGGTTGGCCACTCAGTTATGGATTTAACTTTCTCTTGATCCACTTCAATTCCTTCAGCACTAATCACAAATCCTAAGAATGTAACCTTCTCCAGACAGAAAGAACACTTCTTGAAATTAGCATACAGCTTCTCTTTCTGTAGGGTGACAAAAACGGCTCTTAGATGGTTCAGGTGTTCACCTAGGGTTTTGGAGTAGATAAGAATGTCATCAAAGTAAACTACTACAAATTTCCCTATGAATTTCCTTAAGACCTCATTCATTAACCTCATGAAAGTACTAGGGGAATTGGTTAAACCAAAGGGCATAACTAACCATTCGTACAATCCAAACTTAGTCTTAAAGGCAGTTTTCCATTCATCTCCTTCCCTAATTCTCACTTGGAAATATCCTTGCTTAAGATCTACTTTGCTAAAACACCTAGACCCATGTAACATATCCAGCATGTCATCCAACCTAGGAATAGGGTACCTATACTTCACAGTGATCTTATTGATGGCTCTACAGTCAGTACACATTCTCCAAGTTCCATCTTTCTTAGGGACAATGATTACAGGAACAGCACACGGACTCATACTTTCTCTTACTTTACCTTGAGTCAATAATTCCTCAACTTGCTTTTGGATTTCCTTAGTTTCCTCTGGATTGGCTCTATAGGCAGGTCTGTTTGGCAGAACAGCTCCTGGAATGAAATCTATTTGATGCTCAATGCCTCTTAGAGGGGGTAAACCTGGGGGATCTCCTTCAGGAAACAAGTTAGAAAATTCTCGAAGTAAAGATGCAACTTCACTCGGTAAAGTAGATGGTATCTCAGATGAAGAGAACAGAGCTTCTTTGTAAAGCAAGATATACACATTTTTGTTTGAATTGATAGCATGGAATACCTCACTTTGAGATGCAAAGAATGCGCTTTTCTTTAGAGATGGTTCAGCAGAAACTTTGTTTTCTTTCGGTTCAACTTTGAGATGAGAGCTTCTCAGTTGGTGTTCTTTGATAAAGATCCTTTCTAATTCCTTTTCTTTTGGATCATTGTAGCTTTTTAACATTCGTTGTTGATCCTCAAAGACTTTGTGCGGGGGTAAGGCATTTAATTTGAACAGTTTGTTGTTATGCCTAAAGGAATATCTATTTAGGTAACCATCATACGTAACCTTGTTGTCAAATTGCCACGGTCTACCTAATAAGATATGACTTGATTGCATAGGGGCTACGTCACATAACACCTCATCAGAATACCCACCAATTGACAAAGGAACTAGGACTTGCTTTGTTACTTTAACTTCACCACACTCATTAAGCCACGTAAGCCTATAAGGACGGGGGTGATTAATTAAAGGTAACTCAAGTTTCCTAACAAGCTCAAAACTTGCAACATTTGTACATGAACCGGAGTCAATGATTAACGTGCAGACTTTCTTCTTAACCATACAGTGAATGTGGAATATGTTCTCTCGCTGTATTTCAGGTTCTTTGGTTTTAACTTGGGCACTTAGGGCTCGACGGACAACTAAGAACTCTTTTGTTTCACACTCATCAATCTCTTCACTAATTTCTTCTTCTTCCTCACACGTTTGCTCAATTTCTTTGTTTTCTTCGCTCTCTTCCAATTCTTCCTCAGAATAATACTCATTAGACTCTTCAATAAACAAGATGCGTTTAGGGTTGGGACATTGATTAGCAAAATGACCTTTTCCTAAGCATTTAAAACATTGAATATCACGAGTCTTAAAATTAGGCGTACCTTCCACCTTGGCTTTGCCTTTATCAGTGATTGGAAGCTTTGGACGATTTTGGATGTTCTGGGTTGGTTTTCCTTGTGATCCACGGCCTTGGCTTTGTTGTGGACGGAATGGCGTCCTGGGCTGCGTTCTAGGAAAACTCAAAGGATTAGTCCGAAAAGAAGGGTTAGAAGTTTTTACCTTCAGTTGTCTTTCCACTTTCTCAGCAATGTGAACCATAGAAGCCAGATCTGAGTAAGGTGTAAGTTCCACCTTAAATGCGATTTCTTTATTCAAACCAGCTAGAAATCTAGCCATTGTGGCTTCCTCCGCTTCTTCTATGTTAGCCCTGGTAAGCAAATGTTCTAATTCTTTGTAAAATTCATCAACAGATCTATTACCTTGAGAAAGTTGTTGCAATTTCTGGAAAACGCTTCTTTCATAGGAAGGAGATATGAATCTCTTCCTCATCTCTTGTTTTAGCTCGGACCAAGTGACAACAGGGGGTTGTCTTGTTCTTCTCCTGGTGTTCTTCAGTTGTTCCCACCAAAGTAAAGCATAATCTACAAATTCAAAAGTTGCATACCGCACTTTGGCCAATTCAGAATAGTTAGTGCAAGAATACATATGATCTACCTTTGTTTCCCATTGCAAATATGTTTCAGGATCACTTTTTCCATGGAAGGGGGGAATTGTCAGCTTAGTAGTGATGTATTCTTCTTCAAGTTGTTCTGCAGGTTGACGTTCATTATATCTCTCTTCTAGGTAGGGTTCTTCATTGTACTCAGGGAGACTATCAAATCTTTCCTCAAAAGAAAGGTTCCTACGACCACCATTACTACCTCGACCTCTACCTCTACCTCTAAGTGAGGTGATTTTTCTGCGTTCAACATGAGACTCATTATCATAAGAGGTGCCTTCTTGAAAAGGTATACTAGGTTCCTTTTGTTCTGAGGTAGGTTTTTCTACTCTGCTTAGCCTTTGTTTGTTATCCTCTATGTCACTTCTCATTAAACCAAATTGATTAACAAGGAAAGTGAGTGTTTGCTGTATATTCTCTAGGGTAACAGGGACTGGGGATGGGACAGGTGTAGATGGGGACGGGGAGGATGCATTATCTTTCTGTTGGGGACCCATGTTTCAGAAAAACAATCTCAAAAGCCAAATAAAATATTGATAAGATGCAAATACTCTACTTTATGTTGACAATTGTTCAAAACAGCAATTTGGACTATTTCTCCTAAAGATTCAAGTAAATCACAGAAGTCAAATTGTTGTTCGGGCTGAAAGAAATCTACGGGGTTGTTTTAAGTCAATCCCTCAATTTACTTTACAGCATATGCAATTATCAATTGTAGTAAAGTGAAAGTAAAGACACACAAACAAAGTGCTAGCAAGGGTTTGCTTTAGAAACTTTCAATATTTCAAAACTACAACACTTTGGGGTTTGGTTTGGGCACTTTCTTTCTTTTGAGCTTTGCACGGGATTTTCCCTTTATGCAATGTTTAATTTTGGGCTTTTCCTCACTTGGCTTTCTTGTGCAATTCTCTCTTGTCTTGCCTCTTACTTGTTGACAAAGATTGGCTTTTCTCTCGCGTATTTCTCAATCAAGCTGAATTTTCTTTCTTTGGACGGTTTTGCTTGATTGTTGTGAGACTACTGCTCACGGCCTACATGAGACATTGCCCACGGCCTTTAATTGCACAAGATTGGTTGTATTTGGAATTTGAAAGTTCCTCGTACACAACACGGCTAAACACTATGTAGTGGGAATTCAATTCACAATTACAACAAGATCAAATTGTATACAGTGCAATGTAAGTTCAGAAATTGATCTAAAACAACAATTGGATAGCTCTTTAACAATGTGGGGCTTAAACAATTCCTAAATTTCAGAATATATCTAAGTCCAACAAGTTGTTTGAAACAATTGAAATCAACAAAAAGATAAAGCTATTAGCATGTACCAAGATTTCAAATGAGCTTTAAAAGTTGTTTTAATCCACACGGTTTTGGGCAGTTTGTTCTTTTTCTATTTTCTGTTTTTGATGCAAGTGATCTAACTAGTTCTAAGATGGCTAAATGCAACTTAGTTGTGTCTAAATGAAGTTTACAAAGGCTGGTTACTAGTAACTAATGGAAAATCAGTTTTGATGCTAAGTATGATAACTTGTTTTGTTTTGTTTTCAAGTGATCTAACCTACTTGTTTTTGTTTGGTTTTTGTTTGTATGATGCAATCAGATTCTAAACTAAATGATACTAGATGCAGCTCCTAACAAATGTGTATGAACTAGAACTAGGCAGCTCACTTAGCTAGCTAAAACTACTTTGTTTTTGTTCTTGGGTTTTCGGTTTTCTTGTGCTAAACTAAACAACCATCTAAGACACTTAAACTATGTTGTAATTTAGTCTAACTAAGCTATATAAGGCAGCACTAAAAACGTTGTGGACAGTTTGGACAAAAGTTACTAAAAACAGAATTTTAACAAGTAGTAAACTATCAACTATTCTAGTTTTGGTGTTTCAAGTTTTCTGATTTTAAGGACACAACTACACTAACACTTAAACTACTAGATTAAGGTCTAATGAAGATCAACTAAGCTAAATATGGCAGCATATAAAACGTTCAAAACAGTTTGCACACATGAACTAAAAACAGAATTTCAACTACCACAATTTGATAATCTATCAACTAGTCTATTTTTTTTGTTCAAAGTTTTCTGATTTAAGGGACTTATCTAAACTACCATTTAAACTTCTAGATTAGGACCTAATGAACAATATCTAAGCTAGGTTGAACAATCACAAGCTGGCCACACACGGTTTTTGCTTCAAGATACACAATCAACTCCTAACACACTTAAGTCTAGTCTATGTTCTTTTTTTGGGGTGTTTCGGTTTTTGCTACTAAAACTAAGTTACCAAACTATTGTAAACTATCTAATAAGCACTTTAAAACATAAACAATCTACCTAAACAAACAGATTCAAAACGGAATGAAAATCAGTTCACAAACGATTGTGGGCAGCAATATTCATTTGCAAGTTTAAGCAATGTAAACATGAATAGAAGACTAACCAAGGCTCTGATACCAATTGATGAGCCAAATGAAGGCTAGAAAACGTTGCCAAGGACTTTGTCTCCTATTCCAAACTGATTTGAACAATAGCTATGGCAAAGAACATCTCAAAGACACCCCTTGAACTTTAACCGTTGTTCTTGGCTCAATTTATGCCAACACCTCTCCCTCTTTGGCACTCCAACACATCTAAAACCTCTATGAGACCCTAAGATGCTGTAAACCAAATAATGAAGCAAATACTAACAAGTTCTAGGCTAGGAACTTGCAAGAAAACCGTTGGTGGTTTCAAACCTCAACTAAGAAATAGTTGTGAACTCCTTGAAGGAAATCTGATTGAATTGTATTTGATAATGGTTGTGAATTACATTCAGGTTCTAAACTCTCTTATAACAAACGAAAATGATGAAAAAGTACAAGTCCTAATGTACAAGGTACTACTATAAAATGAGATGCTTGCTTTTTGGCAACTTGTTGATGTAACTTTCGGTTGAAAGAAGCTGGTTGCTTCTCCTTTCTTCTTTGCTTGTCTTCAGCCTTATTTTGATTGGTTTAAACATTGAGCAGCTTGCTTGAAACTTAGCCTTGATTGGTTGTGAGTTGTAGTTTGAATTTTCAAAGATTTTTGGCTCAAATCATGCGTTCTCCTCCTTGCATTTTCAGCCAAAGTTTTGATTGGTTAAGGGAGTGTGCAGCTTGTCTAGAACTTGTTCTTGATTGGTTCTTACTTTGGTGTTGAATTTTCAAACAAAACTCCCTTAGAAAACGTTTCTTTCCTTGCTTGAATTCAGCCAAGAATTCTGATTGGATGTTGGAGTGAGCAGCTTGGTTGAATCCTCCTTTTGATTGGTTGCATAGTTGATCTTTGAATTTTCAAAACATCTAGGCTTAACCAACGTTTTTCTTCAAGGAATCTGATTGGAGAAGTTGTTGTGCAGCTTGTATTCTTGACTTCAACTTGTTTGTGATTGGTTTGATGGTTTGCAAGAGTCCTTCTAATTGGTTCAAGATGTGAGCAGCTTGTACACCCATTTAACATGAAGATCATTGCTTGAGATTGACATGAGTGCTTGTCACCACCTTGCTTGTAAGCTCCTTGTATTTCACCTCTTTGTTTGGACAAAAATTCAGGTTTGATTTGCATCTTCAAGCTAAAAACGTGTACCTGAAAGATAAGACAAGAATACAACACAAACTATCCTAAAACAAAGTTAACAAACTAACAATATTAAAAGAACATATAAAGATATGTACAACATGCATTTAATACAACTAGATCATAGCTTGTATCATATAAACCCAATGGATGTCATCATTGCTTGGCTCATCCTCTTCATGCCTGTAAAGGAATGATTCAACACATTGTAACAATTTCTTAGCTATACTCCTTGTTATGGGACCATTGTGGGGGCAATGAGGTGTCATCGTCAGTGTTTGCATCTACAAGGATAGGCTGTAGCTCATCAGAAAATTCCCGTGCAAAGCTCAAAAGACAGAAAGTGCCCAAACCAAACCCAAAGTGTTGTAGTTTTGAAATATTGAAAGTTTCTAAAGCAAACCATTGCTAGCACTTTGTTTGTGTGTCTTTACTTTCACTTTACTTCAATTGATAATTGCATATGCTGTAAAGTAATTGAGGGATTGTCCTAAACAACCCCGTAGATTTCATTCAGCCCGAACAACAATTTGACTTCTGTGATTTTTCTTGAATCCTTAGGAAAAATAGTCCAAATTGCTGTTTTAAACAATTGTCAACATAAAGTAGAGTATTTGCATCTTGTCAATATTTTAAATTGGTTTTGAGATTGTCTTTTGAATCATGGGTCCCCAACAGAAAGATAATGCACCATCCCCGTCCCCATCTACTCCTGTCCCATCCCCAGTCCCTGTTACCCTAGAGAATATGATACGAATATGGTTCGTATGTTAATGTTGTCCCGATCTTTCTTCACTCTCCAAACGTCCTTCAAGCCTTGAATGTGATGGACAATGGTGCCAAGCAACCACCTTCCTTCAAGCCTCCAAATTCGTTTGGTTATGTGCGTTTCAATCCGCTCAATCCAACCAGTCACTCCTAATCCTTGGATTGTGGATCACCAACAAGGAACACACAATCCTTAATTGGGTCTAGCCTTGATTTAGATATGTGTAAACCAAAGGAAAAACACAAACTTTTATTCAAGAAAACTCAAGAACAACAGATAACATAAAACACTAGGGTTTTTAGTTCAATGATGAAAAATAGTCTAACTACTCAAAGAAATGCTAAGTGATCAATATATATGATTACAAGTCTTGTAAGCCATTCCCAACAAGACGGCTAGGGTTTCTTGGAAATCCCATGTTGGCGCCACTTCCCCTTGATATGCAAGAATCTGAATTTTGTTATTTTTGGTAAGTTCCCCTCTCTTGGAAAATCCACAATGATTGTCTCAATCACCAATTATTGCATTATTAACCATCCTTCTAGACTTTCCTTATGCCTCCATTGCCTTCATTAAAAACGCCATTCAGCCTTCCTTTTGCCACATGATCTAATTTTGGTAACTTCCTCTTTCTTGAGTTATCTCCTTAATTGCTCCAAATCTTCAATTATGACTCCATAATTCATTCCAATCATACCAATCTGATTTATGACATTCTAGAAGGTCTCTTAATTGCATTTGGTGATGGTAGGCGGCTGCCCCTCTCTTCAAGAAAACCGAAACCCTAATTTGCACAATTGGGCTTGTTTTGGACTTCTTTCTTGCAGCTCTTGTATCTATGTTTGTGGACTGATTTTGACAAAACCCAAAACATGAAAGATGCTCCAAATTAAGTCTACTTCAAGGTCCAGCTGGTTCCATGCACTCCCAATCTCGTTTGAAAGCCCAAAATCACAAAACAGCCTCGTATGGACAAGCTTGGTCCAAATCTGAGAAGCCCTCTTTTCCAAAGCTCAAGACGTTTGATCCAAGACTTGTAACACCTACAAAACACACTCGTACACCAAACATAAGTATTCCAAACAAACTTTAAAAGACGCAAACGAAAAGACAACTAAAAGCCACAGAAACGGCACCAACAAGCGGACTGACTATCATTGGATAATCAGCTCTTAAGCTCAACAATGAGCACCCATTTAGGAGGAACATCCATTGGTTCATCTTGCACATGTTTGGTTAGGAAGGAGCCAACATCAAAACCAAGTTGGAAACCAAGGTGAAGACAATTAGTCCTCTTGGTTTGGCTCCTTGTCAAAGGCCCCTTATGGTTAAGGACACCTTGTGCAAGCTCATCATTAGGGGGCTGTTCCTCAGCCTCATCAATCCCCCCCTCCTCAAAAGGATTCGCCCTCGAATCATCAAGATAAAAATGCTCAAAAGGGGAAAGATCACTTACATTGAAGGTGTTGGAAACTGAACCATACCTGTCTGGAGGAAGATCAAGCACGTAAGCATTTGGACCAACCTTTTGAATGACCTTAAAAGGTCCATCTCCTCTAGGCATAAGCTTGGACTTCCTCTCCTTAGGAAACCGTTCCTTCCTTAAATGCAACCAAACAAGATCTCCAGGATAAAACACAACATCTTTTCTATGCTTGTTAGCTTGTTTGGCATACTGTTTATTCTTTCTTTCAAGTTGGAGTTTAACCTTTTCATGCAACTTTTTGATCATTTCAGCTCGTTGTTTACCATCCATGCTAGTACGCTCATCAATTGGAATAGGCAACAAATCAAGTGGGGAGTGGGGTAGAAAACCATAGACAACTTCAAAAGGGGAATACAAAGACCCACTATGAACAGCCCTATTGTAAGCAAACTCAATATGTGGTAAACATTCTTCCCAATTTTTCAGATTGCTTTGGATTAAAGCACGCAACATTTGTGACAAGGTCCGATTTACCACTTCAGTTTGGCCATCTGTTTGTGGATGTGCAGTAGTAGAAAACAAAAGCTTAGTTCCCAACTTGCTCCAAAGTACACGCCAAAAATGACTCAAGAATTTACTGTCCCTATCACTAACAATTGTTTTAGGCATGCCATGCAACCGAACAACTTCTTTAAAGAATAGATTTGCAATGTAAGAAGCATCATCTACTTTGTGACAAGCAATAAAGTGTGCCATCTTGGAGAATCTGTCTACCACAACAAAGACACTATCTCTACCACCTTTTGATCTAGGTAAGCCAAGAACAAAGTCCATAGAAATGTCCTCCCAAGGTGCACTAGGTACGTCCAAGGGTGTGTACAAACCATGAGGTTGTGTTTTGGACTTAGCTTGCCTACAAGTGATGCAACTACTACAAGCCTTTGCAACATCTGATTTCATGTGAGGCCAAAAGAAATGTTCCTTTAAAGTTTCTAAAGTTTTAAAAACTCCAAAGTGTCCCATTAGCCCGCCCCCATGTGCTTCCTTAACCAGCAATTCACGCATTGATCCCTTAGGAATGCATAATCGTTTCTCCTTAAACAAATAGCCATCATGCAAATAAAATTTACCAAAAGGAGAATCAACACATGCTGTTGTGATATATCATGTTTGAATGATTGCAAAATGCATATGTGAGCATGTAGATTGTTGTGATATATTGCAAAATGCATATGTGAGCATGTATGTGTGTATAACGTTTAAAGTATATGTGTGCATGAGATTGAATTTATGAGCTAGAATTTATGAGCTAGATGTGAAATTGCTTGAATGAATCAAGGTTGAACAAGTTTGATTAAGATCATGAGATTGAACTTGGCCAATTCAATCACATATCTTAATCAAGACATGTTCAAACTGATCTTAGATTATATATGCCAATACGTGTTGTTCAAACTGATCTTAGAAGATATATATGCCAATACATGTTGATAATATGATCTAACCAAGCCTTGAAGTCACATGACTTACAATATAAGGCAAATTGTTCGGTTTAGTATCCTATTGCAGGTTTTGGTTCATATCTTGGGCAAATGAACTCCAAATTGAGTCATTCAAAAGCCCACATGATCCTTATTCAATTTAGAATCTAATTGGCTGAGGAAAGGCATGCTTGGCACGGGTTAAAACTGAATTGACCCGGTGGGAAGCTTATTGACCTATATAAGGGCTATTTTGGTAATTTCACCATTTGGACTTCTCATTCTTATTTGGTCTTCTTCCAACTGATTTATATGATCATATGACACATTTATAAGTCATGTCACATCATGGCAAAAATGAATCTGGAGCAGCACCATGTCTAGGTTCATCCTAGGACAAAATTCCTATTTTTGTGCTGAGGGGTATTCTGGTCTTTTCACTTGCCAATGGATCTTCCAACATGTTATATATTGCTTATATGATGTTTATATGTGTTTATGTCACATATGGTACGTGCCCTATTTTTATGGAAACGGGCAGCATGGTATCTCAATTGGAATTCTTATGTTATGGTTATCACATCTATGGTTTTCTTGGAATTCTTGGTATTCTTCATATGGTTTTCTATGCTACATGTTGAAGACATAAATGACTATATATTATATGTTTACACACGGATGTTGGCGCATATATCATGTTCAAATTTTCAGATTTTGAACAAGACAAGGCAAGTTGAATTACATCCTATTTTGGTGCTGATTTTAAGTGATTATTCTTCTATATTTTGGAGCTGATTCAAACGGCTATTTTGGTTAAAATGTGGAGCAAAGATCTCTCAATACAAACGGCTATATGTATTCAAAGTTGGAGCAAAAATCTCTCAACCAAGGAAGATAGCAAACGGCTATATATGATTCAAATGGTGAAGACTTATTCTCAAACAAACTTGGCTGATTTCTAACTATATTTGAACTATTCTTCAATGCCTATCTTCAAGGGCTTTCCAACGTCATTTATTATTCAAAATGAGGAGAAAAAAATTCTGTTCAAAACACACGCATACATGGCAAGTTATTTACACATGGATATTGCTGATTGGAGCTGTCTTTTAAACATTCAAATGGAGCCATTGTCTATCTCATTCCAACGGCTATAATGGGATAAAAGTTCAGGTTGGAAGACTATTTCAAAGCATTCAAAAATTCAGATTTATCTTGAAAGTCAAATGATGAATTTTGGTAGCTAAAAAGGTGCTGAATTTTCTCCACTTCTCATCCATTCCAACGGCTACTTTGAGGAGCCTTTAGGCTGTCCTCTTGGCTATAAATAGCTCCAAAGATGAAGAGGAAAAGTGCACCAACGAAAGCAATAAAGAAAGCAAGCAAGACAATTAGCTCTTTGTCTCCATTCTTTTCTTCTTCTCTTCTCTATTGAAGAACACATTTGTAGCAAGCTTTATGATTGTATAGTTCTTCATTTCTTGTCATTTCAACACCTTTTAAACGACATATTGTAAGGGAGAAGCTGGTGTATAAAGCTTACTCCTTAGAGGTGAGCAAAAGGTGCAAAGGTGCAAAGGTGCAAAGGTGGAACAAACTAGTGCTGATTTTCAGTTTTGGTGCAGTCACTTGAAGAAGTTGGTGAAAAGCTTCTTCCTTTGGCTTTGTAAGGTGACTTTGGTGTTTGGTGTTTAGTGAAATCCAAGAGAAGGTGTCTCTTGGGACTGGAGTAGGTCACATTGACCGAACCAGGATAATTCCTTGTGTTCTTTACTTATTTCCTGCACTTACTGTTTTCTGGCTGAAAGTTACACTAACTTGGCATGCATAATTGAACGAGCAAACAGTCTTAGAATTGCATGAATTTTGGATATATTATACTTCAATGTGTTAGCTTTCATTAGCCGCAAGAATCACTAAATTCTAAGGTGTTTAGCATATTCAAATCATCTTCACAAAATTGTTGCTACATTCTGTGAACAATTCTGACCAGTGTGCAAACTTGTGCAATTTGAATAGGCTATCCTTCGAATCTTGGAGTGAGCCTTATATCAAATTAAACTAGACATCTTGAGGTTTAATTTGACATAAGATTCATCAAAATAGCACGGGTAGATTTTGAGATATTGTTGTTTGAAGTTAAGCTAACATTCTGCCTGAAACTGCCAGAATTGCACACTTTACTTCTCTTGCTTATTTGAACGTGCTAACTTGCTTGGAATTGACTGAATTTTTTATGACATATTATAAACATTCTAAACTTGATCTCTGCCAAGTTTGAGAGCTTGCACAGGTGTATAAGTGGTTCAACCAAAACGTTCAAAGTAGTGAACTGTTTCTGGAATTTTCAGAACCTGAGGTTAAAGAGGCAAAGGGGTCTTCAAACAAGTTTTTGAAGGTAATTATAGTGTAATTTCCGCTAATCCACTATTCACCCCCCCTCTAGTGGTGCTATACAGGTCTAACAAGTGGTATCAGAGCAAGGTTGAGCACCATATTCTTATTTGAGCTGAAAACAGTTTACACTCCAAGTTGCAAAGTTGCTGGAAATTTTCTGGTTGTCTTATATTCTTCATATTTGGTATCTACAACAAGGTGACACTTTCTTTCCTTCTTATAAGTGTTTTAAACGTTTTCTCACACTCTAAGAAGCATGTCTAAGTCACACATGAAAATAGAATTAGAAGGCATGTCCACACAAAGACCACCTCTTTTTGATGGAGAAAACTTTAGTCATTGGAAACTTAGAATGAAATTGTTCTTAATGGCTATTGATATAGACTTGTGGTCTATCATTGAAGATGGACCTTATGTGCCTACTAAGCATGTTATAATTGATGGCTTATCACAAGAAGTTGAGAAATATAGAAAAGATTGGAGTGATGAAGATAAAAAGAAAATGAGTCTTAATGCTAAAGCAATGCAATTATTGTTGAATGGTTTAAGTAGGAGTGAATCTGCCTATGTCTCTTCATGTTTAAGTGCAAAGGATATGTGGAAATGTCTTGAAATGAAGCATGAAGGAACTAATCAAGTAAAGGAATCAAAGATTAACATGTTAATGACTACACTTGAATCATTCCATTTACTGCCTAATGAATCAATTGTTGATATGGATTTAAGGCTTACAAACTTATACAACTCACTTGAATCCCTTGGTAAAACGTTTTTGATGAAAGAAAAAGTGCAAAAAGTTTTGAGAAGTTTGCCAATTGAATGGGATGCCAAAGTTAGTGCCATTGAAGAAAGCAAAGATCTTTCTCAAATAAAACTTGATGAATTGATAGGCTCTTTAAAAGTTTATGAAAACAAGTTGAATATAAGAAAGGCTGAAACTAGTAACAAGTCTAAATCACTTGCATTTGTAACAAATGAACCCGAATCATCTAATCAAGCCGAGTATGAAAGTGATGATGAAAGTGATGAAGAAGACATAATGTTGTTAGCTAGGCGTTTAAGGAAGTTTTTCAAGAAAAGACCAACTAAAAGACAAGCAAAATCAGCCGCTCCTATCAATGTGAAATCTAACAAACAAGATGGTAAATGGTATGATAAAGAACTTAAGTGTTATGAATGTGGCAAACAAGGACACATCTCATATAATTGTCCAAACAAGAACAAAAACCGTGACATGGATGAAAAGACAAGGACAAAAACTAGAGTAGAACCTATGCAAAGGAGGAAGAAAGCTCTCAAGGCAAGTTCAAGCACTTGGGATGACACATCTTCATCCGAATCCGAGGAGGAACCTGAAGTTGCACAAACATGTTTGGCTTCAAAGTCTACAAATGAGGTAACATTCGATTCTGACTCTGAATGTGATTTTACTCAAGATGAATTGTTGGATGAATTAGAAAAGTTGCATGATAGATATAAGAAGCTATCCAAGGAGAAGAAAAGAATAGTTGAGGAGAAGAACAAGTTGGAGACGTCTAACTTGAATCTAACTTCTCAACTAGAAGTTCTTCAACTTGAATCATCTAACACTATTAGTTCAATGCAAAATCAGATTAAGGAACTTAAGAACAAACATGAAAATGTGCAATGTGTGCAATGTGTTGATTTCAACGTCTTAAAGTCTAAATTACATGAAATACAAACTGAATTTGAATCATTAAAAGCATGCAATCTAGACTTGAACAAATCTTTAGATCAATTTAAGAATGGTTCCAACATGTTAGACACTCTTATTGCATCTCAAAAGCATGGAAATGACAAACAAGGTCTTGGATATGTTAAAGAAGCTGAATACACACCTAAGGAAACAACATTTGTATCATCTTCAACCAACATGAAATATAGGCCAAATGCATTTAGAGATGAACCTATTCTGCCCACACCACCTTCATCACAAAGATTGCAAAATGCATCAACATATAGGAAGGTAAATACACCTAGAAATCATGCTTACATGTATACAAGAATGCCTAAACAAAGTAGTATGCAATCTGCTCAAGTTATGCCTTATATGCAACAACATGCTTATGTGAAGAACATGACATACTCTCGGCCTAAATCAGTTTACAACACACGGCCAAGATATAACTCATATACATGGCAACATTCAAATGCATATAGAACTTACAATGCTTATCCAACTAGTCATAAACGTGCAGCCCCTTTTCAATCATATTCTATGTATCAAAATCCACTATTTGTTCAACATGATTATAACATTTCAAAACCAAGAAAGGTTGTTCAAGTTTGGGTACCTAAAGGTACACTAACATGAACTTAACTTATCTAACCTTGAAAGGACCCAAAATCAAAGGGTACCTAAGTTGTTATTTACATTTGTAGGTACATAACATCAAAGAAAGACAAGTTGCTGGTTATAACAACAAAGAAGATGAAAAGAACAAAACCAATTGGATAGTTGATAGTGGTTGCTCAAGACATATGACGGGCAACAAAAATTTGTTTAGCACACTTAAAAACGTTGCAAAAGGTGGCAAAGTCACCTTTGGAGACAACAATCAAGGCCAAATAATTGGCAAAGGCAAGGTTGGTGATCCAAACAAGTTTGAGATCAAAAATGTCCTACTTGTAAGTAACTTAACCTTTGAGCTTTTAAGTGTTTCTCAACTATGTGACAACAACTTGAATGTTCTCTTCTCCTCCACTTCTTGTAAGATAATGGATAAAAACAATCAAGTTGTGTTAAAAGGAAAACGTGAAGGAAACATATATGTGCTTAACATGGATGATATGCTAAGTAGTAACACAAAATGTCTTGTTTCACATGAATCTGATCCCAATCTTTGGCATAGACGCTTAGGACACATAGGTATATCAACCTTAGAAAAACTACACGCTAAAAGTCTTGTTAAAGGATTGCCTAAACTTAACTTGAATGATTTTCAACTATGTGAATCTTGTATCAAAGGCAAACATGTTAGAGAATCCCTTAAGCCTAAAACCGAGGTCACAACATCAAGAATACTAGAACTCTTGCATATAGACTTATTTGGTCCATGTAGAACAAGAAGCTTAGGTGGAAGTTATTATGTATGTGTAATAGTTGATGATTTCTCAAGATATACTTGGACATTGTTTCTTGCTTCAAAAGATGAAAGTGCATCATCTATAGCTAATCAAATTAGACAACTTGAAAATGAACATGAATCACATGTTATTAAGATAAGGAGTGATAGAGGTGGTGAGTTTAAAAATAGTGAATTAATCAAATTCTGTAATGAAAAGGGTATAAAACATGAATTCTCCCCACCAAGAACTCCTCAACTTAATGGTGTAGTTGAAAGAAAGAATAGGACTATTCAAGAAGTAGCAAGAACAATGATGGTAGAAAACAAAGTACCTAAATTCTTATGGGCTGAAGCAGTAAACACTTCAAGTTATATGATCAACAGACTATCAATAAGAAAGAAATTGAACAAAACACCATTTGAAATCTTAAATGGACGACTCCCAAAAGTAAACTATCTAAAAGTCTTTGGTTGTAAATGCTTTGTATTGAACACAAAAGATAACTTAGATAAGTTTGATCCTAAGTCTGATGAACATATATTTGTGGGATATTCAATGAACTCTAAAGCATATAGATGTTATAATGCACAAACAAGAAAGATAGTTGAATCAATACATGTGAAGTTCAATGAAAATGCATATCTCCGAACAAGTAATCAACATGAAACCTATGTACCAAATGATCAAATACTTCATGATGAAGATGAACTTATCCTACCACCTACACATGATCAAGTTGAAACACCAAATCAAACTCTTGAAATGCATGAAGTTCAAACTCCCCCTACACAAGAACATAATGAAGAAAATGTGCCTAACCAACCTATTGAACATCATGAACCTATTGAAGATGCACAACCAAGTAATTGGTGGCAAATAAGAGATAAACAAAAGCATCCTCAAGAACTTATCATAGGAGATGTAAATCAAGGGGTTAGAACACGTAGGCAAATAGATCCTAATGAATATGATCAATGGCATGCACTTATATCCCAAATTGAACCTAAGAATGTGAATGACGCCTTAAACGATGCATATTGGATAGATGCAATGCATGAAGAGTTAAACCAATTTGAAAGAAACAATGTGTGGGATTTAGTACCTAAACCCGAGGATAAATCAATCATTGGAACTAAATGGGTGTTTAGGAACAAAATGAATGAGCAAGGGGTTGTAGTAAGAAATAAGGCAAGACTTGTAGCTCAAGGATATAATCAAGAAGAGGGTATTGATTACGATGAAACATTTGCCCCCGTAGCAAGATTAGAATCCATACGCCTCTTATTAGCTTTTGCATGTTATAATAACATCAAATTATTCCAAATGGATGTTAAGAGTGCATTCTTAAATGGCTATATCCAAGAAGAAGTTTTTGTTAAACAACCACCAGGCTTTGAAGATCCAAAGAACCCTAATCATGTATATAAACTTAAGAAAGCCTTATATGGTTTGAAACAAGCCCCCCGTGCATGGTATGAAAGATTTGCCAATTTTTTACTAAGTAACAACTTTCAAAGAGGAACCATAGATAGTACCTTATTCTTGAAAAAGAAAGACAAAGATTTGCTTGTAATACAAATATATGTAGATGACATAATCTTTGGTTCAACTAATCCTAACTTAGTAAAAGACTTTGAAGATTGTATGAAGTCTGAGTTTGAAATGTCTATGGTTGGTGAATTAAATTATTTCTTAGGCTTGCAAATAAAACAAACATCAAATGGTATACATATCAATCAAGCCAAATACATAAGAGATATGATAAAGAAATTTAACTTTGAAAACTTGAAACCATCTCCAACACCAATGTGTACTTCAACAAAATTAGACAAAGATGAAAATGGTGTTGCATTTGATGAAAAACTATATAGGTCTATGATTGGTTCATTGCTATATCTAACTGCTAGTAGACCTGATATTATGTTTGCAGTATGTATGTGTGCGAGATTTCAAAGTATGCCTAAGTTGTCACACTTTAAAGCTGTAAAAAGAATATTTAGATATCTTCAACATACACCAACATTAGGCTTATGGTATGATAGACAATCTAGTCTAAGTCTACATGCATATTCAGATGCAGATTATGGTGGATGTAGAGTAGATAGAAAGAGCACTAGTGGAACATGTCAATTTCTAGGAAACTCACTGATATCTTGGGTTTCAAAGAAACAATCTAGTGTTGCACTTTCTACTACTGAAGCAGAATATATGGCTTTAAGTCTATGTTGTACTCAACTATTATGGATTAAACAACAACTTTCAGACTTTGAAATACAAGTAAATAATATTCCCATCTATTGTGATAGTACAAGTGCTATAAATTTGTCTAAAAACCCTGTACTCCACTCTAAGGCAAAGCATATAGAAGTACGTTATCATTTTCTCCGTGATCATGTTAATCTTGGACATATACACATTGAACATGTTAGAACTGATCAACAAGTAGCTGACATATTCACTAAACCCCTTAATCAAGCTATCTTTGAGCATTTACGTGCAAGACTTGGATTAATTGCTCACACCTGACTCCTACACCGTGCACATAGTTCAGTCTTTTGCATAATTTACAAAATTAAGGGGGAGAGATATATGTATATCATGTTAAGGGGGAGATAACACATTAAAAGGGAGAGATATATGTATATCATGTTAAGGGGGAGATAACACATTAAGGGGGAGCAGCTTAACTTGATTTAAAGAGAAGCTTATACTTGATTTAGATGCTTAATATACACATATGTGGGGTAATTTTGCAAATCATCAAAAGGGGGAGATTGTTGTGATATATCATGTTTGAATGATTGCAAAATGCATATGTGAGCATGTAGATTGTTGTGATATATTGCAAAATGCATATGTGAGCATGTATGTGTGTATAACGTTTAAAGTATATGTGTGCATGAGATTGAATTTATGAGCTAGAATTTATGAGCTAGATGTGAAATTGCTTGAATGAATCAAGGTTGAACAAGTTTGATTAAGATCATGAGATTGAACTTGGCCAATTCAATCACATATCTTAATCAAGACATGTTCAAACTGATCTTAGATTATATATGCCAATACGTGTTGTTCAAACTGATCTTAGAAGATATATATGCCAATACATGTTGATAATATGATCTAACCAAGCCTTGAAGTCACATGACTTACAATATAAGGCAAATTGTTCGGTTTAGTATCCTATTGCAGGTTTTGGTTCATATCTTGGGCAAATGAACTCCAAATTGAGTCATTCAAAAGCCCACATGATCCTTATTCAATTTAGAATCTAATTGGCTGAGGAAAGGCATGCTTGGCACGGGTTAAAACTGAATTGACCCGGTGGGAAGCTTATTGACCTATATAAGGGCTATTTTGGTAATTTCACCATTTGGACTTCTCATTCTTATTTGGTCTTCTTCCAACTGATTTATATGATCATATGACACATTTATAAGTCATGTCACATCATGGCAAAAATGAATCTGGAGCAGCACCATGTCTAGGTTCATCCTAGGACAAAATTCCTATTTTTGTGCTGAGGGGTATTCTGGTCTTTTCACTTGCCAATGGATCTTCCAACATGTTATATATTGCTTATATGATGTTTATATGTGTTTATGTCACATATGGTACGTGCCCTATTTTTATGGAAACGGGCAGCATGGTATCTCAATTGGAATTCTTATGTTATGGTTATCACATCTATGGTTTTCTTGGAATTCTTGGTATTCTTCATATGGTTTTCTATGCTACATGTTGAAGACATAAATGACTATATATTATATGTTTACACACGGATGTTGGCGCATATATCATGTTCAAATTTTCAGATTTTGAACAAGACAAGGCAAGTTGAATTACATCCTATTTTGGTGCTGATTTTAAGTGATTATTCTTCTATATTTTGGAGCTGATTCAAACGGCTATTTTGGTTAAAATGTGGAGCAAAGATCTCTCAATACAAACGGCTATATGTATTCAAAGTTGGAGCAAAAATCTCTCAACCAAGGAAGATAGCAAACGGCTATATATGATTCAAATGGTGAAGACTTATTCTCAAACAAACTTGGCTGATTTCTAACTATATTTGAACTATTCTTCAATGCCTATCTTCAAGGGCTTTCCAACGTCATTTATTATTCAAAATGAGGAGAAAAAAATTCTGTTCAAAACACACGCATACATGGCAAGTTATTTACACATGGATATTGCTGATTGGAGCTGTCTTTTAAACATTCAAATGGAGCCATTGTCTATCTCATTCCAACGGCTATAATGGGATAAAAGTTCAGGTTGGAAGACTATTTCAAAGCATTCAAAAATTCAGATTTATCTTGAAAGTCAAATGATGAATTTTGGTAGCTAAAAAGGTGCTGAATTTTCTCCACTTCTCATCCATTCCAACGGCTACTTTGAGGAGCCTTTAGGCTGTCCTCTTGGCTATAAATAGCTCCAAAGATGAAGAGGAAAAGTGCACCAACGAAAGCAATAAAGAAAGCAAGCAAGACAATTAGCTCTTTGTCTCCATTCTTTTCTTCTTCTCTTCTCTATTGAAGAACACATTTGTAGCAAGCTTTATGATTGTATAGTTCTTCATTTCTTGTCATTTCAACACCTTTTAAACGACATATTGTAAGGGAGAAGCTGGTGTATAAAGCTTACTCCTTAGAGGTGAGCAAAAGGTGCAAAGGTGCAAAGGTGCAAAGGTGGAACAAACTAGTGCTGATTTTCAGTTTTGGTGCAGTCACTTGAAGAAGTTGGTGAAAAGCTTCTTCCTTTGGCTTTGTAAGGTGACTTTGGTGTTTGGTGTTTAGTGAAATCCAAGAGAAGGTGTCTCTTGGGACTGGAGTAGGTCACATTGACCGAACCAGGATAATTCCTTGTGTTCTTTACTTATTTCCTGCACTTACTGTTTTCTGGCTGAAAGTTACACTAACTTGGCATGCATAATTGAACGAGCAAACAGTCTTAGAATTGCATGAATTTTGGATATATTATACTTCAATGTGTTAGCTTTCATTAGCCGCAAGAATCACTAAATTCTAAGGTGTTTAGCATATTCAAATCATCTTCACAAAATTGTTGCTACATTCTGTGAACAATTCTGACCAGTGTGCAAACTTGTGCAATTTGAATAGGCTATCCTTCGAATCTTGGAGTGAGCCTTATATCAAATTAAACTAGACATCTTGAGGTTTAATTTGACATAAGATTCATCAAAATAGCACGGGTAGATTTTGAGATATTGTTGTTTGAAGTTAAGCTAACATTCTGCCTGAAACTGCCAGAATTGCACACTTTACTTCTCTTGCTTATTTGAACGTGCTAACTTGCTTGGAATTGACTGAATTTTTTATGACATATTATAAACATTCTAAACTTGATCTCTGCCAAGTTTGAGAGCTTGCACAGGTGTATAAGTGGTTCAACCAAAACGTTCAAAGTAGTGAACTGTTTCTGGAATTTTCAGAACCTGAGGTTAAAGAGGCAAAGGGGTCTTCAAACAAGTTTTTGAAGGTAATTATAGTGTAATTTCCGCTAATCCACTATTCACCCCCCCTCTAGTGGTGCTATACAGGTCTAACACATGCATCATAAATGGAAGCAAAATCAGAATCATCCTTATACAATTCCTTAACAAATTCAAAGCCAAGCAAGTGTGACGACAACTTAGTAATCAAAGTATACCTTCTAGACAAAGCATCAGCAACTATGTTATCTTTTCCTTGCTTATACTTAATGACATAAGGAAATTGCTCAATAAACTCAACCCACTTTGCATGCCTCTTATTCAGTTTTCCTTGACTCTTAAGGTACTTCAAACTTTCATGATCAGTATGAATGACAAACTCCTTGGGTTGCAAGTAGTGTTGCCAAGTTTGTAAGGACCTTACTAAAGCATACAACTCCTTATCATAAGTAGGATAGTTCAATGCAGCACCTTTCAACTTTTCACTAAAATAAGCAATAGGATGCTTACCTTGGGTTAGAACAGCTCCAATTCCTACGCCACTTGCATCACACTCTATCTCAAATGTATCATCAAAGTTTGGCAACTTCAAGATAGGTGCTGTAGTGAGACGTCTTTTAAGCTCATCAAACGCCCTTTGTTGGGCTTCCCCCCAATGGAACCCAACCTCTTTCTTGACGATCTCATTCAATGGTGCGGCTACGGTTGAAAAGTCTTTGACAAATCGCCTATAAAAACCTGCCAAACCATGAAAGCTCCTCACTTCTCCCACACTCTTTGGTGTAGGCCATTCAAGGATGGATTTCACCTTGTCTTGATCCATTTCAACCCCTGCAGAACTGATTACAAAACCAAGAAAAACAACTTTGTCCAAACAAAAAGAACATTTCTTAAAGTTAGCATAAAGTTTTTCTTTTCTTAGCTTTTCAAAAACAGCCCTTATGTGATCTAAATGCTCTTCTAAGGTCTTAGAATAGATCAAGATGTCATCAAAATAAACCACAACAAACTTCCCAATAAAAGCTCTCAAAACTTCATTCATTAGTCTCATGAATGTACTAGGTGCATTAGTTAACCCAAAAGGCATAACTAGCCATTCATACAATCCAAATTTAGTTTTAAAAGCTGTTTTCCATTCATCACCCTCTCTTATCCTCACTTGAAAATAACCACTTTTCAAATCAATTTTTGTATACCATCGTGAACCATGCAACATATCAAGCATATCATCAAGTCTAGGAATGGGATACCTATACTTTACCGTGATTTTGTTGATGCCCCTACAATCTGTACACATCCTCCAAGTGCCATCTTTTTTTGGAACAACGATGACTGGCACTGCACTTGGGCTCATACTTTCCCTTACCTTCTCTTTGGCTAAGAGATCCTCAACTTGCCTTTGTATTTCCTTTGTTTCCTCCGGATTGGCCCTATAAGCTGGCCTATTAGGTAGGACAGCCCCTGGAATAAAGTCAATGTGGTGCTCAATCCCTCTTAAAGGTGGCAACCCGTGTGGCTCCTCCTCGGGAAACAAATCTGCAAATTCTTCCAACAAAGAAACAACACCACTAGGCAAGGTAGACGGTAAGTCATTCTTAGAAAACAAGCATTCAACACTATCTTTGTAAAGCATCACCAAAACAGTTTTATTATCATACAATGCATGTGTAACTTCACGAGATTTTGCAAAGAAAGCATGCTTCGTAGGTGGACGTGAAATTTGTGGGGTGGATGCTTGTGAAAGTGTTTGAAGCGTGGGTGAGGGTGGACTGATTTGGGCCGTGGGTTGTGTACCCTTGGCCGAGGAGTTTGTGGCCTCCAAAAGGCTTCTTCTCTCCTTTTTAAGAACCTCTAAGAACCTTTTTTCAGCCTCCTTTTCCTTAGGATCTGAATGGTTCTTTTTCATCCTCTTAGCATCCTCATAAACTTTATGTGGAGACAATGCATGCAACTTAAACTTTTTGCCATTAAAAGTAAAAGCATACATGTTCAATCTACCATCATAAATAACATGCTTGTCAAACTGCCAAGGTCTACCTAACAAAATATGACTAGCATGCATAGGAGCTACATCACACAAAATTTCATCTTTGTATCCGCCAATAGATAAAGAAATCAGAACTTGTTTAGACACATGAATCTCACCACAATCATTTAGCCAAGATAACCTATAGGGATGGGAATGATCAATCATAGGTAAATCTAGCTTTCTAACAAGTTCAATACTTGCAACATTAGCACAAGAACCACTATCAATAATTAAAGTGCAAGTTTTGCCTTTTACCAAACAATGGATGTGGAAAATGTTCTCCCTTTGCAAGCTTTCTTCTTCTTCCTTCATGTGTGCACTTAAGGCTTTTCTTACCACAAGAAAGTCCTTATAAGCACCCTCTTCATCACTCTTTATCTCTTCAGCTGAGTCCTCTTGGTATTCTTCCTTTGTGGCTTCTTCTTCCTCCTCTTCTGAATAGAATTCATTTGTTTCCTCAAGGTACAACACTTTCTTGGCATTAGGGCAGTCCCTTGCATAGTGTCCTCTCCCTCTACATTTAAAACACTCAATCTCCCTTGTTCTTGGAGGGTTTGCGGGTGCTTTGCCTTTGTTTTTGTCATTTTGACCTAGATTTGCTCCGTTGGTCCTTTGAGTGAAGTGTGGCTTATTTGGAGCGCTAGAACCGTTTTGGCCGAATGTGTTTGAACTTGGCCGTGCTCCTCCATTGCCATTAGACCTAGGCTGTGTTGGACCTGTATAGCACCACTAGAGGGGGGGGTGAATAGTGGGTTAGCGGAAATTACACTACAATTACCTTCAAAAACTTGTTTGAAGACCCCTTTGCCTCTTTAGCCTCAGATTCTGGAATTTCCAGAAACAGTTCACTGTTTTGAGCGCTTTGGTTGAACCACTTATACACCTGTGCAAGCTCTCAAACTTGGCAGAGATCAAGTTTAGAATGTTTATAGTATGTCATAAAAATTTCAGTCAATTCCAAGCAAGTTTGCACGTTCAAATAAGCAAGATAAGTAAAGTGTGCAATTCTGGCAGTTTCAAGCAGAATGTTAGCTTAACTTCAAACGATGATATCTCAAAATCTACCCGTGCTATTTTGATGAATCTTATGTCAAATTAAACCTTATGATGTCTAGTTTAATTTGATATAAGGCTCACTTCAAGATTCGCAGGATAACCTATTCAAATTGAACAAGTTTTGCACACTGGTCAGAATTGTTCACAGAATGTAGCAACAATTTTGTGAAGACGATTTGAATATGCTAAACTCCTTAGAATTTAGTGATTCTTGCGGCTAATGAAAGCTAACACATTGAAGTATAATATATCCAAAATTCATGCAATTCTAAGACTGTTTGCCTGTTCAATTATGCGTGCCAAGTTAGTGTAATTCTCAGGCAGAAAACAGTAAGTGCAGGAAATAAGTAAAGAACACAAGGAATTATCCTGGTTCGGTCAATGTGACCTACTCCAGTCCCAAGAGACACCTTCTCTTGGATTTCACTAAACACCAAACACCAATGTCACCTTACAAAGCCAAAGGAAGAAGCTTTTCACCAACTTCTTCAAGAGACTTCACCAAAACTGAAAAACAGCAACTAGTTTGTTTTCACCTTTGCACCTTTGCACCTTTTGCTCACCTCTAAGGAGTAAGCTTTATACACCAGCTTCTCCCTTACAATATGTCGTTTAAAAGGTGTTGAAATGACAAGAAATGAAGAACTATACAATCATAAAGCTTGCTGCAAATGTGTTCTTCAATATAGAAGAGTAGAAGAGAAGAATGGAGACAAAGAGCTGAATGTCTTGCTTGCTTTTCTTTTGTTTTTCGTTGGTGTACTTTTACTCTTCACCTTTGGAGCTATTTATAGCCAAGAGGACAGCCTAAAGGCTCCTTAATGTAGACGTTGGAAAATGGAGAAAATTCAGCACTTTTCTAGCTATCCAAATTCAGCATTTGACTTTCAAAATAAAGTTGATCTTTTGATGCTTTGAAATGGTCTTCCAATCTGAACTTTTACCCTTCATCTTATCCATTATAGCCGTTGAAATGAGGTGGAAAAACAGCTTCATTTGAACGTTTAAAAGGCAGCTCCAATCAGCAATGTCCATGTGTGAATAACTTGCCATGTATGCAGCTGAATTGGCGTGTATTTTACACAATTTTATCTCCTCATTTTGAACACTAAATGAACGTTGAAATGGCCTAGAAGATAGGCATTGGAGAGTAGTTCAAAGATAGATAGAAATCAGCCAAGCTTTTGAGTTTGAATTAGTCTTCAACTTTTGAACACATAGCCGTTGCATAGCTTTCTTGGTTGAGAGATTTTTGCTCCAAATTTGAACCAAAATAGCCGTTTGTAACCAGCTCCAAAATATACAAGAATAGTCATTTGAAATCAGCACCAAAATAGGGTTTGTTTCAACTTGCCTTGACTTGTTCAAAAGCTGAAGGTTTGAACATGATTTGTGCGCCAATATCCGTGTGCACACATATAATATATAGTCATTTATGTCTTCAACATGTAGCATAGAATACCATATGAAGAATGCCAAGAATTCCAAGAAAACCATATATGTGATAACCATAATATAAGAATTCCAATTGATATACCATGCTGCCCGTTTCCATAAATATAGGGCATGTACTATATGTGACATAAACACATATAAACATCATATAACCAATATATAACACGTTAGAAGATCCATTGGCAAGTGAAGAGACCAGAATACCCCTTAGCACCAAAATAGGCATTTTGTCCTAGGATGAACCTGGACATGGTGCTGCTCTAGATTCATTTTTGCCATGATGTGACATGACTTATAAATGTGTCATATGATCATATAAATCAGTTGGAAGAAGACCAAATAAGAATGAGAAGTCCAAATGGTGAAATTACCAAAATAACCCTTATAAAGGTCAATAAGCTTCACCACCGTGTCAACTCAGTTTTTATCCGTGTCAAGCATGCTTCTCCTCAGCCAATTAGATTCTAAATTGAATAAGGATCATGTGGGCTTTTGAATGACTCAATTTGGAGTTCATTTGCTCAAGATATGAACCAAAACCTGCAATAGAATACTAAACCGAGCAATTTTGCCTTATATTGTAAGTCATGTGACTTCAAGGCTTGGTTAGATCATATAATTAACATGTATTGGCATATATATCATCTAAGATCAGTTTGAACATGTCTTGATTTAGACATGTGATTGAATTGGCCAAGTTCAATCTCATGATCTTAATCAAACTTGTTCAATCTTGATTCATTCAATCAATTTCACATTTAGCTCATAAATTCTAGCTCATAAATTCAATCTCATGCACACATATACTTTAAACGTTATACACACATACATGCTCACATATGCATTTTGCAATATATCACAACAATCTACATGCTCACATATGCATTTTGCAATCATTCAAACATGATATATCACAACAATCTCCCCCTTTTGATGATTTGCAAAATTACCCCACATATGATTTGCAAAATTACCCCACATATGTGTATATTAAGCATCTAAATCAAGTGTAAGCTTCTCCCCCTTAATGTGTTATCTCCCTCTTAACATGATATACATACATATATACATATATCTTTTTTCTCTCTCTCCCCCTTAATTTTGTAAATTATGCAAAAGACTGAATTGATGCAGCAATACCCAGAATGATCTAGACAGTATTGCTATTCCACATAATATGTGCACGGTGTAGTAGTCAGTTGTAAGCAATTAATCCAAGTCTTGCACGTAAATTCTCAAAGATAGCTTGATTAAGGGGTTTAGTGAATATGTCAGCTACTTGTTGATCAGTTCTAACATGTTCAATGTGTATATGTCCAAGATTAACATGATCACGGAGAAAATGATAACGTACTTCTATATGCTTTGCCTTAGAGTGTAATACAGGGTTTTTATACAAATTTATAGCACTTGTACTATCACAATAGATGGGGATATTATTTACTTGTATTTCAAAGTCTGAAAGTTGTTTAATCCACAATAGTTGAGTACAACATAGACTTAAAGCCATATATTCTGCTTCAGTAGTAGAAAGTGCAACACTAGATTGTTTCTTTGAAAACCAAGATATTAGTGAGTTTCCTAGGAATTGACATGTTCCACTAGTGCTCTTTCTATCTACTCTACATCCACCAAAATCTGCATCTGAATATGCATATAGACTTAGACTAGATTGTCTATCATACCATAAGCCTAATGTTGGTGTATGTTGAAGATATCTAAATATTCTTTTTATAGCTTTAAAGTGTGACAACTTAGGCATACTTTGAAATCTCGCACACATACATACTGCAAACATAATATCAGGTCTACTAGCAGTTAGATATAGCAATGAACCAATCATAGACCTATATAGTTTTTCATCAAATGCAACACCATTTTCATATTTGTCTAATTTTGTTGAAGTACACATTGGTGTTGGAGATGGTTTCAAGTTTTCAAAGTTGAATTTCTTTATCATATCTCTTATGTATTTGGCTTGATTGATATGTATACCACTTGATGTTTGTTTTATTTGCAAGCCTAAGAAATAGTTTAATTCACCAACCATAGACATTTCAAACTCAGATTTCATACAATCTTCAAAGTCTTTTACTAAGTTAGGATTAGTTGAACCAAAGATTATGTCATCTACATATATTTGTATTACAAGCAAATCTTTGTCTTTCTTTTTCAAGAATAAGGTACTATCTATGGTTCCTCTTTGAAAATTGTTACTTAGTAAAAAGTTGGCAAATCTTTCATACCATGAACGGGGGGCTTGTTTCAAACCATATAAGGCTTTCTTAAGTTTATATACATGATTAGGGTTCTTTGGATCTTCAAAGCCTGGTGGTTGTTTAACAAAAACTTCTTCTTGGATATAGCCATTTAAGAATGCACTCTTAACATCCATTTGGAATAGTTTGATGTTATTATAACATGCAAAAGCTAATAAGAGACGTATGGATTCTAATCTTGCTACGGGGGCAAATGTTTCATCGTAATCAATACCCTCTTCTTGATTATATCCTTGAGCTACAAGTCTTGCTTTATTTCTTACTACAACCCCTTGTTCATTCATTTTGTTCCTAAACACCCATTTAGTTCCAATGATTGATTTATCCTCGGGTTTAGGTACTAAATCCCACACATTGTTTCTTTCAAATTGGTTTAACTCTTCATGCATTGCATCTATCCAATATGCATCGTTTAAGGCATCATTCACATTCTTGGGTTCAATTTGGGATATAAGTGCATGCCATTGATCATATTCATTAGGATCTATTTGCCTACGTGTTCTAACCCCTTGATTTACATCTCCTATGATAAGTTCTTGAGGATGCTTTTGTTTATCTCTTATTTGCCACCAATTACTTGGTTGTGCATCTTCAATAGGTTCATGATGTTCAATAAGTTGGTTAGGCACATTTTCTTCATTATGTTCTTGTGTAGGGGGAGTTTGAACTTCATGCATTTCAAGAGTTTGATTTGGTGTTTCAATTTGATCATTTGTGTTGGACCTGTATAGCACCACTAGAGGGGGGGGGGG
>AP025051.1:20691165-20750603 GCA_036186865.1 Eustoma russellianum
AGGGGGGGGGGGTGAATAGTGGGTTAGCGGAAATTACACTACAATTACCTTCAAAAACTTGTTTGAAGACCCCTTTGCCTCTTTAGCCTCAGGTTCTGGAATTTCCAGAAACAGTTCACTGTTTTGAGCGCTTTGGTTGAACCACTTATACACCTGTGCAAGCTCTCAAACTTGGCAGAGATCAAGTTTAGAATGTATATAGTATGTCATAAAAATTTCAGTCAATTCCAAGCAAGTTTGCACGTTCAAATAAGCAAGAAAAGTAAAGTGTGCAATTCTGGCAGTTTCAGGCAGAATGTTAGCTTAACTTCAAACGATGATATCTCAAAATCTACCCGTGCTATTTTGATGAATCTTATGTCAAATTAAACCTTATGATGTCTAGTTTAATTTGATATAAGGCTCACTTCAAGATTCGCAGGATAACCTATTCAAATTGAACAAGTTTTGCACACTGGTCAGAATTGTTCACAGAATGTAGCAACAATTTTGTGAAGACGATTTGAATATGCTAAACTCCTTAGAATTTAGTGATTCTTGCGGCTAATGAAAGCTAACACATTGAAGTATAATATATCCAAAATTCATGCAATTCTAAGACTGTTTGCCTGTTCAATTATGCGTGCCAAGTTAGTGTAATTCTCAGGCAGAAAACAGTAAGTGCAGGAAATAAGTAAAGAACACAAGGAATTATCCTGGTTCGGTCAATGTGACCTACTCCAGTCCCAAGAGACACCTTCTCTTGGATTTCACTAAACACCAAACACCAAAGTCACCTTACAAAGCCAAAGGAAGAAGCTTTTCACCAACTTCTTCAAGAGACTTTACCAAAACAAACAGCAACTAGTTTGTTTCACCTTTGCACCTTTGCACCTTTTGCTCACCTCTAAGGAGTAAGCTTTATACACCAGCTTCTCCCTTACAATATGTCGTTTAAAAGGTGTTGAAATGACAAGAAATGAAGAACTATACAATCATAAAGCTTGCTGCAAATGTGTTCTTCAATATAGAAGAGTAGAAGAGAAGAATGGAGACAAAGAACTGAATGTCTTGCTTGCTTTTCTTTTGTTTTTCGTTGGTGTACTTTTACTCTTCACCTTTGGAGCTATTTATAGCCAAGAGGACAGCCTAAAGGCTCCTCAAAGTAGACGTTGGAATGGTTGATAAATGGAGAGATTTCAGCACTTTTCTAGCTATCCAAATTCAGCATTTGACTTTCAAAATAAAGTTGATCTTTTGATGCTTTGAAATGGTCTTCCAATCTGAACTTTTACCCTTCATCTTATCCATTATAGCCGTTGAAATGAGGTGGAAAAACAGCTTCATTTGAACGTTTAAAAGGCAGCTCCAATCAGCAATGTCCATGTGTGAATAACTTGCCATGTATGCAGCTGAATTGGCGTGTATTTTGAACAATTTTATCTCCTCATTTTGAACACTAAATGAACGTTGGAATGGCCTAGAAGATAGGCATTGGAGAGTAGTTCAAAGATAGATAGAAATCAGCCAAGCTTTTGAGTTTGAATTAGTCTTCAACTTTTGAACACATAGCCGTTGCATAGCTTTCTTGGTTGAGAGATTTTTGCTCCAAATTTGAACCAAAATAGCCGTTTGTAACCAGCTCCAAAATATACAAGAATAGTCATTTGAAATCAGCAACAAAATAGGATTTCTTTCAACTTGCTTTGACTTGTTCAAAATCTGAACGTTTGAACATGATTTGTGTGCCAATATCCATCAATATCCGTGTGCACACATATAATATATAGTCATTTATGTCTTCAACATGTAGCATAGAATACCATATGAAGAATGCCAAGAATTCCAAGAAAACCATAGATGTGATGACCATAATATAAGAATTCCATTTGAGATACCATGCTGCCCATTTCCATAAATATAGGGCACGTACCATATGTGATATAAACACATATAAACATCATATAAACAATATATAACACGTTAGAAGATCCATTGGCAAGTGAAGAGACCAGAATACCCCTTAGCACAAAAATAGGAATTTTGTCCTAGGATGAACCTAGACATGGTGCTGCTCCAGATTCATTTTTGCCATGATGTGACATGACTTATAAATGTGTCATATGATCATATAAATCCGTTGGAAGAAGACCAAATAAGAATGAGAAGTCCAAATGGTGAAATTACCAAAATAACCCTTATAAAGATCAATAAACTTCACCACCGTGTCAAGTCAGTTTTTATCCGTGTCAAGCATGCTTTTCCTCAGCCAATTAGATTCTAAATTGAATAAGGATCATGTGGGCTTTTGAATGACTCAATTTGGAGTTCATTTGCTCAAGATATGAACCAAAACCTGCAATAGAATACTAAACCGAGCAATTTGCCTTATATTGTAAGTCATGTGACTTCAAGGCTTGATTAGATCATATAATTAACATGTATTGGCATATATATCATCTAAGATCAGTTTGAACATGTCTTGATTTAGACATGTGATTGAATTGGCCAAGTTCAATCTCATGATCTTAATCAAACTTGTTCAATCTTGATTCATTCAATCAATTTCTCATTTAGCTCATAAATTCTAGCTCATAAATTCAATCTCATGCACACATATACTTTAAGCGTTATACACACATACATGCTCACATATGCATTTTGCAATATATCACAACAATCTACATGCTCACATATGCATTTTGCAATCATTCAAACATGATATATCACAACAATCTCCCCCTTTTGATGATTTGCAAAATTACCCCACATATGTGTATATTAAGCATCTAAATCAAGTATAAGCTTCTCTTTAAATCAAGTTAAGCTGCTCCCCCTTAATGTGTTATCTCCCCCTTAACATGATATACATATGATATACATATATGTTTTTTTCTCTCTCCCCCTTAATTTTGTAAATTATGCAAAAGACTGAACCGAGTTAGCAATACCCAGAATGATCTAGACAGTATTGTCAGTTGTAAGCAATTAAGCCAAGTCTTGCACGTAAATGCTCAAAGATAGCTTGATTAAGGGGTTTAGTGAATATGTCAGCTACTTGTTGATCAGTTCTAACATGTTCAATGTGTATATGTCCAAGATTAACATGATCACGGAGAAAATGATAACGTACTTCTATATGCTTTGCCTTAGAGTGTAGTACAGGGTTTTTAGACAAATTTATAGCACTTGTACTATCACAATAGATGGGGATATTATTTACTTGTATTTCAAAGTCTGAAAGTTGTTGTTTAATCCACAATAGTTGAGTACAACATAGACTTAAAGCCATATATTCTGCTTCAGTAGTAGAAAGTGCAACACTAGATTGTTTCTTTGAAAACCAAGATATTAGTGAGTTTCCTAGGAATTGACATGTTCCACTAGTGCTCTTTCTATCTACTCTACATCCACCGTAATCTGCATCTGAATATGCATGTAGACTTAGACTAGATTGTCTATCATACCATAAGCCTAATGTTGGTGTATGTTGAAGATATCTAAATATTCTTTTTACAGCTTTAAAGTGTGACAACTTAGGCATACTTTGAAATCTTGCACACATACATACTGCAAACATAATATCAGGTCTACTAGCAGTTAGATATAGCAATGAACCAATCATAGACCTATATAGTTTTTCATCAAATGCAACACCATTTTCATCTTTGTCTAATTTTGTTGAAGTACACATTGGTGTTGGAGATGGTCAAGTTTTCAAAGTTGAATTTCTTTATCATATCTCTTATGTATTTGGCTTGATTGATATGTATACCACTTGATGTTTGTTTTATTTGCAAGCCTAAGAAATAGTTTAATTCACCAACCATAGACATTTCAAACTCAGACTTCATACAATCTTCAAAGTCTTTTACTAAGTTAGGATTAGTTGAACCAAAGATTATGTCATCTACATATATTTGTATTACAAGCAAATCTTTGTCTTTCTTTTTCAAGAATAAGGTACTATCTATGGTTCCTCTTTGAAAGTTGTTACTTAGTAAAAAGTTGGCAAATCTTTCATACCATGCACGGGGGGCTTGTTTCAAACCATATAAGGCTTTCTTAAGTTTATATACATGATTAGGGTTCTTTGGATCTTCAAAGCCTGGTGGTTGTTTAACAAAAACTTCTTCTTGGATATAGCCATTTAAGAATGCACTCTTAACATCCATTTGGAATAGTTTGATGTTATTATAACATGCAAAAGCTAATAAGAGGCGTATGGATTCTAATCTTGCTACGGGGGCAAATGTTTCATCGTAATCAATACCCTCTTCTTGATTATATCCTTGAGCTACAAGTCTTGCTTTATTTCTTACTACAACCCCTTGTTCATTCATTTTGTTCCTAAACACCCATTTAGTTCCAATGATTGATTTATCCTCGGGTTTAGGTACTAAATCCCACACATTGTTTCTTTCAAATTGGTTTAACTCTTCATGCATTGCATCTATCCAATATGCATCGTTTAAGGCATCATTCACATTCTTGGGTTCAATTTGGGATATAAGTGCATGCCATTGATCATATTCATTAGGATCTATTTGCCTACGTGTTCTAACCCCTTGATTTACATCTCCTATGATAAGTTCTTGAGGATGCTTTTGTTTATCTCTTATTTGCCACCAATTACTTGGTTGTGCATCTTCAATAGGTTCATGATGTTCAATAGGTTGGTTAGGCACATTTTCTTCATTATGTTCTTGTGTAGGGGGAGTTTGAACTTCATGCATTTCAAGAGTTTGATTTGGTGTTTCAATTTGTTCATTTGTAGGTGGTAGGATAAGTTCATCTTCATCATGAAGTATTTGATCATTTGGTACATAGATTTCATGTTGGAGATATGCATTTTCATTGAACTTCACATGTATAGATTCAACTATCTTTCTTGTTTGTGTATTATAACATCTATATGCTTTAGAGTTCATTGAATATCCCACAAATATATGTTCATCAGACTTAGGATCAAACTTATCTAAGTTATCTTTTGTGTTCAATACAAAGCATTTACAACCAAAGACTTTTAGATAGTTTACTTTTGGGAGTCGTCCATTTAAGATTTCAAATGGTGTTTTGTTCAATTTCTTTCTTATTGATAGTCTGTTGATCATATAACTTGAAGTGTTTACTGCTTCAGCCCATAAGAATTTAGGTACTTTGTTTTCTACCATCATTGTTCTTGCTACTTCTTGAATAGTCCTATTCTTTCTTTCAACTACACCATTAAGTTGAGGAGTTCTTGGTGGGGAGAATTCATGTTTTATACCCTTTTCATTACAGAATTTGATTAATTCACTATTTTTAAACTCACCACCTCTATCACTCCTTATCTTAATAACATGTGATTCATGTTCATTTTCAAGTTGTCTAATTAGATTAGCTATAGATGATGCACTTTCATCTTTTGAAGCAAGAAACAATGTCCAAGTATATCTTGAGAAATCATCAACTATTACACATACATAATAACTTCCACCTAAGTTTCTTGTTCTACATGGACCAAATAAGTCTATATGCAAGAGTTCTAGTATTCTTGACGTTGTGACCTTGGTTTTAGGCTTAAGGGATTCTCTAACATGTTTGCCTTTGATACAAGATTCACATAGTTGAAAATCATTCAAGTTAAGTTTAGGCAATCCTTTAACAAGACTTTTAGCGTGTAGTTTTTCTAAGGTTGATATACCAATGTGTCCTAAACGTCTATGCCAAAGATTGGGATCAGATTCATGTGAAACAAGACATTTTGTGTTACTACTTAGCATATCATCCATGTTAAGCACATATATGTTTCCTTCACGTTTTCCTTTTAACACAACTTGATTGTTTTTATCCATTATCTTACAAGAAGTGGAGGAGAAGAGAACATTCAAGTTGTTGTCACATAGTTGAGAAACACTTAAAAGCTCAAAGGTTAAGTTACTTACAAGTAGGACGTTTTTGATCTCAAACTTGTTTGGATCACCAACCTTGCCTTTGCCAATTATTTGGCCTTGGTTGTTGTCTCCAAAGGTAACTTTGCCACCTTTTGCAACGTTTTTAAGTGTGCTAAACAAATTTTTGTTGCCCGTCATATGTCTTGAGCAACCACTATCAACTATCCAATTGGTTTTGTTCTTTTCATCTTCTTTGTTGTTATAACCAGCCACTTGTCTTTCTTTGATGTTATGTACCTACAAATGTAAATAACAACTTAGGTACCCTTTGATTTTGGGTCCTTTCAAGGTTAGACAAGTTAAGTTCATGTTAGTGTACCTTTAGGTACCCAAACTTGAACAACCTTTCTTGGTTTTGAAATGTTAAAATCATGTTGCATATAATGAACAAATAGTGGATTTTGATACATAGAATATGATGGAAAAGGGGCTGCACATTTATGTCTAGTTGAATAAGCATTGTAAGTTCTATATGCATTTGAATGTTGCCATGTATATGAGTTATATCTTGGCCGTGTATAAGCATTGAATTTAGGCCGTGTATACGCAAGATGTTGTGTGTGTCTAGGCCGTGTGTTGTAAACTGATTTAGGCCGAGAGTATGTCATGTTCTTCACATAAGCATGTTGTTGCATATAAGGCATAACTTGAGCAGATTTCATACTACTTTGTTTAGGCATTCTTGTATACATGTAAGCATGGTTTCTAGGTGTATTTGCCTTCCTATATGTTGATGCATTTTGCAATCTTTGTGATGAAGGTGGTGTGGGCAGAATAGGTTCATTTCTAAATGCATTTGGCCTATATTTCATGTTGGTTGAAGATGATACAAATGTTGTTTCCTTAGGTGTGTATTCAGCTTCTTTAACATATCCAAGACCTTGTTTGTCATTTCCATGCTTTTGAGATGCAATAAGAGTGTCTAACATGTTGGAACCATCCTTAAATTGTTCTAAAGATTTGTTCAAGTCTAGGTTGCATGCTTTTAATGATTCAAATTCAGTTTGTATTTCATGTAATTTAGACTTTAAAACGTTGAAATCAACACATTGCACACATTGCACATTTTCATGTTTGTTCTTAAGTTCCTTAATCTGATTTTGCATTGAACTAATAGTGTTAGATGATTCAAGTTGAAGAACTTCTAGTTGAGAAGTTAGATTCAAGTTAGACGTCTCCAACTTGTTCTTCTCCTCAACTATTCTTTTCTTCTCCTTGGATAGCTTCTTATATCTATCATGCAACTTTTCTAATTCATCCAACAATTCATCTTGAGTAAAATCACATTCAGAGTCAGAATCGAATGTTACCTCATTTGTAGACTTTGAAGCCAAACATGTTTGTGCAACATCAGGTTCCTCCTCGGATTCGGATGAAGATGTGTCATCCCAAGTGCTTGCCTTAAGAGCTTTCTTCCTCCTTTGCTTAGGTTCTACTCTAGTTTGTGTCCTTGTCTTTTCATCCATGTCACGGTTTTTGTTCTTGTTTGGACAATCATATGATATGTGTCCTTGTTTGCCACATTCATAACACTTAAGTTCTTTATCATACCATTTACCATCTTGTTTGTTAGATTTCACATTGATAGGGGCAGCTGATTTTGCTTGTCTTTTAGTTGGTCTTTGTGTGGACATGCCTTCTAATTCTATTTTCATGTGTGACTTAGACATGCTTCTTAGTGTGTGAGAAAACGTTTAAAACACTTATAAGAAGGAAAGAAAGTGTCACCTTGTTGTAGATACCAAATATGAAGAATATAAGACAACCAGAAAATTTCCAGCAACTTTGCAACTTGGAGTGTAAACTGTTTTCAGCTCAAATAAGAATATGGTGCTCAACCTTGCTCTGATACCACTTGTTGGACCTGTATAGCACCACTAGAGGGGGGGGGGGTGAATAGTGGGTTAGCGAAAATTACACTACAATTACCTTCAAAAACTTGTTTGAAGACCCCTTTGCCTCTTTAGCCTCAGGTTCTGGAATTTCCAGAAACAGTTCACTGTTTTGAGCGCTTTGGTTGAACCACTTATACACCTGTGCAAGCTCTCAAACTTGGCAGAGATCAAGTTTAGAATGTATATAGTATGTCATAAAAATTTCAGTCAATTCCAAGCAAGTTTGCACGTTCAAATAAGCAAGAAAAGTAAAGTGTGCAATTCTGGCAGTTTCAGGCAGAATGTTAGCTTAACTTCAAACGATGATATCTCAAAATCTACCCGTGCTATTTTGATGAATCTTATGTCAAATTAAACCTTATGATGTCTAGTTTAATTTGATATAAGGCTCACTTCAAGATTCGCAGGATAACCTATTCAAATTGAACAAGTTTTGCACACTGGTCAGAATTGTTCACAGAATGTAGCAACAATTTTGTGAAGACGATTTGAATATGCTAAACTCCTTAGAATTTAGTGATTCTTGCGGCTAATGAAAGCTAACACATTGAAGTATAATATATCCAAAATTCATGCAATTCTAAGACTGTTTGCCTGTTCAATTATGCGTGCCAAGTTAGTGTAATTCTCAGGCAGAAAACAGTAAGTGCAGGAAATAAGTAAAGAACACAAGGAATTATCCTGGTTCGGTCAATGTGACCTACTCCAGTCCCAAGAGACACCTTCTCTTGGATTTCACTAAACACCAAACACCAAAGTCACCTTACAAAGCCAAAGGAAGAAGCTTTTCACCAACTTCTTCAAGAGACTTTACCAAAACAAACAGCAACTAGTTTGTTTCACCTTTGCACCTTTGCACCTTTTGCTCACCTCTAAGGAGTAAGCTTTATACACCAGCTTCTCCCTTACAATATGTCGTTTAAAAGGTGTTGAAATGACAAGAAATGAAGAACTATACAATCATAAAGCTTGCTGCAAATGTGTTCTTCAATATAGAAGAGTAGAAGAGAAGAATGGAGACAAAGAACTGAATGTCTTGCTTGCTTTTCTTTTGTTTTTCGTTGGTGTACTTTTACTCTTCACCTTTGGAGCTATTTATAGCCAAGAGGACAGCCTAAAGGCTCCTCAAAGTAGACGTTGGAATGGTTGATAAATGGAGAGATTTCAGCACTTTTCTAGCTATCCAAATTCAGCATTTGACTTTCAAAATAAAGTTGATCTTTTGATGCTTTGAAATGGTCTTCCAATCTGAACTTTTACCCTTCATCTTATCCATTATAGCCGTTGAAATGAGGTGGAAAAACAGCTTCATTTGAACGTTTAAAAGGCAGCTCCAATCAGCAATGTCCATGTGTGAATAACTTGCCATGTATGCAGCTGAATTGGCGTGTATTTTGAACAATTTTATCTCCTCATTTTGAACACTAAATGAACGTTGGAATGGCCTAGAAGATAGGCATTGGAGAGTAGTTCAAAGATAGATAGAAATCAGCCAAGCTTTTGAGTTTGAATTAGTCTTCAACTTTTGAACACATAGCCGTTGCATAGCTTTCTTGGTTGAGAGATTTTTGCTCCAAATTTGAACCAAAATAGCCGTTTGTAACCAGCTCCAAAATATACAAGAATAGTCATTTGAAATCAGCAACAAAATAGGATTTCTTTCAACTTGCTTTGACTTGTTCAAAATCTGAACGTTTGAACATGATTTGTGTGCCAATATCCATCAATATCCGTGTGCACACATATAATATATAGTCATTTATGTCTTCAACATGTAGCATAGAATACCATATGAAGAATGCCAAGAATTCCAAGAAAACCATAGATGTGATGACCATAATATAAGAATTCCATTTGAGATACCATGCTGCCCATTTCCATAAATATAGGGCACGTACCATATGTGATATAAACACATATAAACATCATATAAACAATATATAACACGTTAGAAGATCCATTGGCAAGTGAAGAGACCAGAATACCCCTTAGCACAAAAATAGGAATTTTGTCCTAGGATGAACCTAGACATGGTGCTGCTCCAGATTCATTTTTGCCATGATGTGACATGACTTATAAATGTGTCATATGATCATATAAATCCGTTGGAAGAAGACCAAATAAGAATGAGAAGTCCAAATGGTGAAATTACCAAAATAACCCTTATAAAGATCAATAAACTTCACCACCGTGTCAAGTCAGTTTTTATCCGTGTCAAGCATGCTTTTCCTCAGCCAATTAGATTCTAAATTGAATAAGGATCATGTGGGCTTTTGAATGACTCAATTTGGAGTTCATTTGCTCAAGATATGAACCAAAACCTGCAATAGAATACTAAACCGAGCAATTTGCCTTATATTGTAAGTCATGTGACTTCAAGGCTTGATTAGATCATATAATTAACATGTATTGGCATATATATCATCTAAGATCAGTTTGAACATGTCTTGATTTAGACATGTGATTGAATTGGCCAAGTTCAATCTCATGATCTTAATCAAACTTGTTCAATCTTGATTCATTCAATCAATTTCTCATTTAGCTCATAAATTCTAGCTCATAAATTCAATCTCATGCACACATATACTTTAAGCGTTATACACACATACATGCTCACATATGCATTTTGCAATATATCACAACAATCTACATGCTCACATATGCATTTTGCAATCATTCAAACATGATATATCACAACAATTTGTAGGTGGTAGGATAAGTTCATCTTCATCATGAAGTATTTGATCATTTGGTACATAGATTTCATGTTGATTACTTGTTTGGAGATATGCATTTTCATTGAACTTCACATGTATAGATTCAACTATCTTTCTTGTTTGTGCATTATAACATCTATATGCTTTAGAGTTCATTGAATATCCCACAAATATATGTTCATCAGACTTAGGATCAAACTTATCTAAGTTATCTTTTGTGTTCAATACAAAGCATTTACAACCAAAGACTTTTAGATAGTTTACCTTTGGGAGTCGTCCATTTAAGATTTCATATGGTGTTTTGTTCAATTTCTTTCTTATTGATAGTCTGTTGATCATATAACTTGAAGTGTTTACTGCTTCAGCCCATAAGAATTTAGGTACTTTGTTTTCTACCATCATTGTTCTTGCTACTTCTTGAATAGTCCTATTCTTTCTTTCAACTACACCATTAAGTTGAGGAGTTCTTGGTGGGGAGAATTCATGTTTTATACCCTTTTCATTACAGAATTTGATTAATTCACTATCTTTAAACTCACCACCTCTATCACTCCTTATCTTAATAACATGTGATTCATGTTCATTTTCAAGTTGTCTAATTAGATTAGTTATAGATGATGCACTTTCATCTTTTGAAGCAAGAAACAATGTCCAAGTATATCTTGAGAAATCATCAACTATTACACATACATAATAACTTCCACCTAAGCTTCTTGTTCTACATGGACCAAATAAGTCTATATGCAAGAGTTCTAGTATTCTTGACGTTGTGAACTCGGTTTTAGGCTTAAGGGATTCTCTAACATGTTTGCCTTTGATACAAGATTCACATAGTTGAAAATCATCCAAGTTAAGTTTAGGCAATCCTTTAACAAGACTTTTAGCGTGTAGTTTTTCTAAGGTTGATATACCAATGTGTCCTAAACGTCTATGCCAAAGATTGGGATCAGATTCATGTGAAACAAGACATTTTGTGTTACTACTTAGCATATCATCCATGTTAAGCACATATATGTTTCCTTCACGTTTTCCTTTTAACACAACTTGATTGTTTTTATCCATTATCTTACAAGAGGTGGAGGAGAAGAGAACATTCAAGTTGTTGTCACATAGTTGAGAAACACTTAAAAGCTCAAAGGTTAAGTTACTTACAAGTAGGACGTTTTTGATCTCAAACTTGTTTGGATCACCAACCTTGCCTTTGCCAATTATTTGGCCCTGGTTGTTGTCTCCAAAGGTGACTTTGCCACCTTTTGCAACGTTTTTAAGTGTGCTAAACAAATTTTTGTTGCCCGTCATATGTCTTGAGCAACCACTATCAACTATCCAATTGGCTTTGTTCTTTTCATCTTCTTTGTTGTTATAACCAGCAACTTGTCTTTCTTTGATGTTATGTACCTACAAATGTAAATAACAACTTAGGTACCCTTTGATTTTGGGTCCTTTCAAGGTTAGACAAGTTAAGTTCATGTTAGTGTACCTTTAGGTACCCAAACTTGAACAACCTTTCTTGGTTTTGAAATGTTAAAATCATGTTGCATATTATGAACAAATAGTGGATTTTGATACATAGAATGTGATTGAAAAGGGGCTGCACATTTATGACTAGTTGGATAAGCATTGTAAGTTCTATATGCATTTGAATGTTGCCATGTATATGAGTTATATCTTGGCCGTGAGTTATCATAGTTTCTAGGCTGTGTATAAGCAAGATGTTGTATGTGTCTAGGCCGTGTGTTGTAAACTGATTTAGGCCGAGAGTATGTCATGTTCTTCACATAAGCATGTTGTTGCATATAAGGCATAACTTGAGCAGATTGCATACTACTTTGTTTAGGCATTCTTGTATACATGTAAGCATGGTTTCTAGGTGTATTTACCTTCCTATATGTTGATGCATTTTGCAATCTTTGTGATGAAGGTGGTGTGGGCAGAATAGGTTCATTTCTAAATGCATTTGGCCTATATTTCATGTTGGTTGAAGATGATACAAATGTTGTTTCCTTAGGTGTGTATTCAGCTTCTTTAACATATCCAAGACCTTGTTTGTTATTTCCATGCTTTTGAGATGCAATAAGAGTGTCTAACATGTTGGAAGCATTCTTAAATTGTTCTAAAGATTTGTTCAAGTCTAGGTTGCATGCTTTTAATGATTCAAATTCAGTTTGTATTTCATGTAATTTAGACTTTAAAACGTTGAAATCAACACATTGCACGCATTGCACATTTTCATGTTTGTTCTTAAGTTCCTTAATCTGATTTTGCATTGAACTAATAGTGTTAGATGATTCAAGTTGAAGAACTTCTAGTTGAGAAGTTAGATTCAAGTTAGACGTCTCCAACTTGTTCTTCTCCTCAACTATTCTTTTCTTCTCCTTGGATAGCTTCTTATATCTATCATGCAACTTTTCTAATTCATCCAACAATTCATCTTGAGTAAAATCACATTCGGAGTCAGAATCGAATGTTACCTCATTTGTAGACTTTGAAGCCAAACATGTTTGTGCAACTTCAGGTTCCTCCTCGGATTCTGATGAAGATGTGTCATCCCAAGTGCTTGAACTTGCCTTGAGAGCTTTCTTCCTCCTTTGCTTAGGTTCTATTCTAGTTTTTGTCCTTGTCTTTTCATCCATGTCACGGTTTTTGTTCTTGTTTGGACAATCATATGAGATGTGTCCTTGTTTGCCACATTCATAACACTTAAGTTCTTTATCATACCATTTACCATCTTGTTTGTTAGATTTCACATTGATAGGGGCGGCTGATATTGATTTTCTTTTAGTTGGTCTTTTCTTGAAAAACTTCCTTAAACGCCTAGCTAACAACATTATGTCTTCTTCATCACTTTCATCATCACTTTCATACTCGGCTTGATTAGATGATTCGGGTTCATTTGTTACAAATGCAAGTGATTTAGACTTGTTACTAGTTTCAGCCTTTCTTATATTCAACTTGTTTTCATAAACTTTTAAAGAGCCTATCAATTCATCAAGTTTTATTTGAGAAAGATCTTTGCTTTCTTCAATGGCACTAACTTTGGCATCCCATTCAATTGGCAAACTTCTCAAAACTTTTTGCACTTTTTCTTTCATCAAAAACGTTTTACCAAGGGATTCAAGTGAGTTGTATAAGTTTGTAAGCCTTAAATCCATATCAACAATTGATTCATTAGGCAGTAAATGAAATGTTTCAAGTGTAGTCATTAACATGTTAATCTTTGACTCCTTTACTTGATTAGTTCCTTCATGCTTCATTTCAAGACATTTCCACATATCCTTTGCACTTAAACATGAAGAGACATAGGCAGATTCACTCCTACTTAAACCATTCAACAATAATTGCATTGCTTTAGCATTAAGACTCATTTTCTTTTTATCTTCATCACTCCAATCTTTTCTATATTTCTCAACTTCTTGTGATAAGCCATCAATTATAACATGCTTAGTAGGCACATAAGGTCCATCTTCAATGATAGACCACAAGTCTATATCAATAGCCATTAAGAACAATTTCATCCTAAGTTTCCAATGACTAAAGTTTTCTCCATCAAAAAGAGGTGGTCTTTGTGTGGACATGCCTTCTAATTCTATTTTCATGTGTGACTTAGACATGCTTCTTAGTGTGTGAGAAAACGTTTAAAACACTTATAAGAAGGAAAGAAAGTGTCACCTTGTTGTAGATACCAAATATGAAGAATATAAGACAACCAGAAAATTTCCAGCAACTTTGCAACTTGGAGTGTAAACTGTTTTCAGCTCAAATAAGAATATGGTGCTCAACCTTGCTCTGATACCACTTGTTGGACCTGTATAGCACCACTAGAGGGGGGGGGTGAATAGTGGGTTAGCGGAAATTACACTACAATTACCTTCAAAAACTTGTTTGAAGACCCCTTTGCCTCTTTAGCCTCAGATTCTGGAATTTCCAGAAACAGTTCACTGTTTTGAGCGCTTTGGTTGAACCACTTATACACCTGTGCAAGCTCTCAAACTTGGCAGAGATCAAGTTTAGAATGTTTATAGTATGTCATAAAAATTTCAGTCAATTCCAAGCAAGTTTGCACGTTCAAATAAGCAAGATAAGTAAAGTGTGCAATTCTGGCAGTTTCAAGCAGAATGTTAGCTTAACTTCAAACGATGATATCTCAAAATCTACCCGTGCTATTTTGATGAATCTTATGTCAAATTAAACCTTATGATGTCTAGTTTAATTTGATATAAGGCTCACTTCAAGATTCGCAGGATAACCTATTCAAATTGAACAAGTTTTGCACACTGGTCAGAATTGTTCACAGAATGTAGCAACAATTTTGTGAAGACGATTTGAATATGCTAAACTCCTTAGAATTTAGTGATTCTTGCGGCTAATGAAAGCTAACACATTGAAGTATAATATATCCAAAATTCATGCAATTCTAAGACTGTTTGCCTGTTCAATTATGCGTGCCAAGTTAGTGTAATTCTCAGGCAGAAAACAGTAAGTGCAGGAAATAAGTAAAGAACACAAGGAATTATCCTGGTTCGGTCAATGTGACCTACTCCAGTCCCAAGAGACACCTTCTCTTGGATTTCACTAAACACCAAACACCAATGTCACCTTACAAAGCCAAAGGAAGAAGCTTTTCACCAACTTCTTCAAGAGACTTCACCAAAACTGAAAAACAGCAACTAGTTTGTTTTCACCTTTGCACCTTTGCACCTTTTGCTCACCTCTAAGGAGTAAGCTTTATACACCAGCTTCTCCCTTACAATATGTCGTTTAAAAGGTGTTGAAATGACAAGAAATGAAGAACTATACAATCATAAAGCTTGCTGCAAATGTGTTCTTCAATATAGAAGAGTAGAAGAGAAGAATGGAGACAAAGAGCTGAATGTCTTGCTTGCTTTTCTTTTGTTTTTCGTTGGTGTACTTTTACTCTTCACCTTTGGAGCTATTTATAGCCAAGAGGACAGCCTAAAGGCTCCTTAATGTAGACGTTGGAAAATGGAGAAAATTCAGCACTTTTCTAGCTATCCAAATTCAGCATTTGACTTTCAAAATAAAGTTGATCTTTTGATGCTTTGAAATGGTCTTCCAATCTGAACTTTTACCCTTCATCTTATCCATTATAGCCGTTGAAATGAGGTGGAAAAACAGCTTCATTTGAACGTTTAAAAGGCAGCTCCAATCAGCAATGTCCATGTGTGAATAACTTGCCATGTATGCAGCTGAATTGGCGTGTATTTTACACAATTTTATCTCCTCATTTTGAACACTAAATGAACGTTGAAATGGCCTAGAAGATAGGCATTGGAGAGTAGTTCAAAGATAGATAGAAATCAGCCAAGCTTTTGAGTTTGAATTAGTCTTCAACTTTTGAACACATAGCCGTTGCATAGCTTTCTTGGTTGAGAGATTTTTGCTCCAAATTTGAACCAAAATAGCCGTTTGTAACCAGCTCCAAAATATACAAGAATAGTCATTTGAAATCAGCACCAAAATAGGGTTTGTTTCAACTTGCCTTGACTTGTTCAAAAGCTGAAGGTTTGAACATGATTTGTGCGCCAATATCCGTGTGCACACATATAATATATAGTCATTTATGTCTTCAACATGTAGCATAGAATACCATATGAAGAATGCCAAGAATTCCAAGAAAACCATATATGTGATAACCATAATATAAGAATTCCAATTGATATACCATGCTGCCCGTTTCCATAAATATAGGGCATGTACTATATGTGACATAAACACATATAAACATCATATAACCAATATATAACACGTTAGAAGATCCATTGGCAAGTGAAGAGACCAGAATACCCCTTAGCACCAAAATAGGCATTTTGTCCTAGGATGAACCTGGACATGGTGCTGCTCTAGATTCATTTTTGCCATGATGTGACATGACTTATAAATGTGTCATATGATCATATAAATCAGTTGGAAGAAGACCAAATAAGAATGAGAAGTCCAAATGGTGAAATTACCAAAATAACCCTTATAAAGGTCAATAAGCTTCACCACCGTGTCAACTCAGTTTTTATCCGTGTCAAGCATGCTTCTCCTCAGCCAATTAGATTCTAAATTGAATAAGGATCATGTGGGCTTTTGAATGACTCAATTTGGAGTTCATTTGCTCAAGATATGAACCAAAACCTGCAATAGAATACTAAACCGAGCAATTTTGCCTTATATTGTAAGTCATGTGACTTCAAGGCTTGGTTAGATCATATAATTAACATGTATTGGCATATATATCATCTAAGATCAGTTTGAACATGTCTTGATTTAGACATGTGATTGAATTGGCCAAGTTCAATCTCATGATCTTAATCAAACTTGTTCAATCTTGATTCATTCAATCAATTTCACATTTAGCTCATAAATTCTAGCTCATAAATTCAATCTCATGCACACATATACTTTAAACGTTATACACACATACATGCTCACATATGCATTTTGCAATATATCACAACAATCTACATGCTCACATATGCATTTTGCAATCATTCAAACATGATATATCACAACAGGCTGCACTTTAGAAAAAGAAGAAGCATTAGTTCTAAAACCAAATCCACTAGTAGAAGAACGTACCTTTAATTGCCGCTCAATTTTCTCAGCTTTGTGAACCATGGAATTGAGATCAACGTAGGTAGTGAGCTCAAGTTGAAACCCAATCTCCTTATTAAGACCTCCCAAAAACCGAGCCATGGTTGCCTCCTCAGATTCTTCAGTATCGGTTTTTATCAACAAACTCTCTAACTCCTTAAAGTATTCATCCACACTTTTATTTCCTTGAGTTAGTGTTGGACCTGTATAGCACCACTAGAGGGGGGGGTGAATAGTGGATTAGCGGAAATTACACTATAATTACCTTCAAAAACTTGTTTGAAGACCCCTTTGCCTCTTTAGCCTCAGATTCTGAAAATTCCAGAAACAGTTCACTACTTTGAACGTTTTGGTTGAACCACTTATACACCTGTGCAAACTCTCAAACTTGGCAGAGATCAAGTTTAGAATGTTTATAATATGTCATAAAAAATTCAGTCAATTCCAAGCAAGTTAGCACGTTCAAATAAGCAAGAGAAGTAAAGTGTGCAATTCTGGCAGTTTCAGGCAGAATGTTAGCTTAACTTCAAACAACAATATCTCAAAATCTACCCGTGCTATTTTGATGAATCTTATGTCAAATTAAACCTCAAGATGTCTAGTTTAATTTGATATAAGGCTCACTCCAAGATTCGAAGGATAGCCTATTCAAATTGCACAAGTTTGCACACTGGTCAGAACTGTTCACAGAATGTAGCAACAATTTTGTGAAGATGATTTGAATATGCTAAACACCTTAGAATTTAGTGATTCTTGCGGCCAATGAAAGCTAACACATTGAAGTATAATATATCCAAAATTCATGCAATTCTAAGACTGTTTGCTTGTTCAATTATGCATGCCAAGTTAGTGTAATTCTCAGGCAGAAAACAGTAAGTGCAGGAAATAAGTAAAGAACACAAGGAATTATCCTGGTTCGGTCAATGTGACCTACTCCAGTCCCAAGAGACACCTTCTCTTGGATTTCACTAAACACCAAACACCAAAGTCACCTTACAAAGCCAAAGGAAGAAGCTTTTCACCAACTTCTTCAAGAGACTTCACCAAAACACCTAGTTTGTATCACCTTTGCACCTTTGCACCTTTTCACCTTTTGCTCACCTCTAAGGAGTAAGCTTTATACACCAGCTTCTCCTTCACAAATATGTCGTATAAAGGTGTTGAAAATGACAAGAATTGAAGAACTATACAATCATAAAGCTTGCTACAAATGTGTTCTTCAATATAGAAGAGAAGAAGAGAAGAATGGAGACAAAGAGCTAATGTCTTGCTTTGCTTTCTTTGCTTTCGTTTGGATGCTCTTTCTCTTCACCCTTTGGAGCTATTTATAGCCAAGAGATCAGTCCAAAGGCTCCTCAATATAGCCGTTTGAAGGGTTGGAGAATGGATAAAATTTAGCACTTTTCTAGCTACTAAAATTCAGCCTTTGATCTTCAAAATAAATCTGACCGTTTATTGCTTTGAAATGGTCTTCAAATCTGAATTTTTTTCCTTCAACTTATCCCCTTGTGGCCGTTGGAATGAGGTAGATAAAGTCTTCATTTGAATGTTTTAAAAGTCAGCTCCAATAAGCAATTTCCATGTGTAAATACCTTGCCATGTATGCGGCTGATTTGGCATATGTTTTGAACAGAATTTTTCTCCTCATTTTGAACACTTCATGAACGTTTGAACAGCCCCTTGAAGATAGGTAGAATAGTTCAAAGATAAAGATAGAAATCAGCCAAGATTTTTGAGAATAAGTCTTCAATCTTTAACCATAAATAGCCGTTTGAGCCAAGCCTTTGAATTAGTCTTCAACTTTTGAAAATAGCCGTTTGCATAGTCTAAAGAATAGAGAGAATTTTGCTCCAACTTTGAATACATAATACACGAAATGTTGCTCCAAATTTGAACCAATATAACCGTTGTCATTATCTCCAAGAATAGCCAAGAATAATCAGCACCAAAATAGGGTTTAATACACCTTGCCTTGACTTGTTCAATAATCTGAAAATTTGAACATATTTTGTGCCAACAACCGTGTGCAATATCCAATAACCATGTGCACAAATATATAATATATATGTCTTCAACATGTAGCATAGAAAACCATATGAAGAATACCAAGAATTCCAAGAAAACCATAGATAATGATAACCATAACATAAGAATTCCAATAGATAGCATGCTGCCCGTTTCCATAAAAATAGGGCACGTACCATATGTGACATAAACACATATAAACATCATATAAGTAATATATAACATGTTGGAAGACCCATTGGCAAGTGAAAAGACCAGAATACCCCTCAGCACAAAAATAGGAATTTTGTCCTAGGATGAACCTAGACATGGTGCTGCTCCAGATTCATTATTGCCATGATGTGACATGACTTATAAATGTGTCATATGATCATATAAGTCCGTTGGAAGAAAACCAAATAAGAATGAGAAGTCCAAATGGTGAAATTACCAAGATAGCCCTTATAAAGATCAATAAACCTCACCACCGTGTCAAGTCAATATTTGTCCGTGTCAAACATGCTTTACCTCAGCCAATTAGATTCTAAATTGAATAAGGATCATGTGGGCTTTTGAATCACTCAATTTGGAGTTCATTTGCCCAAGATATGAACCAAAACCTGCAATAGGATACTAAACCGAACAATTTGCCTTATATTGTAAGTCATGTGACTTCAAGGCTTGGTTAGATCATATTATCAACATGTATTGGCATATATATCTTCTAAGATCAGTTTGAACAACATGTATTGGCATATATAATCTAAGATCAGTTTGAACATGTCTTGATTAAGATATGTGATTGAATTGGCCAAGTTCAATCTCATGATCTTAATCAAACTTGTTCAATCTTGATTCAATCATTTAGCTCATAAGTTCATGTCTTGCACAATCAATTTCATATGTAAACGTTACACATATATATATCACATATGCATCTTCCAATCATTCAAACATGATATATCTATTTGCAATCATCATAACAATTACACATATGCACACATATACATTTTGCACAACAATTACACATATGCACACATATACATTTTGCAATCACTCAAACATAATATATCACAACAATCTCCCCCTTTTGATGATTTGCAAAATTACCCCACATATGTGTATATTAAGCATTTAAATCAAGTGTGCATCTAAATCAAGTGTAAGCTGCTCCCCCTTAATGTGTTATCTCCCCCTTAACATGATATCTATCTTCCCCTTGACATGATATCTCCCCCTTAACATGATATATATACACATTTATTTCTCCCCCTTAATTTTGTAAATTATGCAAAAGACTGTTATTCAGGTGTAAGCAATTAATCCAAGTCTTGCACGTAAACTCTCAAAGATAGCTTGATTAAGGGGTTTAGTGAATATGTCAGCTACTTGTTGATCAGTTCTAACATGTTCAATGTGTATATGTCCAAGATTAACATGATCACGGAGAAAATGATAACGTACTTCTATATGCTTTGCCTTAGAGTGTAGTACAGGGTTTTTAGACAAATTTATAGCACTTGTACTATCACAATAGATGGGAATATTATTTACTTGTATTTCAAAGTCTGAAAGTTGTTGTTTAATCCATAATAGTTGAGTACAACATAGACTTAAAGCCATATATTCTGCTTCAGTAGTAGAAAGTGCAACACTAGATTGTTTCTTTGAAAACCAAGATATTAGTGAGTTTCCTAGGAATTGACATGTTCCACTAGTGCTCTTTCTATCTACTCTACATCCACCATAATCTGCATCTGAATATGCATGTAGACTTAGACTAGATTGTCTATCATACCATAAGCCTAATGTTGGTGTATGTTGAAGATATCTAAATATTCTTTTTACAGCTTTAAAGTGTGACAACTTAGGCATACTTTGAAATCTTGCACACATACATACTGCAAACATAATATCAGGTCTACTAGCAGTTAGATATAGCAATGAACCAATCATAGACCTATATAGTTTTTCATCAAATGCAACACCATTTTCATCTTTGTCTAATTTTGTTGAAGTACACATTGGTGTTGGAGATGGTTTCAAGTTTTCAAAGTTGAATTTCTTTACCATATCTCTTATGTATTTGGCTTGATTGATATGTATACCATTTGATGTTTGTTTTATTTGCAAGCCTAAGAAGTAATTTAATTCACCAACCATGGACATTTCAAACTCAGACTTCATACAATCTTCAAAGTCTTTTACTAAGTTAGGATTAGTTGAACCAAAGATTATGTCATCTACATATATTTGTATTACAAGCAAATCTTTGTCTTTCTTTTTCAAGAATAAGGTACTATCTATGGTTCCTCTTTGAAAGTTGTTACTTAGTAAAAAGTTGGCAAATCTTTCATACCATGCACGGGGGGCTTGTTTCAAACCATATAAGGCTTTCTTAAGTTTATATACATGATTAGGGTTCTTTGGATCTTCAAAGCCTGGTGGTTGTTTAACAAAAACTTCTTCTTGGATATAGCCATTTAAGAATGCACTCTTAACATCCATTTGGAATAGTTTGATGTTATTATAACATGCAAAAGCTAATAAGAGGCGTATGGATTCTAATCTTGCTACGGGGGCAAATGTTTCATCGTAATCAATACCCTCTTCTTGATTATATCCTTGAGCTACAAGTCTTGCCTTATTTCTTACTACAACCCCTTGCTCATTCATTTTGTTCCTAAACACCCATTTAGTTCCAATGATTGATTTATCCTCGGGTTTAGGTACTAAATCCCACACATTGTTTCTTTCAAATTGGTTTAACTCTTCATGCATTGCATCTATCCAATATGCATCGTTTAAGGCATCATTCACATTCTTAGGTTCAATTTGGGATATAAGTGCATGCCATTGATCATATTCATTAGGATCTATTTGCCTACGTGTTCTAACCCCTTGATTTACATCTCCTATGATAAGTTCTTGAGGATGCTTTTGTTTATCTCTTATTTGCCACCAATTACTTGGTTGTGCATCTTCAATAGGTTCATGATGTTCAATAGGTTGATTAGGCACATTTTCTTCATTATGTTCTTGTGTAGGGGGAGTTTGAACTTCATGCATTTCAAGAGTTTGATTTGGTGTTTCAACTTGATCATGTGTAGGTGGTAGGATAAGTTCATCTTCATCATGAAGTATTTGATCATTTGGTACATAGGTTTCATGTTGATTACTTGTTCGGAGATATGCATTTTCATTGAACTTTACATGTATAGATTCAACTATCTTTCTTGTTTGTGCATTATAACATCTATATGCTTTAGAGTTCATTGAATATCCCACAAATATATGTTCATCAGACTTAGGATCAAACTTATCTAAGTTATCTTTTGTGTTCAATACAAAGCATTTACAACCAAAGACTTTTAGATAGTTTACTTTTGGGAGTCGTCCATTTAAGATTTCATATGGAGTTTTGTTCAATTTCTTTCTTATTGATAGTCTGTTGATCATATAACTTGATGTGTTTACTGCTTCAGCCCATAAGAATTTAGGTACTTTGTTTTCTACCATCATTGTTCTTGCTACTTCTTGAATAGTCCTATTCTTTCTTTCAACTACACCATTAAGTTGAGGAGTTCTTGGTGGGGAGAATTCATGTTTTATACCTTTTTCATTACAGAATTTGATTAAAACACTATCTTTAAACTCACCACCTCTATCACTCCTTATCTTAATAACATGTGATTCATGTTCATTTTCAAGTTGTCTAATTAGATTAGCTATAGATGATGCACTTTCATCTTTTGAAGCAAGAAACAATGTCCAAGTATATCTTGAGAAATCATCAACTATTACACATACATAATAACTTCCACCTAAGCTTCTTGTTCTACATGGACCAAATAAGTCTATATGCAAGAGTTCTAGTATTCTAGATGTTGTGAACTCAGTTTTAGGCTTAAGGGATTCTCTAACATGTTTGCCTTTGATACAAGATTCACATAGTTGAAAATCATTCAAGTTAAGTTTAGGCAATCCTTTAACAAGACTTTTAGCGTGTAGTTTTTCTAAGGTTGATATACCAATGTGTCCTAAACGTCTATGCCAAAGATTGGGATCAGATTCATGTGAAACAAGACATTTTGTGTTACTAGTTAGCATATCATCCATGTTAAGCACATATATGTTTCCTTCACGTTTTCCTTTTAACACAACTTGATTGTTTTTATCCATTATCTTACAAGAAGTGGAGGAGAAGAGAACATTCAAGTTGTTGTCACATAGTTGAGAAACACTTAAAAGCTCAAAGGTTAAGTTACTTACAAGTAGGACGTTTTTGATCTCAAACTTGTTTGGATCACCAACCTTGCCTTTGCCAATTATTTGGCCTTGGTTGTTGTCTCCAAAGGTAACTTTGCCACCTTTTGCAACGTTCTTAAGTGTGCTAAACAAATTTTTGTTGCCCGTCATATGTCTTGAGCAACCACTATCAACTATCCAATTGGTTTTGTTCTTTTCATCTTCTTTGTTGTTATAACCAGCAACTTGTCTTTCTTTAATGTTATGTACCTACAAGTGTAAATAACAACTTAGGTACCCTTTGATTTTGGGTCCTTTTAAGGTTAGACAAGTTAAGTTCATGTTAGTGTACCTTTAGGTACCCAAACTTGAACAACCTTTCTTGGTTTTGAAATGTTATAATCATGTTGCATATAATGAACAAATAGTGGATTTTGATACATAGAATATGATTGAAAAGGGGCTGCACATTTATGACTAGTTGGATAAGCATTGTAACTTCTATATGCATTTGAATGTTGCCTTGTATATGAGTTATATCTTGGCCGTGTATAAGCAATATGTTGTGTGTTTCTAGGCCGTGTGTTGTACATTGATTTAGGCCGAGAGTATGTCATTTTCTTCACATAAGCATGTTGTTGCATATAAGGCATAACTTGAGCATATTGCATACTACTTTGTTTAGGCATTCTTGTATACATGTAAGCATGGTTTCTAGGTGCATTTACCTTCCTATATGTTGATGCATTTTGCAATCTTTGTGAAGAAGGTGGTGTGGGCAGAATAGGTTCATTTCTAAATGCATTTGGCCTATATTTCTTGTTGGTTGAAGATGATACAAATGTTGTTTCCTTAGGTGTGTATTCAGCTTCTTTAACATATCCAAGACCTTGTTTGTCGTTTCCATGCTTTTGAGATGCAATAAGAGTGTCTAACATGTTGGAACCATTCTTAAATTGTTCTAAAGATTTGTTCAAGTCTAGGTTGCATGCTTTCAATGATTCAAATTCAGTTTGTATTTCATGCAATTTAGACTTTAAAACGTTGAAATCAACACATTGCACACATTGCACATTTTCATGTTTGTTCTTAAGTTCCTTAATCTGATTTTGCATTGAACTAATAGAGTTAGATGATTCAAGTTGAAGAACTTCTAGTTGAGAAGTTAGATTCAAGTTAGACGTCTCCAACTTGTTCTTTTCCTCAACTATTCTTTTCTTCTCCTTGGATAGCTTCTTATATTTATCATGCAACTTTTCTAATTCATCCAACAATTCATCTTGAGTAAAATCACATTCGGAGTCAGAATCGAATGTTACCTCATTTGTAGACTTTGAAGCCAAACATATTTGTGCAACTTCAGGTTCCTCCTCGGATTCGGATGAAGATGTGTCATCCCAAGTGCTTGAACTTGCCTTGAGAGCTTTCTTCCTCCTTTGCATAGGTTCTACTCTAGTTTTTGTCCTTGTCTTTTCATCTATGTCACGGTTTTTGTTCTTGTTTGGACAATCATATGAGATGTGTCCTTGTTTGCCACATTCATAACACTTGAGTTCTTTATCATACCATTTACCATCTTGTTTGTTAGTTTTCACATTGATAGGGGCGGCTGATTTTGCTTGTCTTTTAGTTGGTCTTTGTGTGGACATGCCTCTTAGTGTGTGAGAAAACGTTTAAAACACTTATAAGAAGGAAAGAAAGTGTCACCTTGTTGTAGTTACCAAATATGAAGAATATAAGACAACCAGAAAATTTCCAGCAACTTTGCAACTTGGAGTGTAAACTGTTTTCAGCTCAAACAAGAATATGGTGCTCAACCTTGCTCTGATACCACTTGTTGGACCTGTATAGCACCACTAGAGGGGGGGGTGAATAGTGGATTAGCGGAAATTACACTATAATTACCTTCAAAAACTTGTTTGAAGACCCCTTTGCCTCTTTAGCCTCAGATTCTGAAAATTCCAGAAACAGTTCACTACTTTGAACGTTTTGGTTGAACCACTTATACACCTGTGCAAACTCTCAAACTTGGCAGAGATCAAGTTTAGAATGTTTATAATATGTCATAAAAAATTCAGTCAATTCCAAGCAAGTTAGCACGTTCAAATAAGCAAGAGAAGTAAAGTGTGCAATTCTGGCAGTTTCAGGCAGAATGTTAGCTTAACTTCAAACAACAATATCTCAAAATCTACCCGTGCTATTTTGATGAATCTTATGTCAAATTAAACCTCAAGATGTCTAGTTTAATTTGATATAAGGCTCACTCCAAGATTCGAAGGATAGCCTATTCAAATTGCACAAGTTTGCACACTGGTCAGAACTGTTCACAGAATGTAGCAACAATTTTGTGAAGATGATTTGAATATGCTAAACACCTTAGAATTTAGTGATTCTTGCGGCCAATGAAAGCTAACACATTGAAGTATAATATATCCAAAATTCATGCAATTCTAAGACTGTTTGCTTGTTCAATTATGCATGCCAAGTTAGTGTAATTCTCAGGCAGAAAACAGTAAGTGCAGGAAATAAGTAAAGAACACAAGGAATTATCCTGGTTCGGTCAATGTGACCTACTCCAGTCCCAAGAGACACCTTCTCTTGGATTTCACTAAACACCAAACACCAAAGTCACCTTACAAAGCCAAAGGAAGAAGCTTTTCACCAACTTCTTCAAGAGACTTCACCAAAACACCTAGTTTGTATCACCTTTGCACCTTTGCACCTTTTCACCTTTTGCTCACCTCTAAGGAGTAAGCTTTATACACCAGCTTCTCCTTCACAAATATGTCGTATAAAGGTGTTGAAAATGACAAGAATTGAAGAACTATACAATCATAAAGCTTGCTACAAATGTGTTCTTCAATATAGAAGAGAAGAAGAGAAGAATGGAGACAAAGAGCTAATGTCTTGCTTTGCTTTCTTTGCTTTCGTTTGGATGCTCTTTCTCTTCACCCTTTGGAGCTATTTATAGCCAAGAGATCAGTCCAAAGGCTCCTCAATATAGCCGTTTGAAGGGTTGGAGAATGGATAAAATTTAGCACTTTTCTAGCTACTAAAATTCAGCCTTTGATCTTCAAAATAAATCTGACCGTTTATTGCTTTGAAATGGTCTTCAAATCTGAATTTTTTTCCTTCAACTTATCCCCTTGTGGCCGTTGGAATGAGGTAGATAAAGTCTTCATTTGAATGTTTTAAAAGTCAGCTCCAATAAGCAATTTCCATGTGTAAATACCTTGCCATGTATGCGGCTGATTTGGCATATGTTTTGAACAGAATTTTTCTCCTCATTTTGAACACTTCATGAACGTTTGAACAGCCCCTTGAAGATAGGTAGAATAGTTCAAAGATAAAGATAGAAATCAGCCAAGATTTTTGAGAATAAGTCTTCAATCTTTAACCATAAATAGCCGTTTGAGCCAAGCCTTTGAATTAGTCTTCAACTTTTGAAAATAGCCGTTTGCATAGTCTAAAGAATAGAGAGAATTTTGCTCCAACTTTGAATACATAATACACGAAATGTTGCTCCAAATTTGAACCAATATAACCGTTGTCATTATCTCCAAGAATAGCCAAGAATAATCAGCACCAAAATAGGGTTTAATACACCTTGCCTTGACTTGTTCAATAATCTGAAAATTTGAACATATTTTGTGCCAACAACCGTGTGCAATATCCAATAACCATGTGCACAAATATATAATATATATGTCTTCAACATGTAGCATAGAAAACCATATGAAGAATACCAAGAATTCCAAGAAAACCATAGATAATGATAACCATAACATAAGAATTCCAATAGATAGCATGCTGCCCGTTTCCATAAAAATAGGGCACGTACCATATGTGACATAAACACATATAAACATCATATAAGTAATATATAACATGTTGGAAGACCCATTGGCAAGTGAAAAGACCAGAATACCCCTCAGCACAAAAATAGGAATTTTGTCCTAGGATGAACCTAGACATGGTGCTGCTCCAGATTCATTATTGCCATGATGTGACATGACTTATAAATGTGTCATATGATCATATAAGTCCGTTGGAAGAAAACCAAATAAGAATGAGAAGTCCAAATGGTGAAATTACCAAGATAGCCCTTATAAAGATCAATAAACCTCACCACCGTGTCAAGTCAATATTTGTCCGTGTCAAACATGCTTTACCTCAGCCAATTAGATTCTAAATTGAATAAGGATCATGTGGGCTTTTGAATCACTCAATTTGGAGTTCATTTGCCCAAGATATGAACCAAAACCTGCAATAGGATACTAAACCGAACAATTTGCCTTATATTGTAAGTCATGTGACTTCAAGGCTTGGTTAGATCATATTATCAACATGTATTGGCATATATATCTTCTAAGATCAGTTTGAACAACATGTATTGGCATATATAATCTAAGATCAGTTTGAACATGTCTTGATTAAGATATGTGATTGAATTGGCCAAGTTCAATCTCATGATCTTAATCAAACTTGTTCAATCTTGATTCAATCATTTAGCTCATAAGTTCATGTCTTGCACAATCAATTTCATATGTAAACGTTACACATATATATATCACATATGCATCTTCCAATCATTCAAACATGATATATCTATTTGCAATCATCATAACAATTACACATATGCACACATATACATTTTGCACAACAATTACACATATGCACACATATACATTTTGCAATCACTCAAACATAATATATCACAACAGTTAGGCATTGCAATTTTTGGAACATGGACCTCTCATAAGATTCTGGAATGAATTTCTTTCTCATCTCGTATTTCATCTCATCCCAAGTTCCAATTGTGGGTTGTCTAGTCCTTCTTCTTATACTTTGAGTTTGGTCCCACCAAATCAAGGCATATTCCAAGAACTCTATACTTGCATATCTCACTTTTTGCAACTCGGTATAGTTGGTATAGGAAAAGATCATGTCAACTTTTCTCTCACACTCAATGTAAGCTTCAGGGTCACTTTTACCATAAAAGGGTGGAATGTTTATTTTGGTTTTCAAATAATCATCCTCTTGGGGTACATACCTCCTAGGTTGTATTCGGCCTTGAGGTCTTGGGTATACCTCCTCAACCTCTTCCTCTTCATAGTAGTCATTCCATTCTTCCCTAACAGGTTGTGGTCTCACTCCGTGTCTCCTATCTCCTCTACCCCTTGCTCCTCCTCTACCTCCCATGCTTGTGGATCCCTTAGGTTCAGTGCCACGGGATGTTTGGCCTTGGTTTTGATGTGGGGGCTGTTCTTGGGTAGGGGGTGTGTTGGATGTCATCCTTGCTTCCCACTCATCCAACCGAGATTGCATAGTACTAAGCATTTGTGCCATCTTTTCCATGGAAAATTCCACTTTGTCTCCTCCTCCTTGGGTACTGTTTGAACCATCCATGGCAACCTGAAACGCTTTCACAAACAAGAAAAGAAGAAAACTAACACAAGAAACAAAAGTGAGTTGTTAGTGAAAACAAAAAGGAAAACGAAAATCTGTTTGGCCTTTTTTGTCCTCCCTTGTTTTCTCTCAATTGTTCAAGTGTTTTTCCTTGGCCAATCGTGAGCTAGAACCTCTTAAGGCAAGTCCCAAATTGGCTAACCACAATCTGTTTCGTTTTCTGTCCTTGCAAGCTTCTTTTGCCTTCAAAAACACCAATTGATCAACAAGTGGTAAAACAGCTTCAAGAAATCTAGAGCACAATTTTTTTAAACACACTTAATAACTATGATTCAAAGAAACAAGAAACCAAAAGTGATGTAGTTGGCTGAACCAAAGAATTGCTAGGGGTTGTCCTGGGCAATCTTTAATTAAACCAACTTATGCAATATCAAATGCAAGTTCTTTGATTGATAGTATGAATGCGTATCCAAGGTTGAGAATTTGAAGGTTTTATGTGTGTTGTTTTGGGCAAACACACGGTTTTGTTTTGCTTTTGTCAACTTGGATAGTAGATGCAAAAAGATGGAACTTTTGTACAAAAGGAACTTCTTTTCTCTTCCTTTCTTTGTGCACTTTTTTTTTTTGGTTGTTGTTGTGCACGTTTTTCTTTGCCTTTCTTTTTTTTTTTTTTTTGACGTTCAAATCAGCCTTGATGTAACCCTTGTTTGCCTTTGCGAGAATCAGTTGGGTATGCTCAAAAGATGATCCTTTTTGTGTTTGTATGGATGTGTAGTAGAACAAAGATTTTCCCTTGGATACCAATACAACCAAAACAAACAAACTTGTATTCAATATCACACAAGCAAATTTAATTAAAAGCTTCGATAACAACAAGGTATTTGACTCAAAGGTAGCTTCTTTTAGGCCTTGGACCGATTTTAGGTGGAGTTAAATCCTATTCAATGCAAACAACAATGATCCTATGATTAAGTGTGTTAAAGATGAGATCTTTAATGATAGGTGATCAATATTGATGCAAAAGGTGAAGTCTTTTTTTTTTTTTTGACAATAGACGTTTTTTTTTTTTGAATGTTTGAAAAAAGAAACAAGAATGACACAAAACGACACAAGAAAAGATATTTGAGATGAAGATAAACGAGAGCTCTGATACCACTTGATACGAATATGGTTCGTATGTTAATGTTGTCCCGATCTTTCTTCACTCTCCAAACGTCCTTCAAGCCTTGAATGTGATGGACAATGGTGGCAAGCAACCACCTTCCTTCAAGCCTCCAAATTCGTTTGGTTATGTGCGTTTCAATCCGCTCAATCCAACCAGTCACTCCTAATCCTTGGATTGTGGATCACCAACAAGGAACACACAATCCTTAATTGGGTCTAGCCTTGATTTAGATATGTGTAAACCAAAGGAAAAACACAAACTTTTATTCAAGAAAACTCAAGAACAACAGATAACATAAAACACTAGGGTTTTTAGTTCAATGATGAAAAATAGTCTAACTACTCAAAGAAATGCTAAGTGATCAATATATATGATTACAAGTCTTGTAAGCCATTCCCAACAAGACGGCTAGGGTTTCTTGGAAATCCCATGTTGGCGCCACTTCCCCTTGATATGCAAGAATCTGAATTTTGTTATTTTTGGTAAGTTCCCCTCTCTTGGCAAATCCACAATGATTGTCTCAATCACCAATTATTGCATTATTAACCATCCTTCTAGACTTTCCTTATGCCTCCATTGCCTTCATTAAAAACGCCATTCAGCCTTCCTTTTGCCACATGATCTAATTTTGGTAACTTCCTCTTTCTTGAGTTATCTCCTTAATTGCTCCAAATCTTCAATTATGACTCCATAATTCATTCCAATCATACCAATCTGATTTATGACATTCTAGAAGGTCTCTTAATTGCATTTGGTGATGGTAGGCGGCTGCCCCTCTCTTCAAGAAAACCGAAACCCTAATTTGCACAATTGGGCTTGTTTTGGACTTCTTTCTTGCAGCTCTTGTATCTATGTTTGTGGACTGATTTTGACAAAACCCAAAACATGAAAGATGCTCCAAATTAAGTCTACTTCAAGGTCCAGCTGGTTCCATGCACTCCCAATCTCGTTTGAAAGCCCAAAATCACAAAACAGCCTCGTATGGACAAGCTTGGTCCAAATCTGAGAAGCCCTCTTTTCCAAAGCTCAAGACGTTTGATCCAAGACTTGTAACACCTACAAAACACACTCGTACACCAAACATAAGTATTCCAAACAAACTTTAAAAGACGCAAACGAAAAGACAACTAAAAGCCACAGAAACGGCACCAACAAGCGGACTGACTATCATTGGATAATCAGCTCTTAAGCTCAACAATGAGCACCCATTTAGGAGGAACATCCATTGGTTCATCTTGCACATGTTTGGTTAGGAAGGAGCCAACATCAAAACCAAGTTGGAAACCAAGGTGAAGACAATTAGTCCTCTTGGTTTGGCTCCTTGTCAAAGGCCCCTTATGGTTAAGGACACCTTGTGCAAGCTCATCATTAGGGGGCTGTTCCTCAGCCTCATCAGAATATACAGCAAACACTCACTTTCCTTGTTAATCAATTTGGTTTAATGAGAAGTGACATAGAGGATAACAAACAAAGGATAAGCAAAGTAGAAAAGCCAACCTCAGATCAAAAGGAACCTAGTATACCTTTTCAAGAAGGCACCTCTTATGTTAATGAATCTCATGTTGAACGTAGAAAAGTCACATCACTTAGAGGTAGAGGTAGAGGTCGAGGTAGTAATGGTGGTCGTAGGAACATTTCTTTTGAGGAAAGATTTGATAGTCTCCCTGAGTACAATGAAGAACCCTATCTAGAGGAAAGATATGATGAACGTCAACCTGATAGAGATGAACATCTTGAAGAAGAATACATTACTACTAAACTGACAATACCCCCCTTCCATGGAAAAAGTGATCCTGAAACGTATTTGCAATGGGAAACAAAAGTAGATCATATGTATTCTTGCACTAACTATTCTGAATTGGCCAAAGTGCGGTATGCAACTTTTGAATTTGTAGATTATGCTTTATTTTGGTGGGAACAACTGAACAACACCAGGAGAAGAACACGACAGCCCCCTGTTGTTACTTGGTCCGAGCTGAAACAAGAGATGAGGAAGAGATTCATATCTCCTTCCTATGAAAGAAGTGTTTTCCAGAAATTGCAACAACTTTCTCAAGGTAATAGATCTGTGATGAGGATCAAGGGTCCGATGAGGATCAAGGGCCCCATCAAGAGGTCAAAGGTCCTATAACAAGAAGGAGGGCAAGGGAACTTTGTCATCAAGTTGCCACCTTCTTGTACAAGCATGTTCAAGATGAGCCTAAGACTCCTTGGGTTCATTTCATTGAACCTTCAACTTGAGCATGTATCACATGCACGTCTACATTCTTGTTTTTGAATTTTATTTTGTGTCGTGTGATCTTAGTTTTATGTATTTGCTTTGTAGGTAAATTAGGTACAAGAGAATGTTTGAAGAGAATGTTCAAGAGAATGTTTGAAGAGAATGTTGAAGAGAATGTTTTAAGAGAATGTTTCAAGAGAATATTCGAAGAGAATGTTTTAAGAGAATGTTTCAAGAGAATATTCGAAGAGAATGTTTATGCTAAGACAAATTCAAAAGTGTCCAAGATAGAGTCTCTTGATCAAGTTGAAATCAAAATCATCTCCATTATCCACAAGAAGGGGGCGGCCATATCTAAAGCAAATGGATAATGATCAATTGAGTTTAAATTCAAAGCTAGGCTTGAATTTAAAATTCAACCTTAATTTGAATTCAATCTCAATCAATTGGAGACTTAAAGTTCAAGAGGATTTCAGCCTAATCTACATCCACTCCAAACGCCAACATGAAGTCAAATTTGAAGGATAACAAAGATGAGATTACAATTCAAATTTGAATCCAAGTTTAAATTCAAGTTCAAGTTAAACTCAATCTCCAACCAGCATTTGAATTCAACATCTCAACCATTTGAAGACATCTCACACGCCTAGATATACTTCCACACGCCAACTTGGAGCTAAGAAAAGGATGGGATCATAATTCAAAGATTGAATTCAAGTTTGAAGTCAAGTTGAATCCAATCTTCAACTAGCCTTTGAATTCAAGTTCAACCACTTCATCTACATCTCCAACGCCAATTTCATCACCAAACGTGTCTAGATTCATTGAAGATAACATCTTTCAAGCATTTCAAGTTTTAGCTAGAATTATCTTAGTTTAAATTTTCAAGCAAAGTTCAAATTCAAACATTTGTTAGATAGTTTTATTTGAATTATCTCTAGCCATCTCAAGCTAAAGAGGGCGTCTTCTAGGCCTATAAATAGACCCCTTTGGCTGGTTGTAAACACACCTTTCGATGAATAACAATTCTTGATATTTTCTTCACTTTGAGTGATACTTTGTTTTCTTGGTTTTGCATTAAAAACCTAAGTTAAGATCCTTCAAAGTTGAGCAATTTGAAGGTATTGCCATTGCTAAAAGGTGCCGTCCAGGAGGGCCATCTTGGTTTGCCTGATCAACGACCATCTTATAGTGTTGGTCTTGCTCGTTGTCCACACGTTTGATCACTAAGGAAGTAAGGGGAAGTTTACTTCTTTGTGCCTAACCCTTTGTCAAGGACGTTTGGAAGGTGGAATTGTTGACCACGAGTAGCACGCATCAAATTGGTATCAGAGCCCAGGTTACTCTATTCCACCATCTATCATTTCCTTTTCGTTTGAGTCTAGTCATTTCAATTTCAGTTGAGTCCTTCTACTCCTCCCTCTACACGCCATTTGTCTTGCATTTCATTCCAAAAAAAAACGTCCAAAACAAAAACATTGCTTTGAGTCCTTACACGTTGCTGCATTTTGCTTTTCATCATTCAAGTGTCATTTCCTTTATTTTCTTTCGCATCACAATCTGATTTTGAGTCGTTCAAACTTGAACAAATTAGGGTTCGTTGCATTTTAGGTTACATTCAGCTTTCTTTAAAATAGTCCAACCATCAGCCTATAAAGCTACCTCGGTTTCAAATCATCTTGTTGCTACCGAAGCTTTTAGTTGGTGATGATTGTATGCATCTTATGATTCGCATTGTGATTGATTTCATGCTTTAAGACAAGTAGTCATACGTGTGTTTGCCTTCCCGAACCATTTTCAAAACCCTAATTCCACCACCCCACCCCACGGCCCAACCAACCCCACCCCAACCCAACCTTAAAACGCACCAACCTGGTCCCAAACAACTCTATTTACACCCCAAACAAAAAGCCCCAATCCAATTTACCCAAAAACAATCAGATTCTAAAGATCCCAATTCATTCAAATAAACCCTAACCCTAGAATTTGAATTTTGCTCAAATTCTGTCCTAGACCAACCAATATCCAAATTGGCCACACCAATCATCAATTACCAACCCAAATAGTCAATTTACAACACCCATTCCGTTCCTACAACCACATTCCGCAAAATCCCAAAACGTTCAAAAAACACCCTAAATCAAAAACCCTAACCCTAACCCCTATTCGGCCTTACCCAATTTCCCTCACCTTCCAAGGTCAATTTTGTTGCAAGTCCAAGACACAAATTGCATTTTAAATACATTGCACTATTCTGTCCAAAAACGCAAGTGCTAACTGCAAAACAAGTGAAATCCCCATTCTGCCCTTAGCCAAAAAAAAAGTAGAATCTGAACCTTGCTCAATTGAAATAGCAAGGAAGAAAAAAGAAAAACAAAAAGAACAAGAAAAGAAAAAGGGCAAAACGTTTGTGCATTGCGTGGGAAATTTTCTGGTACGACTTGCAAACCTTGGATACCATATTACCCACATTGCCGTCCCCTATACCCAATTCTCCAACTCTTGATCTTCTTGAACCAATCACACATTTGGTTGCTCGATTGTTGCATGAATTGAACCATTTTGTGGATAGTAAGTGCATAGAATCAAAATTAACTAAAGATTGCCCACGGCAACCCTTAGTTCATCTTTGGTTCAGCCTTATACATCAACTTTGGTTGCTTATTTTCTTTGAATCTTAGTAGAAAGTTCAAGTTTGAATTCATTTCAATTGATTCTACTTTGATACTAATTGGTGCAACTTGAAAGCAAAAAGGAAGAAACAAGCGGAGAACATTGTGGTTTGAAGAAGCCTTGGCAATACACTTCCTTATTGATCACTTTGAGACTTCTTAACTTCAGGTTATCCAAGAACCAAAGTGGTAAGAAAGTGGAAAGAGTCGAAATCGGAGTGTCCATAGCTTATTTTTTTTTACTAATCCCTTAACGTTTGTTTGTCTTTGTGTTAGTTTGCTTCTTTCTCTGTTTCCTTTGTTTTCGTTCAATTCCTTAGGTACAATGGCCAGCAGCAATTCCGCATCTAGCAAGTCTAAAGGAGCCGAAACTGTCGACAATACTCAACAACAAATGCTGGAAATGCTTAAGAAACTCATGCACGACAATGAGATAATCAAGCATCGCTTGGAAGACGTGGAGCGAAGCTACAAAACAAGTGATGGCCAAGGAACAAGCAGGGCCGTTCCACCGCCACAACCAAGGCGCCATCCTCCGGAAGAAGTTGAGGACGATAACAATCGACCCCCACACACCGAAGCGAGACGGTTTGCTCCTCCTACACAAGCAAGAAGGTACGCTCCAAGAAGGTACACTGATGATTACATTCCCTTTGAGCATGATGATTATGACTTTGATGACCACCATCCTCGTGGTTACCAAAGACGCCAAAATCCCCTTTTCCCACAAGATGACGATTTTCTCAAAACCAAAATAAGTATTCCCACGTTTTATGGTAAAAGTAATGCGGAGGAATATTTAGAATGGGAAACGAAAGTGGATTTGATCTTTTCTTGTACCAATTATAGTGAATTGCAAAAAGTGAGGTATGCTTCCATTGAATTTTCTGGTTATGCACTTAATTGGTGGACGAATTTGTGTCGAAATAGAACTAAGACGAGACAACCCCCAATCGCCACTTGGGAAGAAATGAAGTTTGAAATGCCTCAACGTTTTATTCCAAACAATTATGAGAGTTCTATTTTCACGAGTTTGCATAACTTACGACAAGGTTCCAAAAGTGTAGACGAGTATTATAAAGAGTTAGAAATTTTGTTGGAGAGGTCTAACTTGCAGGAACCTGAAGAAGCCACCAAGGCTCGATTCTTACATGGTTTAAACAGGGAGATTGCGCAAAGGGTTGACCTTCAACCTTACCTCGACCTCACAACCATGGTCCATATGGCTGAGAAGATTGAAGCACAATTAAAGGTACGTAACTCCTCTAATTTCAATTCCAATTATCGTACTAATCAATCTTCGTCAAGATTTCACAGTAAGCCTTCAGGAACAGGAAGTTCACGGCCTACAGGAGGCCAAGCGCGTGACCAAGGGTCATCGCAAAGGATGGACAATCGTGTGCAATCCACACAAAGGAGAGATGAACGCACCCAACCAAAGGCTCCTACCGGCAATTCTTCGGATCCATCAAACAGGTTTAGAGACATTAAATGTTATAAATGTCAAGGACGTGGTCACATAGGAAAAGAATGTCCTAATTCAAAAAGAATCATGTTAATTGAAGAGACAAACGAATATGTGTCAGAGTCCGAGCATGAAAACGAGTCTGAGCATGATAATGAAATTGAACCTGAAGAGGACCTAGGCGCATTAGATGATTTTGACACTAAAGAGTTTCTTGTTGTGCGTAGAGCTTTAAATGCATATCCGAAATTAGATGATCACGAACAACATAGAGAAAACATTTTCCATATTCATTGCATGATAAATGGTAAAGTGTGCACCATGATCATTGATTCCGGTTCTTGTGCGAATGTGGCTAGCATCGAATTAGTAAGAAAACTGAATTTGCCTATGACTAATCATCCGCATCCTTACAAACTTGCATGGCTAAATGACTGCGGTGAAGTTAGCGTAAGTAAACAAGTTTTGATTTCTCTTAGCATTGGTAGTTACAAAGATGATGTTTTATGTGATGTCGCACCAATGCATGCTAGTCATATCTTACTTGGTAGGCCATGGCAATTTGATAGACATGTGACATATGATGGTTATTTGAATCGTTATTCTTTCAAATTGAATGGCAAATTGTATAAACTGCATGCACTCCCACCACACAAAGTCCACGAGGATCACCAACGCATGTCCAAGTCTAGAGCCGATCCTAAGGAAAAAGAAGCCGAGAGAAAATTCGTGGAGTGTATGAAAAGTGAGAACAAAAAACAAGAGAGCAAGGGAAAAGAGGTAGTGCCCATAAGTGTCAACGACTCCAAAAAGAAGTGTGGGTATTTCGCAAAGAAAAGAGAGGTTACACGTGCACTTTATAACAACCAAACTGTCCTCATCATCATTCCAAAGTCGTGTCAGCTCGCCCTTGAAGAACTCCCACCAGACTTACCTACCTCAGTTGCGTCCCTTATCCAAGAATATGAAGTTCTATTTCCCTCCGAACCACCATCCGGATTACCACCCATTAGAGGAATAGAACACCAAATCGACTTTGTTCCAGGAGCCGTGTTACCCAATCGCCCAGCCTACAGAGCCAACCCCGAAGAAACCAAAGAAATCCAAAGGCAAGTAGAAGAGCTCCTAGCTAGTGGACAAATCCGAGAGAGTCTGAGCCCATCTGCCGTCCCCGTCATTTTAGTACCCAAAAAGGATGGAACGTGGAGAATGTGTACCGATTGCCGAGCCATAAACAAGATTACCGTCAAGTATAGGTATCCCATACCTAGGCTAGACGATATGTTAGACATGTTGCACGGATCCAAATTCTTCACCAAAATTGACCTTAAGCAAGGGTACTTCCAGGTACGCATTCGAGAAGGGGACGAATGGAAGACTACATTCAAAACCAAGTTTGGGCTCTATGAGTGGTTAGTGATGCCCTTAGGGCTCACCAACGCCCCTAGTACCTTTATGAGGCTAATGAATGAAGTCTTACGTGCGTTTATAGGACGCTTTGTCGTTGTCTATTTCGATGATATCCTAATCTATTCCCACACCATAGAAGATCATCTTGACCACATTAGAGCCGTTTTTGAAAAGCTTAAGCAAGAACAACTTTACGCCAACTTTAAGAAGTGCTCCTTTTGTTTAGAACGTGTCGTTTTTCTAGGCTTTGTCATTTCGGCTGAGGGAGTAGAGATGGATGAGGAAAAGGTTAGGTCAATTGTGGAGTGGCCTATACCTAAGAATGTAGGGGAAGTTCGCAGTTTTCATGGACTAGCAAGCTTTTATAGACGCTTTGTCAAAGATTTTTCTTCCATAGCTGCACCCCTAAACGAAATTGTGAAAAAAGATGTGCCTTTTAGGTGGGAAGAGCCACAACAACAGGCATTTGATGAACTCAAACGTAGGCTGACCACTGCACCCATACTTAGACTACCAAATTTTGACGAGACCTTTGAGATCGAGTGTGATGCCAGTGGAGTGGGTATAGGCGCAGTTTTGACCCAAAATAAGAAACCCATAGCCTACTTCAGTGAAAAGTTGAAAGGAGCATCATTGAATTACTCTACCTATGATAAGGAACTTTATGCCCTTGTGAGATCCCTACAAACTTGGCAACACTATTTTCAACCTAAAGAGTTTGTGATCCACACTGACCACGAAAGCCTTAAGTATCTTAAAGGGCAAGGAAAGTTGAACAAAAGACATGCCAAATGGGTAGAGTTCATAGAACAATTCCCTTACGTGATTAAGTACAAACAAGGAAAGGATAATATAGTTGCCGATGCCCTCTCTAGGAGATACACGTTAGTGACTACATTATCTTCACGCTTCTTAGGATTCGAATCACTTAAGGACTTGTACCCCAATGACCATGACTTTGGCACCATTTTCGAGGCATGTAAAGGAGCACCATTTGGGAAATTTTACATACACGAGGGTTATCTTTTCAAAGAACAAAAATTGTGCGTTCCCCAATCATCCCTACGCGAAGCATTGACTAGAGAAGCCCATGGGGGAGGTTTAATGGGTCATTTCGGAGTGTTCAAAACCCTTGAGACTCTTAAAGAACATTTCTATTGGCCCCACATGAGAGTAGACGTCGAGAGGTTGTGTGGTAATTGCATCACTTGCAAACAAGCCAAATCCAAGTCCCAACCACATGGCCTTTACACGCCTTTACCCGTCCCTGATTCCCCTTGGATTGACATTTCTATGGACTTTGTTTTAGGACTTCCTAGGTCTCGGGGAGGACGCGATAGCATTTATGTTGTGGTTGATCGATTTTCAAAAATGGCACATTTCATAGCATGTAGAAAAGTTGATGATGCCACACATGTTGTTGATTTGTTCTTCAAAGAAATTGTTAGATTGCATGGCATGCCACGTACAATTGTAAGTGATAGAGATACGAAATTCTTGAGTCATTTTTGGCGTGTTTTGTGGGCTAAACTTGTACACAATTGTTGTTTTCCACCACCGCACACCCACAAACTGATGGACAAACTGAAGTCGTTAATCGTACTCTTTCTCAACTTTTGCGTGCCAATTTGCAAAAACACATTAAACATTGGGAAGATTGTTTACCATATATCGAATTTGCATATAATAGGAGTGTCCATCACGGTACTTTGCATAGTCCATTTGAAATCGTGTATGGCTTTAATCCCTTGTCTCCCATTGATTTGATTCCTATTCCCGTGCATGAACGTTCTAGTCTTGATGGTAAACAAAAAGCGGACAACATAAAGAAACTGCATGAACAAGTTAAAACACAACTAGAAAAGAAAAACAAAGCTTATGAAAGACGAGCTAACAAACATCGGAAAAGAGTTGTGTTCAAACCTGGAGATTTAGTGTGGTTACATTTGCGTAAAGAAAGATTTCCCAATGAAAGAAAGTCAAAATTGTTACCTCGAGGAGATGGACCCTTTAAAGTATTGAAACGCATAGGTGACAATGCATACATCCTTGATCTTCCCGACAGGTATGGTTCAGTTTCACCTACTTTTAATGTTGCTGATCTCACCCCTTTCAACGATGACCTTTTTGATTCGAGGACGAATCCTTTTGAGGAGGGGGGGATTGATGAGGATCAAGGGTCCGATGAGGATCAAGGGCCCCATCAAGAGGTAAAAGGTCCTATAACAAGAAGGAGGGCAAGGGAACTTTGTCATCAAGTTGCCACCTTCTTGTACAAGCATGTTCAAGATGAGCCTAAGACTCCTTGGGTTCATTTCATTGAACCTTCAACTTGAGCATGTATCACATGCACGTCTACATTCTTGTTTTTGAATTTTATTTTGTGTCGTGTGATCTTAGTTTTATATATTTGCTTTGTAGGTAAATTAGGTACAAGAGAATGTTTGAAGAGAATGTTCAAGAGAATGTTTGAAGAGAATGTTTCAAAAGAATGTTTGAAGAGAATGTTGAAGAGAATGTTTTAAGAGAATGTTTCAAGAGAATATTCGAAGAGAATGTTTGTCTATGCTAAGACAAATTCAAAAGTGTCCAAGATAGAGTCTCTTGATCAAGTTGAAATCAAAATCATCTCCATTATCCACAAGAAGGGGGCGGCCATATCTAAAGCAAATGGATAATGATCAATTGAGTTTAAATTCAAAGCTAGGCTTGAATTTAAAATTCAACCTTAATTTGAATTCAATCTCAATCAATTGGAGACTTAAAGTTCAAGAGGATTTCAGCCTAATCTACATCCACTCCAAACGCCAACATGAAGTCAAATTTGAAGGATAACAAAGATGAGATTACAATTCAAATTTGAATCCAAGTTTAAATTCAAGTTCAAGTTAAACTCAATCTCCAACCAGCATTTGAATTCAACATCTCAACCATTTGAAGACATCTCACACGCCTAGATATACTTCCACACGCCAACTTGGAGCTAAGAAAAGGATGGGATCATAATTCAAAGATTGAATTCAAGTTTGAAGTCAAGTTGAATCCAATCTTCAACTAGCCTTTGAATTCAAGTTCAACCACTTCATCTACATCTCCAACGCCAATTTCATCACCAAACGCGTCTAGATTCATTGAAGATAACATCTTTCAAGCATTTCAAGTTTTAGCTAGAATTATCTTAGTTTAAATTTTCAAGCAAAGTTCAAATTCAAACATTTGTTAGATAGTTTTATTTGAATTATCTCTAGCCATCTCAAGCTAAAGAGGGCGTCTTCTAGGCCTATAAATAGACCCCTTTGGCTGGTTGTAAACACACCTTTCGATGAATAACAATTCTTGATATTTTCTTCACTTTGAGTGATACTTTGTTTTCTTGGTTTTGCATTAAAAACCTAAGTTAAGATCCTTCAAAGTTGAGCGATTTGAAGGTATTGCCATTGCTAAAAGGTGCCGTCCAGGAGGGCCATCTTGGTTTGCCTGATCAACGACCATCTTATAGTGTTGGTCTTGCTCGTTGTCCACATGTTTGATCACTAAGGAAGTAAGGGGAAGTTTACTTCTTTGTGCCTAACCGTTTGTGAAGGACGTTTGGAAGGTGGAATTGTTGGAGCCCACGAGTAGCACGCATCAATCTGTTGATGAATTTTATAAAGAATTAGGACATTTGCTTACCAGGGCTAACATAGAAGAAGCAGAGGAAGCCACAATGGCTAGATTTCTAGCTGGCTTGAACAAAGAAATTGCATTTAAGGTGGAACTTATGTTGGACCTGTATAGCACCACTAGAGGGGGGGGGTGAATAGTGGTTTAGCGGAAATTGCACTATGATTACCTTCAAAAACCTGTTTGAAGACCCCTTTGCCTCTTTAATCTCAGATTCTGAAAATTCCAGAAACAGTTCACTGTTTTGCACGTTTTGGTTGAACCACTTATACACCTGTGAATGCTCTCAAACTTGGCAGAGATCAAGTTTAGTATGTTTATGATATGTCATAAAAATTTCAGCCAATTTCAAGCAAGTTAGCACGTTCAAATATGCAAGAAAAGTAAAGTGTGCAATTCTGACAGTTTCAGGCAGAATGTTAGCTTAACTTCAAACAACAATATCTCAAAATCTACCCGTGCTTTTTTGATGAATCTTATGTCAAATTAAACCTCAAGATGTCTAGTTTAATTTGATATAAGGCTCACTCCAAGATTCGAAGGATAGCCTATTCAAATTGCACAAGTTTGCACACTGGTCAGAACTGTTCACAGAATGTAGCAACAATTTTGTGAAGACGATTTGACTGAGCTAAACTCCTCAGAATTCAGTGATTCTTGCGGCTACTGAAAGCTAACACATTGAAGTATAACATATCCAAAATTCATGCAATTCTAAGAACGTTTGCTTGTTCAACTATACGTGCCAAGTGTGTGTAAATTTCAGCCAGAAAACAGTAAGTGCAGGAAATAAGTAGAGAACACAAGGAATTATCCTGGTTCGGTCAATGTGACCTACTCCAGTCCCAAGAGACACCTTCTCTTGGATTTCACTAAACACCAAACACCAAAGTCACCTTACAAAGCCAAAGGAAGAAGCTTTTCACCAACTTCTTCAAGTGGCTGCACCAAAACACCTAGTTTGTATCACCTTTGCACCTTTGCACCTTTTCACCTTTTGCTCACCTCTAAGGAGTAAGCTTTATACACCAGCTTCTCCTTCACAAATATGTCGTATAAAGGTGTTGAAAATGACAAGAATTGAAGAACTATACAATCATAAAGCTTGCTACAAATGTGTTCTTCAATAGAGAAGAGAAGAAGAGAAGAATGGAGACAAAGAGCTAATGTCTTTCTTTGCTTTCTTTGCTTTCGTTGGTGTGCTCTTCTCTTCACCCTTGGGTGCTATTTATAGCCAAAAGATCACCCCAAAGGCTCCACAAAGTAGCCGTTGAAATGAGTTGAAGAATGAGAGATTTTAGCACCTTTTTAGCTACCATTTGACTTTTAAGATAAATCTGAATTTTTGCTCCTTTGAAATAGTCTTCAAATCTGAATTTTTTATCCTTCATAGCCGTTGACATGAGGTGGATAATGGCTCCATTTGACCATTTAAAAATCAGCTCCAATAAACAATATACATGTGTGAATATCTTCCCATATATGCAGCAAATTTTATCTCCTCATTTTGACTACCAAAATAACGTTGAAAGGCTCCATTTGAATGTCACATGAACGTTTGAATGAGCCCTCATGAACGTTGGTATGGCCTAAAAAATAGGCATTGGATAATAACTAGAAATCAGCCACATCTTTTAATTTGAATAAGTCTTCAATTCTTTATCATATATGGCCGTTGGTATGTGCTAATAGAGATCAGCCAAGTCTTTTTTGAATAAGTCTTCAACATTTTGAACCACATAGCCGTTGCATATTTGCTAAAATATAGAGAGAATTCAGCTAGCCTTTGAACTTGACTGGTCTTCAACTTTTGAATATATGTAGCCGTTTGAATATAAGAGATTTTTGCTCCAATCTTTGAACAAAATATAGCCGTTTGCTTTGAGAGAATTTTGCTCCATATTTCAACTAAGATAGCCGTTTGTAACATGATAAGAATAGCCAAGAATAATCACTTAAAATCAGCACCAAAATAGTAGCTTAATCCACCTTGCCTTGACTTGTTCAAAATCTGAATTTTGAACATAATTTGCGTGCCATCATCCAATAACCGTGTGCACAATATAATATATAGTCTTCAACATGTAGCATAGAAAACCATATAAAGAATACCAAGAATTCCAAGAAAACCATAGATGTGATCACCATAATATAAGAATTCCTCTTGAGATACCATGCTGCCCGTTTCCATAAAAATAGGGCACGTACCATATGTGACATAAACACATATAAATATCATATGAACAATATATAACATGTTGGAAGATCAATTGGCAAGTGAAATGACCAGAATACCCTTCAGCACAAAAATAGGAACTTTGTCCTAGGATGAACCTAGACATGGTGCTGCTCCAGATTCATTTTTTGCCATGATGTGACATGACTTATAAATGTGTCATATGATCATATAAGTCCGTTGGAAGAAGACCAAATAAGAATGAGAAGTCCAAATGATGAAATTACCAAAATAGCCCTTATATAGGTCAATAAGCTTCCCACCGGGTCAACTCAGTTTTAACCCGTGCCAAGCATGCTCTTCCTCAGCCAATTAGATTCTAAATTGAATAAGGATCAAGTGGGCTTTTGAATGACTCAATTTGGAGTTCATTTGCTCAAGATATGAACCAAAACCTGCAATAGGATACTAAACCGAACAATTTGCCTTATATTGTAAGTCATGTGACTTCAAGGCTTGGTTAGTTCATATAATAAACATGTATTGACATATATATCATACAAGATCAGTTTGAACAACATGTATTGGCATATATAATCTAAGATCAGTTTGAACATGTCTTGATTAAGATATGTGATTGAATTGGCCAAGTTCAATCTCATGATATTAATCAAACTTGTTCAATCTTGATTCAATCAATCAATTTCACATTTAGCTCATAAGTTCATGTCTTGCACAATCAATTTCATATGTAAACGTTACACATATATATATCACATATGCATTTTCTAATCACAACAATTACACATATGCACACATATACATTTTGCACAACAATTACACATATGCTCACATATACATTTTGCAATCACTCAAACATAATATATCACAACAATCTCCCCCTTTTGATGATTTGCAAAATTACCCCACATATGTGTATATTAAGCATTTAAATCAAGTGTGCAATCTAAATCAAGTGTAATCTGTGTAATCAAGTAAGCATCTAAATCAAGTGTAATCTGTGTAATCAAGTAAGCATTTAAGTCAAGTGTAAGCTGCTCCCCCTTAATGTGTTATCTCCCCCTTAACATGATATTTATCTTATATCTCCCCCTTAACATGATATATATACACATTTATTTCTCCCCCTTAATTTTGTAAATTATGCAAAAGACTGTTATTCAGGTGTAAGCAATTAATCCAAGTCTTGCACGTAAACTCTCAAAGATAGCTTGATTAAGGGGTTTAGTGAATATATCAGCTACTTGTTGATCAGATCTAACATGTTCAATGTGTATATGTCCAAGATTAACATGATCACGGAGAAAATGATAACGTACTTCTATATGCTTTGCCTTAGAGTGTAGTACAGGGTTTTTAGACAAATTTATAGCACTTGTACTATCACAATAGATGGGGATATTATTTACTTGTATTTCAAAGTCGGAAAGTTGTTGTTTAATCCATAATAGTTGAGTACAACATAGACTTAAAGCCATATATTCTGCTTCAGTAGTAGAAAGTGCAACACTAGATTGTTTCTTTGAAAACCAAGATATTAGTGAGTTTCCTAGGAATTGACATGTTCCACTAGTGCTCTTTCTATCTACTCTACATCCACCATAATCTGCATCTGAATATGCATGTAAATTTAGACTAGATTGTCTATCATACCATAAGCCTAATGTTGGTGTATGTTGAAGATATCTAAATATTCTTTTTACAGCTTTAAAGTGTGACAATTTAGGCATACTTTGAAATCTTGCACACATACATACTGCAAACATAATATCAGGTCTACTAGCAGTTAGATATAGCAATGAACCAATCATAGACCTATATAGTTTTTCATCAAATGCAACACCATTTTCATCTTTGTCTAATTTTGTTGAAGTACACATTGGTGTTGGAGATGGTTTCAAGTTTTCAAAGTTGAATTTCTTTATCATATCTCTTATGTATTTGGCTTGATTGATATGTATACCATTTGATGTTTGTTTTATTTGCAAGCCTAAGAAATAGTTTAATTCACCAACCATGGACATTTCAAACTCAGACTTCATACAATCTTCAAAGTCTTTTACTAAGTTAGGATTAGTTGAACCAAAGATTATGTCATCTACATATATTTGTATTACAAGCAAATCTTTGTCTTTCTTTTTCAAGAATAAGGTACTATCTATGGTTCCTCTTTGAAAGTTGTTACTTAGTAAAAAGTTGGCAAATCTTTCATACCATGCACGGGGGGCTTGTTTCAAACCATATAAGGCTTTCTTAAGTTTATATACATGATTAGGGTTCTTTGGATCTTCAAAGCCTGGTGGTTGTTTAACAAAAAACTTCTTCTTGGATATAGCCATTTAAGAATGCACTCTTAACATCCATTTGGAATAGTTTGATGTTATTATAACATGCAAAAGCTAATAAGAGGCGTATGGATTCTAATCTTGCTACGGGGGCAAATGTTTCATCGTAATCAATACCCTCTTCTTGATTATATCCTTGAGCTACAAGTCTTGCTTTATTTCTTACTACAACCCCTTGCTCATTCATTTTGTTCCTAAACACCCATTTAGTTCCAATGATTGATTTATCCTCGGGTTTAGGTACCAAATCCCACACATTGTTTCTTTCAAATTGGTTCAACTCTTCATGCATTGCATCTATCCAATATGCATCGTTTAAGGCATCATTCACATTCTTAGGTTCAATTTGGGATATAAGTGCATGCCATTGATCATATTCATTAGGATCTATTTGTCTACGTGTTCTAACCCCTTGATTTACATCTCCTATGATAAGTTCTTGAGGATGCTTTGTTTATCTCTTATTTGCCACCAATTACTTGGTTGTGCATCTTCAATAGGTTCATGATGTTCAATAGGTTGGTTAGGCACATTTTCTTCATTATGTTCTTGTGTAGGGGGAGTTTGAACTTCATGCATTTCAAGAGTTTGATTTGGTGTTTCAACTTGATCATGTGTAGGTGGTAGGATAAGTTCATCTTCATCATGAAGTATTTGATCATTTGGTACATAGATTTCATGTTGATTACTTGTTTGGAGATATGCATTTTCATTGAACTTCACATGTATTGATTCAACTATCTTTCTTGTTTGTGCATTATAACATCTATATGCTTTAGAGTTCATTGAATATCCCACAAATATATGTTCATCAGACTTAGGATCAAACTTATCTAAGTTATCTTTGTGTTCAATACAAAGCATTTACAACCAAAGACTCTTAGATAGTTTACTTTTGGGAGTCGTCCATTTAAGATTTCAAATGGTGTTTTGTTCAATTTCTTTCTTATTGATAGTCTGTTGATCATATAACTTGATGTGTTTACTGCTTCAGCCCATAAGAATTTAGGTACTTTGTTTTCTACCATCATTGTTCTTGCTACTTCTTGAATAGTCCTATTCTTTCTTTCAACTACACCATTAAGTTGAGGAGTTCTTGGTGGGGAGAATTCATGTTTTATACCCTTTTCATTACAGAATTTGATTAATTCACTATTTTTAAACTCACCACCTCTATCACTCCTTATCTTAATAACATGTGATTCATGTTCATTTTCAAGTTGTCTAATTAGATTAGCTATAGATGATGCACTTTCATCTTTTGAAGCAAGAAACAATGTCCAAGTATATCTTGAGAAATCATCAACTATTACACATACATAATAACTTCCACCTAAGCTTCTTGTTCTACATGGACCAAATAAGTCTATATGCAAGAGTTCTAGTATTCTAGATGTTGTGAACTCAGTTTTAGGCTTAAGGGATTCTCTAACATGTTTGCCTTTGATACAAGATTCACATAGTTGAAAATCATTCAAGTTAAGTTTAGGCAATCCTTTAACAAGACTTTTAGCGTGTAATTTTTCTAAGGTTGATATACCTATGTGTCCTAAACGTCTATGCCAAAGATTGGGATCAGATTCATGTGAAACAAGACATTTTGTGTTACTACTTAGCATATCATCCATGTTAAGCACATATATGTTTCCTTCACGTTTTCCTTTTAACACAACTTGATTGTTTTTATCCATTATCTTACAAGAAGTGGAGGAGAAGAGAACATTCAAGTTGTTTTCACATAGTTGAGAAACACTTAAAAGCTCAAAGGTTAAGTTACTTACAAGTAGGACGTTTTTGATCTCAAATTTGTTTGGATCACCAACCTTGCCTTTGCCAATTATTTGGCCTTGGTTATTGTCTCCAAAGGTAACTTTGCCACCTTTTGCAACGTTCTTAAGTGTGCTAAACAAATTTTTGTTCCCCGTCATATGTCTTGAGCAACCACTATCAACTATCCAATTGGTTTTGTTCTTTTCATCTTCTTTGTTGTTATAATCAGCAACTTGTCTTTCTTTGATGTTATGTACCTACAAATGTAAATAACAACTTAGGTACCCTTTGATTTTGGGTCCTTTCAAGGTTAGACAAGTTAAGTTCATGTTAGTGTACCTTTAGGTACCCAAACTTGAACAACCTTTCTTGGTTTTGAAATGTTATAATCATGTTGCATATAATGAACAAATAGTGGATTTTGATACATAGAATATGATTGAAAAGGGGGCTGCACGTTTATGACTAATTGGATAAGCATGGTAACTTCTATATGCATTTGAATGTTGCCTTGTATATGAGTTATATCTTGGCCGTGTATAAGCATTGAATTTAGGCCGGGTATAAACAAGATGTTGTGTGTGTCTAGGCCGTGTGTTATAAACTGATTTAGGCCGAGAGTATGTCATGTTCTTCACATAAGCATGTTGTTGCATATAAGGCATAACTTGAGCATATTGCATATTACTTTGTTTAGGCATTCTTGTATACATGTAAGCATGGTTTCTAGGTGCATTTACCTTCCTATATGTTGATGCATTTTGCAATCTTTGTGATGAAGGAGGTGTGGGCAGAATAGATTCATTTCTAGATGCATTTGGCCTATATTTCATGTTGGTTGAAGATGATACAAATGTTGTTTCCTTAGGTGTGTATTCAGCTTCTTCAACATATCCAAGACCTTGTTTGTCATTTCCATGCTTTTGAGATGCAATGAGAGTGTCTAACATGTTGGAACCATTCTTAAATTGTTCTAAAGATTTGTTCAAGTCTAGGTTGCATGCTTTCAATGATTCAAATTCAGTTTGTATTTCATGCAATTTAGACTTTAAAACGTTGAAAATCAACACATTGCACACATTGCACATTTTCATGTTTGTTCTTAAGTTCCTTAATCTGATTTTGCATTGAACTAATAGTGTTAGATGATTCAAGTTGAAGAACTTCTAGTTGAGAAGTTAGATTCAAGTTAGACGTCTCCAACTTGTTCTTCTCCTCAACTATTCTTTTCTTCTCCTTGGATAGCTTCTTATATCTATCATGCAACTTTTCTAATTCATCCAACAATTCATCTTGAGTAAAATCACATTCGGAGTCAGAATCGAATGTTACCTCATTTGTAGACTTTGAAGCCAAACATATTTGTGCAACTTCAGGTTCCTCCTCGGATTCGGATGAAGATGTGTCATCCCAAGTGCTTGAACTTACCTTGAGAGCTTTCTTCCTCCTTTGCATAGGTTCTACTCTAGTTTTTGTCTTTTCATCCATGTCACGGTTTTTGTTCTTGTTTGGACAATCATATGAGATGTGTCCTTGTTTTCCACATTTATAACACTTAAGTTCTTTATCATACCATTTACCATCTTGTTTGTTAGATTTCACATTGATAGGGGTGGCTGATATTGATTTTCTTTTAGTTGGTCTTTGTGTGGACATGCCTTCTTAGTGTGTGAGAAAACGTTTTAAAACACTTATAAGAAGGAAAGAAAGTGTCACCTTGTTGTAGATATCAAATATGAAGAATATAAGACAACCAGAAAATTTCCAGCAACTTTGCAACTTGGGAGTGTAGATTGTTTTCAGCTCAAATCAGAATATGGTGCTCAACCAGGCTCTGATACCAATTGTTGGACCTGTATAGCACCACTAGAGGGGGGGGGGTGAATAGTGGTTTAGCGGAAATTGCACTATGATTACCTTCAAAAACCTGTTTGAAGACCCCTTTGCCTCTTTAATCTCAGATTCTGAAAATTCCAGAAACAGTTCACTGTTTTGCACGTTTTGGTTGAACCACTTATACACCTGTGAATGCTCTCAAACTTGGCAGAGATCAAGTTTAGTATGTTTATGATATGTCATAAAAATTTCAGCCAATTTCAAGCAAGTTAGCACGTTCAAATATGCAAGAAAAGTAAAGTGTGCAATTCTGACAGTTTCAGGCAGAATGTTAGCTTAACTTCAAACAACAATATCTCAAATCTACCCGTGCTTTTTTGATGAATCTTATGTCAAATTAAACCTCAAGATGTCTAGTTTAATTTGATATAAGGCTCACTCCAAGATTCGAAGGATAGCCTATTCAAATTGCACAAGTTTGCACACTGGTCAGAACTGTTCACAGAATGTAGCAACAATTTTGTGAAGACGATTTGACTGAGCTAAACTCCTCAGAATTCAGTGATTCTTGCGGCTACTGAAAGCTAACACATTGAAGTATAACATATCCAAAATTCATGCAATTCTAAGAACGTTTGCTTGTTCAACTATACGTGCCAAGTGTGTGTAAATTTCAGCCAGAAAACAGTAAGTGCAGGAAATAAGTAGAGAACACAAGGAATTATCCTGGTTCGGTCAATGTGACCTACTCCAGTCCCAAGAGACACCTTCTCTTGGATTTCACTAAACACCAAACACCAAAGTCACCTTACAAAGCCAAAGGAAGAAGCTTTTCACCAACTTCTTCAAGTGGCTGCACCAAAACACCTAGTTTGTATCACCTTTGCACCTTTGCACCTTTTCACCTTTTGCTCACCTCTAAGGAGTAAGCTTTATACACCAGCTTCTCCTTCACAAATATGTCGTATAAAGGTGTTGAAAATGACAAGAATTGAAGAACTATACAATCATAAAGCTTGCTACAAATGTGTTCTTCAATAGAGAAGAGAAGAAGAGAAGAATGGAGACAAAGAGCTAATGTCTTTCTTTGCTTTCTTTGCTTTCGTTGGTGTGCTCTTCTCTTCACCCTTGGGTGCTATTTATAGCCAAAAGATCACCCCAAAGGCTCCACAAAGTAGCCGTTGAAATGAGTTGAAGAATGAGAGATTTTAGCACCTTTTTAGCTACCATTTGACTTTTAAGATAAATCTGAATTTTTGCTCCTTTGAAATAGTCTTCAAATCTGAATTTTTTATCCTTCATAGCCGTTGACATGAGGTGGATAATGGCTCCATTTGACCATTTAAAAATCAGCTCCAATAAACAATATACATGTGTGAATATCTTCCCATATATGCAGCAATTTTATCTCCTCATTTTGACTACCAAAATAACGTTGAAAGGCTCCATTTGAATGTCACATGAACGTTTGAATGAGCCCTCATGAACGTTGGTATGGCCTAAAAAATAGGCATTGGATAATAACTAGAAATCAGCCACATCTTTTAATTTGAATAAGTCTTCAATTCTTTATCATATATGGCCGTTGGTATGTGCTAATAGAGATCAGCCAAGTCTTTTTTGAATAAGTCTTCAACATTTTGAACCACATAGCCGTTGCATATTTGCTAAAATATAGAGAGAATTCAGCTAGCCTTTGAACTTGACTTGGTCTTCAACTTTTGAATATATGTAGCCGTTTGAATATAAGAGATTTTTGCTCCAATCTTTGAACAAAATATAGCCGTTTGCTTTTGAGAGAATTTTGCTCCATATTTCAACTAAGATAGCCGTTTGTAACATGATAAGAATAGCCAAGAATAATCACTTAAAATCAGCACCAAAATAGTAGCTTAATCCACCTTGCCTTGACTTGTTCAAAATCTGAATTTTGAACATAATTTGCGTGCCATCATCCAATAACCGTGTGCACAATATAATATATAGTCTTCAACATGTAGCATAGAAAACCATATAAAGAATACCAAGAATTCCAAGAAAACCATAGATGTGATCACCATAATATAAGAATTCCTCTTGAGATACCATGCTGCCCGTTTCCATAAAAATAGGGCACGTACCATATGTGACATAAACACATATAAATATCATATGAACAATATATAACATGTTGGAAGATCAATTGGCAAGTGAAATGACCAGAATACCCTTCAGCACAAAAATAGGAACTTTGTCCTAGGATGAACCTAGACATGGTGCTGCTCCAGATTCAATTTTTGCCATGATGTGACATGACTTATAAATGTGTCATATGATCATATAAGTCCGTTGGAAGAAGACCAAATAAGAATGAGAAGTCCAAATGATGAAATTACCAAAATAGCCCTTATATAGGTCAATAAGCTTCCCACCGGGTCAACTCAGTTTTAACCCGTGCCAAGCATGCTCTTCCTCAGCCAATTAGATTCTAAATTGAATAAGGATCAAGTGGGCTTTTGAATGACTCAATTTGGAGTTCATTTGCTCAAGATATGAACCAAAACCTGCAATAGGATACTAAACCGAACAATTTGCCTTATATTGTAAGTCATGTGACTTCAAGGCTTGGTTAGTTCATATAATAAACATGTATTGACATATATATCATACAAGATCAGTTTGAACAACATGTATTGGCATATATAATCTAAGATCAGTTTGAACATGTCTTGATTAAGATATGTGATTGAATTGGCCAAGTTCAATCTCATGATATTAATCAAACTTGTTCAATCTTGATTCAATCAATCAATTTCACATTTAGCTCATAAGTTCATGTCTTGCACAATCAATTTCATATGTAAACGTTACCATATATATATCACATATGCATTTTCTAATCACAAACAATTACACATATGCACACATATACATTTTGCCACAACAATTACACATATGCTCACATATACATTTTGCAATCACTCAAACATAATATATCACAACAGTTTCTAAAGCAAACCCTTGCTAGCACTTTGTTTGTGTGTCTTTACTTTCACTTTACTACAATTGATAATTGCATATGCTGTAAAGTAAATTGAGGGATTGTCTTAAACAACCCCGTAGATTTCTTTCAGCCCGAACAACAATTTGACTTCTGTGATTTACTTGAATCCATAGGAGAAATAGTCCAAGTTGTTGTTTCAAAGAATTGTCAACATAAAGTAGAGCATTTGCATCTTGTCAATATTTTAATTGGCTTTTGAGATTGTTTTGATTAAACATGATTCTAAAAACCATTTGGGGAGTTGAATGCCATAGGAGAGACTATGATGAACTGGAAAAACGTATGAACTCCTTTGGTCGTATGAATGGTTTATGGGTTGGATATTGGGAATGTAAAACTCCTAGATATCAAACTCTTTCTCAGTGCAATAAAGATGTTAGTGCATATTACAATGAAATGCTTGATGATTTGTACTATGCTTATGTTGAAGAACATGAGGAATTAAGCATGATTAGGTTCTTTGCTGGATTAGATAAAGAGATCGCTGATTGCATGTTAAATGAAAAATTCTCATCACTTTATGACATGTATAAAAGGCAAAGATTGTTCAATCAAACCTAATCCCATGGCGAGTTAATCAAAACTATGGGTATGAACTGAACTCTTGTGATTCTGAAAATGACAAACCAAATCCAGTTAAGTTAAGCAATTTGAGTCAGCCTATGGATAATATTGAAAATGCATTGCTTCAACTTAGAGACATGGTGCAAGTATTGATAGAATCTGAAAAGAACAAAGACTTGCAATCTGACATTTCTGTGAATGATGGTTTGTATGAAATTAGCCCCAACATGCCTGAAACTGGAACTCCTTTATTTGAATTGCATGTTCAACCTTGTGTACTGTCTGAAGAAGACCCTTCACTTGAATCTGTTGGTGATTTCCAAAGTGTTAGTCGTTTGCTTATAGATGATGTTAATTGTGATAACACTTTGTCTGAAAATGATTTACATTGTGACATGCATATAAATGAAATCCCTATGCATGATCTGCATTCTGCTGAGATGCTTGTTTCTGGGTTACAATCTGAATTACATCCTGTACATTCCATTGATGACATTGATGTAAGTAATTCTGTTGAGAATGACATTGATAAACTAGATTCTTATGATTTTATGTTAGCTGAACTAGATTGTCTACTTGATGTAGAGCTTGATCATGATGTCATTATTGAAATAGATTCAGCTACAAACGAGCATAAATCCTTGGATGAACTAGTTAATGAATTGAATGACATATTTAGTATAGATGAAGATTCTATTTCTGAAATATCTATTTCATCTCATCTTGTTGAATGTCTGCCTGTTGTCATCTCAATTGATACATCTTGTCTAAATATTGCACATGTTTGTAAGATTTGTACATTTAGTGTTAACATATTGCAATATGCTTTTTGGATGTTGTTTTATCTGTTAGGATGTATGTGTTCTAAAATTTTTGTTATCATATTGTTAATACATCCTAAACATTTTAGAAAGCGTGTACACACCTTATTCTTTCTTCAAAGATAAGGATGCACCAAGGTATTTCACCTTCACCATTTGTATTATCATGTTCCTATTTGGTTATGGTGTAGTTGAGCATACGTGTACATCCTAAACCCCTATCCCTTATTCTATCCATGTTGAGATTCGAGGACGAATCATTTTCAAGAGGGAGGGAATGATGAGCCCACGATGGGGTCAACACAACATATTTGCATGTATCATTTATTGTCATATGTTAGTTCTGTAAGACATGACATTTCACTGTTCACTCCGCACACACTAGTGCTAGTTCTTATGTCTTATTGCCTAACTAACCCTTAGGACATGTCATATATGTTGTGCATATTGTGTTTGTTGCTTGGTGTCTTTGAAGATAGGTCAAAGAGAGCTTTACATTGAAGAAGCATGAACACCTATCGATCCATGTTCCATTTGATCGGATAATATCATTATTCAAACAAAGCTTGAAGATGCAATTAGAACCTGAATTTTTGTCCAAGCAAGGAGGTGATAAGCAAGGTGGTGACAAGCAAGGTGGTGACAAGCAACCATGTCAAATTCAAGTTGTTCTTCACGTAAGAATGGAGAGACAAGCTGCTCATTTCATGAACCAATAGAAAGAAGTCTTGCAAATGCTTCAACCAATCACAAACAAGCAAGGAAACAACTAGCAAGCTGCACCTTAAATGATCCAATCACAACCATGGAAGAAACGGCTGGTTCATGGCAAATAGGTTTGAAAATTCAACACCAAAGTTTCTACCAATCAAATGCAATCCAAAGCAAGCTGCTCACTACAAGAACCAATCAGAATTTTGGCTGAATTCAAGCAAGGAAACCAACGGTTGTCTAGGAATATTTGTTGAAAATTCAAACACCAACTTGCATCCAATCAAAGGCCATTCCAAAGCAAGCTGCTCCATGCCTAATCCAATCAAAATTGATCAAGAAAGAAGGCTGAAAATAGCATGGAGTACACGGCAAAAGCAACCAGAATTCTTGGAACAAAAGTTGTTCAAACAAGTTCCAAGCAAGCATGTCATTTTAAGTCTTGTACTTTGTACATTAAAACTTGTACTTTTTGTAAATTTCGTTTTGCATAAATAGCATAGGAATCAGATTGTAAACATAACAATTAAGAACCATTATCAAATACAATTCAATCAGATTTCCTTCAAGGAGTTCACAACTAATTCTTAGTTGAGGTTTGAAACCACCAACGGTTTTCTTGCAAGTTCCTAGCCTAGAACTTGTTAGTATTTGCTTCATGATTTGGTTTACAGCATCTTAGGGTCTCATTGAGGTTTTAGATGTGTTGGAGTGCCAAAGAGGGAGAGGTGTTGGCATAAATTGAGCCAAGAACAATGGTTAAAGTTCAAGGGGTATCTTGGAGATGTTCTTTGACATAGCTTGTGTTCAAATCAGTTTGGAATAGGAGACAAAGTCCTTGGCAACATTTTCTAGCCTTCGTTTGGCTCATCAATTGGTATCAGAGCCTTGGTTAGTCTTCTATTCATGTTTACATTGCTTAAATTTGCAAATGAATGTTGCTGCCCAAACCGTTTGTGTACTGATTTTTATTGCGTTTTGTTGCTGTTTGTTTAGGTAGATAATTTATGTATTTAAAGTGTTGTTAGATAGTATACTATAGTTTGGTAACTTAGTTAAGTAGGCAAAACGAAAACACCCACAAAAAACAACTTAGACTAGACTTAAGTGTGTTAGGAGTTGATTGTGTAGCTTGAAACAAAAACCGTGTGTGACCAGCTTCTAAATTGTTCAATCTAGCTTAGATATTGTTCATTAGGTCCTAATCTAGAAGTTTAAATGGTAGTTTAGATAAGTCCCTTAAATCAGAAAACTTTGAACACAAAAATAGACTAGTTGATAGATTATCAAATCGTGGTAGTTAAAATTCTGTTTTTAGTACTTGTGTGCAAACTGTTTAGACGTTTTATATGCTGCCTTATTTAGCTTAGTTAGACTAGTTTACAACATAGTTTAAGTGTTTAGTTGGTTGATTAGTTTAGCACCATAAATCCGAAAACCAAAGAACCAAAACAAAGTAGTTTTAGCTAGTAAGTGTGCTGCCTAGTTCAATTGACATACGTTTGAACATCAACCCTTGCATCTAGTATCATTTAGTCTAGAATCTGATTGCATCATACAAACAATAACCAAACAAAAACAAAGTAGGATAGGTCACTTAAAAACCAAACAAAACAAGTTAGCTTAGTTGCATCAATACTGATTTTCCATTAGTTGTTAGTAATCAGCCTTTATAAACTTCATCTAGGAACAACTAAGTTGCATTTAGCTATCTTAGGACTAGTTAGATCACTTACCTCAAAAACAGAAAAAGCAAAAAAAGATAAGTGCCCAAAACCGTGTGGATTAAAACAACTTTTAAAGCTCATTTGAAGTCTTGGTGTATGCTAATAGCTTTATCTTTTTGTTGATTTCAATTGTTTCAAACAACTTGTTGGACTTAGATATATTCTGAAAGTTAGGAATTGTTTAAGCCCCACATTGTTAAAGAGCTATCCAAATGTTGTTTTAGATCAACTTCTGAACTTACATTGCACTATATACGATTTGAACTTGTTGTAATTGTGAATTGAACTCTCACTACATAGTGTTTAGCCGTGTTGTGTACGAGGAACTTTCAAAATTCCAAATATAACAAACCTTGTGCAATTAAAGGCCGTGGGCAATGTCTCATATAGGCCGTGAGTAGTAGTCTCACAACAATCAAGCAAACCCTCCAAAGAAAGAACATTAAGCTTGATTGAGAAATACACGAGAGAAAAGCCAATATTTGTCAACAAGTAAGAGGCAAGACAAGAGAGAATTGCACAAGAAAAACCAAGTGAGGAAAAGCCCAAAAATAAACATTACATCAAAGGGAAATTCCCGTGCAAAGCTCAAAAGAAAGAAAGTGCCCAAACCAAACCCCAAAGTGTTGTAGTTTTGAGATATTGAAAGTTTCTAAAGCAAACCCTTGCTAGCACTTTGTTTGTGTGTCTTTACTTTCACTTTACTACAATTGATAATTGCATATGCTGTAAAGTAAATTGAGGGATTGTCTTAAACAACCCCGTAGATTTCTTTCAGCCCGAACAACAATTTGACTTCTGTGATTTACTTGAATCCATAGGAGAAATAGTCCAAGTTGTTGTTTCAAAGAATTGTCAACATAAAGTAGAGCATTTGCATCTTGTCAATATTTTAATTGGCTTTTGAGATTGTTTTGATTAAACATGATTCTAAAAACCATTTGGGGAGTTGAATGCCATAGGAGAGACTATGATGAACTGGAAAAACGTATGAACTCCTTTGGTCGTATGAATGGTTTATGGGTTGGATATTGGGAATGTAAAACTCCTAGATATCAAACTCTTTCTCAGTGCAATAAAGATGTTAGTGCATATTACAATGAAATGCTTGATGATTTGTACTATGCTTATGTTGAAGAACATGAGGAATTAAGCATGATTAGGTTCTTTGCTGGATTAGATAAAGAGATCGCTGATGCATGTTAAATGAAAAATTCTCATCACTTTATGACATGTATAAAAAGGCAAAGATTGTTCAATCAAACCTAATCCCATGGCGAGTTAATCAAAACTATGGGTATGAACTGAACTCTTGTGATTCTGAAAATGACAAACCAAATCCAGTTAAGTTAAGCAATTTGAGTCAGCCTATGGATAATATTGAAAATGCATTGCTTCAACTTAGAGACATGGTGCAAGTATTGATAGAATCTGAAAAGAACAAAGACTTGCAATCTGACATTTCTGTGAATGATGGTTTGTATGAAATTAGCCCCAACATGCCTGAAACTGGAACTCCTTTATTTGAATTGCTTCAACCTTGTGTACTGTCTGAAGAAGACCCTTCACTTGAATCTGTTGGTGATTTCCAAAGTGTTAGTCGTTTGCTTATAGATGATGTTAATTGTGATAACACTTTGTCTGAAAATGATTTACATTGTGACATGCATATAAATGAAATCCCTATGCATGATCTGCATTCTGCTGAGATGCTTGTTTCTGGGTTACAATCTGAATTACATCCTGTACATTCCATTGATGACATTGATGTAAGTAATTCTGTTGAGAATGACATTGATAAACTAGATTCTTATGATTTTATGTTAGCTGAACTAGATTGTCTACTTGATGTAGATGATCATGATGTCATTATTGAAATAGATTCAGCTACAAACGAGCATAAATCCTTGGATGAACTAGTTAATGAATTGAATGACATATTTAGTATAGATGAAGATTCTATTTCTGAAATATCTATTTCATCTCATCTTGTTGAATGTCTGCCTGTTGTCATCTCAATTGATACATCTTGTCTAAATGTTGCACATGTTTGTAAGATTTGTACATTTAGTGTTAACATATTGCAATATGCTTTTTGGATGTTGTTTTATCTGTTAGGATGTATGTGTTCTAAAATTTTTGTTATCATATTGTTAATACATCCTAAACATTTTAGAAAGCGTGTACACACCTTATTCTTTCTTCAAAGATAAGGATGCACCAAGGTATTTCACCTTCACCATTTGTATTATCATGTTCCTATTTGGTTATGGTGTGTAGTTGAGCATACGTGTACATCCTAAACCCCTATCCCTTATTCTATCCATGTTGAGATTCGAGGACGAATCATTTTCAAGAGGGAGGGAATGATGAGCCCACGATGGGGTCAACACAACATATTTGCATGTATCATTTATTGTCATATGTTAGTTCTGTAAGACATGACATTTCACTGTTCACTCCGCACACACTAGTGCTAGTTCTTATGTCTTATTGCCTAACTAACCCTTAGGACATGTCATATATGTTGTGCATATTGTGTTTGTTGCTTGGTGTCTTTGAAGATAGGTCAAAGAGAGCTTTACATTGAAGAAGCATGAACACCTATCGATCCATGTTCCATTTGATCGGATAATATCATTATTCAAACAAAGCTTGAAGATGCAATTAGAACCTGAATTTTTGTCCAAGCAAGGAGGTGATAAGCAAGGTGGTGACAAGCAAGGTGGTGACAAGCAACCATGTCAAATTCAAGTTGTTCTTCACGTAAGAATGGAGAGACAAGCTGCTCATTTCATGAACCAATAGAAAGAAGTCTTGCAAATGCTTCAACCAATCAAAACAAGCAAAGGAGGAAACAACTAGCAAGCTGCACCTTAAATGATCCAATCACAACCAGGACCAAGAAAGAAAACGGCTGGGTTGGTTCATGGCAAATAGGTTTGAAAATTCAACACCAAAGTTCTACCAATCAAATGAAATCCAAGCAGCTGCTCACTACAAGAACCAATCAGAATTTTGGCTGAATTCAAGCAAGGAA
>AP025051.1:20750703-20777870 GCA_036186865.1 Eustoma russellianum
GGATAACGGTGGAAGAGTTGATTTATTTAGATTGTCAGATTTAAATTTTAAAAAAAAATAATAAACAACCCTAAAATCTCCCCAATCCCCCAAATCCCTCCCCATCATCATTAAAATCTCAATTCCCTCTTTCCCCTAAGCCAAAATCGGCTGAGACCCAAATAGAAAGAATAAAACATATAGAAAAGAGGGAGGAGAAGAGAGAGAGAATGAAAAAAAAGAGAAGGAAAGAAAGAGAGAAGAAGAAGAACCCAAGACCGAGTCCAAATCCATCCATTCTACTCGTTTATAGCTTCAATTGAGGTAGGTTGCCTCTCCCCCTCATCTCGGTACGAAATTTGCATGCTTTGGTGGTATATGTTGTTGTGTTGTATTTTGATTGTTGAATTTGTTGTGTTTTGTTATTAATGTCAAAATCATGCAACTTTGATGTGGTTACAGCGTTGTTTTATGTGTATAAAAAGGGTTTGATGGATTTCGTTACCAACGGGTTGTAAACGGATGAAATAGAATGAAAAAGATTAGAACTTTTCTTATGTGAAGCCTTGAAAAATTTTCGTTTTGGCCTTAGAATATGGTCATATAGCCTGGAAATAGGAAAAAAATGGTTCAGGAGTTGAAAACACGACCGGAATAGTGGCGCGTGAGCCACACGCGTCGCTGGAACTGGCCGTGAGTGAGCATCACGCGGGGGGTGGCTCAAACGCGCTGGCTACGCTTAAAAAAAGAAGGCGACGAAATGGACTGGCCTGCCAGCACACGGATCAGAGCCAGACCCTAGCGGGCCGGCTGACTGACGTGCTGTAGGTCTGACCTGTTTATATTTATATATCTATTAAAAAGAGGCAGAGAAAGGGGTCGTCCGGCCAACGGGCTGGGCCGGACTGAAGTCAGGCTAGGCCCAATAACTTAATCAAATAAAAAAGAAAATGCTGCGGTGGCAGGTCAGACCTGTTGCAGGCTGGGCCAGAAGAAAAAGAGTAGGTCGGGTCTGACCCGGCCAGTAATAATTTTTTATTTAATTTAATAATTTCTGAAAATTAGAAAAGGGTAAATAAATGATTTTAAATTCCAGTAAATATAATTAAATACTAAAAAGTTATAAATAAATTCTAGAAAAATAAAAGGTTAAAATTAAATTATTATCACTTATTGAATTTTGGTAAATTTAAGTAATTAAAATAAATAGAATTAAATAGAGTTAAATAGGGACAAATTAGGAAAAAATAGTGGAAAATTCCAGAAAATTGATACAAGCTAAAGGAAAATATGGATGGTGATAAATAATAACTTTTCACTATTCAGATAATTTACGGAACCAAATATTGAGTGCGAGAGGTGGTGAGGACGGACGTAAGGGACCTAGACGACTTTGTTATTGCATTCATAGCATGTGCATTGCATTAGAGTGGGTTGAGATGTATGGGTCTCAGACGCTCGAGTGGAGTGCATTGTGGGGTACAAGCCATGAGCACTCGATTATGGTGGATTGTGGTGTACGAGCGACGGGCATCAGTCAGGGTGGATTGTAGTGTACGAGCTACAGACATCCAGTCAATCTTGAGATCATGTATTGCATATAGGTCTATCCATTTTGCGTGACATGATTCTTGTTGCGTGTGACACGCGGGTAAAGACATGCATCACGTAGTTGCGTATTTTATGTGTAGTGTTTTATTTCTGCACTTATCTTATTTATGTTCATGTTATATCCTAATTATGCGCTATGTGGTTATATCATTTCGTTATGCACGTTTTGTATTGGTTTAAGACGAGCATCTACTGGGTCATTTTTGTCACTCACCCCTACTTTCCTAGGTGAATCGGACGAGGACTACGATCATATCTTTGTTAAGGACGGGGCGAACATAACTGAGTGGGCCAGTTGATAGTTGCATCTAGGGGCACGAGGGTTATAGCGGATGTTTCCATTTATTGGTTTGGGGGTTGTCATAGATGTTTTTAGTATACCTTTTATTTTAGATCCTTTGCTAACTATAAATATTGTTGGGTCTCGTCGACCCAGTACTTATTCATTTTGATAATAATGTTTATTTTAACTCGTTAATTTGAGTTTACTTAACGTTTCTGCAAAAAAAATTTCTACGTCGTTTCTGACATGCAAGAAGTTGATTCGACGCCTTGTATTTTTCTTAGCGATGTACGACGGATGTACTGTTCTCAATGCTAGGGCTCGAGAGCGGGGCTCTACATGTGGTATTAGAGACCAGGCTTTAGATCTGTCTCGGAAGCACAAGATTAACTAGATCACTAGACGTAAGTTATGATCTTTTGTAAAATGACGATTTTACCTTAATAAAAAAGTAGACTTAAGTAATGATTTAGACTTAAGTTATGTTCGTGTTATGGGAGGTGTGTGCCAATGGTGAGTTTTTTTTGTCTAAATACCGTTTTACCCTACGTTCAACCTTTTAACTTGCTCTTATCTAATCTAAATTCCTTTTCATGAATTTGAATTCCAGAAAATGCCTCCATGACGTGAGCAACCAGCTGGAATCAGAGGACACGATGGAGTTGACCAGCAGGGTCAGGGGACCATTTTCCTAGGTCCTTGCAGATACCTTGGCCATGCTGACAACATTGGTGGCCCAGCATCAGGTACATATGGCTCACCTGCAGCACCAGCTGGAGCAGCAGCAGCAGCCACCAGCACCGCCCCCGGGGCTCTAATTTTTCTACCCGGAGATGCAGAACTCCTCGATACCGATGTTCAGGGGTACCACCCGACCAGAGGAGGTAGATATTTGGCTCAAGAATGTGTCTGAGCAGTTGAGGTTGCTATATGTCCCTGATGGCTTGAAGGTAGGTGTGGTTTATCATTCTTAGAGGGTGATGTATGTAGAAATGGTGGCAGGGTGCGGGATACAGACTGACTGCACCATCGACATGGACCCAATTTATGGAGGAGTACCAGAGGCACTACGTTCCTGAGAGTGCCACTCAGAGGAGGATGATAGAGTTTCAGCTTCTGACACAGGGGTCCATGACTATGGACCGGTATTTTGAGAGGTCACATGCACTTGGGAGATGCATGCCCGCCATCATGGATAACGAGAAGGCAAAGATGCTAAAGTTCAAGACCGACTTAAACTCTCGCATTCAGTCATTGATCATCTGTGCCCGGCCTACCACTTTTGAGGAGCTGTTGGAGGTGTGTCGTGAGGTCAAGGGTGATCTCGAGAGGGTTGCAGCGGTCGGTAGGGCTAAGAGACCGCGAGAGCAGTTTCGTTATGGGAGATTCCACGCCGCCACCCAACCGGCTGATCTTTCGGACCACCACAGTAGGGACAGGGATCGGCGACTCGGTCATTGGTGATTGAGGGTCCCACAGTGATGGCGGCACAGCTGCTCAGGGCGGTTGGACCTACACCTCTGGTATGTGCACAGTGTGGGCGTTCACACACAGGTTATTGTTAGAGGGCTCAGAAGGTTTGCTACAACTGTGACAAGCAAGGACATAACGCCAGAGATTGCCCTACACTGGCAGAAGCACCTCCGCCACATAGTCAGACGCAGCACAAAGGAAAAGAGAGGACCAATGTTCGTGTGCATGTCATGCGGACGCTGAGGTAGAGGAGGTCAGGAACGTAGTTACAGGTACTTTTAATTTAAGCAATTTCAAATTTCACAATTTTAATTAAGTACTTCGTTTCGTTTTGGTGATTGTACTGCATGTATAACTTTGAATGTACTAGGTGAGGTATTAATTAACAAAGTCCCAGCCTACGTCTTATTCGATAGTGGTGCCAGCCACTCGTTCGTTCCTAAGAGATTCGTCAAGAACCTGAGTATTATACCATAACGGCTTGAGATCCCTTATCGTGTTCAAGCCGCCGACGATCAGGTGTTAGTATCTCATTATCAGCATAAGGAATGCTAGTTGAAGATTAATGAGCTGGAGTTCTTCGCGACCCTAATTCCGATCCAGATGCAAGATTTCGACGTTATACTGGGCATGGATTTCTTGGCGAGATATCATGATACTATCGACTGCCATCAGAGGCAGGTCCGCATGCAGACGCAGGATAAGCAAGAAACCATCTTTCAAGGGGATGTCAAGTTGAGGAAGTCATCCAGAAAGATATGTATGACCGCAGCACAGGCTTCTCGAGCACTGAAGAAGGAGCTGAGGGTTTTCGTGTTTATGCTTTAAATGCCAGTGCTGAGACTCTATCGATTGAGGACATCCCGTGGTATGAGAATTTAAGGATGTCTTCCGTAATGAACTACCAGATTTACCACCGAGCAGGGAAGTAGAGTTCGAGATCGATCTTATACCTGGAGCCAAACCGATCTCGAAGGCGCCATACAGAATGGCACCAGCAGAGTCGAAGGAGCTTAAAGAGTAGTTGTAGGAGTTGCTGGACAGGAATTTCATCTGGCCTAGTGTTTTGCCCTAGGGAGTACCAGTATCATTTGTGAAGAAGAAGGACAATACTATGAGGCTACGCATCGACTATCGTGAGCTTAATAAGATGACGATAAAGAATAAATACTCACTACCGAGGATCGACAATCTATTTGATCAGTTGAAGGTAATGTTCCCCTTTAATTGTTGTGAATTCGGTTTATTGCGTATATCACTTTTGTAAAACAAAATTGCGTGCAGGGTGCCAGAGTGTTCTCGAAGATTGACCTCCAATTAGAATACCATTAGTTGAGGATTAAGGCGGAGGATATAGAAAAGACGGCGTTTCGCACTCGATATGGGCACTACGAGTTTCTTGTAATGCCCTTTGAACTGACGCATGCATATGCGGCCTTTATAGATTTGATGAACATAGTATTCAGGGAGTAGTTGGATCGATTCGTAGTAGTGTTCATCGATGACATCTTGGTGTATTCACCGAATGATAAGACGTATGTTGAACACTTGCGGGAGGTATTAGAGAATCTCATGAAGAAGAATTGTACGCAAAGTTCAGCAAGTGCGACTTCTGATAAAGAGTGTGACTTTCTTGGACTACGTGATTTCTGAGGAGGGCATTTCTGTTGACCCGAAGAAGATAGATGCGATTACAAAATGGCCCCGACCTACTAATGTCACTGAGGTACGCAATTTTCTTGGCCTCGCTGGTTATTATCGTAAATTTATGGAGGGATTTTCGAGGGTTGCAGCACCACTGAGTCGATTGAATCAGAAAAAGACCAAGTTTGCATGGACCTCCGAGTGTGAGAAAAGCTTTGCGGAGTTAAAGCGGAGGTTGACGACTGCACCAGTTTTGACACAACCCTCGGCACTGAAGGGTTTGTCATCTACAGCGACGCCTCGAAGAATGGGCTAGGTATATGTTTATGAATTTCAATTTACCATTGTATACATATAGGCTCTAGCCTAACATTTTTGTTGTAGGGTGCGTGTCAATGCAGGGAGATAGGGTTATAGCATACGCTTCAAGACAGTTGAAGCAACATGAGCAAAATTATCCGACTCATGATCTGGAGTTAGTAGCAGTGGTGTTTGCGTTAACGATTTGACGTCATTATTTATACGGTGAAGTGCGAAGTCTTCACCAATCATAAGAGCTTGAAGTATCTATTCACACAGAAAGAGTTGAATATGCGTTAGAGGAGATGGCTTGAGCTACTGAAAGACTATGACCTGACCATCAGTTACCATCCAAGAAAGGCAAACCGAGTTGCAGACGCCTTGAATAGAAAGTCTAATCACGCCAGACAGACGCCATTGGAGAAAGAGATGGCAGAGTTTGATCTTGACATTGTTGATTCCACTACCAATGTTCTGGAGGCCTTGATTATTACACCATCTCTGATTGAACGGATTAAGGAGGCGCAGAAGAAGAATGTGACGCTTAGAGATATCCGAAAGAGGATGTTGACCAGTCTGATTGAGGGCTTTCAGATTCATAATGATGGCAGTATTTGGAACCAAGGAAGGTTGTGGATGCCTGAAGATGAAAATCTAAGGAAGGAGTTGTTGAAGGAGGCACACAACTCGAGATTTTTGATTCATCCACGTGCTACAAAGATGTATAATGATCTAAAGAAGCATTATTGGTGGAGTGGTATGAAGAGACACATCGCTGAGTTCATTGAGAGGTGTCTCATTTGTCAATAGGTTAAGGCAGAGCATCAGAGGAGAGGAGGTTTGATGTTGCTGTTGGAGATACCGAAGTGGAAGTGGGAGCATGTGACGATGGATTTATTGTAGGTTCCATAAAACAAGAAACGGCAACGACATGATTTGGGTGATCGTTAAACGATTGACGAAGTCTGCTCACTTTCTACCTGTGGCGAGTGATGTGACCTTGGAGAGATTGGTGACGCTGTACATTGATGATATTGTCAGTATTCATGGGGCCCTAGTCAGTATCATTCCAGACCGTGATCCGAGAATCACCTCCAGGTTTTGGTCAGCTTGCAGAGAAGGTTGGGGACGAAGCTATGATTGAGCACTCCTTCCATCGGCAGACTGACGGGCAGTCTCAGATGACCATTCAGACTTTAGAAGACATGTTGAGAACATGTGCATTGGACTTCAAGGGGAACTGGGATGATATGATCAAGCTAATTGAGTTTTCCTATAACAATAGTCACCACAGCCATAGGCACTTCACCCTTTGAGGCGCTTTATGGACGTAAATGCAGGTCCCTTATTCATTGAGATGAGGCTGGTGAGCGTGTTATTATCGGTCCTAAGTTGTTGAGCAGACTAGAGAGAAAGAGAAACTAATACGCGATAGACTCAAGGTTGCTCAAGATAGAAGCAAGAGTTGGGCAGACTCAAAGAGATGTCCTCTAGAGTTCGCTATGGGCGAGAAGGTTTACTTGAGGGTGTCACTCATGAAGGGGGTTATACGATTTAGTTTGAGGGATAAGCTGAGGCCTCGCTACATTGGTCCATATGAGGTACTCGAGAAGGTCAGTACCTTGGCTTACCGACTGGCATTACCCCCTGCCTTGACTCAGGTACATAACTTATTTCATGTTTCTCAGCTGAAGAGATATGTTCTGGATCCGAGTCACGTTCTAGATGTGCCAGCGATGAGGATTCGACCGGATATGACATATGAAGAGACGCCTATCAGGATAGTGGACCGTAAGGACCAGGTATTGAGACACCCGTTCATTCCTCATGTCGAAGTTCCATGGACCAACCATACGGACCGCGAAGCGACGTGAGAGTTGGAGGAGCAGATGCGAGAGCGGTACCCCTACCTCTTCGATTAAGGTATGCCAGTTTCAAAGACGAAACTTCTTGTAAGGTGGGTAGGATGTTATGTCTGGAAATAAAAAATAAAAAAATAAATAAAATAATAAATTAAAATAAAATAAAATAGAATAAAAGAGGATAATGGTGAGGGTGTGTGCCGTGAATTAGGGGATAAGGGTGGGGGAGTTGATTTATTTAGATTGTTAGATTTAAATTTAAACAAATAATAATAAATAAACCCTAAAATCTCTCCCCAATCCCCCAAATCCCACTCCATAATCATTAAAATCCCAATTCCCTCTTTTCCCCCAAGCCAAAATTGCCTGAGATCCCTAAAAAAGAAAAAAAATGAGTAGACGAGAGGGAGGAGAAGAGAGGGAGAAGAAAGAAAAAAAGAGAGAAAGAAATGGAAGAGAGAAGATGAAGAACCCAAGAGCGAGTCCAAATCCATCCACTCTACTCGTTTATAGCTTCAATTGAGGTAGGTTGCTTATTCTCCTCTCATCTTGGTACGAAATTTGCATGCTTTAGTGGTATATGTTGTGTTGTATTTTGATTGTTGAATTTATTGTGTTTTGTTATTAATGTCAAAAATGCAACTTTGATGTGGTTACAACATTTTTTATGTGTATAAAAAAGGGTTTGATGGATTTCGTTACCAACGAATTGTAAACGGATGAAATAGAATGAAAAAGATAAGAACTTTTCTTATGTGAAGCCTTAAAAAATTTTGTTTTGGCCTTAGAACAGGGTCATATAGCCTGGAAATAGGAAAAAAAATGGTTCAGGAGTTGAAAACTCGGCCAGAATGGTGGCTCATGAGCCACATGCACTGCTGGAAATGGCCATGAGTGGACCTCATGTGGGGCGTGGATCACACGCGCCGGCTGCGCTTGAAAAAAAGAAGGCGACGAAATGGGCTGGCCTGCCAGAGCACGGATCAGGGCCGGACCATTAGCGGGCCGGATGACTGACGGGCTGCAGGTCAGGCTCGTTTATATATTATTTATATAATGAGGCAGAGAAAGGGGCCGGTCGGCCAACGGTCCGGGGGGACCGAAGCTAGGCCAAGCCTAATAATTTAATAAAAAAAGAGAAGAAAATGCTGCAGTGGCGGGCCAGACCTGTTGCGGGCGAGGCCATAAGAAAAACAGTAGACCCGGCCAGTACTAAAAAATTGCTATTTATTTAATAATTTCTGAAAATTAGAAAAGGGTAAATAAATGATTTTAAATTCCCAAAAAATATAATTACACACTAGAAAATTCTAAATAAATTCCAAAAAATATAAAAGGTTAAAATTAAATTATTATCACTTAATTTCTGAATTTTGGTAAATTTAAATAATTAAAAATAAATAGAATTAAATATGGAAAAATTAAGAAAAAATAGTAGGAAATTCTAGAAAATTGATACAAGCTAAGGAAAAATACGGGTGGTGATAAATAATAACTTTTCACTATTTGGATAATTTACAAAACCAAATGTTGAGTGCCGGAGGTGGTGAGGATGGGCGTAAGGGACCCAGACGACTTTGTTATTGCATTCATATCATGTCCATTGCATTGGAGTGAGTTGAGATGTACGGGTCTCATACGCTCGAGTGGAGTGATATGTGGTATATGGGCCATGAGCACTTGGTTATGGTAGATCGTGGTATACGGACCACGGACATCGACCAGGATGGATTGTAGTGTACGGACTACAGGCATCTAGTCAATCCTGGGATCATGCATCGCATATAGGTATAGAACCATTTTGTGTGACATGATTCTTGTTGCATGTGACACGTGGGTGAAGACATGCATCACATAGTTGCGCATTTTATGTGGAGTGTTTTATTTCTTCATTTATCTTATTTTATGTTCATGTTATATCCTAATTATGTGCTACGTGGTTATATCATTTCGTTATGCATGTTTTGCATTGGTTTGAGACGAGCATCTACTGGTGATTTTTGTCACTCACCCCTACTTTTCCAGGTGAGCAGATGAGGACTACGATCATATCTTTGTTGAGGACATGGCGAACATAGCTGAGTGGGTCGGTTGATAGATGCATCTAGGACACGAGGGGATTTATTGCTTTGGGGGTTCTCACAGATTTTTTAGTATTCGTTTTGTTTTAGATCCTTTGCTAAGTGTAAATACTGTTGGCTCTTGTCAACCCAGTACTTATTCATTTTGGTAATAATGTTTGTTTTAACTCGTTAATTTGAGTTTTACTTAACGTTTCTGTAGAAAAAATTTCTACGTTGTTTCTGACATGCAAAAAGTTGATTCGACACATAGTATTATCCTTAGCGAGATACGGCGGGTGTACTGTTTCCGATTCTAAGGCTCGGGAGCAAGGCGCTACACTAGCAAACAATACCTCCATCCCAAGGGATATAGAGTTTGCTTCCAATGAGACCTCTGGCTCTATATGTACCTGCATAGATAACCGTGTATATGCGCAAATAATAAAAGATAAAGAAAAAAAAAAGTGCCAAGTCAACATAAAATGTAGAGAATATCTAAGCCCCTGAGTATACTCTAAAGTGCCTCTATATTTTGCCTAAACCTCCTTAACCTTAATCCTCTGCCTCCATGAACTCATATACTGGACTATGTCCACAGAGAGGTGCAAATCTAGTATATCATGCCAATCCACTCATCTCAAGTCAGTTTGAGCCTGCTTTTACTCCTCTTCCCCTCTATAGTGAGGCTTTCAACTGCTCTGACATACATCGTTGTCTGTCTCCTCTTGACATGCCCAAGCCATCTCACTCTCCTTCCTTATCTTATCTGTTATACTAGCCATGCATAACCTTTCCCTGAATATCTCATTTCTTATCTTGTCTAGACTTGTATGCACACACATCCACATTAGCATCCTCATCTTTGCCACTTCCATCTTCTGCGACTATGTCCTCATGATAGCCCATCAGTCTCTTCCATATAACATTGCCAGTTTGGCCACCCTATAAAATCTTCTGTTAAATTTTGTTAGAAAATTCTTGTCACACAGCATCCCTAAGGCTGCCCTCCACCTACCCGGGTCTGCCTTAACTCGGTGTGCTATGTCACTATCTATTCCCCATCTTGCTATAAAAACGATCCTAGGTACTTAAACTTACTTACACGTGACACCATTTGATCCTCAATGGTGAGCTGACTATTCTCACGATTGCTGTGCCGCTGAAGTCGTAATACCGATACTCAGTCTTAGAACGACTAATCCTTAGGTTTTTTCTCTCAAAAGCAACTCGCCACTCCTCTAGTGTCATACTCAGGGTATGACTACTCTCTGCGACTCTATATAATAGCGTTAGCAAAAATCATACACCACAGGACTGTCTCCTGGATCATCTTTGATAACACGTCTAGGACAACTACGAAAAGAAATGGGGCCTTGATGGAGACCTTCCTGCACCAGGAAGAAGTCCATATTCCCCACAAGTATCATCATCATCATCATCATCATCATCATCATCATCATCATCTGTATCCAGTATATCCCAATGACAGCAAAAGATATCGTTAGGGTCTAGGGATGGTAAGTGGTACGCAGACATACCTCTATCACAATAGATAGAGAGTCTGTTCCAGTGAGACCCCCGACTCTATTCCCCACAAGTATACAAACAGTTATTTTTGTCCTAGCATACATATCTCTAATTATGTCTATATAATTATAGGAACCCCTCTTACATCCAGACTATCCCGAATTAGTCTACGTGACACACTATCATATGCTTTTTCAAGTCGATGAAAACCATATGTAGATCGCGCTTCTTCTCCCTATACTTCTCCATCAATCTCCTTAGAATCCGTATTGCTTTTGTAGTTGACCGTCTTGGCATGAAAGAAAAATTGGTTCACCGTAACATGAATTTCTCCCCTAATTCTAGTTTCGATTACTCTCTTACCATAAGTTCATAGTATAGCTTAGCAACTTAATCCCCCTATAATTCTCACAACACTGTGCTTCTCCTTTGTTCTTATATAGAGGGACCATGACACTCCTTCAATCAATCTGCCATTTTTTTCTGTTTCTAAAATAAGGTTGAACATAGTAGTTAGCTATTGAACCCCTTCTCATCCCAAATGCTTCTACGCTTCAATGAGTATGTTATACAAACCAACTGTCTTAGCTCTTCTCGTTTTCCTAAGTGTTCTCATCACCTCTCCTTGTGTGATGCTCTTGTAGGATCTGCAAGGCACCACTAGAATGGGGGGGGGGGGTTGAATAGATGGTGCGGGAAAGTGTGCTTTTTAAATTTCTTTAACCTTGAACAATTCAAGTTCTGAAAACAGATTCTGTTTTCAGGACCTGTTTTAAAAACATTTTAAAACCAGGTTAGAGGTCTCCAAAATTATGAAATTTTGAGAGAACTTAGCCTCAGATGTTTTGAGGGGTCCCCTAAAATTTCAAATCAAAATTCAACCTTTAACACCCCTTCAAAAACCGTTGGCACTCAGATTGTGCAAATCTGCCAGAAATGGTAGATGGTTTGAAAAATTAATTCCTATTTGTGTGAATGCCCAAATGATCTGAAAATTTGACCAATAACTCCTCACACACTATATTGAAATGGGTTGAAACAGTTTTTGAAAATTCTTTTGGGAAGTAGGTCAAATACCACCAAAGTCTCAACCTTTGCAAGTCTGAAAATCAGACTGCACTAGTCTCAGAACTTTAGATGTTGACTGACCTATACTTGTCCAAAAGGGTTGAAACTTGTGCCAAATTAACCCTAGAACGTTTATGTATGTTTCTGGAAATTTTTATAATTTTTAGAAAACGTTTACTATTTTTGCGAACGTGAATAATATGAGTAAAACAATGCAGAAACTGAAACGTAAATGCAGAAAGTAAATTGCACCAAGAATTTATACTGGTTCGGTTATAAACAACCTACTCCAGTCTTCAAGGAGCACCTTCCTTGGTTCACACTAATTTCACACACGCAGTACACCTTACCGCAGGGTTGATAGAGTTACACCTTAACTCCAACCCTTTACAAACCTTGTATTGTGAGTACAATTTGCACGAACACCACCACCTCGCTAGAATGAAGATTGATCACACCTTGATCAATCTTTTACAAAGATATGTATGAATGATGGTTTCTATGAAGCCTATTCAAGAATGAAAGAAGTAAAGTACATAGACTTTTACAAGAGACGAAAGAAAGAAAGTGTAGGAGAAGAAAGCTTTTGCACTTTGATCACTTTTGAATGTAATTCTTGGTGTTATTTTGTTTGTTCTTCTCTTCTTCCCTTATAGGTCCAGCCGTCCCCCTATAGCCTCTTCCCCCTCTTGAAAATTTCCTTTTAATTGCTTGAGAGAGTGTGAGACATCATGGTGACATGTTTTGCTTGCTTGGCATCACTCCATTGGACCATCATTTAGTCATTGCTTACTTGACACCTTTGATTAGCTCAATGTTGTCATCATTTTGATGACATGGATATTCGAAAAAAAACACTAAATATATCCCAAATAATCAATTATTAAATCATGCCATAATAGTCACAATTTGTCATAAAGTGTGAGACACAAAAATCCTTCCTTCCTTCTCAAAAAAATCGGCCACATCAAGGTGTTTCAATGCTGAAATTTTCAGCATTACATGAAATAAATCTGGATTTCTTCCATTTTTCTTTGAATTTCTTCCATAAAAATTCATCCATTATTTAAGGTAAGTCTTGCTACAAGATTGAGAATGAATTTGGACACCAAAAGGAGGTTACATTCGGCCACAACACCTTCACACATGCTGAAAAATTTCAGCATGTGGTGATATGAAGAATATCACACTTAATACAATTCAAATCATTTCCATAACTCCTTTGATTTATTCCTTAATAAAAAAATTGACAATTTATCTTCCTTAACAATGAAGAAAACGGCCACAAGGTGTGTGACATGCTGAAATTTTCAGCATGTGACATAAGAGAGTTGTATTGAAAACTTACCTTTTGTAGCTTCTCTCTTTGATTCATCAACATTGTATGATTGATTCTGACCAATCAACATGCCAACAAGGCTCCACATGTGCTCCATCTCAGCTGGGGTGACGTTTAAAGTGTGTATATGCATGTGCTGAAATTTATTTGTGCTAACTTTGTAAAATAGTGCACATTTAATATTACACACATGTAACATTCCAATCAGCCCTTAATTTAATTTTCTAGAACACTTTAAGATGTATATTATATGTAAAAAGTGTCTAGATACGTGCCACATCATGTTCAAGAAAAAACGTTCCATGTCAAGTGCGTAGAAAACCGAATTTTCGATATTATCGATTACCCGATTTTTCTCTAATTTAAATTCCAACTTTTGCACATGCTATATATATTATGTTATACATAATATATAATATATACTTTAATTTTCAGCATTTGGCTGATTTAAAGTGGTACCATAAACATGTGACAAAAATAAAATTGGAATCTTCACATTTTGGCCTAAATGTGGGATGATTTGTGTGTGCCAACATGGAAAGTATTTTTGTCTCAATATACAGTGTATGGCACGAAATTTTTAATAAATTTTGATGTATATGGGCTGGCCATTTATTTATGGCAAGTACGTGACACGTTGGCGAAGTTTCGGTATCGCCCGATACGACAAATTTCGGTTTAGAACCTTTTATCGTGTCGTATTTAATTTGTCATCACCATATCTTATATCATATGATATAAGATCTGAATATACTCATAAATATGAGTTAAGTATAGTGGTGTGACGCAAACGTACGTTCGTAAGATATATAACGTGTCGATAGTACGTTGGAGTAAATGTGTATGTGCCTTTTAAAAAAAATCTGAAATATATATATATTATGTATATATGGCGTGTGAAATTGATGTGGGGAGGAGGAGAGAACTTTCCTTCCATAGCCATGTTGCCTTCATGTCTTTTCCAAATGCATCTTCCTTTAATGAACTACTTAGTTTATAAACTAAGTACTTCACTTAATGAACTACTTTAGTTCATTAATTTTGGCATCCTGAAAATAGTATAAACTCAACAAATAGTTCGCCATATGATGTAAGCTTTAAAGCTTCATGGCTCGTTAGTTCGGCAACATAATATATAAGCTAAATAAGGCAAGTTATCATGCATACATGTACACTTGTTATATATATATATATATATATCTCCAACGTTTATATATATATATATATATATATATATATTCAAATTTCTTTATTTTGAAATCACTCAAACCCTCATATTCCTACAATCTCCCCCTTTGATGATTTTCAAAATAACTAGTGTACATGATTTAAGTGTTATCTCTCCCCTCTTGAATTATGCACAGATTTGAAATTTGAATTTCGAATTTCAAATCCGGCTCCCCCTTGATTCATGCAATTAGGATCAATCAGTGATCTCTCTCCCCCTTAAATCTCTCCCCCTTAAATCATGCTTCTCTCTCCCCCTTTATTTTGGAAAATTAATCAAAGGATTCCTGTCAAAAAGGAAAGTAAATCAAATGATATCGCATTAAATCACATCAACAGGAAGCATGCCTAATTTAGAACGGAGAGATTCAAATGTGGCTTGATTTAAGGCCTTTGTAAATATATCCGCTACTTGTGATTCTGTGCGTACGTGATCTATGACAATATTACCATTGTTAACGTGATCACGAAGAAAATGATAGCGAACTTCTATATGCTTAGCCTTAGAGTGTAATACGGGGTTCTTAGACAAATTTATTGCACTCATACTATCACAATATATAGGAATTTTATCTACGGTAATTCCAAAGTCCGAAAGTTGTTGTTTTATCCACAACAACTGTGTGCAGCAAAGGCTAAGAGCCATATACTCAGCCTCAGTAGTGGACAAAGCAACACTTGCTTGCTTTTTGGAAAACCACGAAATAAGGGAATTTCCTATAAATTGGCAAGTTCCGCTCGTGCTTTTTCTATCTATCTTGCAGCCACCATAATCTGCATCAGTGTAAGCATGTAAGTCGAATGTAGAGTCCTTATCATACCAAATACCTAAGGTGGGCGTGTGCTTAATATAGCGGAATATTCTTTTTACCGCATTTAAGTGTGACACCTTAGGTTGACTTTGAAAACGAGCACACATGCATACGCTAAACATAATGTCAGGCCTACTAGCAGTTAAATATAGTAAAGAGCCTATCATAGATCGATATAATCCATTATCAACGTCTTTACCATGTTCATCTTTGTCTAATTTAGTAGTAACACTCATAGGCGTGGGGGATGGTTTCAAATTTTCAAAATTGAACTTCTTGATCATGTCATTTACGTACTTAGCTTGGCTTATATGAATTCCTTTACTCGTTTGCTTAATCTGCAAGCCAAGAAAATAATTAAGTTCACCAACCATAGACATTTCAAATTCAGCTTTCATACAATTTTCAAAATCTTTAACAAGTCTATGTGAGGTAGAACCGAAAATAATGTCATCTACGTAAATTTGAATAATAAGTAAATCTGATTTTTCTTGTTTCAAAAATAGTGTACTATCTATAGTACCACGTTTAAAATTATTTTCTAAGAGAAAAGTGGCAAAAACGATCATACCATGCTCTCGGCGCTTGCTTTAGGCCATATAGTGCCTTCTTTAGTTTGTACACGTGATCTGGATGTTTCAAATCTTCAAAACCGGGTGGTTGCTTCACGTATACTTCTTCTTGTATAAATCCGTTTAGAAAAGCACTTTTGACGTCCATTTGATATAATTTAAAATCTTTCAAGCAAGCAATAGCAAGTAAGAGTCGTATAGCTTCTAAACGTGCTACGGGTGCAAATGTTTCATCGTAGTCTATTCCTTCTTCTTGATTATATCCTTGAGCTACGAGTCTTGCTTTATTTCTAACGACCTTTCCTTCCTCATTCATTTTGTTCCTAAATACCCACTTTGTGCCTATTATTGTCTTATCTTGTGGTCGTGGCACTAAGTCCCATACATCATTTCTAACGAATTGATTAAGTTCGTCATGCATAGCATCAATCCAAGATGAATCACTTAAAGCATCATGCACATTCTTAGGCTCAATTTCAGAAATCATAGCATGAAATTCATTTATTTCATCCGAAGTGATTCTTCTACGTGGTCGCACGCCGTGAGTGATGTCACCTATGATGAGATCATGTGGGTGATCTCTATGCCATCTTGGTTGATTATTTTCTAAGTTATCATGCATTTCTATATGATCATGCATTTCTAGTGTTTCATTCATCTCATGCATATCAAAAGAATCATTTTCTTCATCCAAAACGGGTTTCAATTCAAAATCATCATCATATTCCTTTTCTTTATCAATCTCTCCAAATTCATTGAATTTAACATGAATAGATTCTATGATTTGTCTAGTGATAGGATCATAACATCTATATGCTTTGAATTTATGGAATACCCAATAAAAATGCACTCAATTGATTTGGATTCAAATTTATCTAAGTTATCTTTTGTATTCAATACAAAACATTTGCATCCAAACACACGAAAATAATCTATCTTAGGCATACGATCATTCAAAATTTCGTAAGGCGTCTTGTTTATTTTCTTTCTTATAGATAGGCGATTTACAATATAGCATGCACAATTTACGGCTTCCGCCCACAGAAATCTAGGCAATTTATTTTCGCAAAGCATGGTTCTAGCGATTTCTTGTAGTGTGCGATTCTTTCTATCTACTACTCCATTTAATTGTGGAGTTCTAGGTGGCGAAAACTCATGTTTAATTCCTTTTTCTTCACAAAATGAAATCATCTCTTTATTTTTAAACTCACCGCCTCTATCGCTTCTTATTCTTTTCACATTTACGCCGTATTGATTTTCAAGTTGTTTAATTAATTTAGCGATTTCTACGGCGCTATCATCCTTATGTGCAAGAAATAAAGTCCAAGTATAGCGAGAAAGGTCATCAACAATTACGCATGCATAGTGACGCCCACCAAGGCTTGTAGTGCGACTAGACCAAACAAATCAGATATGCAATAGTTCTAGCATTCTAGTCGTGCTTATGTCATTTTTAGGCTTAAGTGATTCACGTGTTTGTTTGCCTTTTATGCAAGATTCACACAACTGAAAGTTGTTTAAATCAAGCGTAGGCAATCCCCGTACTAGGTTCTTTCGTTGCAATTTTTCTAATGTAGAAATACCTATGTGTCCTAAACGTCTATGCCACAAATTCACATTGGGTTCATTTGACATAAAGCATTTAACTTTGGCATCTACTACATCATCCATAGATAGTGTGAATATATTTCCTTCACGTTTTCCTTTTAAAAACAGTTTCTCCATTTTTATTTATTATATTACAGTAAGGGTGAGTAAAACACACATTGAAACCATTGTCAACAAATTGCGAAATACTAAGAAGATTGTAAGATAAGTTGCTTACCAAAAACACGTTTGAGATTTGAAGTGTATCCGGGTTTCCAATCGTACCTTTACCAATGATCTTGCCTTCATTGTTGTCTCCAAAGGTCACGGATCCGCCTTTTGTGACCTTCTTTAATTTGGAGAAGAGGCTCGGGTCACCTGTCATGTGCCTCGAGCAACCACTGTCAAGGAACCACTTTATTGATGTGTCTTTTGATGAGTGGTCTCCCTGCAATGTAAAAAGGTGATTTAGGTACCCTTTTAATTTTGGGTCCTTTCGAGTTAGTTAATCACCTTTTAGTAAAGGTACCTTTCGGTACCCATACTTGGGTGATCCTTCTCGGTCTATCAAATGGCAAGAGAGTAGATGAAGGTGCGATATAGTATACATGTGGTGCATGTACTTTGGGTCTTTGCCCAAGGACTCCCCTATACTCATTGTATGAAGGACGTTTGTGATATGTCCTTGTGTGTGTGTGCGTGGTGCGTGGATGATATGTATTCCGTGTATGCATTGATCTCTTCTTCTCATATCTATATGGTACAACATTATATTTCACATGATATGAGGGAGTGGGGCGTGTGAAAGGGGGTGCTTTTTGCGTCATCTTAGACGCCACTTGATGCTTAGGGGTGTCTACCTTTTTAGACACAACAAACTTGGTTGGTTGGTTCGTTAGTATCAACATACCCCAATCCAGTTTTGTCACTGTCATGCTTTTGCGATAATATGATGCGATGCAGCATGTTTGACCCTGTATCGAATTGTTTCATCATTTTCTCTAAATCTGTATTCCTTGATTTCAAATTTGAAATCTCGGATTTCATTTCATTATTTTGAGAAGTTAATGATGAGATCTCGGTTTTTAATGCAGTGATGGCACATGAAGACTCTTTCTTTGAATCGCTTAATTGAGCGACAAGATTCTCGTTAGAAGATTCTAACAGTTTCTTGTCTTCAATTAAACGTTTCTTTTCTTTTGCGAGAGTCTTAGTAAATTTATGTAACTCAAGATATTGACTAAATAAATCATCATAAGAAGGTTCAGAGTCAGAGTCAGAGTCAGATGATACCTCATTAGACGCCTTTGAAGCGAAGCAAACTTGAGCGGTCTCCTCTTCGGTCTCAGATTCAGAATCTGATGAGTCACTCCATGTGGAGGCCTTTAGTGCACGTTTCCTTTGTTTAGGATCTGAGATCGGGTCTATTTTTGTTCCGCTCCTTGTCAGGGTACTTATTAGTTTGCTTTTCTTTGTTTGGGCAGTCATATGATAAGTGTCAGAGTTTGCCGCATTCATAACATTTAATGTCCTTATCATTTGACTTGTTTTTATTTCTCTTAGATGTAGTGCCCTTGTTTTTATTTCTAAATGATTTTCTCATGAATCTTCTTAGTCCTTTAGCCAATAGAATTAAGTCATCATTATCCGATTCGGAATCACTATCTTCTACGTGATCGGAGGGAGGGGAGACGTATTCATTTGATTTGAAAGCAATTGTCTTACCTTGTTTGGTTGATTCCGATTTCCGAATAATGAGTTTGTTTTCATACACTTTTAGTGAACCAATGAGTTCTTCCATTTTTATTGACTTAGTCTCCTTGCTTTCTTCTATGGCAGTCACTTTAGGGTCCCATTCTGAAGGGAGGCTCCGTAGGACTTTCTGTACTTTTTCCTGCGTTGTAAAAGCCTTACCAAGAGACTCAAGAGAGTTATAGATGTTAGTCAAACGAAGATCCATATCAACAATTGACTCATTAGGCAACAACTTGAAAGACTCAAGAGTAGACATGAGCATATTAATTTTAGACTCTTTTACTTGACTCGTGCCTTCGTGTTTCATTTCTAAGATTCTCCACATTTCTTGTGCACTCGAACAATTGGACACGTAACTAGACTCACTCTTACTTAAACCATTTAAGAGTAATTGCATGGCCTTAGCATTCATACTCAGTTTCTTTTTGTCTTCACTAGTATAGTCTTGTCTCGTTTTAATTACTTCTAGTGTGACTCCATCTACAATGGACAATTTAGATGGGACATATGGACCATCTTCAATTATTGACCAAAGGTCTATGTCTATAGCCATAAGAAAAAGTTTCATCCTAAGTTTCCATTGAATAAAAGACTCACCGTCAAAGAGTGGAGGCCTTTGGCTCGACATACCTTCTTGTTCGGTTTTGAGATTTGTGGATGCCATCTCACTGAATCGTTGGATTCCTTGTCGTGAGTATTCCTGCGCTCTGATACCACTTGTAGGATCTGCAAGGCACCACTAGAAGGGGGGGGGGTTGAATAGATGGTGCGGAAAGTGTGCTTTTTAAAATTTCTTTAACCTTGAACAATTCAAGTTCTGAAAACAGATTCTGTTTTCAGGACCTGTTTTAAAACGTTTTTAAAACCAGGTTAGAGGTCTCCAAAAATTATGAAATTTTGAGAGAACTTAGCCTCAGATGTTGTGAGGGTCCCCTAAAAATTTCAAATCAAAATTCAACCTTTAACCCCTTCAAAAACCGTTGGCACTCAGATTGTGCAAATCTGCCAGAAACGGTAGATGGTTTTGAAAAATTAATTCCTATTTGTGTGAATGCCCAAATGATCTGAAAATTTGACCAATAACTCCTCACACACTATATTGAAATGGGTTGAAACAGTTTTGAAAATTCTTTTGGGAAGTAGGTCAAATACCACCAAAGTCTCAACCTTTGCAAGTCTGAAAATCAGACTGCACTAGTCTCAGAACTTTAGATGTTTGACTGACCTATACTTGTCCAAAAGGGTTGAAACTTGTGCCAAATTAACCCTAGAACGTTTATGTATGTTTCTGGAAATTTTTATAATTTTTAGAAAACGTTTACTATTTTTGCGAACGTGAACAATATGAGTAAACAATGCAGAAACTGAAACGTAAATGCAGAAAGTAAATTGCACCAAGAATTTTATACTGGTTCGGTTATAAACAACCTACTCCAGTCTTCAAGGAACACCTTCCTTGGTTCACACTAATTTCACACACGCAGTACACCTTACCGCAGGGTTGATAGAGTTACACCTTAACTCCAACCCTTTACAAACCTTGTATTGTGAGTACAATTTGCACGAACACCACCACCTCGCTAGAATGAAGATTGATCACACCTTGATCAATCTTTTACAAAGATATGTATGAATGGTGGTTTCTATGAAGCCTATTCAAGAATGAAAGAAGTAAAGTACAATAGGCTTTTTACAAGAGAAGAAAGAAAGAAAGTGTAGGAGAAGAAAGCTTTTGCACTTTGATCACTTTTGAATGTAATTCTTGGTGTTATTTTTGTTTGTTCTTCTCTTCTTCCCTTATAGGTCCAGCCGTCCCCCTATAGCCTCTTCCCCCTCTTGAAAATTTCCTTTTAATTGCTTGAGAGAGTGTGAGACATCATGGTGACAATGTTTTGCTTGCTTGGCATCACTCCATTGGACCATCATTTAGTCATTGCTTACTTGGCACCTTTTGATTAGCTCAATGTTGTCATCATTTTGATGACATGGATATTCTGAAAAAAACACTAAATATATCCCAAATAATCAATTATTAAATCATGCCATAATAGTCACAATTTGTCATAAAGTGTGAGACACAAAAATCCTTCCTTCCTTCTCAAAAAATCGGCCACATCAAGGTGTTTCAATGCTGAAATTTTCAGCATTAACCACATGAAATAAATCTGGATTTCTTCCATTTTTCTTTGAATTTCTTCCATAAAAATTCATCCATTATTTAAGGTAAGTCTTGCTACAAGATTGAGAATGAATTTGGACACCAAAAGGAGGTTACATTCGGCCACAACACCTTCACACATGCTGAAAAATTTCAGCATGTGTGATATGAAGAATATCACACTTAATACAATTCAAATCATTTCCATAACTCCTTTGATTTATTCCTTAATAAAAAATTGACAATTTATCTTCCTTAACAATGAAGAAAACGGCCACAAGGTGTGTGACATGCTGAAATTTTCAGCATGTGACATAAGAGAGTTGTATGTTGAAAACTTACCTTTTGTAGCTTCTCTCTTTGATTCATCAACATTGTATGATTGATTCTTGACCAATCAACATGCCAACAAGGCTCCACATGTGCTCCATCTCAGCTGGGGTGACGTTTAAGTGTGTATATGCATGTGCTGAAATTTATTTTTGCTAACTTTGTAAAATAGTGCACATTTAATATTACACACATGTAACATTCCAATCAGCCCTTAATTTAATTTTCTAGAACACTTTAAGATGTATATTATATGTAAAAAGTGTCTAGATACGTGCCACATCATGTTCAAGAAAAACGTTCCATGTCAAGTGCGTAGAAAACCGAATTTTCGATATTTATCGATTACCCGATTTTTCTCTAATTTAAATTCCAACTTTTGCACATGCTATATATATTATGTTATACATAATATATATAATATATACTTTAATTTTCAGCATTTGGCTGATTTAAAGTGGTACCATAAACATGTGACAAAAATAAAATTGGAATCTTCACATTTTGGCCTAAATGTGGGATGATTTGTGTGTGCCAACATGGAAAGTATTTTTGTCTCAATATACAGTGTATGGCACGAAATTTTTAATAAATTTTGATGTATATGGGCTGGCCATTTATTTATGGCAAGTACGTGACACGTTGGCGAAGTTTCGGTATCGCCCGATACGACAAATTTCGGTTTAGAACCTTTTATCGTGTCGTATTTAATTTGTCATCACCATATCTTATATCATATGATATAAGATCTGAATATACTCATAAATATGAGTTAAGTATAGTGGTGTGACGCAAACGTACGTTCGTAAGATATATAACGTGTCGATAGTACGTTGGAGTAAATGTGTATGTGCCTTTTAAAAAAAATCTGAAAATATATATATATTATGTATATATGGCGTGTGAAATTGATGTGGGGAGGAGGAGAGAACTTTCCTTCCATAGCCATGTTGCCTTCATGTCTTTTCCAAATGCATCTTCCTTTAATGAACTACTTAGTTTATTAAACTAAGTACTTCACTTAATGAACTACTTTAGTTCATTAATTTTGGCACCTGAAAATAGTATAAACTCAACAAATGTTCGCCATATGATGTAAGCTTTAAAGCTTCATGGCTCGTTAGTTCGGCAACATAATATATAAGCTAAATAAGGCAAGTTATCATGCATACATGTACACTTGTTATATATATATATATATATATCCAACGTTATATATATATATATATATATATATATATATATATTCAAATTTCTTTATTTTGAAATCACTCAAACCCTCATATTCCTACAGCTCTGACTGTCGCAGTTATTATGTTGTCGTTTTTGGGTAGTGATGCTTTATCTTTCTTTGTGCTCGATCCTCCTGCCGTTGAAAAGATCGTGGAAATATGTTTCCTATTTTTACTTGATATCTTGTTCTTTGACTAACACATACACATCTTCTCCCTTTATAAACTTCATGACTCCTAGGTCCTGCATCTTTCGATCCATAGCTTTGGCAATCTTGAACATATCATGCTCCCCACCTCATCGTTTTATAAGCTGTGTTCTTTGCATCTTTTATTTCCTTCTTTGCCTCCTTCCTGGTGATTTTGTAGTTTTCCATCAATCTCACTTTATCTCTCCGTCTATGCAGCTTAACAACTCTCCAAAACTCCTTTGCTTATTCCTTATTTTTCATTGCACATCCTCGCTCCATCACCAGAACTCTTTATGTACGGTTGTCTTTTGTGTTGTTACCTCAAGAGTTTCCCTCGTTGTGTGAGTATTGGTAGTCGCCATAGCTTCCCACATCTGGTTCATGTCCTCACACAATCGATCTAATGTTGCTGAGATGGCATTGTCTCTAAACATGTTAATTTTTTCGTTCTTCAAACTTCTCCATCGAATCCTGGGTGGGAATTTTCTAACCCCCTCGCCCATCTTTTACGGTATAACTACTACTAGTAGTCGCCATAGCCCATCATATACCAGTGTAGATCTTACAACAACAACAACCATACCAGTATATCTCAACAACAGCAAAAACTATCGCTAGGGTCTGGGAAATGTGAGAGGCTGACAAACAATACCTCCATCCCAAGAGATAGAGAGTTGGCTTCCAGTGAGACCTCCGGCTCTATATGCACTTACATAGATGACCGTGTATATGAAAAAATAATAAAAGATAAAGACAAACAAAAAGTGCCGAGTCAACATAAAGTGTAGAGAGTTTCCAAGCCCCTAAGTATACTCTAAGGTGTCCCTATATTTTGCCTAAACCTCCTTAACCTTAATCCTCTGCCTCCATGAACTCCTATCCTTGACCATGTCTTCAGAAAGGTGCAAATCTAGTAGGTCATGCCAATCCGCTCATCTCAAGTCAGTTTGAGCCTGCTTTTACTCCTCTTCCCCTATACAGTGAGGCTTTCAACTACTCTGATAGACGTCATTGTCTTTCTTCTCTTGACATGCACAAGCCATCTCAGTCTCCTCTCCCTTATCTTATCTGTTATACTAGCCGTCCCTAACCTTTCCCTAAATACCTTATTACTTATCTTGTCTAGCCTTGTATGCACGCACATCCACCTTAGCATCCTCATCTTTGCCACTTTCATCTTCTGCAACTGTGTCCTCTTGATGGCCCAGCAGTGTCTTCCATATAACATTGCCGGCCGAATTGCTACCCTATAAATCTTCTCTTTAATATTGTTGGAAAATTCTTGTCACACAGCATCCCTGAGGCCGTCCTCCACCTACCCCTGTCTGCTATGTCACTATTATTCCCTATCTTGCTATACAAACGATCTTAGGTACTTGAACTTACTTACCTGTGGCACCATTTGATCCTCGATGGTGAGCTGACTATTCTCACCATCGCTGTGCCGCTGAAGTCACAGTACATATACTCAATCTTAGAACGACTAATCCTTAGGTCTTTTCTCTCAAAAGCACCTCGCCACTGCTCTAGTGTCATCCTCAGGGTATGATTACTCTCTGCAACTAATATAGTATCGTCAGCAAAAAGCATACACCACGGGACTATCTCCTTGGATCAGCTTTGACAACTCGTCTAGGACAACTACAAAAGAAATGGGCCTTGATGGAGACCTACCTCCACCAGGAAGAAGCCCGTATTCTCCACAGGTATACAAACATTTATTTTCGTCCTATCATACATATCTCTAATTATGTCTATATAATTCATATGAACCCTTCTTGCATCCAGACTATCCCAAATTAGTCTAAGTGGCACACCGTCATATGCTTTTTCAAGATCGATGAAAACCATATGTAGATTGCGCTTCTTCTCCCCATACTTCTCCATCATCTCCTTAGAATCTGTATTGCTTCCGTAGTTGACCGTCCTGGCATAAAACCAAATTGGTCCACCATAATTGAGTTTCTCCCCTAATTCTAGTTTCGATTACTTTCTGCCATAACTTCATTGTATAGCTTAGCAACTTAATCCCCGTACAATTCCTACAACACCGTGTGTCTCCTTTGTTCTTATATACAGGGACGATGGCACTCCTTCTTCAATCATCTGCCATTTTTCCTGTTTTTAAAATAAGGTTGAACATAGTAGTTAACCATTGAACCTCTTCTCCTCCCAAACACTTCCACGCTTCAATAGGTATGTTATCCAGGCCAACTAACTTAGCTCTTCCCATCTTTCTAAGTGCTCTCATCACCTCTCCTTGTGTGATGCTCCGATAGTCACAGTTATTATGTTGTCGTTTTTCTATAGTGATGCTTTCTCTTTCTTTGTGGTCGGCCCTCCCGCTGTTGAAAAGGTTGTGGAAGTATGTTTGCTATTTCCACTTGATGTCTTGTTCTTTGAATAAAATATGTACATCTTCTCCCTTTATAAACTTCACAACTCCTAGGTCCTGCATCTTTTGATCCATAGCTTTGGCAATCTTGAACATATCATGCTCCTTGTCTTTTGTTTCTAGTCTCTCGTACATCATTTTATAAGCCGCGTTCTTTGCATCTGTTGTTGCCTTCTTTGTCTCCTTCCTGGTGATTTTGTAGTTTTCCATCAATCTCACTTTCTCCTCCCCGTCTGTGCAGCTTAACAACTCTCTAAAACCCCTTTGCTTATTCTTTATTTTTCATTGCTCATCCTTGCTCCATTACCAGAACTCTTTATGTATGGTTGTCTTTTCTGTTGTTACCCCAAGAGTTTTCCTCGCCATGTGAGTACTAGTAGTCACCATAGCCTCCTACATCTGATTCGTGTCCTCACACAATCGATCTAATGTCACCGAGATGACCTTTTCTCTAAACATGTTAATTTTTTTGTTCTTCAAACTTCTCCATCGAATCTTGGATGATAATTTTCTAACCCCCTTGTCCATCTTTTAAGGCTACAACTACTACTAGTAAACGGAGTTGCGTCGCTGCTGTCTCCCCTAGTATAACCTTGCAGTCTTTCCACAACCATCAATCTTCATGCCTCATCAAAAAATAGTCTATATGCGTGTTACGTCTGCCGCTGCTAAAAGTAATCACATGTGATTCTTTTTTCTTAAAGAAAGGGTTTATAATACCTAGGTCGTGGGCGAACGCAAGGTCTAGTAGATCCATACCCTACTCATTTCTATCTCCATAACCAAACCTGCCATGTGCCGACTGAAAACCATCGATATCCTTTACAATGTGTCCATTAAAATCACCTCCTATACAAATTCGTTCCTCCCTAGGTATTGTTCTCAACACTACATGTAAGCAATCCCAAAACTCTTTCTTATCCTGTTCTCCTATTCCCACTTGGGGTGCGTAGGTGCAGACCACTGCCACTACCTCCTTGTTTAGCACCAACTTCAGCAACATACTTCTATCATTATATCTTATCACATCGATCACGTTTATGTGTAATTCTAACTTTACCAAAAACCCTACCCCACTCTTGGTCCCATCATACCCCGAATATAGCAACTTATACCCATTAGACTCTTTGCCTTTATTCTCCTTCCACCTAGTCTCTTGGAGGTATGCTACATCTATCCTACGCCTCTTAAGTACATCTACTACTTCTAACAATTTACTACTTAAGGTTCCTACATTCCAAGAGGATATATGCAAACTGTCCTCCTCTTCCTTCCCATTACCTACACCTCTATTCCCTAGACATGGTCTCGTAGAAAAATCATGACTCTTTCTATCAATGATTGCAACTAAAACCAAATTCCCAGTGATCATGTTATTGAAGGCAAAAGTTTGAAACCAAATGTAATATAGAATCACAAATGGCAAAATGTAAATCACCGAGAAAAGACGATAAGGAGCAAAATCAAGAACGATCAATAGTACAAGCACTAAACTTCCAATTTTAACTGAATAAGGCAAATAGTCACAGAATAAGAAGAAAAAAGCAAAGAAATATAAAATTAAGAATCAAAATCCGTATCCAATATGTGTAAATTTTAGGCAAAATCTCAAAATCAATACTAAATGCTAATCACTGATCTCAAATTTACATGAAAATGAAAATTGAGTAATCAACTTGAAATGCAAACCACTGATAAAATAGCTAGAGTGCGACAATATTGAACTTTGAACGTGAGAAGGAAAGAGAGAATATTGTCT